>OX421843.1:8248926-8966426 GCA_949127995.1 Suillia variegata | reverse complement strand
CGTACTGGCTAGGATCTTGACCCATCATGTGCTGCTGTTGTTGTCCGTGTTGTTGTTGGCCAGGCATGCCGCCCATCTGGCCATGTGGAAGCTGTGGACCCATGCCCATTTGATTTGGTCCCCTTCTGCCGACCGCACTTCGTACGGCATCTGCGAGAAGCAAATGTATATGTTACGTTAGTTTGACAGTTATTTAACTGGAAGAAGAAGAAAAACTCACTTGGTATTAAGATGGGTGCACTATCGGCCGACTGTGAGTCACGGGATTTAGTGCGTATGGTGACGGCCCGCGGATTGAACACACCCAATTTACCAATGTCGATGAGTGCATGATCTCCGGTTGGCGAATTGATGTCCGTCACTTTTTTACCATCAGCATACACAGCGTAGCCGGTTACAGGCCCGGAAGAAGTCGGCCTATTAACCGGCTGCCATGTCACTAGAATGGTACCATCTTGAGGACCAGCCTCAAGTTGGATATCCTGCAAATTGGGAAATATTTCGATATAATATTTTGTTCTTTTATATATACAAGGGAAACAATCACTCACCTGTGGCGGATCGGGCAAGCCCTTCGTCAACGTACGGAAATCAGCATATGCACCGGGTGCCTCCTCTTGTGGACGTCCTGGCGTCTGATGTCCGCCTGGTGCACGTAAATGTTTGGCACGCACGGTGACACGATATTGTGTGCTCGGCGCCAGACCCGTGATGGTGTGTCGATAGACGCCCGGTTTCACCGTGCGAACCTCAACATTATTTACACAGACGACATGTTGGTGATTGGAATTGGCCGGCAGCCATGAGATGACCGCCGATGAACACGTTATATGCGAAGCGCGTACCGCCGACGGACCCAGATGTGCGGTATCGCGTCCGATAATCATTGTGCAGGCGGCATCACGCGACGTCTGACGATTCTGAGTGACGCTGCGTACGCTAATACGATGTGGCTGTGTAGAGAAGGCATTGTCATATATGCCATGTTATTTTAGATTACTTAGCAGTCGTCGCTTTACAAGACATACCCTATTCGAATCGACGCCCTCGATGAGTGCACGAGTGCGCTCGTTGGCCTTAACTGTGACTTTGAGCACACCGTCCACATAGACGTGATAGCTGTCGATTAGGTTGTAGCCCAGTGGTTCGGGCGGTGACCAACCGATCAGAACACTTTTATTCAGTTGTCGTTCGAGCGTCAAGTGCTTGGGCGCTGGAACTAAACAGGCAATAAGAAATATTGTTAGCAACATTGTTGGGCACCATAGCTATTACCATAGCAATTACTTTACTACTTTTCAATACTAAATATCTCAAAGTACCTGGCCCAAACTCAAGCCTACACTACACACGACATATAAGAAAGATCAACATGCTCACGTTTTATTTACATCAATTGATGAACGGTTTTTCAAAATCAAAATAGAACCATTTCAAAAAGACAATCAAAATAAGCTCCATGTATCAGAACCATGTACTCACCATTATCGCTTATGTCATCCTGATCATGTTCCAGGTCAGTATGGGTCTCGCTGAGTCTAGCCAAATCCTCGTGTGTATGTGTGAGCAGCGGATTGTGTGGCGGCAGCGATGGTAGCGATGTGGTGTCACATTGCATTGAGCCGTCTTCAGCATCGCGCAATGTCGACAATACTGCCTGATGGAACTCCAACAGATCGTCACCTGTTAAAATGTTTTTAGCGTTTCTGGTTGTCCCATTGACACCAACACAGCGTTCACCAAACTTACCAACTAAACGTTGGACAAACGATGCTGGCACTAGACCACGTCGTCCGTCCAATAGCTCTGCATCAAGATAGCCACCCTGCGGTTCGCCACTAGTCCAGACCAATAGATAGTCGCCAGCGCACAGTGAGAGCTCCCCCTCGGCTTCTCTGTTGTGTCGCATAAAATATAATATTCGCTTAAAAGTGTTTATGGGTGAACTTTCAGTTGAACAACTTACTCTGGTGGATCGTATGGAAAGCGTGCAATAAAAACACAGCAACGTCCCTTGCCCGGTATGTCCAACATGTCAACTTGTGGCTCGCTAGCACCATTTAGCGTGTGATTTCGTGCTGCGTATGGGAAAACAAAATTTTATAAAATCTGTATCATTAAAATAAAGTTGTTTCCATGTCTTTGGAAATGACCAGCGATCTTAGGAACAACCATAAATGTTGTTCTGTTGAGAAAGAGCTTAGATGAACTGCATGACGGAAACATGTGATGAACTAACGAATTACAAAGCTTATAATTAGTAACCAAATAAGAACTCGATCTGGAGATACAATATTGCAATGCTTTGATTTACAACCGAATTAGGAATGGATTCAGAGCTGGGAAACAATTTTGTAAAGCTTTTGACATCAAAAGAACTTTTATGGATCGCCAATGGAAATGGAAATTTCCTAGTCTTATTAAATATGGATTTGCATGATGGATTGAATGACTTTTACTTAGTAGTTGGAAGTCTCTGATTTACGACCGAAGTGTCAGAGATCTAAACCAACAAGCGATACATCAAGCCATAACATTATTACATGAAGTATTAAGGAATCAGGAATCGGAAAGCTCTATATACAAATTTTGTTCATATCTGAGGACAGTAAATATATTTATAAGTTCTAAAAGTTAGGAATCAACAATCAATTGATTGAGGAACGTAATAGTAAAAGTCCAGCACCAAAAGGTAATACAATGATAACTACAATGATCCAAATTTTTTGGCGATATTCGTCTGACTACTTCTTCGAAAATTCTATTGCTTAATATTTATCTTGCCATACTTACTCTCCAAATCGAGTGCGCCCAGCGCCAAACTGCCGCGATTGTGCAACATCGAAGCGCTCATGCTGTCGGTGAATTCATCAAGACCCCAAGTGTTGGGTGGGATCGGCGAACACGGCGAACTGCGATTACCATACCGCGTCAACGGTATATCGATTTCGTCGAGCATCTTCATTTTGGAGACGTTGCGCAAAGCGGCCGATGTAAAGGGATACGAACCGCCCGAACCGACATCAACATATGGCGGCGCATATGCATTGTGCAGTCCACTCGAGATTCCACTAGCACCAATACCGGAGCCCAGACCATATAGCGATGCGGTGCCGGTGACACCAGAGCCGAGGCCAGCGAGCAAAGCGCTCGTATCGAGCACATTGCTCATGGTCGGGTGGGTCAGCGAAGAGCCAAGTGGCGGCATGCCGCTGCCGCCTGTGCCGCTCAGTCCGAGCGCCGAATAGCTGCTGGATCCGGTTGGAATGTTATGCGAGTTCAGAGACAGGATGGGCATTGTTGTGCTCTGCAAATTGTACAGTTGTATTGTTCCTCGCTTTTGTTTTTGTTTTTGGTTTTTTTGTTTTTTTTTGGTTTAGGATTGGGAGTTTTGATAGATTTTCGATTGGGTTTTGTTTTTTCATATAGATAAATTCATATTTTATTGTAGTGGTTTGTTGTAGTATGTTGTTAGTTGTTGTTTTTGTTGTAGATACGACACGCACACACATAAATATTTGAAATTTCCAAACATAGACACATTTTAGTGTTTTTTTTTTTAATATAAATATTTTTTTGTTTTTGTTTTTGTTTACCACAATTGACCACAACATTGAGAAATGTTCAAAAGTTATCGAAAGAAAGAAAAAAGACAACAGCACATAAAAGGAAAGAGAAACCAGAGTTTTTGCTTAGAGTTGCCGCCTTCGCTTCGGATAGAGTTAACAAATTAGTTAATGGCATAGAAAGTTCAAAGTCGAAAATTCAAGTCATGATTTTTTCTGTTGAGGCAAATGAGCGCGTATGATTAAATTATGAGGTCAAGCTGACGAATGGAAGTAAAAACGTCTCAAACGGATTCTAGCCACAATTCTTAAGTTTAAAATTGAAAAGCAACAGTTTAAGTAATTTAGCAAAAACATTTCTGCAGCAAACCAAAAGTTGAAAGAAAAATCAAACGATATGTGATTAATAATCATTTGTAGACGAGTTACTTCAAATGTTTATCGAACCAAATGGACGTCTGAATTTTCCGACACTTGGTTTAACAATTTGGATTTAAGGAACATGTATTAAAAAAATGTTAAAGCAAACTCTTATTTAACTAAGAAATGTTCAAGGAAAAAAATCATTCTTAAGTTGGAAAGATAATTATAGAGTATCAAACTTTTTTAATGACGCATAACTACGGAAAATTATTAAGAATCTTATCGTTAAAATGAATCGCAACGGCGATTATTTATGTCCGATTTCGAACAATAAAGATGATCATTAATCGCTAATAAATATATATTTATAAATTCTGTTTCAATTTTGTAAAAAATTCATTGCAGTATCTCCACCCAAAAGAAGATACAAACTAATTGTTGTCCTATTAACTTTTAATTTAAATAAAAGAGTCGAATTAGGCACTATATAGTACGATATCTGCAGTCCAATCATAGTGAGAGTTAGTCCAAACATAAGTTTTAGTTCGTTTGCTCTTATATTATTAAGAATTTAATTTGTTGTTGTTATCGCTTAAAGTAATTACTAATGTTTCATTAAAAATTTGCATAAATTTCTAAGAAGGATCAAAGTTTAAAATGCGATTTACTCGAAACTACGAAAGTTCTGTTGTGACTTCCTTAGATTAGACGGCAGATATTTCGTTGGTTATTATTAGTTTTGAAGTTATGCGCCAATATGTTTTAATATTAAATTCTTACGAAGAATATCGCAAGTTTTGTCTAAATAAATAACACAAAAATTAGTAAATCATTTCTTAAGGAGAACATCATCAAACAAGAATACGAGTATTGATGTCATCATGGTGCAAGAACACAAGGTACAATACGTGGAGAGAGCGAGTAAAATGATTCCACATGAACGTCAAAAATAGCTTATAAATTGTTCTCGCAAATCTTTGCAGCTTTCGTTTTATTGTCTGCGCTTAATTACATCCAGATTAAAGAATTTAAGTTTTTTTTTTGTAAAAGGTCTTTCGACAAATTTCGCAGTTCGCTTTCATAATTTTACTTAACTTTTTAACTATTCAAATATTTGTCAGCTAAAGGTTAAGAAACTTTTGACATTTATGTGGGGTCAATAATAGAGAAAATGAGAAAAAGGTGAAAAAGTGCTTGTCAAACAACTTATTGTACCTTATTTGTGTATCTTGGATGTCATTACGATCTTTTTTGTCTTCACAAAAATTCTTTGCGATGAGAACCTTTTGCACTTTTTATCAAAAAGTATATTTATTTATGAGTAAACGTTTCAAACGATGTTCTTCTTTAGATGCTCTTCTTATAGTGACAGTTTGGCACAATGATTTTTGAATACATATTTTGTATATCTTCTTTTCGGAAAATACTTTCCATTGTCAAAAAAGGTTGTTGTGCAATATTCTTCGTGTGGAATTTTCTTGTTTTTAATAAAGTCGATAAAAATCTGATTTTTTCATCGTTAGGTTACCATCACAAAAAAGTTAACACTCTAGTAATGTATCAAAATAGGCCGATATTATACGCTAAGTAAGGAGCTTGGAGACATGTATCAATATTTGTTCATATGTTTGCTGGATGTCAAATTTGCTGTTTTATAAGGCAAAATTCAGCCCAGATTTTTAAATTCTAGAGTGAAATTTATTACTATAGATAAAATTCGCTCTGTAAAATTTAGTTTTCTGTAGAAATAAAGTATCTCCAACGCGTTTACCCTCAGTTTAATATCGACCAAAAAAAACTCTTTTAGGTAGCACATTTCAAAAAAATGCTAATAAATAACTGAACTTGTTAAAGCTTTGTAAGATAACGATTTATATTGAATAATAATTGAAAAGAAACTAACATGCAGTTGAAAAGTTAGTAAAGAAAACGCTTCAAACTCTTAGAAAAACTCTTGGTAAACTATGGTAAATTCGTTTTTGTTTATGTTTTAAACGATTTTCTAATAGACTGGTTTCGAAATTGTGCCTAACCCTGGATTACTAACCTTTGTCCGTTGCGACAAGGGTTAATCATTCAGGGTAAGAAATGAAATACTGGGTGTGAAATAAAATACTGGCTATAAACATTTCTTAATAATAATTCCCGAAAATCACGTGAATATATTCGAACGAGATTTTCGATAATTATGAAAGTTGAAATGATTAATTTCAAATAAATACTGGACCGAAAAAACAAGAAAACATTTCAAAGCCAACAAACAAGCATTTTTTTTAAATTTAACCAATACAAAAGCAACAACAACGCACTTATGAACATGTAAAAAATATGTATGTACGAGTATGTATGTACTTTAATATATTGTATGTGGTTGGTTAAATTAAAACAAAAATGTTTGGAAAGTCCTGAGTGCAACTCCTCTCAAATTATAATGAAACTGGAATTTGAATAACAAATGAGTAGAAATTCTGTTTTTTAATCGTCTGTAAAAGTTTTACAGATTTAGTTATTTTAACTACATTTGTCAGTTTTTTTTACTGAGTGCAAAAACCAAAAGTTTTTTAATTTAATTGACATATTCATGTAAAACTTATTATAAAAATATAAAGCAAAGAAAGAGAAAGTTCGAATTAGCTAGCAACATATTTCAAAATTCAGTTTAGGAGATATTGGTATGACAAAATCTTGAAATTTCACAAACTAATTTCAAATGTGGGCATTAAAGTATTCTACATAATTAAATATGCACAAACATTTCAAAAATAAATAAACTTTTGTGCTTAAAAGTTTTTCCATACTGGAAAAAACAAACTAAAAAGAGAGAAAACTCGTAAACAGAACTTTTCACAAACAGAAAAAGAACAAATTAAAATATTTACCAAACCAGTCTAATGTATGCGTGTAAGTGAGTATCGAAATCAAGTATGAAAGTCAACTTTTTTTTGTTAATGTTTCGGATTGTAATTGGAAAAATTACGCATGTAATTATTTTCAATAATGAAACTACGCCACATAGTAATGTAATGTAAGACCAGCACGAATTTACAATCAATTGACAAACTAAAAACCAATTTAAAAACGTTGAAAGAACATAAGAACATAAAAAAAGAAGAACTTTGCTTAAATTTGGACGGCAAATAAAGAAAAAGAAAATAATTGCAGGTGACGGAACATGTAATTTGTGACACGCTACTGCGAAACAGGCCAATCGAGGATAATTTTGTACTTTAAAATTGTGTTTTTTACTACCAAACTGCCTCAAAGCGTTGCAATGCAGATTTTGGTCAAATGTTGCTGAGTTAGTCTCAAAAGCAAAACAGTCAAAAGTAAATAATATTATTAATAAAAAAAATATTTCTGTGCACCTTTAATGCACCACTCAGTGGAACACGTGTATTGCGTTTGGGTAGAAGTTTGCAAAATAATAAAATACCAAAGAAATATAGACATACGTATATATTAGAATGGCGCGAAACTACTGAAGTGGCTCCGATTTTCAAATCCCGGACTGCGAAAGTTGCGTCTTGGTCCAAATAGACCCAAATGCAAAAATTGTATTCAATTTGAATATCGTTTTATGGATGAGTAATCTTTTAAAAAATCGAATAAAGCCATATCGAATAATAAACTGATTGACTTTCTATATGTATCTGTTATATGTTTTTCTATAACTTCTTAAGTTTTCAAGATATACGCCTATTTAAATCAAAAGTACTTAAGCAAGCCCGAATTCAGATAGAAAGACAATCAATGGCTATATCTGATTTTCTAAAAGATAACCGCCCATTAAATTGAAGAAAATTTTGCATGGTAGCTATAAGGGTCAATTATATAGACCGGGATTTAATGTTTAAAATCGGAGAAACTTTAATTATTTCAGGAGAAACTTCAACCGTCAAAGATATTGATTTGAAATTTTATACACTGTTTGCTCTTATGACCTAAACAAACTAATTAGAACTAATCGACTCATGACCAAGATCTTTATTGCAAAAATTTCTTATTAACACGAAATCTTAAGAACCATTGGAGATATTGGATTGAAAATTTTATTATATTCTTAATACTTCTAGTAATGTGGTGGATTAATAATAGTCCATAAGACCGATTATATTTATTCTTTCTGATTTTCTTAAGTGGGTCATTTTATTTAAAATATAACTTAGTATGGGTGTTAGTTAGTAAAAATTACACAAAAGGTTTCATACAAAACTTAAAAAATAAAAAGGCCGGTTTACATTACAACAAAAAATGCAACAACAGTTTTTTGGCAGGTTGATAATATGCAACACTTTAGTAAGTAAGTAAGTAAGTAAATTCTAACTGAGGTGTTTTACATAATTAAATTAATTATTATTGTTTAAATATTTGCATGAATTTTTGTTGTCAAAAATACGAATACAAGCGGATGATTGCGATTCACTCAGCCAACGATTGAATCGATTAAATCTTAAATAATTTTGAATAATTTAATTTAATCAAACAAAAACAAAAAAAAAATGAAGAAAAAACAACTTTTGATTTGCATTTTGTTGTTCATTATTAAAAATAGTTTACCTGACTTAATGCGGATGGCATAGACTTCATCGTATGAATATTTACCGGCAATGGTGGAATGCCAGTGATTCCACTCGTTCCGCTCAAGAGCTTCTCAACGGATGTATGACCGGCGCCATACGCGGCGGCCGCATTCATTGATTGTATGGCATGACTGCTGAGGCTCGACGAAATGCCACCGATCGAGTTGGGCACCATCGACGTTAGCGATGTCAGTCCACCGCCGATGTGACCGCTATGGTGATCCCTGCCGCCGCCGCCGCCGCCACCAGCCGACATACTGGACAATGCGCCGGCGCCGTTTTGCAACTGACTCGATTGCAATGATTGTTGCAGGCGTTGTTCGCCATAGCCGCCGCTGCTGTACGCCGATTGTGAAGTACCGCTGGTGCCGCCTAATACTGCTCGTTTGTAGCGATTCAGTTCTTCCTCAAGTTCTGCGAAAGCGAAGAGCGAAAATTCAAAATTAAATGGTGCATGAATTTGGTCTGGGTATTTTGTTTGTAAAGGATTTGTACCATTCTTTGATATGGTTTTAAATTCGCTATTTCCCGTGTGCATGATGGAACTGCTGGGCATCGAAGACATACCGCCGCCGCCACTGCTGCCTGATATTCGTGGCTGCTCCAATTCGGCCAATACGCGATTATCCTGTAGAAATTATGATTACAATTTAAGGTTTAATAATATTTAAATTTATAAGAATAGAAATAGTTTCTTTAACATGCCTGTTCAATTTTTGCCATTATGATGTCGATCTCAGAGCCTTGGTCCTGGTGTTGACTCATGATTGTCGGTGCCCAAGTAACGGTCGAACTTGTGCCGCCGCCGCCCATACCACCGCCGGATGTGGCCGCTGACGATGCGGGACGTGATGCCGACGATTTGGCCGTTTTCATCGCGGCGGATAGTTCGATTTGCAGCTCTTCGCAGCGTACATTCTCCAAAGCGACCTGGCATGCATTAAAATTATTTTTTATTGGGTGGTCAAAGATGGGTTAAGCATTTGCTTTGATTTCTAACCTTTTTCTCTAATTCACGGGCGCGCGATTGCAAATTCTCCACCGCCTCGATATCGTGGCGACTGCCTCCGCTGCTGTTTAGATTTCGTATTTGTGCCAAAGTTTCCTGAAAATTTTAAATTCAATATTTAAATTCATTTCGAATGGTACCTCACACGCCTAACTTCACGATGAATAACAATTGGAACTACTCACTTGATGTGCTCGCTCAATTTCCGTGCGTCGCATTTCCGCATCGCGCAACTGCAAGCTTAGCGAGTCCAGCATGCCGTTGGGCGCTGACGACTGGTGCATCGAATCGTACGGCATCTTAGACTGCAAAGTGCCAAGAAAATGTACAAGAAAAAAAATGGTCATAAAAATACAACAACAACAACAACAACAAAATGGAAGATAAAATATTAGCATAAAAAAGATTTAGATGCGAAATTGCATTTTCATAAGTTTTAACCCCTTTTCGTAAGTTTCACGCTTATTGCACAGCGTGTCGTGTCGTTTTGTGCGCCTGAAAGTATGCTTCATTTGTTGTTGTTCTATTTTTGAATTTTTCATTTCATTTCGCTGCGTTGCGCTGTGCCTTTGCCTTTGCCAAAGCGCCTAAAATAGCGATAATCGCTAAACAAAAGCCCAGTTTCTCAGCGCTGCTTCTACTTCTGTTTCTGCTCTGCTCTGTGCTGTACTGTGCTGAGCTGTATTTTTATTCCAAAACAGGTCAAAAGTTTTTTGACAGCAATCCAAACACACACACGCGATGTATAAGTTTATGTATGTGTGTATCCATGTATGTGTGTATTCCATGTATTCGTGTGTGTGTGTGTGTGTGTGTGTGTGTGGCGCCTCACTATGCGTTTGAACTTTGAACTTTGGGTTAATTGCTCTGTTGACCGGATTTTGACGCTCTTGGTTTGGTGGCTTTTCGGACGGTTTGCTTTCGAGAACTGTTTCAGCTGCAGTTTCTGCATTTCTGCTTTGACTGCTCAGACTTGCTTAATTTCGCCATTATTCTTGCATATTTACGAGGCTTTCCCGGGTTTATTTTATTTGATTTGCTTTGCTTTGCTTTGATTTCAAATTTAAGTGGGCACACGTGCACCTGCACATTAACTCAAAATGCTATCGAATTGCTTGTGAAACGAGCGTAAAGATTTTGCTTACCTCTATATGTATATATATGTCAAATAAACAAATAAATAAATCAATTGAATTAATAATTAAATGAAGTTTGTGACTCAAAAAAATGTTTTTTTTAAAGATTAAAAATCAATGACTTCATGATTAAAATAAGTTAATAATAGATTTGTTTAAATATAACATCATTTTGAAAATTAATTGACCAATCCTTTTTGTAATCAATCATTGAATTATTTAATCCATTTCTAATTACTTCTGATATCATTTAATAATTCCACGTTGAATATGAAATTATTCAAAATTTCAATCATTTAATTCTTGAAGTTTATATTTTAATTGACTAACGATTAAACGATTTAATTAAACAAAAATCTCATTGTAAGAGTATTCACGAAATTTATTGATAATTGAATTTATTAAGTATTGAAGTAATAATTGCAAAATTCGTTAATCAATTTCTGTATGAATTAAATTCTAATCAAATGAGTTTAATTTGGATTGATAATTGCGACAATTGGGATTAGTCTTGTAGTCCTGAAATGCTTCCGATTTTGTGTATGTCCTTAACTACGTTCAAGCAAAATTATTTAATATTGCTTTCATAATGCTTTCAACTTTAAAAGCTTTCAAGTTCAAGTATAAAATGCGCCGATATCTTAAATTTGTAATCACAATATTTCGATTAACCTTTATATTCTCGCCCATCAAAAAATGTCTCGTCGTTTTCAACGGAATTTTTCTATTGTCAGGTAAACTAAATCACAGCACAAAGTTAAAGTTATCTCCCAGACTGAGTCATATACGAGTAAAAGTTGGTTGTATGGCAAAATGTTGCTCATACACCACCGCAGGAAATGTTACTCATACGCTACGCTACGCACGCAAGCAAGCAAGCACCACCAAATCTTGCCACTACTACAAAATACCAAACGGCAAATGTTAAGCGTCGCTTAGTCTAGACACGAACACAATTAGCTTTGGTCTCCTCCTTGCAAGGAGTATAAAAATATCCGGCGAGCGATATCCTTTGATATCCTTCGAAGTTAAACATTAAAGTCATCGAATGCCAAACAAATTAAACCGAATTAAATTTAACCGATTGGAATCCTTTAAGCCCTTTTTAACTCACTTAAATATGCAAAAAACGGTTTAGAAAGCCAACAAAAGCGACCAACAATGGAAATAGGTTAATTTGAATAAACAACAACAACAACAAAGTAAAGGACATTGGCGAAATTAAATTTAAATTAATAATAGTTGTAGTTGTAGTGGTACATAGTACATAGTAGGAGTAAATACACACACACACACACGCATATACGCACAGACACCGAACGCCCACATGAACACGCACAAATTTACAACAACAACAACAACAACAAGAACAAGAACAACATCGATATAAGACTGGTTTTGAAAGGATTTAAGTAAATGGAAAAAAATACTTTTGATTAATTACTTACATCGATATTATTTTTATTATAATTAAATTATTTGTACATTTTATAAGGACTTTCAATAAAGAAAAAAAAAGCAACATAAAATGTTAATAATATTATAAAAAAATGCAGATTTTCAAACTCAACTCTTTGAAAATATCAAATTTTAAAAATTTACATTTATCAATTTATGTAATTTTCTCAAAACCAGTCTAATCGACAGCCACAACAAGATGAAAGTGCCATTTCAGTAGCGCTGCGTGGGAATTTTCATATGACATTTAAACTGGGCAGCAAGAGCATCAGCAGCAGCAGAAATAGCAAAAGCAACAGCAACAGCAGAAGTAGAGGAAACAGCAGAGTAACACCCGCAGCAGCAGCAGCAGCAGCAGCAGCGGCAGCATCCAAAGTATTGCATTTTAAAATATCAAAGGGCCAAGAGCCGATTCATGTCACCAACACGTACACTCTCCTGCCACTGCTCCCACCACTCAAACGTCCTCCCTCCCATATCAATACTTGTGCTCATCAGCGACTGATTTTCCCATTTACACTTCTTAAGCAAATCAATGATGAAACTTAAATGCAGTCGAAAGGCAAAAAATGCAAGAATACGAAAAAATCGAGCTCGCAGGATATACACGAAATTTGCACGACATATTCACGCAGAGGAATGTCAAAAAGTTTTGTCAAAAATTAATGTAAAAAAAAAGAGAAGAGCTTCATTTGGAATGTTCTTACCACGAGACTTAAGTGATGAAGTCAAAATGCAAATTAATAATTGTATTTTTTAATTGCACGCACGCACACACACAATTAATTATAACAGATAATGAGGATAAGAATAATCTTCTTCTTGCGCTGATGATGACGAAAAAAAAGATGAAATCCTTCGCACAGGATTGCTGCACACAAACAGGAGATAGCACGGTCACAGGCGCAATCAAAGGCACAGGCAGGCAAGCGGGCAGTCAGGACACCGAATAAGCGACGAGTAAAATCGACTTTGACACTAGTTGCTGTTCAGGCAGGAGGCAGGCTGCTGCTGCTGCTGCTGCGCTCTCTTCCACGCGCCTCGTACACCTCTCTCTCTCTTTCTCTGCCTCTGCCTCTCGTATTGTTCAATTTCGATTCGAATGCGTTTCGCTAGAGAGCAACGAGTGATATTTGTTACATCAATATTTTGTGCGTGTAGTATACCGAGCAAGTAACGGTAATAAAACAGAGACCTCAAGTGAACGGTGCAAAAGGGACAACAGTAGAAGTGACAGTAGCAAGAGTAGGAAAAAGGGAAATTCATTTGCGTGAATGTGAGATAATTTCCCAAAAAGACACACACGAAAAAAGTGGTAAAAGAGAAAGAGTAAATATGAGAGAGATTAAAAAAGTGTGAGAGTGATAAAACAATTAGAGAGATTGAAAATGAGAGAGAAAAAAGTGAAGAGTGCGTTGCTGGAAAGCGCATGCCCAAACTGTGGGAGAACATGAAAAATAATTATCAGGACGTTAAAGGCAGCAAATGTGAGAATTGCAAAGTGCTGCCAAAAAAAAAACATAGCTCTATGTATAGAAGACGTCACAAGTGTCAACTTTAATCCGCTTTCGAAATACATATTGCCATTTTATTAACTTCAAATAAACCGCTTCAATGAGAGCGCACAATGAATTCTAGTCAAGGATACAAAAGGACAGTGACCGTTAATAGTTGAATAACAGTCAAAATAGCGAAACAGCGAGAGAGAGAGAATAAAGGCTGAGTTGCCAACTTGGAAATCGCGAGCATTATTTAAACATATCTTCATGTTAGTGTAACACCATAAAATAATCTAAATACAGTTCCTATCCACTATACAAATAATGAATGGACAAATTTTTGGCATAGGCGGCGGCTTAATACGGTAGTGAGTGCTTTGGAACTTTTGTGTGAAGTTCCAAGTTGGATTCTTGTTGACGCAAAAAACAGAAACATTTTTTTCAATTGAAATAAATGCTTTATGTACGAACGCTGTATGGCGGGAACAACTTGTCATGGCAAAGCTTCATTAATAGCTTGGCCTAAACCTAGGATGAATTATTCTTAATCAACTATTTACATTTTTTTCTCAATATTTTGGATAATTTTGAAAATGGCTCAGATTGAAAAGTATGGCTTATTAAAACATATTTTTATTTCAAAACCAGATATCTCCTTTTAAATGTTGTTTGTGTTTTTGATTAAAATCAATAATCCGAGATTATCATGGATCATGATTGGTAACTATTAATAAATCTCCTTTAATATTCTTATTAAATTCTTGGTTTTCTAAAAGTTTTCAAAATTAGAATAAAAAAGAAACACAAACATATTACAAATACTTGGCAACCTCGCACGAAGCTGTTAAATCACTGTTAGGTCATCCATCATCCAAATCTAACAGCTTTCAATTTAGCGTTGATAACAGCGCCGCGCACAAGTGAATGCTCGCTCGCTATAATTAAAAAATAGCACAGACACACACACTCTCACAGAGTAAAAGGACGAGCGGGACTAACGAACGAACGAACGAACGAATGAACGAAGAAAAATGAACACCATTAGCGAAATTATTTATGCTGAGGACATGATTTAACATTTTACGCATGCCGTTTGTCGAGGAGGCGGAGAAGCGCGGCGGTCGGTGGCCAACAACGGATGAAACAAAAGAGTGACAACGCCAACTTCAACGCTCGACGCTGTGGTGCTCTTTATGAATTGAGATCAACTGCTGCCAACACAGAAACTTTGAAGGAGCCTTTTAGTTTGCCTGTCTCCTCTAAGCAATCATCCAACTCTAGCAAAGCGCCCCTCTTTCACACGATGGACGGACGGTTGGACGGACATCACCGAACGACCAACTAAATGCATCCACTACTGCTGCTTTGGGTTGTGACTCGAATCCGGCTCGGCTATTTATAGCGCCGCCTGCCTGCCTGTCATGTGTGTTGAAGTGGTTGGTGATGCAGTAGAAGCAGCCACCAGCGACAACGCCGACGACGACGACTACGACAGCGAAGTGTGGTGCTTGGCACCATTTATTTCGTCAGCGCCATCTTGCGCGCACCACGAACGTGATTCGCATTTCCGCTTTTGAGTTTTTCTTATTTCATACTTGGAAAAAATGTTTATCATTTTTAAGTGTTTTTGGTGTGTGTGCGCGAATTTTTTTCTTTTTATTTCTTTTTTCATCAACTTCTCTTGGAGAAATTCGCTAATACTCCATCGTCTTGATGTTTGCCTGCGGCTTATTTCTCACCTCCTTGTTCTCCTGCTCTTTTAACCTTTTCCTTCTTACTCTCCCCCATCCCGATGTTTTTCGCCTTAGAGCACTTCACGCCCACGCTTTCACTCTCGGCACACTTTGACTTTTGACACTTCTTCCTTCTACTTCTTCTGTGAATGAACACACGAAAATGCATAACTAATTTTATTTACTAAATAGTCGAACATACACACACACATATATACATACATACATACTTACATACACAGCAACAAATATATTTTGGAGTTTATGCCAGCTAGGTATTTATTTATCCTTCTGTCTGTCGGTCTGTCGGTCTGTTTGTGTGTATGTGTTTGGCATAGATGCTGCATAATTGTTCGTTAAATTTCAATGAATTCTTAAAGCGCCGTTTTTGCTGTTTGCTTCCCCTTCGATTATCGGTATCTTCTCTATTCCTTTTGATACTTTAAACATAAGTTTCCTCTACTGCTGGCAGCATAGTAGGAAAGTGGGTTATTTTTTACGCCCTATTAACCTAATTTTTGGCAGAGATGCGATTAACCCAAGCAAATTAAATGGAAAATGGTTTTGCATTAAAAAAATATGCAAAAACACAAGACAACAACAACAACAACAACAACAACAACAATAAGAACAGCAAAAACCAAAACAAGAACAACATTTCGCGTTTCATTCATTCTTAAAAAAATTAAAAACCATCGAAAAAGTCATCGTTAAATTAAAAAAATCACGTTTTGCAAATATGAAAAGACTTTAGTGACATAATTTTTTGCTTAAGACATCATCTACATTATTTAATGTTAAATTGATAAGAGGTAATTTCAATTTAATATACAATAAAAAGGCAATGTTTTGTTTTTATTAAAATAACTACGTTTTCTTTTTAATTACAAATTTTCACACATTTTTTGGGAAATTAACTTTAAAATACTCGTAAATTAAAGTCTCATTTACATGTTTTTAATGTAAAACTTATATTTTAATATTCACAAAGAATTTTAGGCTTTAATTTCTGAGCCTGAAAAATTAAGCTAGAGGAAAAATATGTTTTTATTCTCAAATAAATTCAGGATACCTTTGGAATTTGCTTCTTACATAACTCCGAATCTTTACAAAATTTTTTTTTATTTTTCAAAGGAACGGTACAAAAGTTTTAATTCGTATGAGGAAATATTAAAGCCTACGAAATGTTCCAAGACTTCGAAGGTTCGAAGTTGTTTGTACCTTCGAAGTCTTCGATTACACTTCAAAGTTGTGATTTCAACATATTTATTTATTTAACCAGAAGCCAGCGAAAGAAAATACTAAATTATAAGCTGGCAATGGACACATTTTTTATATACTGATTTTTTTACTTAAATAAGTTCACTTTAAAGTTACGAAATCTATGCAGCTTTAATGGGCCTACTTTACTTTAAGCCTATTTATCCTAAAAATGAGTCCGGGTCAAAATTTTGCCTGACAAATGCAGAATTTTGATCCCAACTCCTGAAAAATATTTTAAGGATTTGGCACTTTTCGATAATAAAAAACTCTTGTGGACTTGTGACATAACCTGAGTTATGTCGTTTTTCCTTATCGCCACAGACAACCGCCGCTTAACCCTTACTATGCTAACACCGGAACGTTAAGTATCTGCAAAACGGATAATGAACAAACTAAGGAAATGATAAAGAATAAAGAAATGAATGAATGAATGGGCTTGAACGAAAAAAGAAGAAGAAGAAGAAACGCTCATAAAAATCGATATGTCACAACTATGATAAAAAGCATGGAACCATTTAGAAAAAATGAGTTTCTACTCTGCGGCTTTTTGCTATAATAAGTCAGAATAAGTATAAAACATCTTGTGGACATTTTGCCCAAGTTAGAAAGAAACTTGCTTTTCCACTTCCTTACCCAAAAAAAAAAAATTCAAAGACAGCATTTTTTATCGCCAATTTCCACACATATACGCACACACACAAACACACGCACACATAAGCCATATTTGTGGAAGGCGCGTGACGGCGCGTAGCCCGCGTAAGGAACCCAATACCAAAAATACCAACAACAAAAATACCCACACAAAAAATAAAGAAGAAGAAGGCAAAAAACTGGTCACAGCAGCACGAACAAAAAAAAAAAACTAAAAGAAAACCCCTGCCGCAAAACTTCAGTAGCACCTGCCCCCTACCCCCACCACTGTGAAGCAGAAAAAACATACGCGCGAAGGGTACTAAATACGGGCCGAAAACGCACACCCTGCTTCGACGGCTTTTAACATCTCTGCACCCTCTTACCCACGCCCCAGACACCAGCCCCCCCTCCCCGACCACATCATACTCTTCCTTGGAACACTACAACTGCAAAAACGACAGAGTATCACACCAACATCGTGTGCTGACAGTGGTGTAGTTTGTGGAAGGGCGGGGGGCAGGCAGGAGTGAGGAAAGGAGCGAGCAGGCATGGGATGGGTTGGGAGGGATGTGAGGGGGGCTGAAGTTTAAATAGGCAGGTAGTAAAAATGTAAAAAAAAGAGAGAAAAAAATCATTGCGTTTATTTTTAATATTAACAATTTTTTTTGTTGGTCTCCTTTTGTGCTTTGATTTGGCAATTTTTTTTACTTACTTTTTTGTTGTTGTTGGTTTTAGCTGCTTTAGCGCTTTTATGAAATCATTTAGCCAAATAGTTGAGTTCGTATGCAGCCACTGCGTGTGTGTGAGTGAGTGTGTGTGTGTGTGTGTTTGTTAGTGTGTATGTGAATTTCTTTTTTACGGTATTTTTCGTCGATATGCTTTGAAGAAGAAGAAGAAGAAGAAGTTGCACTCTATTTTCTTTATCTTTATCTTTTTTCACTTTTGGCTTAGTTGAATTTGACGTTTGCTATTTTTTTCTTAATTTTTACAGATTTCTGCGTTTTTTTTTTTTGAAGCTTACATTACACTTTTTTTTATTGATAATTTTTTTTTGTATTATACACGTTTAAAACTCGGAGGAAACTTTTAAATGCTTTTGAATTTACATTTTTCGATATTGTGATAACGAGCGACTTTTCGACAGCTTTTCGACACAGGCTTTTCAACTTTTTCCTCAAAATTTCGCGCACAATTTTGACTTTTGAAAAACAATTTTCTTTCTTTTTTTTTGCACAACTTTTCCAATTTTTCGACTGCCCCTTTTTTTCTGCCCCGTCCGTCCGTCCGTCGTTCGTTTTTTCTTCTGCTGCTGCTGGTGCTTTTTCGTTCCTACATAGTATAGAGCGAAATTTTTTCGTCGGGGCTCCGCTGCTTTGCTTGCTGGAGACTCTTTTGGCGACGACCGCGGAGTTATAATGAATTTCTTAATTTCGCGTTGTTTTCTTCTACACGTTGACACGTTTTGTACAGATTGCTTCAACTATTTGCGACTATTCTTTTTTTATACAATAAATACACATTTTTATTCTAATTTGGAAAAATGAGCGAGCGAAAAAAAAACAGAACGTTGCTTAATGCGAAAACCCCGAAAAGTGGGTCATACTCGGTCGTCGGTCGGTCGGTTGGTCGGTCGCTTCGGTTTAGGTTGTCTTACCCACGAGTAGCTACAATCTACTATTATTGTACTGATTTTTCATGCCTTAGTTCGTCGTCGTCGTCGTCGTTGTCGTCGTCCGTCGTTCGTCGTACGTCGCTTCGATGGATGTCCGATGTCGTCGTGTCGTGTGGAAGAATCGATTTTTGGTTATGTTCTGCCTTTGACTAGCACTGCTCGCACTGCAGGGATGAACTTCGGCGCTTCGTGGTGTGTGTGTGTGTGTGTGCGGACGACTACGACGAGTCTCTCGCGTACCGTTCTCTCTTGCGCTAGTGTAGAGAAATTTCACAATTCACCGTGCATGAAATTCATAGAAATTTTCATAAACGACGATTTTCGTTTTGCACATTGATTCCATAATTCCCGGAGTGCATACGGTAAAACGAGCACACTTTTAGGAGCTGTATGTACGCATGAGTGTGTGTGTGTTTGCGTGAGACTGCGTTAAAGCTGTGAGAAATTTTCCCTTTACAGTATTGTGAGATTTTTTGCTTACGCTCACACACTCTCTCTCTCTCACATCCGCCAAACAGTCAGTTAGTTGTATGAATGAACTTATACTACTCTCTGCATATGACGTTATATTACGTTATACACTCGTTATTAAATAATAATTTTATAAACAGCGAAATTTCATTAAACGTTTCCCTGCCATATGGCGAAGAGTGATTCGTTTGCGGTTCGTTAGCGATTAATATCGTAAAATGCGATTCAAAACGAATTTGAAAATGATATCGTTAACGAATCGCCAATGAACATTCCTTTATATACCCTACACTGATTCGATTTAATATTGTCCGATCATTTCACCGTCCATTTGTCTGTTCGAGTGATTTCAGCCGAGTTTGTGAGCTATCGAAACTTTGGTAAAAAATAAAAAAAAATATTTCGGTTTAGATAATTCGTTTCAATTCAGCATTCAACATTTTAGCAGTAGCTCTAAACTGCTGACAAAAAATGGGCGTGGTCGGGTAAGAACAACGCCCACTTATAAGAATGTGAAAAAAAGTGTTTTAATAAGCATACATATTTTTTATGGTTAAATATTAACTAAGTATTTTACTCTAAAGTGGTATAGGGTATTTAAGCTTCGACATAGCTGAAGATAATTCTCTGGCAAAATGGGAAAACAACACAAGTCTACTTATCAGTAAACGTGTTACGGGTT
Organism: Suillia variegata; assembly: GCA_949127995.1. Lineage (NCBI taxonomy): Eukaryota > Metazoa > Arthropoda > Insecta > Diptera > Heleomyzidae > Suillia > Suillia variegata. The sequence goes on along the minus strand of OX421843.1, from coordinate 8,946,361 downwards.
ACTTTTGTAAAAGTTGTCCAATGTAATATTATAAACTTAGTAACTAAATTTGCATTTTTGGCAAATATTATTCAACCTTTCAAAAAAACACAATAAATTTATTTTTATTGCATATTTTTATTTAAGAATAATAACCAAATACACATACATGCATACATACATACGTATGTGTGCATTTTAAATTATATTCTGTTGCACTGCATGATGCAAAATATCAGTTAATTCCGGCTACAACAAGAACTCCATTGATAATAACTATCTTTATTGCGATTACGATTATTGATATAAGGACGGTAGTCACTAATACTTACTTACGAGTTAAGTGTAAAATAAACTAACAGAGGACAGGGGAAAATAACTAAGTAATATATTTACAATGTCATTGCTACGCTAAATAAGGTTAAACAGAAGCGTCTGGCGCTCATAAAATGCTAGAATGACGCTGTAACGTAGTAACGCCGACACGCGGCAACAAGCGACGTCAATTGAGAAAACGCCAGCGAAAACAATAACAACAAATAATAACGATAATAACGATAACTACAGCGGCGTCAACGATAGTCGCACAACAAACAATTTAATTGTTTCAACTGCTTATACATTGCTATGTCAAATAACAAACGAAAGTCGAAAGTAGCTTCGATCTACTTCTTGAGCGTCAAATCTTCGGCGCTGAGCATGTTGCCGCTGCTGAAGCGGACATTTTTCGCCACCGACACTGACAACTGTTGCTGCAATTTGGGACTGTTCATGCGATGGAATACGAGCAATACATCGTTATCGTTCAACTCCTTGGCGACGGCGACAAACATGTCCGCAAAGGTGCCATCGAATTGCATGAAACGCGCACAATCCACGACCACCGGAAAATCGTTATGGTACAGCGAACAGGCGGCGCGTATTTCATTGCGCAGGAAATCAACGCCCGTATAGTAAATGTCGGAACGTGGCACGACGTGAATGTAGCCAGTGCCATCGCACTATCCAAACGAAGAGTATAAATAAATTATCAAACAAATAGGAAAGATTTCAACTGCGATTCAGTTACCTCTTTTAGGTTCACATCGATTTTCGGATTGCCCAAGCGCAGCAGAATGCAAATCATATTGACCACAATACCGAAAAGTAGACCCATTTGTACGCCGGACAAAATACACACAATAAAGCAGCCCATCCAGCTGAAGAAGTCCTTTTTGTTAGTCTTCCAGAGATCTTTCACGGGCGAGAAATCAATCTGAAAAATTTGGGAAATGTTTAAAGTGCCTTAATCTCAAACAAAAATATTTTTTTAAGAGACTAAGCCTACCATGAAGATTACAGCAGCTATCAGTACCGCCGACAATGATGATTTGGGTATATACTGGATATAGGGCGTCAGTACACTAAGTGCCAGGAGCACCAATACACCTGAAAGATATTTTAATTCAAGTAAAAGTACACAGATGAAAGTATTTCGTAGTTTACCGGTGTATATGCCGGCCATGGGCGTACGCACACCAGACGCCTGACTGACTGCCGAACGTGTAAAGGCGCCACAAGTTGGCATCGCACTAAAGAAGGAACCAGCTAAATTGCATAAGCCCAAAGTTAACATTTCCTGCGAGGCATCGAGATTGCCATCCTTAACTATGGACGAGAATGAAAATATTATATAAAACCTGATTTAGAGGCAGCCGCTTATATCAGCGTCATTTGGGAATTTGGACTTACCAAAGGCCTTTGCGATTGCGACATTAGCTAGGACCGCAACGATCGGCACCACAATAATTCCGCTGCCCAGCTCACGACAGATATCCGCGAAAACATACGTCACATTGTTGGCCTCGAAAACGAAGGGCGGCAATTTTATTGTGGGCATGGCTGAATCGACCTTTGCCGACAGCGCAAAAGGCACCGCCTCAAAGGAACGTTCCTGAATCCAAAAGAATGCGATTAGAGCACAGGTAAACACGACCAAAGCATTACGCGAAATGCTGATGTACCATAACAGCTTCTTGAGACGACGTGTCGTATTCGTCTGACGCTTGAAGTTCACCTGGGCCAGTTGCTATTAAGCGGAAGATCAGTAAGTTTTTAGGTGAAACAAGTTGCAATTTTTTAAATGTACCTACCCTCATAGCTAACAATATAATCATGCACCCTATACCCATCGAGGCATCACCAAGTCGTATGCCTTGAAAGAAGCCCGCAATCGATGGGAGACCCTTTATTTTGACGCCTAGTAAGTTCTTGACTTGAACCAAGACGACAATAACCGCTGTGCCCGTGGTAAAGGCTTTGGTTACCGGCGCTGATATAAAACTGACTATGAAACCTGGTCGAGGACAGTAAAAATTAATTAAATAAAAAAATTAAAAATAATGCATTGAAGGTAGAATCAAGATGTTAGGTGGGTCGATGTCATGGACCATGTTAGAAAAAGTTCAAAATCCAAAAGGCTTGAGAACTTGATAATGCTGCAAATTATTATGAAGATTCAGTAGCTCTTTTATAAACCTATACCATTATAAAAATGTGAAATATGTTCTCTCTTAAAAGCGGTATCATAACATACCTAGTTGAAAGACGCCCATTAGTAGCTCTACGAGACCCGCCAGAAATGCCAGGACAATAACAAATTGCACAGGTTTATCGGCGCAGAACTGCAACGTCAGCAGTGCCATCAAACTGGTGGGTCCAATGGACACTTGCGGTATGGTCCCGAAGAACACATAGATCAGTGAGCCTACGGAATCCAAATTTTGTTATAGTAATCTCTTCATTAATGGATAGAGGAGTATAGAATAGACTTACCGATAAACGCCGAATAAAGTCCATATTCGCTATTAGTAAAATTACAACAAAAAAAATAGTAAGTAACTTTCAATTTTATTTGATTAATTATAAAGAAACGGAAAACCACAAACCGACAAATCCTTTGGGAAAGTTAAGGACTTATCGGTTTTGAATAAAAGCTCCTCATAAACTTTCTGGTAAAAATGTGAAATTTTTAAATAACTTACCTCGAGAGACCCGCCAGCGCAGCATAGGCTATGCTCTGCGGTATTATGGTCATACCCAGCGTAACACCAGCAATTAAATCCGAGACAGCCTGTTCACGATTGTAGCTTCTACTCCAGGACAGTATGTATAAGCGTCGCAAAAACCAATGCGGCTGCTTTGGTTTGGCATATTTGTCCGGGTCGATGTTCAGTTGACATTCGAGGAAGTCGCCATTTTTCATGGGTTTCTGTTCCTCGGCGGCAGCTGTGCGGAAAAGATTTTTCAAAATTTATTCAATCTTGTCAAACAATCAAGACAAAAAAAAACGTTGAGTTAAGGTTTTAGTGAGTACGTTTTGAGTTGGACTTAACGCCTTCTTCGGCATCGTTACTGTCCGTGTGATAACGCTCAGTAGGCGTAGGCGCGTCTTTTGACGCTTTCGATTTTCTAGTCGACTTCCTGAGCCAGAACGTGCGTTTGCTAAAGTGTCTCATTGCGAACTGTTAGCTTATTGTTTTTTGCTTCCTCTTCTTTCAGCAGAAGCTAGGTCTCGTATCTAAATCCGGTTTTATGCTCGAGCTTGCTTTCTAACTTTACAGACAAAACGCAAATTTCTAGTAAGTGATTTTTAGCACATCGTCATCGCTTTGCGGTGATTTGAATGGGGGATTTTTTTAGCCGAATTTTGCAGTTAATAACGATAAGTGTTTATAAACAATGTATAAATTATTATATACAGGGTCAGAGGAAAATTATATCGCTAGGTATGCAGATTTGGCATTTTGAGTGCTCGAGTGTCTGTGTGCGCTGCCTAATCGATACCGAGTGATGTCGGTTGAATTCTCAGCATATGAGCAGAAATTAACATTTTGTCAATGTAAGTTTAACATGAAATCTCGTTTATTAAATCTTCAAAATTCCAAACTTAATATGAAAAAGTAATTTTTTAATTAATTGCTCTATATTCTAGTTTTAAATTAATACCTCAAATAACTGACACACTTGATCTACGCTGTATTGTGTGGGCTGATTGTGACTTCCTCTAATTGTACTCGTAGAAATTCTCACACATTTTATATTTGCTTCGTAAATTATAGCAATTAGCATCGAATTATTTCGATTTGTTAGCTCTGAATTGAAATTCGCATGAATTCCAACAGTTTTTCGCATGATGACTTTATTTAAAAATAGTCATTTTAGTAACTATGATTAAAAGTGTCAACGATCAGTTTTATTTTAAAGCCAATATTTGACATGAATCTGTCTCAGTTATTTGTTTTTGATTTTAACAAAACAATCCCAGGAATTCCATTGCTTTGTAAATAGATCCGATTACTGATCATATTATAAACAAATATGAAACTCTTATCAGCTTAAAAGGTATTTTACACAAACTTTAAACTATCTAAACTTCTCATTTAAGTCGATACAATTTGAAATATGTATATAAATATCAAAAAATTTACTATTTTATAAATTGTATTTAAAAATATTAACAATTTGAAATTGTTGTGCATTTTAAGCATGTCAACTAACATTTGAATTCATATATAAAACACGCTATCGCCTTTTTCTATTTGTATAATTAAAATTTTTTGAACTCGTACCCTGTATTGCGATTTGCAAATGAGTGGAAACTTTTCGATTCGCTTTTTTTTCGTCTATTGTTTTGCTTCAGGTACCGGCAGTTAGCAGCTTGGACAATGATTTGCTATGATAATGATTTTGAATTTGCAAACGTGTTTTGTTGTTCGCTCGAATTAATGGAGCTCAATTAAAAGGGTCGCACTATTCGCAGTTTAAATTTGTTTGATTAGTGATTTCCTACACTACACTTCCATGTTATGAATTTATTATCAGATAGGTCGAATTTTAGATGCCTTGCAACTGATTGATACATATTTTAGTTGGAATTTCCAGCAGTCCAAACTCAGTTGTCAGTGAGTAAAATATGTTATTTCTATTTAAGGGAGATCTAGAAATAAAGTTCCTACTTAACTTGAGTTATAATGTCAAACCAGTGTATTATATGTATGTCAAATTCATAATGAAAGTACGAACTTTATTTTGCGTTGAATATGCGCCACAATCAGGTACAATATAGCAAAATTATGTCCCAGTAGAAAAAATGTAATTATAACATGTCTTTATTTTTTAACAATTTACCAAACAAATTTTAATATTTTCAAATATTATAATTTTTAATAAACTATTTAAAATTTTACCATACGACTCGCTCGTTCGATAGCTCAGCATAACAAGTAAAATGAGCTGAGCGATCGAGTCGAATGCAATAGCTCACTTTGGCTCACATTACAACGATGACACTTGATTGATATTTATTTTATTATTATTACTTATACACATAAAGAAAGTAGAAACAAATCCTTAACCCAGTTTTAAACTGACCAGGGATGAAACGTTACAGAATCAAATTTTTTGTATTTACTGCGATATATTCTAAATTTTTCGTTTTAATTTCTAAATAACAAAAAAACCTAGATTATTTTGATTTTAAAACCGTTTCCTACCTTCAACTTGAAACCTCTTCAAATTGGACATCTTCGCTTATTCACAAAAAAAAAAAAAAAAACACTTGCGTTTTAAAAAATGATCGTAAACTTTTTTCAGTTATTTAAACTTAAGATCAAATAAAAGTCGAGTTGTATTAAAAAAAAATAAAATATAGTACAAGTGCGCTGGACCACTGCAAAATGATAACTAAACTGCCAAGATAGAAAAATGTATCGCCCCAAAATTTGTTCGTCGGTGATATCAAAATTACAACAAATTAGCACAAATGTGTCTGTCGCTGATGTACAAATGGACCGCTTATCTGGGAAACTGCGTCGACGACATTTTAAAAGGTAAATAGAAAAAGCGTCAATGGAACCTTATCTGCCAACGAATCTTAAACTGCTCGATATATGGAAATGCATGTGTATGAGTGTGTGTGTGTGTGTTTGTATATGTGAAACCACCGAATATCAATCAAATGTCGCTCGGATTAAGATCGAATTGTTTCGCATGTGCAGAAAAGGCGTAATTTTCCATGTCTATCAAAATAAAATAACAATCAAAAATTCAACAAAAACTTAACAATAAAGAGATATATTGAAATAATCAATCAAATCGACAAAATGTATCCAACAAATTAGCAACCCTGGCGAGAGGCACTTGACACTCAATTACCCAATTAGACACACCTTGGTGACAAGAAATGGAAAAAAATAAGGAAAAATAAAAATATTGAAAATTTGATCTAAAAATTTTAATATCCAAAGTGCAAATTCAGATCGGTTAAAAAATAGAATCCACTTATTCTTAATTAAAATTTGTATATAGTAACTTGTATTAAATGCATTAGAATTAATTAAAACGTTCTAAATTTTAATTTGACTCATTAGATAGGATAATTTATTATATCTATAAAATGGAGAAGTATTTTCTTTTTGTTTATGACAATTTAATACTAGAATTTACCGGGAAAGACTTCATAAATAATAACAAACTTTTGTTTGCTAAGACGACAAACTTTTTATTGCTGAGGCTTTTCAACATTGCTGCCGTATTTACGCAAATTTCATGGATTAGGTACACGCAGACGAAGCGAGCGTATCTTGCAGATAGTACAAGTATCTACGGCCAGACGACGTTACGAGTGAATGTTATTTTGGATTTGTTTTGGGCTTCGTTATATTTATTTATAAAAATGGTTTTTGGACTTTAAAAAAATATTCATACATTTATTTTGCTGCAGATAAGAACCGATTCGCGTGAGTGATAAATATTTAGATACATAATTTTAGATACGAAGTGGGAATCCGTGAACTAAATTATTTTAAAGATAAGCGTTGAATGGCATCTATTTGCGATGATATCTTTTAAAACGCAATTTTGTCGTTTACTTTCGAACTTCCGGTTTACATGTTCAATAAATTGTTATTCCATAAAATAAAATTTAAACTATCCTCTGTAATTGTTATATCCGAATTTTAAAAAAGTTCATTTATTATTCATTTAATTAATTACTAATCATATTTTATGTAAGTTGTATCAAATGAAAGGTATTGATCTCAGCTCTAAGGCTATGATTAACTATGTATGTCGAGAATGTAGAGAACATAAAGAATACAAAGAATATAAACATTAAAAACAATATATAGAGTAAAAAGAATGTTAAGAATACATTTTATTTATTAATAAAATTCTATAGAAGCACTGCGACCTTAAATATCTATTGTGCAGCCTCGTTACCCTACAAACACAATTCTAGACTATTTTATCTTGGGCTTAATTTTACTTATGTGATTTGACACTAGAATTTCACTGCCTATGTTAAAGAATACATAATAATATATAAAACGCTTGTGAGAACACAATCCGAATTAAAGCCAGCCTAATACTATGCCTGCCTTTTGAAATTTACTTTCTGTATTGTTGGTATCTCGAACGGCGATTCGAAACTCCTCCAAACTGTTTCGAACTGACTCGTTCCCTAGCGAAGAACGCCAATTATGCCTGCCCTAGAAAGATCGATTGGAACAGATTCATCATCACTAGCGTTCAGCAAAATGATTGAAAAATCTCGCCGAAGTAAAATTTTCAATATTTAAAAAAATTGAAAAATTTAGCAAAAAAACGCGATAATCATTTGCGAAATTGCGCTTGAAGCAAAGCGAAATATCTACGATAAAGTAGTGAAATTCGTGGCGAAGAAAGGTCTAAAGTGAAAGAGCAAACAAATATAAGAAAAAAAATCGTAAAATTTTTGCAACGAAGCAGCAGCATCGGCCAAACGGAGCAAAAGCAAAAGGCGAATAAAAATTCACGCGAAAGGAAAAATCGGTGAAAAAGAAAAACGCAGCAAGCAGAAAGAGGAGCGGAAAGCGAACGACGTGTAAAACTTGCATGAACGAAGACGTGAAGCAAGCAAACGGCAGAAAAACGACGACGAACACACGACGAAACAAGTAAGCATAAAAGAGAAAGAAAGATAGAAACGACGAGGAAACGGCAGCAGTAAAAGTGTAAAAGAAACTTCATTTTTGTGTGCGAACGACGACGGACGGAAAACACGGAAAAACTGCAGAAAATTGCAGAAAAACATTGAAAAACGTCAAGAAACCAAACGGAAAAACAAATTCGTTGTAATTATTTGTCATTCGTCAACTTTGGGTTTGATAGAGAAACGCTAAAGGCAGAGAAGTGTGAAACTATTGAGCCGTAAAATAAGACGAAAATTTGAATTTCCGTGTGCGGCTTCTCGGGCAGCGCCTGCGGCACCAACACAGAAAAATCAAAAATAAAATTATAAAAACGACGACAGTAACGCAGTAACAGAAGGACAAAGAAGTTGGATTTTCACGCTTCCCGAACGAACGACGGACGTGTGCTTCGTGCTGAAGAACAGCAGCCCCATTTTGGACAAATCAGCGGAGGCGCAGCAGCGGTGGTTTATTGCATAAATCTACTTTTTTGTATTGAAAAAAGGGAAATCTCCACACACTCTTGGTCTGCGGGGTTGGCTCGAGCTGCTACATCATGAATAATAACAATACGAAACGCAAAAATCGACCCACTGGCATCGCCAGGTAAGTTCTTATATGTTTTTAAAATAAAATTTATAAAAAAAAATGGCATAAATTATATTTTAAGAAATCGAATTTGTAATAAAAGAGTAAAAAAAACTAAAATCATGTGAAAAACTGCAACGTCACATATTGCGTTGGGCTGGCTGGCTGGCTTTTCCACATTTTCTGTCGCGCGCTCGCCTCTTCTACGCGTTTACATATTTTAACATATTTTTTACATTCTGCGTTTTCGTTTTCCCGTTGCTACGACGTTCTTCCTGTTTTCTTATCTTGTCTTTTCCTTCGCTGTGCTGCTTTCCCTCCTCGGGTTCTTATATAATTTCCCTCGTTCGTTCGTTCATTTACCGCGGCGCCATGTGCTTCTTTCTTTTCCTTATCGCTTTTCTTTTTTGTTTACATTTTTCTTAGCGCTGCGCTGACAACTCGCTCCGCCCTAATTTTCCAATTTTATTTCATAATTTGCGGGATTTCTTACTCGTTTTCTTAAACGATTTTTATTTAAATTCAAAATCTAAATTCGTTAAAACTGATTTTTTTTAATTTAGCCATTTGACTCCTACACTTCTGCGTAGCCCCGTGCAGGGTGTCTCGCAGTGTATTAATGGCGTATGCTAAGTAAAAGAAAGAGTTGCATTTTAGCACATTTAATATTTTTTTTTAGTCTCTGTTCTTTGTTTGCTCGGATTCTGGTGATAACCACCGAGCTCCTAATTTTTGAGTTTGCTTGTTTTAATTATCTAGTTTTAATAAGAAGATAATCTAAAGGCACTTAAATGGCAAATATAAATTTTATTTATTTCTTGTATTACATTTTTGTTGGTCATTTGTTGAGGTCCTAAACTATTCAAATGAGGTTCCTTGAACAGTGTCCAAAAATCGTGGCGTTGTTTTTGAAAAGAAGGACAAATTTATTTACTACGTTTTGTTTCTATCAATTAGAATCGATATAAAACTTACTTGAAAAGTTAAACAAAAATTGTTTTTTGTTGTTTGTTCCTTTTTTTTTTAACGAATAAACAAATAACCATTTCAATCAAAAAAACAAGTCCTGCTAGAAATCATTTTTTTTTGTCCAAAAGAAATGTTTTTTTAAGGACGTTTAGAAGAGTTTTTCAATATTTTAAGCTATTTTTTAACAGTGTATCTTTTCAACCTTAACTCTTAATTTTCAGAAACTAAATTTAAAAATATTAAATGAACTATGAAACTCAAAAACAAAGAAAATGGAAAACAAATTTTTTTCATTTGTGGAATTTGCTGGCATGAATCAAATTTGTTTGTTTTATTTTACCCATCAGGATAAACATTTTTTATGTAAATGAATTTTATAGAAACTTTCCTTTCATACTTTTTTGAAACTAAAAAGTATGCTCAATATATTATTAGTAATATATTCTTAATATTCGATAAATTTATTTAATTGTATTTTAAGAAAATAATTTTCGTTTATAGATTTTCGGCCTTCCTAAAGGGTTTTTGTTGTTAATTTGAGCTTTGAGTGTAGTGAAAAAACAAAACGGAAAGTTTAGTTTTGATTTTGATTGTTCAATATTTCGGCTTACTTTCAGTTGACGGTGGACCAGCATACGAACGGTATGCTTCAATGATTAAATTTTTGCATTCCAATTTTGTATGATTCCTTCAGATGGTTGAAGGCCGAAATCTTGATTACTGTCAAAGTCCAAATTAGCAACAAAACCATTTTCGTTAACGAATATTAAATGAAATTTAGTCATACAAAATATCTTAAAAAGTGCAGTGACTAGAAGGGGAAGGAACATTCAATGCTCTTTTATTCGAAACAAAAACAAATTTTTTTCGAAACAATTTTTAAAAATAATTTGTTTTTTTAATAATTTTAATAGTTGCCATTACAAAAATGATATGCATTATACATTTATATACATTTTCCTGACACTTTAATAGTAATGAAAAAAAGAACCATTTTGAGACTAACAATTTTGTCCATTGGAATAGTTTTCTGTTTGCTTTAAATACAATTTTATTTCTTGCTAAATATTTAAACAACAACAAAATTTTACTTAGATAAAACAAAAAAAATTTATGAATACTTAAAAAGCTTAAAACGACTAAATTTTAAGCAGCGTTAACAAAACAGCGCCCGCCAGCAAGTGCGCCCTAACCTAACCTAGCCTAGCCCCCACCTTCATATTTGTTGTTTTGCGTATTTCGTTCGTTTTCATTTTTTTTTCGTTCACCAATTTGGGTCATTTTACATTTTGCTGACCGGACCGATCAACCGGGCGCACAATTTTAACTTAATGCGTCCGTCTGTCGTCTTCAAATTTCACAAAGTACGTTTCTTTTTTTGTTGTTGTTTGTGTTCTCTTTTGTTTTTCTATTTTTTTAATTCCGTTTTCATTTATTGTGCAGGCCTTAAATTTCTTTTGTTTTAAGGCTGTGGCAAGGCGCAAATTAATAAATCAATTTGTGTTTTGTTTTTCGCATAATTTGTACCGCTTTTGAATTACCTTTTGTTCGTGTCACTACGTTTTACTGTTTTTTGTGTTTTGTTTTGTTTTTCTTTTTTAACTTGTTTGTATGATTCATTTCCTTGTTTCGGTTCCAGTTGACTTTGTTCGGTTTTGTTGATTATTTCCATTCAAGTCCATAATCGGAAATCTGCAAAAGTTGTTTTAAGCAACCGACGACGACAGACGCATCAACCCCAACCCCTTGCGACAATCGATGTGATGTGCTATGGTGGCTTTGGTGGTCAGCCGCGAATGTGCTTGACTGCCTGACTGCCTGTCAGCCCGCCTGCCTTCATGCCATCCGTTCGTTTGGGGTCATTGTCCCAACTTTCCAAATGAATTGAAATATTGCGCGTATGTCTAAAAAAATCATGTTTCTTCTTCTTGCTATTTTTTTGTCTTATTTTTGTTATTGTTGTTGATTATTTTTGGTTATGTTTGTTTACAAATTCTTAGAATATTTTTCGCTCGCCATTTTTGCTTGCCAAGCAAATGCCTCTTGGCTGGCTTGGCTGGCTCGTTGCGGCTTGTTGGCGTCGGGGTTGGAGCAGTGCAATGCCTTCTCTTCTGTCTTAACGCGTTTTTGTTTATTTTAAAAATTTTCACAGTTGAATTCGGAATTCAAAATAACGCACGCCACAATTGCGTTTTAACTATTTTTGACTTTTATCGGAATTGCGTGTTTATAGGTTAGAATGGCTTGTTATAGGTTATGCGCGCTTTAGGATGATATTGACACATCAATAAACATTTGCGCACATTTAAATCGAAATAGTAAAATTTGTTGTTGTATTTAAAAATAAGACACGAAATAAAAGTCAAGTGATCCTCTATTTGGAATTAAAGTGTAGTTAGTCAAAATATAAAGTGGTAAATTTTTTTTTAAGATTGTTATTTTGTTGTTGTTGTTGTTGTTGTTATTTTGCAGATACACAAAATATTGAAAAAGAAATGGCAAACATTGTAAATTTGTTTCGATCTCGTCCTTAGCGTGAAGCTAGTTCATTGGTCTATTGAGAAACATGTGATGTGAGGTATCCGAATTGCAACAAATCGATAACGGGCATTTTGGTGTTTCTTTAAGCTCAGCGTACTTAATTAACGGTACTAATTAAATACTACAATCCTGCAGGGACTGCATCGAAATTAAAAATAAAATCAATTTCAAAATAATTATAGATTCGTTTTGCAATCCCAAATCCATAAAAATCAATAAATTCAAATTAATAAAAAAAATATATCAATATTAAAACAAAAAACGATTGCACGCCCAATATGAACACAATTTTGCATAGTGGTTAAAAATGGAAATATTGAATTTTGCATATTCATAAATTCGAAAAATATTGCCAAAAACAATAAAATCCGTTAAAATTACTACCTGCAAAATCTCTCAAGTGACTTAACTAATTTCGGTTTTTCTCTTCTTCTTTTTTCTAATTTGCAGTAGGTATACAACGGACAACAGACAGCCCAACAACAAGGGACGTCCGCCGGCGCAGGGTGTCTACAACAACACTTATTTTATGCACGCCGCAACAGCGCTTGTCGGCAACGTGGTGCAGGTACGCCTACGTTCAGGAAATATTTATGAGGGCGTCTTCCGTACGTTTTCGCCGAATTTTGACGTCGCTCTTGAGCTGCCGTCGTGCATCAAGACGAGCAAGAATGCACCCGAATCGAGCAAGTCTGTGCCGAATTTTATGATTTTCCCGTATGATACGGTTGTCAGTATTTCGGCCAAAGATTTTGATTCGCAATACGCGACCGTTGGCGCATTCCAAACTGATGCGGCCATCTCGGAAAAGTGCAACGGTAAGTAAATTTGCTCGTATTTTAATTCGAATATGTTTTAAAATATTTCTTGTAGAGTTTCTGAGAAGTGTATTAAATATAGTATCGATTTCAAGATTAACATTGCAACCTTTACTTTTTCCATTTTTGGCAGGCACTCGCTTTGAGGAAAAAGAGCTGGAGCCATGGGATCCGTCCGGCATGAATGGCGATATCGACATTGAACTGGATGGCACCTCGAACGGTTGGGATGCGAACGAAATGTTCCGCAAGAACGAAAATCAGTTTGGCGTACAGTCCACATTCGACGATTCACTCTCATCGTACACCGTCCAGTTGGACAAAATGGATTCGGATGAATTCAAAGAGGCCGAGGCCAAGGCCGAGAAACTTGCCGCTGAAATTGAATCGAATCCGGCTTGTCGCGATCGTCTTGATTTAGAGAATGGTGACGAGGAGGCGCTATTCGCCGCAGTTGAGCGACCCTCAGCAGAAATGGATCGCGAGCGAGAGCGTGAACGTGAACGCGATCGAGAACGCGAACGTGATCGTATCGAACAGCGCGAACGCGATGAACGTGAGCGTGAACGCAAACGCGGATATGAATCACAACAGCAACAGCAGCAACCGCCAATGCAGCAACAACAGCGTGACGTTATGCCTGAGCGTTACATTACAAAGCCGACTCGCAGTATCACCGGACAGCCGCCACCGCCTGTTGCCATGGCCTCAAATACAAATTCGGTCGTTGTTTCTGCTTCGATGGTGGCTGGCGGCGGCCCATCGCCACGTGTCGGCGGCGGTAATCATCACGGTGGCGACATGATGACAGCCGCTATTGATTCGCAGCAACAGCGGTCGGAGCGCATCATGAACGCTCCGCCACAGTCGGCCGCCAATGTGGCCATGGGCCAGACTAACTCTACGCAGTCGTCCTCCGTTGCCTCTTCGGCCGGTACGATGACAATGAAGAGTTCGGCGCCGCTACCATCGTCGTCAAATGTTAGCGGTGGCGGCGGCATGGGGCAACCGCCGCCGCAACAGCAGCAACAACAACAACAGGACGGCAATGGCAGCAAGTATGGTGGCAGTTCGATGATGAAACGCAAGACTATGCCGCAAGGTGGCAAGTTGGTGCGCAATACTCCGCCACCAAATAGTGGTGGTGGCGGCGGCGGCGGCATTAATAACGCTGGTGGTGGCAATATGTCGCAGCAGTCACAGGGCGGCAGCAACAATGCTGGTGGTAACAAGGGTGGCTATCAGCCAATGTCAATGCAGAACCAATCGTCCTATCAGAATTATTCTCAAATGATGCACGGGTATGTTTTACACTATTTTATATTAAAAAAAAAAAAATTTAAGCTATATATTTTGTCTTAAGTTGATGTAACTAGGTGTTTTGTAACACTTCAAATTTTAAGCTTTTAACTGTACAATTCTTTTAGATTGCATAAAAGACAAAAAATCTTTGTGAAAATGCCTTTCATTATTTCCCTTGAGCTTTTCATTTTATTTATATTTAAAACATGTTTAAATTTTTAATATTTAATTTTTAGCTCATCTCAATACCGCAACCAATCGCACATGGGCGGCCCTTCAAAACTCAACGGTGACTCGAACCAAAACTCGGGCAAACCAATGTCGCAACGCGGCATGCGTCAATACCAGGGCGCACAGTCCAACTACGGCGAGCCACAGAATCAGGCAAGTTTTTAATTAAAATTCAGTTCTAAATGATTTTCACATATTTTACCTAAAAAGAACCTTTAATAAATACAAATTATTTACACCTCTTGTCTCACCTCAGATGTCTATGGGTGGAAAATCGATGCACTCATCGCACGGTCCATCACATGGTGGACCGCCACCACAATCGGCTGGCAGTGGCAATAGCAGCAGCTCACCGCCGCTGCAATCTGGCGGTGGACCCCACGCTGTGCACGCACAGCCACCACCAAGCAACATGCAGGGAGGTGGTGTAGTTGGTATGTCGGGCCCACCACCCAATCAACCGCCCCCGCAGCCACAGCGTCAGATACGTACGCGTGACACACAACTGCAAGATCTGCGCCAGTTCGGACAAGATTTTCAACTGACGGGCGGACAAAATGCAACGCCACCGCAGCAAACACAGGCACCACCGCCGCAACAGCAACAACAACAGCAGCAGCAACAACAGCAACAACATGTAACAATGTCGATGGCCAAAGGCGGTGTTGTGCATCAACCACAGCCGTCGGTGTCACCGCCGCAGCAACAGCAGCAACAACATATTGTGCAACAGCATGTGCCCATGCAACATGTACCGCAACAGCATCACGCGCCGCCACCTCAACAGCAGCAGCAGCAGCAACAACAACATCATGTCCCGCCACAACAGCACGTTGTACATGCGCCACCGCCGCAACAACAGCAACATTATGTACCAACACAAGTAGTAGTACAGCAGCAACATGTTCCACCGCAGCACATGCAACAACAACAGCAGCAGCAGAAGCCGCCACCGCAGCAGCTGATTGTGCAGCAACAACAACAGCCACCGCCGTTGATGCAGGAGCAACAACAGCCACCGCCGCCGCAGATGTATCATGTGCCGCCTCCGACACAGCAGCAACAACAGACGTCACCGGTAGTCATTGCATCGCCGCCAGTGGAACAGCATGCGCCCGTACAGCAGCAACAACAACAGCAGCAGATGATCAACAAAGTTGTTGTGGTTGGCGCTGGCGGCGAAACAACTCCAACAATTGCTGCCCAGCAGTCGGTTATTCCCAACACCAACAATAACACATCCGCCCTCGGCGTAGCTTCGATTGCCACTGGCAGTGTGGTTGGCGGTCTTGATAAGAGCTCACCGCCTGGAACCGGCGGCGTGCCTACTGCAGGCGTACCCGCCACCACCACAAACGTCGTTGTTAAGAAGGCGCATGTGTTGAACCCCTCCGCCAAGCCCTTCACACCCCGCAGTCCCAGCACACCGAATCCATCGCGTCCGCATACACCGCAAACGCCCGTACCAATGACAGCGGGCATTTATACTACAGGCACGCACGTGACCACCAACCAGACGCCGATCTATGTGATGCAGTCGCAACAGCCCACAGCATTCCAGGCGCCGACACATCCGCAAGCTGGACAGCAGCCGCGCATGCGGCGCGGCAATTATGGTAAGCAGATTTTTATTAATAGTTTGCTCAAGAATTTTATCATACAACTTTTAAGCTTGTTAGCAGGTTAAAAGTTTTAAAGCTTTTCCTTCTATGCAATTTTTTTGTATTAACTCTCACTCAACTTTATAAAAATATAATAATTATATTAAACTTCTGCTTAGCTGGTAAAAGATAAAAACTTTATAAGCCTTCAATAATTCAATTTTCCTATTTTATTAACTGAAAATGTTTTAACTTAATTTTAATTATTTGTAAATTATTCATTTACTATTTACAATTTGAATTTACGAAATGTCTTCGACTTTGCTTGAATTTACTTGCAGGACCGATGGCCGCTTCACAAATGCACGTTTCTGCAACACAAGCAACCGGTCAACCGCTAATGGCCGCCGCCCCGTTGCCGCAGTTCATACAATATCAACAATCGCCACACGCACCACATTTCCAGTCGCAAGCCTACACGCCCATGGTGCGGATTTATTTTAGACATTTTTTGTTCGTATAAATTAAATAGACTAAACGCAAATTTTTGCTTTGTTCTCGTCACAGGTGCGCATGTATCATGAGCCGCCACCACAGCCACTGCAGTTCTTGGCGCAGACGCCACCATCAACAACACCATCGCCCGGCCAGCCGCATCAGACCTTCCATCCGCCACCACAGCCCTCCCCTGCTGGCGGGGGACCACAGCCCACATTCGCGCCGCAAACACAGCCATCAGCCTATCACGTCATGTGCCCCGTCATACATCCGTCGCAGCTGGTGCCCAATCATTACTACCAACAGGCGACGCCACACCATCCGCAGCAAAGCCAACATTTTCAGATTGTGATGCAACAGCATCCAACACAGTAAATCAAGCAGCAACAGCTGCAGCTGCAGCAGCGCGAATGAGTGAGCGATATCAGCGCGGGAGCAACAGCCAACATCATCATCAGTAGCAGCAACAGTAACAGCAGCAGCAGTAGCAACAACACAACAGCAGCAACATGAGTAGCAACAGCTGTCGCAACAAGAACAGTGTCGCAAATTAATTTTTGTAAAGTTAAAATTTCAAATTTTCAAATTTATAAAATTCAGTTTTTTAAATATCAAAATTTCAAATTTTGTTATTTAAAAATTGTGACAATTGAAGGACTGCTTGTTGGTTTTCTTGTTGTTATTGTTGTTGTTGTGTTGCCAATACATTCGACTTTTTGCTTACTTTGTCGTCAATATTTTTTTTTCCTTTTCCCCCTCATCCCACATTTTTTTTTTATTTAAACACAAAAAAACGTCCCTCCCACCCTTCCTCAACTTCTCACTCGTGTGTAATTCCAAACAAAAACCAAAAAGAAAAAAATCAAACAAATTTTCATTTCATTTCATTTGCTCAAGTGTTTATTGTGTGTGAATGTTTCGATTTCGATTATGTTTATGCCGATCTGCAAGGAAATGAGGAATATACAAAAAATCAAAAACAAGTAAAAAATTAAAACAACAACAACAACAACAAAATATATATAAATACGTTTTTATTTTGAAAAATACGCGAATTATATTGAAAAATTATTTTAAAGAAAAGAAAAATAGAAAAAAATTACCCAACATGACATCACGTTTTCGCTAACTAATCGCATCGAAAATCGAAATTGAAAATTGATTTGCAATTTTTTCAGTCAATACTATAGCTAAAATTAGTTTAAAAAAAAATCTGACAAAATTTTGCTCATAAGTCGTCGACGTGATTTCGCTTTTTTTCGGTTAAGTGGTCCGGCGTTAAAATTCATTTCATTCATTTCGATAAGAGTGAATAAAAGTCGTTGCAAAACTTTCAACGCGCTCACACTCAATCTCAAAAACTGTGCAAAAAATCTATGCAAAACCCAAATTGTAACCATTCCAAAATACGATTTTGTTATTTTTTCTTATTATTTATTTTATTCTTTTCGAATTGCTGGCAATTTATTATTATAATTTCTTTTTTTTTTTGTAAATTGAAGCAGTTTCTTTTAAATCGCTTTTGTTATTGCCCTTAAAATATTATTCATTTTTTTTTGTTTTTGTTTATAAAATTATTGAAGTTTTCTTTATTCACATTTATTATATCACTTGCGAGAAATATTTTTACTGAATTGTTTTTGTTGTCTGTCAAAATCGTGATTCTCTCGCTTCTCGAACACCACGAACAAATTGGGTTTAAGTGGCTTTATTTCTATTTTTCCTTCTCTCTGTTATCTCTCTTCTCTGTTGATATCATGAAAATTTATACCCAAATGCAATGTCAAACTGTTGTGTTTTTTTGTACTCCTTCAAGTTTCCTTAAAGAAAAGTAAAAAAAAAGAAATACAAGAATTATTATTGAATATGCGAATAAAAAAAACTTAAAAAACATCAGCTGTGTGCGTATTTTTAATTACAATATGAAGAAAATGGACGATTATTCACGCTTCACAAACTAGAGCGCATATAAAAATGAAATAAAAAGAAAAAATTAAATTACTCGAGTTCAATTTTATGACATTTGAAATGGCTTCTTAAGACGGCCGTTGAAATCCAGGAACAATTTATATCCAAATGTATTAAATGTGTATCTTGAAGTACGTCTTGTTCTACCAGGTGGCAGCATATATTGGCGGGCTTTGAATTTAATAAAGGAAAATGTCAAAAGAAATTTTACTTATAAAACATGTATATAAAGAATATTGACATATATACAACATTCTAGTATTAATTTGTTGTTTGTTTTAAGAATCAATATCTATTTGTTTGTATATAAAATTGTCTCTTAACTTAAGAAATTTGAATTAAATTAGATTCTGCCGTTAAAACTTTACATTTCATATTTAAGCGCTACCAAAGTCGTCGACGATTTGCGTCAAATAGTTGAGAAACTATTTTTTTTATTGCTGTGAAGAATATTCACAAATTTAAGACTTAACGACTTGGTGTAGTCGATAGTCGCCTTCGTTGAGTTTTCTTCACACAAACTCGTCAAAATGGCTGTGATATGAATATTGCTTGAAACATAAAAGTCACAATCATTTTAACGACATGGTACAAGAAAGTTTCTATATCGCCCGATGCCCGCTGTCCGCTATCCCTGCTCAGGCGAAGACATGTCGCTCGAATAACATTGATATGATTTTTTGATTAGTTTACACTTTTATTGTATTCGTTCACAAATCGCAAAAATTTTGCTGCTTCTTGCTCGTGATTTAGCTTCTCTGGGCACGGTGGTCCACATTTGCCGGACGATTGAATTCAGACGAAACTCATCAAAATGGCTGTGATATGAACACAAACGCATAAAAACATTTCACAACATCTTGAAGAGTTACGCAAGGATCTTGGTTAGCAATTCTTTTCGCAGCTCACAATGCCGATTTTTTAATCACAAATTTTAGTATAGTTTTAGGCACTTAAAGGGTTGATTTTCTTGGTGGTTGCTAGTACTGTGCGTTTTTTTAAAGATTTTTATGTACCTTTCTACGTAGTTAACCATTTTTTAAAGCGTGTATATCCGCTTTTAAAGTTTAATGCCTAAAAGTATGCAATAAAATACATTAAGTCGTCAACGACAAAAAGTAGAAACATCATTAAGGTATTTATGCAAGTCGTCTTAAATGTTAGTATGTATTCTAGTTTTAATTTTAGGACAATATAAAATATGAATTCGACAATGAAAGCACGTAAATTTAACATTAATAAAAGGATTTACATTGAAATTAAAATAATTTTAAATTTGAATTTTAAAGATGCAAGTGTAAACTTTGGTTAAGATATCATTAGAAAGCATTTATTTAAAAAACAGCAATTGACATTAAATAATATCAAACTAACATTAAAAAATGTAATAGTAAAATTACAACGAAACTTAATGAAATGAATGTCGTTGTATTTGTAATTTTATTTTAATGTGATTTTAAATTTCTGCGTTGATTTCTTTTAATTATAGTATTTCAGTTTGGTTGCTGTTTTATTTTTATTGAATACTCGTAAAATTTCCTCAGCTGTAACCTGCTTCAAATAAATTTCTTAACAAACAATTCAACACGGACTAATTGAATTTACACTTTTTTTATTTTTAAATTCTCTGCGTGTGTGTGAGTGTGTGTCTGAATGTGTGTTTATTTGTGTGTGTGTGTGTGTTAAGTGTGTAAATGAATAAATGAAAATGTACGTGTAGTGGAGCAATAAACACTAACAACTTGTTTGAGTCTCCTGCTCGACGAGGATGCACAGGAACGGACCGACGAACAAACCGATGGGCAGACAGACGGACGAACACATACACACGCACAGTACAGTTGCTTTATTTTACATGTATTTGTGTTTTTTTATATACATATATAAAATATACACATACATACATATATATATGTATGTATGTATGTATTTTTTTTTTGTTTGATGTAAAAGGATTAATTTGGATTTTCTAATTAAAAAGCACAATTTCGTAGACGACGGACAGCTGCAGAAGCGATTGCGGTGCGGTTCGGTTCGCTGCAGCTGTTGGTAATTAATTTTCGTTTGCTGCTACGTTTTTCACGCAATACACACACACATACACACACAAATCGGCGTTATTTGCAATGCTCATCAAAGCTGGCTGTGATACTTCTCGAATGCAAAATATCTACAACAGCCCTTTTTGATGACATTGAAAGTACCAGCCACCGCGAAGGTGCTCCGTGCTCCTCCGCCATCATCATCATCATCATCATAATTGCCATCGGCATCATCGCAATCATCGCCATCATCATCGCAATCATCTTCCTTATATCGGTATGCAGCCGTCGCCCGCCGCCGTTGCGTTATATTAGCAATCGATGAAGTACAGGAGGAATAACGTTGCAATAACGGCTGAAGTAGTAACGAAGGAATAAACTTGAAAAATAAAGGCGTCAACTTTTCGGTAAATTTTTTGTCTTTTTTTCACGGTACATTTCTTTAACAGTTAAATTTATTTATTTTATTTTGACGATCTAATAACGGCCGACGTTATAACGCTTATTTTGTGCACTTTTCATTTTGGTTAAACATTTTTGAATTATTTATTGTTTATAATTGGAAAAACATTATTTTAAACACTTGCAGCGAAATATCCAATTTGCTTCTAAAAACTGAAGGAAGACGTTGTCGACGACGCGAAAAAAAAGAATCTCTCAACCGACCACCGCCCTCGACCGGCAACGCAGCGACAGCGGCGGTGGCAGTGGCGGCAGCAGCGGAACAGAGGCAGAACAGCGCGCACGAATTTCAACTCCAACACGGCACATACCCACCAGCAGGCAAGCAGGAAAGCAGCCAGCCAGCCAGTCAGGCGGGCAGGCAGGCCACCCCAAAAAACCCAACCCACCAACAACTACAACAATTTGCACATTCTAAGGCTTAGTTACACATACACATACACACACAAACATAAACACATTCGGTTACAAAAACCCACATACACACACAAATACATTTACTCACAGACACACATACAGACCGGACGAGCAATATCCTTTGGCAGTAGTAGCGCAGCCCGATGAGCGAACGACAGGATATTGTTGTTTGTTGTTGTTCCGTACAGCGTAGCCAGACTTTTGTCGTGCGAAAGAAATTTTAAAATCCGCGAAGAACTTCAACACCCGCTTTTGGCAATTATTCCCTCGAACTTAACTGCACCCATAGGACCGATGGGGTTGTATTAAAATGTGGGAGGGTCTTAACACAAAAATAATTATTTCAAATAATTTACAGAGCTTTCAAAATTTACGCTCGTGTGCCTTTCTCTGGTGGTTGGGACTTTATTAAAATTCAACCTTAACTTTTCGACTTAAATAATAAGAACTGAAGTAAATAATTGACGGTGGCTATTGAAAAAGAAAAGAGAGAAAAGTCAATGAGCTTGTTGAGTTTCCACAGAATCATAAAACATGTCTTAGCTTATTTTCTCTGAATTGTTTTCCCTCTCAAGAATTTCGCGTTATGTACTAAAATGAAATGGAATTACTTGTAGGCTCAAATACAAAATTCGTAGAGTTTAACGTTTTCAGAGTATACCATTTGGCATTTTGATAGTTTTACGGGACAGGTTTGGAGTCACATCCCATAGCTGCAGTGGACAGATTTTTACAAAGTAAATTTCGAAAGGGAAACATGTCATCAATTTGTACCTTAATGAAATACCGATTTCTCTATTTTACATCCCATCTAAGTTAAGTTCTAATCACAATTTTCCGAATCAGCTCTCCCGATTCTAAATCATTCCCAATGGTTTCTCTTGTAGACCAAATATCTTGGATACTTAATTCGAATGTTCGATATAAAGAACATATTAAAAGTTCAAAGTATAGAATACTATAGAACTGATATCTTGAATGTCATCTCTATTCCAAACAACAATCTGGCAACACTCATTCTACACTTACGCGAACGACCCAACGAAACGAAACACACATAAAAAACTTTCTGCCTTTGCGCGAGGGTCCCCTCCCACTCCACCTCAATTTTTTTTTATTTTTGTTTGTCCTTTTTTGAATGTATGTATA
Source organism: Suillia variegata (assembly GCA_949127995.1). NCBI lineage: Eukaryota > Metazoa > Arthropoda > Insecta > Diptera > Heleomyzidae > Suillia > Suillia variegata. The sequence goes on along the minus strand of OX421843.1, from coordinate 8,923,805 downwards.
CCACGAAATACTCGCGCGTACGTTTTTCTAGAAACAGAAAACGCTGTTTGGGGAGCAGAGCAAATGCGGCGCGGTGCGACGAGGCGCGGTTGCTTCCTTTTTCCTGATATCCTTTTTTTTCCTATTTTCTTTTTGTCGTTTTGTGTATTTTCAGTTCGTTTAGGTTTGGTTTTGTTTCGTTTCGGTTTTGGTTTCGTCTCTCGACTCGGCGAAGAACGACCCTTCGTCGTGTTCGCAAATGAATGCTGAAAGCACCAGCAGGGGTGGTTGACTCTGGCTGCGGCGCCGCGCCTCTACTCTTTGCCGCGTTGCGTTGCGTCGCGCCGCCGCGCCGCGTCACTTAAGTGCAACATTAGAGTAATTTTGTGCTCAGGCGCCTTTTTTTTCTGATTTGATACTTCTTCTTTTTTTTCGTATATATGTATGTATGTATATATTGTATAAACTTATTTTTTTTTGCTTTTTCGTATGCTTCGTCGTTTTCTTGTCTGAGATTGATTTAAGCAGCAGAGCAGCGCTCCGTCTCGGGCTCCGTGACTGCTTCGTCCTTTTTCCCACTTTTTTTGTTGTTTTGTTGTTGTTGTTGCCTGTATGTGTGTAGCAGCGACGGATACACTTTGCTATGTAAAACCTGAAACTTAATTAGTTGCGCGATTTTGGCAATTAGTTAGAAAAATTATGATAAGAAATTCGAATTCGAAAATATTTAAATTGGAAAAATATTTTCCTTACGTTTATAAAAAAATTATAAATTTTTTGAAATAATTTAAAATATCATTGAAATTTTCAGGTTTCTAAAGAAAACGCTTAAGTTTTGCTAAAGCTCTCGATTAATGTCTTCCGAATTGTTTAAGTTTGCTTTTTGCGCAGTTATGTCCTTTCTCGATATCCTTTTGCCTCGTACGAAACTTTTACTACAACAATAATAAATTTTTTGTTTTTGCTTTTAATGTACTTTACCGCATACGAACAATTTTTTGTGTATTCTTTAGTTTCAAAAAAAAGGAAGATTTCGAATCAAGTTTTTCACTATTTGAACACTTCTGCTCGAGGCAAACATTCTCGGCACTCGACTCTTGTCGTCTCGCAATTATTTATAATTTTTTTAAATTTTCCTTTTAACTTTTAAACGACGTTTTTGGCAATAAATTATTAACCGGTTTTTTGCGTGACGTTTTTTCTCGTTTTACTACCACTACCAATACCAATACCAGCCCGTTTTTCTTCTGTTTTGTGTGTGTGTGTGCGTGTGTGTGTTTTTTTTTGGGCAGGGATTTTTGCTTCGTTCTTCTTGTATCCTTCGTTCATTATAGTTTTGAATTGAAAAGCGAACAAGGAAAAAAATGCAGGAAAATAAAAGAAAAGAAAAACCAAAGCATTGAGCAAAAAATCTACAACAACAACGAAAAAAAAAACAATACATTATAAAGGAACATCGGCAAAAAGTTTCAACCACACCAAAGCTGAAGTGCGCATGACTCGGTCCACAAGTTTCTCTGCTTAAATCGTATTTGTAATTGTGTGTGCGTGTGTGTGTGTGTGGGGGGGGTTGTAAAATCAAACCCTGCGGCGTTGTGTATGTGTTGTGTTAAGGGTGGCTCTTGTGTTGTTGTTTTTGTTGTTGTGGTGGTTGTTGTCTTGTGGTTGGTGTCAATGATTATGGTTTTGGCAAGCGCGACATCTAGCGGTGGCTCTTTTCATGGCAAAAAAGTGGAATTGAAACGAGTACTGTTACGATGGCTACGACGGTTAACAACAACTTTGCAATTTCAAAAGATTACAGTTGCACTCATATATGCTCGGTTTTGCCTCGTATACCTTGATTAGTTAACAGCAGTTGTAAACCTTGGAAATCAGCTGATTTTACTTTTCACCCAAAATACGATTGCAAGGAAATCTTAATAAGATTAGGAAAATAAAAATGAGAACTCAAATTTGGCGAACTCACCTCGATTTCTGCTTTGTTTTGAAGAGTGTTTTTATGATTTTTGACAACAAACTAAGTTGTTGTTTTAATTTACTGACAAAATGCATAGCAACACAAACATTGAATTTTTTTCCACAAACTACGTTGTTGTTTTTATTTACTTAAACATTTTATATTAACCATGGCAACAACAAACATTTAATTTTTAAAGAGAGAAACCAAATCGAGGTGAATAGGGAAATTTGTCTACTTTCGTCACCTTATATTTTTTACACCATGACTGAAACCATAGGTTGCATAATAAGGTTAGAAACGCCGAAATAAGAGTGCAAACTGAGCGAACTCACCACAACTTCTGTCTTATTTTGAAAAGTGTTTTTTGACATTTGTCATTTACGATTTTTTTTAAATTTATTTAATGTTTCAATAGTAACCAAAGCAAGTGTCTAACAATTATCGAGGTGGAGAGGGACATTTTTATATTTTTCTCATCTTGTGGCTGAGACAAGAGAAGTAAATATTGGAGACTCTTCTTTTGAAGACTAAAGGAAGGAATTAACAATATATTTAAAACGTATTAACATATTTAAAAATATAACCTGACAACAAATTTTCAAACTCTCCTGAAGCACTCAAAATATTTCTATAGCACTTTGGAAGCTCATAGAAAAAACTCTTAGACGGCCCTCGGTAAACCCTCAGTATCATTTATGAAACCCTTAAGAAACTAAACTGAACTAAAGAAACTTAATACAAAATAGACTAATTAATATTAAAGAAGTCGATACGATGAATATTGGAATACCCTAAGGAATACCCGATATTACCCTGGGGAAACTTCAGCGAAAATTCTCTTTTTGTCTAAGTGTACTTACATTCATATACAATAAATTCGAAAATAAAAAATAAGAAAAACACCAACAATTGTACAAAAATTAACTTATACTTTATTTCAAAATTTAATTTAATTTTAAATAAATATTACAAGAAAGAAAATAATAATCAACTATTCATGCACTTGGATATACAAAACTTGAATTTGAAAAATCATGCGCGAAATGTTTGTTTGTATGTCAGTATGTTTTATTCGAAATATATTTCATAGCTTAAATTTATACAATCAAAGAATTCAAGTGGAGAAGACTTCTCAGCGAAGAAATCAAATTTGTTTAAATAAATATGGGAGAGCGAGAGAGAGAGAGAGAGAGAGAGAGAGCGATGTATTGTAGATAAATAAATGAATAAAAGTTTTAAGTACTTAGGAGTATAAATGCTGAAGAAGACAACAACAATAAGACTAACAGTTAACAGTTAGTATAGTATATAGCTGAAACAAATGATGTTAGATGTGTATGTATTAGTATGTATGTATCTATGTATCAGAGAGTAAAGACGTTATAAGATAATGAATGGGATATACAAATAAATAAATAAAATATAATATGAGTAAGTTAACAGTTAGATCTTGAAATATATATATATATATGTATGTAATTTTTCAAAAGTATCTCTCTGTGCGTGTGTGTGTGTGTGTTTTGAAGCTGGCAAGTTAAAGCTACAGCAAAATTTAATATTTTAAAATATGTTTATAACTCTAAGAGAAATTGTTCAACAAAAGTAAAATTGTTTGTTTTTTTTTTTTTTTGTTTATAATAAGAAAAAATGAGAACTTTTAACGAAAAAGAGAAAAAAAACTCAGTTAAAACGCCCAAAAAAACTACTAATAAGGGAGGGTGTAGATTTTCATGTATCTGTGAATTTCCGAGTTAGGTTACCTGGTCATCTAATGCAGTTAGTAATGTTAATTTTGTTATTAGAAAACGAGAATCGCGTCGAACGCTTCTTTAACTGCAAAACATGTTTAAAGTAAATTTTTTTATAGTTTTTGTTGTCGAAAATCTTCATCATTGTCGCTTGAGCGTGTAAATCGCAACTTTTTCACACGAAAATGTTTACGCTTTGTAACTTAAACTAGTTCTTTTACACCTAAACTATCGAAGTAAAAAATAAATAACTAACATTAAAACAAGAATAAAACAAATGCACATCAAAACTCCAGAAAAATAAACAACCGCCGCAGTGTAGAATCGCACACGAACATTTGTGCAAATTCACGCACTCGCTTTCTTTTTGCAGTTCATTTGCGTTTACACAAATTCGCGTGTGATTTTGCACAAACGCTGCTGCTGGGGTTTCTTTTTCTTTTACGCCGCCGCTAAACTGTCGGTCAGTCGGCGTTCTTGATCTCGCTCAGATTTCGACAGGTTTCGCGATGTTGTTGCTGCTGCTGCTGATGCTGTTGTTGTTGTTGCTGTTGCTCTTCCTGTTTTATCTTGAAGACTTTGCTTTTGAGACCGCAGAGTATTTCCGCTGTTGCAATATTTTTAACCGTGTGCTGATTGCTTAAGTCCAGCTGATTGTGATTGTTGTTGTTGCTGTCGTTGTTATTGTTGTTGTTGTTATTATTATTGTTGGCAACATCTTCGTCCTCCTCGTCCTGCAGACGACGTTCATCGATCACCAGTCGCTGCGGATCGCTTTTGTGCTCCAGATTACGATTGATGGCATTAATGAGTGCAGCGTTCTTATTGAGATTGAGCTTAGACGCATCGTTGTTGTTGTTGTTGTTGTTGTTTGTGTCGGTTTCCGTTTCGCTGCTGTTAATCGTGTTGTTGTTATTATCATCGTACTTTTCCTCATCGCGTATACTGTTGTTGTTGTTCGACGACGCTGTCGTCTTCCCGTGTCCGCTCTCATTAGGCGCATGTTCCGCCGCCTCCACCAATTCCACATCCGGCTCGGTATCACGCGATCCACCTCGATTTTTACCATCGGACAGATTGAGTGCTTCCTCCTCATTGTTATTGTTGTTGTTGTTGTTGGGACTGTTGCTGTTGCTACTATTACAGTTGTGTTGGTGATTTTCCGTTAGCCTAATCTTGTAGTTGTTCGCATGCGGCATTATCGTCTGTGGCACTATTGTTGTTGTTGTCGTTGTTGTAGCTGCTGCGGCTGCTGCTGTGATCGCTTCCATCGCATCGACATCCTGATTATTGTTCGCATCGTGTTGTTCCGGTGTACCGAATCGTTCCATCTCCTTCATCCGCTTCTCATTCAGCTCGTCGTTGTAGTGCATCAGAATCTTTCGCTTGGCCAGGTATTTGTGTTGCTTTCGTGTCGAATCTAACATTTTCTTACTGTTCGCTTGAAGAATCCCAAAGTTGTCGGGCTTGAGTGTTTCCGGCGGCACAACAACATTGTTGCTCATATGATTGTAGTTGTTGTTATTGCTGCTGTTGCTGTTGTTGTTATTGTTTCGACTCAGATTCTTCATGAAGGTTTCTGCGAGTGTTGCCTTTGATTTGATATGATCGCGGAAGCTGGAGAAGCTCTGTACGGGTACCGGTACTGGTACTGGTGTGATGCTGTTAGTGTTGCCGCTTATGTTTCCGTTCATGTTTTGTTCGTGTTGTTGTTGCTGCTGTTGTAGATGTGCCTGTCCATATGCTTGTCCGGTAATGTTGACGCTGTGTGTGGCTCTGTCGAAACGACACTCGGTGGATTCACTTTCATGGGGTGAGCTCATCTCCTTGGAATCGTCATCCATGTTTTTCTAAAAAATCGAGAAATAAAGTAAAGCAATTATGAGTAAGATGAGCTTTTACAAAGCTTTCCGATATATTTCGTATATATTGAATACGGAATAGTCTTCTTGATTTGAATTAGCTGATCGATTTGTTGTCCTCGCCAACCATCTAATAAATCTATTGCCAAAACTTTAAAAGCTTACCTCGGTATGTAATCCCTTGATCTTCATAGCTTCAGCGACCTTCAGAAATACCGGCAGATCCTCATATTTGACATTGACCTTAAAAGATAAACAACCTTCATATAAGTTCCAAGTATGATTACGAATAGGACGGAAATAACTAGTCAATCCATACTGGAAGTAGGCGTTATACCATCAATTTAATATCGATTCCCACTTACCTGTCCACTGTACATGAAATCCAAGAGACCAGCCATATGTGCAGCATCGACATCGGCCATCAGCAAAATTGGATGACTCGATGGATTCTCGAGGAAGATCTGCTGAAAGTACGGACTGCAGACGGACAGCACCAACTTGTGTGCCTTGAAGATTTTGCCGCCGGCCGCAATTGTCACATCGACCATTTTCTCGTCCTTCTGGAGCGTGTGAAAGCCGCGGCACATGTTGCCGTGAAAGTTATTCCACGAGAGCAGGTACTGGTCGATGGTGTTGGGATCGGTAAATTGTTGTTGTTGCTGCTGCTGTTGTTGTTGGTGCTGTTGCTGCTGTTGTTGTTGAATGTGCAATTGTTGTTGTGCCGCTTGATGTTGTGCAGTCTGAATGTGAATTTGTTGTGCAGTGGTGGGCGGTGTAGGTGGTGGCATCGGTGGCTGATGCTGTTGTTGTTGCTGCTGATGTAGCTGATGCTGCTGACGTTGTGTTTGCTGCTGTTGATGCTGATGATGCAACAAGTGTTGCTGTTGCTGCTGTTGTTGTTGCTGTTGCAGCGCATGCAAACCGGGTGGTGGTGTCGGCTGTTGTAGCCGATGTGGATGCGGTGACTGCTGCTGTTGCTGCTGGTGTTGTTGTTGCTGCTGCTGTTGCTGATGATAACGTTGCTGTTGCTGTTGTTGTTGCTGTTGATGTTGTTGCTGTTGTTGACGCTGCTGCTGTTGCTGACGTGCGGCCGCATGTGCCTTAATCTTGACAATATTCTCCTGCTGTTCCTGTTCGCGCTGGCGTATAATCTCCTCCTTGATTTTGTACTGTTGCATGCTCAGATCGTCGACACTCTTCGACAACTTGACGACATCGTTGCTGTTGAATTTGCTATTCGGCAACATTGGCTTCATGTCGTACTTATAGTCGCCGACGGTGTATTTCTTATCGTTAGCCGCGCGTTCCTTCTGTCGTCGTATGAGCTCATCAATGTCCATGTAGGCACCCGAAGTGGCCGCTGCTATGGCCGACGCGATAATCGGATCCTCCTCGAAGACGCTGTCGTCAATGGTCTCCTTGAGCGTCTTGGTCGACGAGAAGAGTCGCAGCGACGGATCGTTAACCTGTTCGCTGAAGTACACATCCATGAGTGTAAAAAAGGGCCATTCGCGTCGTTTAGGCTCTTCCGACATTTTAATGGCCTTCGTCGTGGGCGTTTCCGAGTGTTTGGTGTATGAACGGGCGGGGCAGGTCGAACGGGTGGGATAAAAGTGGGAAGTGTTTTGGTGAAAAAACAAAGTGTGAAATTAGTTTTAGTGACCCTGGCGTAAACGCTGTCAACTGGTTTACTTTCTTACCTTGTATTCCTGCAACAGATTGTTCCATTTCTTGATGATCTTCGACAGCGGCAGCGGTACGCTAAGTTCGCGCTCGACAACGCTATGGACAAGAAAAGTCGCAGTGTTAGTTCAAATTTGTAGAGTGGGTGTTTACTTTTTGTATTTATTGTTGATGTTGTTGGTGTTGGGTATACTTACGCCCATGCATATTTGGAGGCGTTGCGTTTGCCTGTGAATAACGGTGAGAGTTCCGCACGTAATCGGATCAATGATTTGACTTTTTCGGCTTCCCCTGCAAGCAAAAAATAAGCAAAAAAAAAAGTGTAATGAGTGATTGTGGATTTTATGTAATTAGAGAAAATGAATTTGTTTAGGATTTGGGCCAGGCTTGGTTTATTATAAAACAGAAATTCAGCGAAATTTATTGAAAATTTTGGAAACCGCCATTTCAAGTGAGAAACCTCTAAGTTGTTTTTGTAGTTAGGATAATTTGTTGCTTATACAACCCAAGATGAGATAGGAATTTTGAAAATATTGTATTAAATATATGTATATACATATGAGGAGCATTTAATAAGAGGTATGAGGCCAGGTGAAGATTTCCCCTTACCTAATTAATCCATAAAAAAATCAATTTTGGCCAAAACTGATTGATCAGTTACCACGTATATTAATATTAGATTATAAAAAGAAGCAGACACTTTCCAATTCAGTTTCCGGTTTGGGCAATTAATTTACATTGCCCTTTTCATCGGGCTAATGCGTCTGCCATCTTGGAAGCTCCCTTGGTTGTAATGTAGGCAATGTATGAATTTAGCATCGGTTTGTTTTAACATATTTAAAACGATACCAGCTACCAGAGTGGGGCTACATTCGACGTAGATTAGCATTCATTAAGCTATACTATAATTGTAATATAATGAAATATGAAATAAAATTAAATACCTGCGACATGGCAAATTAAAAGTTAATTTCAAGCAGCAACAGCAGCATATGTACCTATCGAAATGTTGCTGATCGATAGCAAGCAATAGCAATATTGTAAGTTTCTTCAACTTTGAATTTCTTAAAAGCCGTTAAGACATTTGTGAAAACTGACTAATAACGCAGAGCAGCGCAGTTGCACTCGAAACTAATGGAAAATTTCGATCGATAGAAAACTGAAAACGGCTGCTGCTGCAGCTCTGCTCTGCTACTGCTACTCGCTGCTTGCTGCATAAGTTCCAACGAACTCTCATATAGACAAGCAACATAATCATCATCAGCAGCAGCAGCAACATCATCAAATTACTGGCAACCAAAGCCATAGTGTAAAATCCATTTATATCCATTATATACAGATAGCTGCTATAACGAATCTAGCAACTTTTACCCACGGAGTCAGCAGCTATCCAGCCAGCTAGTCAGCCAGCCAGCCAGCCAGCATTAAAGTCAGTCAGAGCCAAGTAGTATAGTAGTTTTGAAAATTGCTAACACATTACAAAGCACATCCAACTCACGGGTTGGGGGCCATTTACACTCTGCTGTATATATTTATGTACATATATACATACATATAATATACTAAACGCGTATGTAATATGAAGCTTGTAGACTATAATGACCGAAAACTATTCAACGTTGAAGAATTCATTAGCAGATTTCACTTTCGCTCATGACGTTGAAATTGTTTTTTTTTGTAGTTGTAGTTGTAGTTGTTGTTGTTTTCTTGTTTTCATTTCTTTCTTTCTTACATTACTTTTCGTCGTACCGTTAAATTTGTTTTTTTTTTTCATTTTTATTTCCAGCTCAAGCATACTTGGTGTAGTATACTTTCCGCAGACGACGACGACGACGTTGGCGACGAACACTCTTGGCGAGTTGGCGGCAGTGAAGCACTGCATGTCATTAAGAAGCTCGCTAGCTCGCTAGCTTGCTTGCTTGCTAACTGACTGGCTGGACAGATGATGGGTGGCATGATGATATGTTTTGCAATACCGGATCTGAGCGAACTTGGTTATGAACTTTTTGAAGAAGTTTTACTGTCAAATTGTAAATGGGAAAATTAATTAACCAAGATGCGAAGAAAGGTTATCCTAGAGGGCTCTTAGTTTGTTAATCTACAAGTAAGATTTAAATACAATTGAGTTAACTCAGTAATTCTTTAAAATAGGTCTTGAATTGAAATGAATCAACAATGAAGTTAGGAGCAATAGTTTCCATTGGATAAACATCCGAAAACTTCTCTTTCAGTAGTTTAAGGAGTTATTTAGAGCTTTTTAGAAAGTTATGAACTTAGAAGATATCGCTCATAATAAAAAGAATAACTTCGTAGTTGCCTGCGAATACAACAACTCGAAGAAGATTTGCATATGAGGTAGCAGCGACTATAAAGAAGGCTTCCCCGAGTACTTATGTGACCTTGGGAGTATATGAGGTTATCTTCTTTAAATTTTGAGATCAATATGTGTAAAAATATGATTCCAATGTAGGATCAACTTAAAACAATTTTAGACAACTAACAGGGTTGAAAAGTTAAAAGGGTTAATAAATGTTTGCTCACAAATCAAAGAAGTTGAGGAGAACGTCTAGACCTTAAAGAACTTAAAGAACAATCCTGCGAAAGTTTAAAGAGAAACATCTTCAGTCACTTCTATCATCAATTAGAATTTTAATTAATAACTTTCTTGCGCTAACTCTTAAAAGCGGCTCGATGAGACTAGATACCTTTCGGAAGGTACAGAGTCGAAGTAGGGCTGACAAGTTATAAAACACATTTCCCAATCGAGTGAAAGAAAGAAAGAAGAAGAAGAAAGAGCTTCGCAACAGTTACCAGAATAAGTTCAGTTTAAACGCCAATAAAAAATACCAAGATCAGCAATCGCCACATAGCCAAAACAATGCGATCTCAACAGGGGCTATTAAAGCGAAAGCGTTACCACGCCAAGCCAAGCTAACCCAAGCCAGTCAACCAGTCAGATAGACACACACACTCACACACACACACATACATAGACAAAGAAATACTCGTAAATCCAAAAGGCTGCTACGAAGATCAATAGCAAAATTCACCTCAACGAACTTCTTTCATTCAACCCGTTCGGGGGTACGCAAAACTGCCAAGCAACAAACTCGTATAGAAAAAGAAAGAAAAAAATCATTATGCTAACTAACAAATCACTGCGTGCATGTGTGTAATGAATTATTTATTTCGTACCTACGTACGTACGTATGTAAGTGAATATTTTCTCAGATACACACACACACACAAATACAATATACAAATCTCAAAAACAAAACGTCCGTCGTCGTTTGTCGTCATTGAAGATCGTGTTGAAGATCGGCAGCGGCGTGAATATCTCAGACCCAACCCACATTCACAACTTGTCCGAAAAAGCTTTTTAGCTTATAAACGCACGTACGACCGATCTTATAGCCTAGCTACACACACACACACACACGCACACATACGCCGCATCCAAGTCGTACGTGCTTGTGCGATACAAGAAGCACCGTTACGATACGATCGTAAGTCGCCGTTGATCGTCGCTGATCGAAAAATTTCACTTTCTTTTCAACAAGTTGAGGCGGTCGTGTGGCTTTTTCAGCTTTTGCTTCTGCTTCTGCTTCTTTTTTTCGTTTTCTTTCTTATTCTGTTCAGTTGGCTTAACTGTTTTTTGTTTGTGTGTGTGTGTGTGTTATTTTTTTTTTAGCCTAACCTGATCATTCTTCTCTTCCTACTTCCCTTGCTTAACAACTTGGCTTAGCGTGAGTGCGATCTTCTGTGTGGCTGCCCTTTTATATAACCCAAATCTCCATGGACCATGATTTCTCATACCTACACACAGGAAATTCTCACTAACACTTGAATAATTAAACAAAATTTTTAATGTCAGAATTGAAGAAAAAATCATTTCGAAATAAATTTGCTGATGATTTTTTTCTCTGTGTGTATAACTACTCGCACTCGCGTCATCTCTCAGATGCTTCTGACGCGTCGGCATCTTACGGATATACACAAATGGCTGACGTAGTAGCCGACTGCAGCGCATTGTTAATTTCTCTTTTGACCTATATTCGGGCAAGGCTTGTTCGATTCTAAGCGGGCATGCGGCGCTTCCGTTTTGCCTTGGAAAGAATCGTTGCTTGGCTTTTCGGTTTCATTGCTTCGTTGCTTTGCTTTGCCTTGCGTTGTGGATCTAAGTTGTTGGGATTTAAGTTGTTACTGGTGTTTTGTTCTGGCTTTTGTTTACATTTTTTCTTATTCGCTTTTTTTGTTGTTGTTGTTTCCTTTCTTTTCGTTCGTTAAGCTTGGCTTGGCTTGTCTTCATAATAAGCGGAATTCGTGACTCTTTGAGAATCTTTTTGTCTGTTGTGGTTCTTTTGCACCTTTTAAAGTGGCTTTTAGTTTTTTTTTGTTTTATGTTGCACTTTTCTTTTCTTTTCTCGCGCCTTTCTCGGACATACCATCGTGGCAGTAACGTTTGCCTCTCGAGCTGAATATAGAAATGTGGAGGAAGTGGGGGTATGGTGTATTAAGTTTTGTTCTCGTGTGAATTTGTTTTGCTATTTGGGTCAGAGTGTTGAATGCATTCGAATTTCCTCATTCGTGTTGCATGTCAGCGGATAAAAACGAAATTAATGGAATGACTTGGACCTTTTTTGTTTTTGCTTACCACATCGTTAAGTGATTTCAACAAATTTCAAGAGCTTTAGAATTAAATACATTAGCGAATTTGTTTAGAAATTGGGGCAATATGGATTCTTGGTTTAGATTTTTTTATTTTAGTTTAAAGGCGACTTAAAGAAAATATTTTGAAGCTTATTTTAACTACCGGAAATAGACTAACGAGTACTCCTACAGCAAGATTTTGGACGTATATATTATTCCATATTTAAATTAACAGCTTAGGAATATCAATAGGATAAATCTTACAGAATCTTCAAAAGAGAAAAAATCGATAAAATTCGACTAACAAAAGTTTAATGATTAACGCAATTTGATGTCGTATCTTAAAGATATTTCAAATTCAAAGAAATTCACCCAAGATACATAATTCACCGGAAAAGTTTTTTTCTCTAAGGATTTCAAATGAAACTTTCTTAAAAATACCAACAAAACCAACAACAACAACAAACAAACAAAGAAAAAATGTTTACTCTGCTTGCGCGAGATTATTTTCTCAACTGAATGTTAGCAGCAAATAAAAATTGAACAGAGAAAAACAACAACACAACAGCAGCAACAGTTGCTTTTGTAAAAGTGCAACTTTCTGCATTGCAACTCGATATGTGCGAGAGACATTTTTGCAGTAGCACGGTAGCAATAACAACAACAACAAAATAAATAGCAAAGCGAGAGCGAGAGCAAGAGAATACAAGTTTCGCGTTGCAGCGTGTGAAATGTAAAGAAAACAAGAATCAGTTGTGGTGCGCGCACGCGCAAATGTATCTGACGGATGCACGAGCACACATTCATCCACACACACACTCACACACACAAAGATACTGAAAATTCAATACCAGCACAAACGAAAATTTCTTCTGCTGCTGACGATATTTTTCTTTTTCTTTTTTCATTTTTTCACACAAGCCAAACGAAAAAGAAAAGAAAAACGAAAAGAAAAGAAAAGAAAAAGGAAAAACGCGTTTTCACCGCAAGTACCAGTGACTCGAAGTATCTGCGAGATAGTACGCGCATCCGTTACATGCACGTTGCCCCTCAGCGTGCGCCTTTCCCTGAACTTCTACTGCTGTCTTTATGTCTGCCTGTCTGTCTGTCTGTCTGTCTGTCTGTCTGTCTGTCTGTCTGTCTGTCTGTCTGTCTGACTGCCAGCAAGACAAGTCATCAATCGAATTTTGTACCCCGATGTTATTTCATTCCATTTCACATTTCAACGGATTTCTATATACAAAGATACAGTCAAACACACACACTCACACACACACACAAATGTCCATTCGTATGCGCCGGATACATAGCGGCTGCGGCTGCGGCAGCGGTAGCATTAAATTCTCATTTTTACTTTCTCCAAAGTTGATAAACATTGTAAAATATTTAGCAAAAGAAAAAAAATGTTTAAATGACAAAATTGTTACTAAGTTTAAAGTCAAAGTAAAATGCTATCGAAATATTAACCGTTATTTTAATAATTTATATGTATACATACATACACACATACATACATACATACATACATACATACATACATACATACATACATACATACATACATACATACATACATACATACATACATACATACATACATACATACATACATACATACATACACACTTATGTATAAACAAAGAAAACTTTTAAATTAATGAAAACTAAAGCTACACGAAATATTTTTATGCGGATAGCTCGTTTTGAAAAGAAATTCTTCAATACTTGAATAAGTTGAAGGAAATCGCTTCGTGAGATTAGATTAGATTAAATTAGATTAAGAATTTAATTTATAAAATTTGGAAACATAAATTATATATTTCTAATTTTCGTTAGTCACAATTTGTATCTATTTTTAAGTTCTTATCTCGCTGAACCATAGCAAACATATTTAAAATCAATTGTCTTTTTACTTACGAGGGTGGTCCGATAGGTACTTAGCCTACAAGAGCAAAACGAAAACTCTGGAAAAGTGGTTATTTATTTCTCAACATAGTCTCCTTCTTACTCGATACGCTTGACCCAGCGATGCTCCAACTTTTTTAGCCCATTTGAAAAATACGTTTTCTCGAGGTCTGCTGACTAGGCCTCCATCGGGCGGTGAGGCTAAGTACTCATCGGACCACCCTTGTATATAATGACTTTTAATGTTTTCTTGACTTTTTGCTTTTCATCGTTTGCGGTCACAATTTCTACTTCGTTTAGTCAATATCTCGCAAACTATGAAAGTTAGATTTATAATAATTAAAGACTGGTTATCGAATTGTATTGGCTGATTCATGCTGCTTTAAAATGTAAATTTCCATATTTATTGGTCACAAATTGTACCTTGATTAGTCAATATCTCACGAACTACAGAAGCTAGACTTATAATACAAATTATAATAGATTGGCTACTTTATACTTCGCTAAGTTTCTAACAGCTTAGTATTTATTTGTATTAATTTTTAAAATTTTTCGGTCACAATATCTCCGTGTTTCGTCAATATTTCCCCGAAGGTAGTTTGTCAAAAATATTGAAAGACTTTCTTTTAATTGTAGTGGTGACTTAACATTGTCTTTTAATTTTTTTTAATAATACAAAATTTGTACTCATGATATCTCATAAACCATGTGAGCTCGACATGAAACCAATAATTTAAAGCAGAACCAAATGATTTGCTAAAAACTTCAAGGTGAAATAAAGTATTTATAATTTTTTTAAAATTACTTCGAATTGTACAAATTTGTTTGTCAGAAACGTACTTTGTTTGTTGGTTTGTTTGTACAGTGTAATAAAGAAAAATATAAAATAATCAAAAATTAAAAAATTGAAAAAAAAAAAAATAACAACAAAGAAGAAAGAAACTGCGCGCAGCCGCAGTGAAATGCAGTGCACCGCCACACCACTCGCTGTGCAACAACTTGTTGCTGTTGTCGACTTTGCAGTTGTTGTTGTTGCTGTTGTTGTTGCTGTTGTTGTTGCTGTTGTTGTTTGTGTAGTTGGTGCTTGCTGCTGCAGTTGAATGCTCGCTGCAGCGTAGGTATCTGGAAATTCCTAATAATAATCGTCAGAAGTAATTTGGGAAAATTTTTGCTCACTCGTTCGAGGCTTTCGGTTCGGTTTGCTTTGCTTTGCTTTGGTTGTTTGGCTGGTATGATCATTTCTTTGTTGTTGTTGTTGTTGTTGTTATAATATTATTGTTGGTAAAAATGAATGCATTTGCGGCGGCTGCCATTGCTGCATGCGTTCGTCTTTTTGTCTGTCCGTTTGTCCGTCCGTCTGTCTGTCCGACCGTCTGTCTATTGCCGCTGGCAAGAAGTGCTTTTTTGATTAGTTTTTCTTTTCTTTTGAATTTTCTTTTTCTTGTTGATTTTTTTTCTTCTGCATTTTTTTTTGTATTTTAATTTTGTTGTTGTTTTTGGGAGGTTTATGAACTTTTCCAATCGCCGCAAAGATTTTTCTTTATTTCTTTCGCGAAAGTGCCGCATCGCGGCGTATGAACAACTTTTTGTTGTTGTTGTTTGGTTGTTTATTTGTCAAGCGTAAATTTTGCAGAAAAATGCATCAATTGTTTTATTGTGTGTGCGTAGATGTGCGTTTGCGTGTGTGTGTGTGTATATATACACGCTCAATTTTAGACGTAAGAGAATTTAATTACCTTCAAACAGTTTTATGAGTAAATGAATTAATTAACGAACAATTTCCCAAACAAAAGAAGAAAAATCTTTTCTGGCTTGGGCAACGTTTTTTTTTTTCGTGTGTTAATTTATTACCCCAAAAGGGTAATGTGGTAAAATAACAGTTAATGGTTCAGTTAATAAAACAAAGTTAACGACTTGTTTTTTGCTACCAATTAAAATTAAAAAACGCTCATTCCACAACGCGGCGTATGAGTGATTTTATTTCATTTTATCTTTGAAGTGCCTCTTACTTCAATTTGATTCTTTGTTGTACTTTGTAAATATATAATTTATTTATATAAATGTAAACAATTTTATTTAAAAGTGATTCAAGAAGTGTAAGAACGTGTTTTTGTTGTTGTTAGCTTTTAACGTTTATGAGGTATTTCCCATTTTCTTTGGTCTTAGTATAGTTTATACATCGAGAAGTATAGCCGCTTGTAGTCTTCAGACTTCGTTTGGTTTAAAATATTTTCATTTTTAGTTATTTGAAAAGTAAAATTTAATGAACTTAAAAAAGTATTTCAATTATTTGAAAGTTTTTCGATTACAATTTATACTTTCTTGAATTAAGATCTCGAGTATCATAGAAGCTAGAATTGACATCAATTGTTCCTTTATACTTGTACATATAACAAGATCTTACTTTGTATATAAGAAAACAAAGTTAATTATTTTGCAAGTTTTTGGTCACAATTTGTACATCACGTTAATATCTCCGAAACTATAGAAGCTATACTTGTCATAGAATTTGTCAAGATGTTGTTGGAACTTAATACTTATTGTAAAAATTGTATTGAATTTTAAAAAAAAATTGCTTGATCACAGTTTGGAATTTGCTGTATAACAATATCCATTGAAATGAGATGACAAGTGATGTGCACTTAAGAAATATTTTTAAAAACTTCTCGGTTGATTTTTCGCAATTGAAATTAAAATTTTTCAAAATATGAAATTACCAAATTAATTCTGCTGTCGATAGTTAATTTGAGACTAATGAAAAATGGTTGCTAATAATTGTTTGAAGTAAAACTGTCTGCAATTATTTAAAGTCAGAGAGACAAAAATTATTGCAGTTCAAAGATAAAACAAAAACGCCAACATTAAAGTAGCTAAGCGGTGTGAAATGCACTTAAGCAGCAACAGCAACAGCAACGACAACAACAAATAAAACAGAAACAACCAACAAAAACAGTAACACCAGCAGCAGCAGCAACAATTGCAACAACCTAAAGTGAAAGTTCTAACACTGAAGCAAAAACTAGCAGAGTCACCAACACCAAAAGCAATCCAATCCGATCCAAACCAAACCGAACCAAACCCAAGGTAAGTAAAGTCAAGTCGGGTAAAGCAAAGCAAAGCCAAGCCAAGCAAAGACGAAAGAAAGTAAAGAAGAAAATGAAGAATGAAGAAAAGAAAAATGCGAACCATAGAAATGTAAAAAAAAGCTGCGCATTTTTTGTTGTCAGCATAAGTATCTGAATGTGCTTTGTATCTATGTATCTGTGTGGTTGTATACTCGCGTTTGTGTGAGTTAAGTACGCTTGTATCTTTAAGATGGCATGTTGCTGCCTTGCTTTGCTATTTTTGTTGTAAAAGACATTGGCGCTCTTGTTGTTGTTGTTGTTGTTGTTGTTGTTGTTGTTGTTGTTGTCAGAGTTGTTGCCGTCGAAATTTTTCTGAAGCTCAACTATCACCTTAAGCTGTCATTTGCTGTACGAGCTGACAAGAGCCGAATCCAGAGAATTAAATATCTACTTATATACTTGAAAATATTATTTGATAAAAAAAAAATTTGAGTAAAAAATAAACATTTGAAGAATCTTTTTGATTTCAGTTTAAATCTCAAAAGAAAAAAATTTTAGTAAAAAAATTTCCTTTCAACAATAATTTTCATCTTAACTTTTTCCTGTAAGTTAATTGAAATGAATAATTATTTTTAATTTGGTCGTAATTTAAGTGAGGTTTTTTTTCTCCAAATGTTGCGAATCCAATCGCAAAACTATTTGCAGGCATTTTTTCTTTTTTTCGAAGCAGTTTTTCGGACTTTTAAGGCGCCGAAAGTCAACCAACGACAAATGTATCTATGAGTTACATATTGAACTAACAGACAGACAGACAGACAAACGAACAAAAGTAACGGTGAATGTATCTTCTGCCGCATTACATGTATGTATATCTTTTGGCTTGGAATTTGTTGTGTTTGTTGAGTTTGTTGTTGTTGTAGTTGTCATTAAGTCGAAAGCAGCGTTTGCTGCGTTGAGGTTTTTATTTTGCGGATTGCATAAATATGTTTTAAAGTTTTGTTGTTGCCTGGTCATCCAGTTTGTTTTTTTTTTTAATGTTAATTTCGTTGCTTTTGCTTCTTTTTCGCCACTTTATGCTGTTGTTATTGTTGTTGTTTTTTGCGAAATTTCGCGATTTTGCGTATAAATCACGTTTGGCGGCCAATTAAAAATAGAAATGTAAGCGCGAAATTATAGAAGAATTATAAATTATGTAGTTTTGTTGTTGTTGGCGTTATGCAACAAAACGACTTAACGTTTTCGTTAACGGTATTTCTGTGTGTGTGTAACAGTTATAATTATAAAATTTAAAAATAAATAATTTTCGTTTAATTAATTGAATTTTTTTAATTACGAAACTCAAAAGTAATTTTAGAATGATTGCGTCCAAAATACATACATACATACATATATACATACATACATACATACATACATACATAGAAAGTAAATAAATTTGCTGATTTTTTGAATATTTAACTCATGAAAGTTTCTTTGAAAAGAAAGATATATACAAATAATAAACCTAAATCATATCGGAAGAGCTTTATGCCTTATCTTGAATCCCAAATGATTTGTATGAAAACAATTCAATCTCTCAGATACCAATTCGAAAACCAAAAATCAGCCTAACAGATCAAATATTTTTGCAATTTGTGTGCGTTCTATAATTCCACTACAACTTTTCGCCACGTTCAATTTCTCGCTTGCATTCAAATCGCTTGCACTAACTAATGCCAAAGCATAGCACTTGCCTCCCACAAATTCGAGCTCGCTCTTGCGTGTCTCATTGTCTGCCTACTCAGCTGCCGCCTGCCTGCCCCAACGGTTAAGTTCAAGACTCAATTTGCGGACAGTGTTTTTTGTTGTTTTATCTACATTTGACATTTGAAATTTGAAATTTGCGTAAAATTTGACTGGTTCAAGTAATTCGACGACTTTGAGAAAATCGGTTTTTAATTATAAAACAACAACAAACAACAAAAAACAACAACAACAAAACCGTTTGCATTGTTTAGAAATTGAAAGAAATATTTTGACTCATGATTGAGTCCACCGTAGAGTTTCGCAACAAAGACTCAATTAATTTTATTTTTAGATCTCAAAAATCGCTTTTTTCGACATTTCTTTCATTTTTTTCGTTTGTTTCGTTTCGTTTCGTTTCGTTTCTTTTCGATTCGATTTTGTGGCATTATTTTGCGCAAAAAAGAGAAAAAGCAGAAGAAGAAAAAAGTGCTCAATCATTTCTTGCTTCTTTGCGGATTCGAACGAAGCAAATAACAAAAAAACAACAACAACAACAACAACAACAACAACAAAATCACTCGCATTATGCGTTTCGGCGTTTTGTGTAACAAACAATTAAAAAATAAAAAGAGTCCAAAAAGTAAAACAAAATTAAAAAATTTATAACGCCAACAATTAAGCAAAAAATTATGCTTACAAAGAGATACAAAAATACAAAAACACAAAAATACAAAAATAAAACCGCAATTGCAGCTCGACACGCAAAAAAGTTCGAACGAAAATAAATTCAGAAAAAAGTTTCTTATTATTTTTTTAATGTTTAATTCAAAGCGTTTAAGCTACAAAAACAACAACGTACAAGAAATTGGATTTCTTTTGAATTTCTTAATTTGTTCGATTTTCGACAAAATAAATTTTGAATTTTTCGTTTTCTTCTGCTCCTGCTCCTTCTTCTTCTTCTTCTTCTTCAGCTTCTACCTGTTTGATACGTAAAAACGTAAAATCAGTCAAATCGCATTTGACCATGTAACTTTAGCTGTGCGAACGTTTCTGTTTGTTACTGTATCTGTGTGTGATTAATTTGACTGTGTGTGTGTGTGCGGCGCATCTGTATCGCTGGCTGTTGTATCTGTGTATGCATCTGTATGTGTATGTATGTGTGTTTGTGTTTGTCAGTGTGAAATTAACATGAATTTTGTTATTATTACAAAGTGAAAGTTATATGCTGACGAGCAAACGAATGAACGAGCGAGCGAACGAATGATTAAACGAGCGAGCGAGCGTTTGCCAGGCCAGCGCAGCACCGCCGCGCGTTGATAAGAATTTTAATTCCGCTTCGTTGCGGGCTTTTGCTTATATTTCATTTGCTGTTTGTATTTCTTGCCTTATTTTTTTTTTGGCTTAAAATTTTTCATTTAGCTGTAAACTTTTTTTAATTTCTTTGCATTTTTTTATAAATGTTTTGTTGTTGTTGTTGTTTTTTACTTGCTTTAATGAGTTTTCGAAAAATGCTTGTAGAAAATAAAAGTGAGTTTTCGAATTGTTTCTTCTGGCTTGTTCGCTTATTTGCTGCTTCTTCTTTTCTGGGTTGATTCACAGTCGGCGGCATTTCGAGGGAAACTTCGTGATTTTCGATTTGTCTTTGTTTTACCGTTTTTTTTTTATAAATTTTTGCTGTTGTTTTGTTTGTCTTTTTAATTAGTTTTTGGTTGAAGTTTTTTTTGGTTCTTTTCAGTTTTGCGTGAGAACAACTTCTAAACTGAACAAATTTCAGTCAAAAATTTTAAACTAATTTAATACAACAATTCTGGTATAGATTCCTCAAAATCTGATAACGAAAAATGTCAACTAAGCAGTGAGAATATTTTTGCAACGTTTATGCGCTCTAGAATTCCACTGCAACTTTTTGAAACTCTCTTTATTTCTCTCTCTATCTCTCTCTCTCATGCATGTAAAAATAATTTTGAATTAAAAAAACTTTCCTATAATAGCGTACCTGATGCTTTTCCGCTTAGTCAATAAAATTATACATCAATATTTATTGATAAGCTTCATCAATATTTATTGACCAGCACATTTAAGCACATTTCTTAATATTTATTAAGGCAGCAAATCCAAGAAATTAAATTTAAAATTATCTTAAAAATTAATTTTAAATAATATTTAAATTTTCCATAAAATTAAAAATCTAGAATTTTCTTTTGAAATTCCTCAATATTTCAATAAACCAATAAAAAAAAGCATTGATACTCTGACATAATAAACAACGACCTCGCTCTTATGTAATGAAGAAGGCCGCAGTTTGGTTAAATCTTTTTTTTCCAAAAATTTCCATAGCACCAAACAACAACAGCAACAATAAGAGAAACAACAACAATGTTATCATTTTGTTGTTTTGGTTTTCAAATTTAAATGTTGCTCTGTTGCTCTTTGAGAAATTCGAAACTGTTGCATAACTTTTGTTGTTGTTGTTGTTGTTATTGTTTACCATTGTCTTTGTCTTTGTTTTGTTTTTATTGATTTCATTTGTTGGCTTAGTTGGATCCTTCTGGACTCAGCCAGAAGTTGTCTGTTGCTTCAGCCGTTTTTTTGGTAATGCGTATCTGTGGCCTACACCTGCACTTAAGACCAAATACCAAAAAAGCGTAATTACGCCTTTCGAGAGGCTATGCTGCAGAAATGCGACGCGGCTCGGCTCGGCTCATGTGAGTCGTTGTGAATCATCGCAAATCATAAAAAAAACCGAGAAAACAAAAAAAAATTGTGTTGAAAAATGTTGCTCAATGTGTTGTTGTTGTTGTTGTTGTTGTTGTTGTTGTTTTGACTGATATTTCGACATACATATTTGTATTTTGGTATCTATTATTTTTGTTTGGACGCTTTTAGCTGTTATGCAAGTTGAAAACAATTCCAAACTTTAGCTGAGTATCGAGATATGTACATTAAAAATGAATCGTGGTTCAATTTTAGTACTTTTTTAATATGTCTGCTGCTCGTTTTACACAGAATAACTTCTGACTATGAAATGTGATTATTTCAAATAATCAATTTTTTAATAGTTAAGAAGATGTCGCCCAATTGTTGAAGATATGTTTTAACTAATTAATTTTCTGTTCTAATCAATGATTATGAAATATAATAGATTCGTATAAAAAACGCTTTTTAATAAAGTGAATTTTATATCGTTTTTTTTTAGTCAATTATTTCAGATAGTTTGAAAGATACTGCCTAATCAATAAATTGCTAAAGTTACGATATTGCTAATACAATTAATTTGTGATCAAACTTATTTTCTGTTCTGTTAGTTTGAAAGTATTTTAATACAGTTTTTAAGTAATCGTCTACTTTAAAATAATTTGAAGATATCTCCTAAATTTTGAAGTTAAGTTTTAATAAGTTCATTTTCTGTTCTATTCAGTGACTATGAAATTTGATAGTTTCGATTAAAAAACGATTTTTATGAAGTCAATATTTATCTCGTTTTTTTTTTTAATCAACAATTTTAAATAGTTTAGAAGATATCGCCTAACTGTCAAAGTTGTGTCTTTACTTGTTAATTGAATTTGTGTTCAAACCAATTTTCCGTTCTAGTCAGTTGGAAAATATTTTAATACAGATTGAAAGTTATCGTCTAGTATAAATTAGTCATAGATATCTCCTAAATGTTAAAGTTATGTTTTTACTAAATCATTTTATTTTGTGTTCCTCTTCTCTTTAGTGAAAATTTTTTTAATATAATTGAGTAATTTTTCATTGGAGATAGTTTTTGTCCGAATTTAACTCAACTTATGTTGATATCTCTTAAACTTCAGCTGTAATCGCTCAGCGAAATGCATGGACGGACGGACATCTTTAAAGGTATACAAGGTATAAAAATAATCCATATGATTAAAAATTTAAATAAAATCAAATTTCAGGTCAATATTTTCTTTTTTTGTTTAAACCAAAATTGTGTCGTAAAATTCTCAATGGAATTATCTACATTATTTTATTTTAACTATACGAGTAACACATTTTCTGTTATTACAACAATACAACTTGTAAGAGAAAAACAAAAAGCAACAATAAAAACTAAAAATGTTGCCTTCAATTGCGGACAAAAACGTTTCTAGGTCGCCATCATAAATCCCTGCAAATGTGGGCAACAGGATATCGCAGCGTACTCATTCACGCACACACACACACACACACAAACAAACACACAGGCGCACACATATACAAATTATACAAGCTTAACACCTACACATGCCAGCAACATTCACCTATAATAATAACAACAACAACAACAACAAAAATACAAAAAAGTAAAACGGCAGCAACAAAAGTCAACGTAAAAATTCTCAGCAGCAAAACAAATTCGTATCTCTTACACTGGCAATAAATAACAACAACAACTACAATTACAACAACAAAAGCAATAACAACAAAAAACTAAAAGCGATCCGAGAAAGACAACGAATGAATAAAGTCTACACAGAAGAAGAAGAAGAAGAAGAGGAAGAGAAGAAGTCGCAGCCGCAGCGAGTAATTTAAAGAAGGGTTCAGCAGCAACAATAACAACAACAACAACAAGAAACGACAACGACGACGATGGCGGCAGCAACAACTTTCACCTATTAATATTCGTGTCGCTGCTCACAGTTTTACTGTTGTTGTTGTTGCTGCTCGTTGCTGTTGAGCGAGTGAACGAAGAAGCAGCAAAAGCAACAACAACATCAAACAGCGCACATGCGTCGCTGCGGTAAAAACGGCAACAGCAACAGAAATTTTACTGCCCGCAGATACTCAACTCGCTTTTGCGGTCTATGTCTGTGTAGAATGGTAAGACAAGCGGCCGTAGTAAGCGGAAGGGGGAGCGGGGTAGGGGCCAGCGCATAAAAACAGAAACTTTCTACGAGTTTAATGCGAGACAAGCGCGCGCGCGCTCACAGGTTGCTTACAAGCTCGCAACGAAACGGACGGCATAAGCCGATTGCTCGCGTGCGCATGCCCCATTGTTGTTTTGGTTGTTGTTTGTATTTGTATATTGCTGGTGTACATATGTTGCTAAAGGATTCATGTTGCTGTTGCAAAGAAACGAACAAAAAAAAGTTTTTCGTTTTGTAGAAAAATTGTGTTTTCGATTTTTTCAAATAAATGAAATAACCTTATAAAAAAGCTTAAATATTATTCGATCTGATAATGAATTGATCTGATTTTATATCTTCAATCCGAACTGATCAAATCTATAATCAGTTTAAATCAATTCAATTTCGATCTGAATCAATTCTGATCATTCAGATCGACGCGATCTGATCATTCCTTTTTTTTTACTTTTTGTTTACATATCTATACAATGAACCTATTTATATATACCTAACAAATATTATATAAACCGATAAAATATATGCATATGTTTATACATACATATCTGACATGTATATCAATATATATGCATACATCAATCTTGAGTATTTCGCTGTATTCTAAACTTCCATCCAAAAACAATATTAACCACTGGGTGGTGTATAAAAATAATTTCGTTTATGGTAAAACTAACATTCCATCATGTTAATATTACATGATATAATGTAAACTTTTGATTTTACTCATTTCACTTTAATATAATAGAAAAACTTTTTCTCTGCATTTCTGTGGTTTCTTTTCATTTAATATTTTGCTATGACTTCTGTCTGTCTGTCTGTCGGTCTGTCTTGCACTGTCTTGCACTGTCTGTCTGTCTGTCTGTCTGTCTGTCTGTCTGTCTGTCTATCGGTAGGCTTGTCGCCCGTCTGTACGGCAAGAAGGTCTCGCTGTCGGCTTGACTTAAGTCGAGTGCAGCCGCCGATTGTATCGACCGACCAAGTCAGTGAGTGAGCGAGCGGTTTTTCCAGTAATTGCGCGAGATATCGCCTGGCCGCCATCGTCGTCGAGATGTTTCTTTACTGGTGGGAAAATCCGACAACAAAAACAACTACAACAACAACAAAAATAAAAAACAAACTGCCTAGTGCAGCAGGAATTGCAATGAGTGAAACTTTTGCTATTTGCATGTGTGAAACAATTTGTTGTTGTTTCTAACTTTTAAGTTTAATTTTAAATTGAGTATGAAAAAATCAAACATCGTTATTAAACAATAAAATTTTAAAATTTTACGACCACAAGAGACCAACTTACAAAAAAAATATTAAAATTTAATGACTCTTCCAACACGTTTCGAGAGTTTTATGGACAATTTGAAATGGTCGTTGAAACTTTTAAACTTTTAAATTTAACTTAAAAATGAAAAAACATAAACAAAAAACTATAAAATTGTTTAATAACTTCATTGAAGTATGTGGAAAAATGTGCGAATAGGAAAGTTGAAAAGAAAAAACTGCAAACTCAATGAGATAAAACAATTAAATCAAAATCTCTTTGAAAATTTATGGAGATTTTTCAAGGGGTTATAAATGAGGCAAGAGATTCTTCTTCTAATTGAGCTGCTTTGAGAATGATTATTAAAAATTCCTTTTGTATAAATAAATTATTTAAAATATTTAGACAAAATAATGGTCAGCACAAATAATCACTTTGTTTAACAATATGTTAAGTTCAATTTAATTCATGCATTAGGTTAAATTTTTTCTTTATATCAATGAAACATTTTTGCGATATTTGTGGGCAACTTTTGTTTCGATAAGTTTCATTGCGTGACTTTTAGTCTACAGTTTACAGCTCAGTACAAAGTTTTGTAAGCTTGGCCGGGCAGTTTCTGGAATTCTTAAAATTCTATATCATCATTTTGGCAGCTCAAAATGAACAAAGGTCCTAACCAATAATTTTTTCAAAACATGTTTTTGAACAGTTTCTGGTAGTCTAGTCTTAGAATACACGAACTACTCCTCATAAGAATTTAGGGGCTTTAAACCAAAATTGACGATTTCTAACATAGCTAATACAGAACGGTCATATTCATTTATTTTGTTCACTTTTTTCAATGTTTTTTTGCTGGTCCTGTGCAATTTCACGAATGTTGGTTAGGACCTTTGTGCATTTCGATACAGCAATATTAAATCTGTTGGTTTGTGGTACTTTGTTGTTAGTAAATGTACAATGAACAATTTTTAAATTTAGTTAAATTTTTGTTGTTGTGATTTTAAAGCTCGTTTCAGTCAGAATTCGGAATTCCTTTTTTTGAACCGAATTTATAAAGTAGTTTTAAAAAATTTTAAAAACTAAATCTAGACATTTATAAACAAAATTTAATTTTCGAAGGAAAATAGTTTCAAATTTAATCTTGAATTAATTCAATTTCAATTTAAAAATAATTTTTTGTTTTAATAAAATAAAATTTCCAAACAATTTCAGTTCGAAGAGAATTCTTTTATCTTTTTTTTTATTATGAAAATTATTTCAAAAACTTCGAAATAATATCAATTTCGAAAGAAAATCCGTCTCTCTTAATTTTTCTTCTATTATTTTGCTAAGGCAGTCTAATTTCATATTTTCAAAATCTACTGAACTTCAGTTTGTTGTAATTGCATCTGCATGAATGTGGTCACATTTTAGTGATTCCCCAATAGACCACTCAGTGGCCACTTGCCAACTACCCTCCGCGTAGGACTTTTTTCGAAAACGAACTTTCGAACACGTTCTCGATTGAATTTTTTAGTTTAAGCATGAAACTCAACTTCGTTTTATTTTGTGGTGTTAGGTTATATGTTGTTATTGTTATTGTTGTTGTTGTAACAACAAAGTTTAATAGAGACACTTACAGCAATAGCGCGTCGAATATTGACAGTTTGCATTGACACTGGGCGCCATAATCTCGCTGGCGGCCATAATCTCATTGACGGCCATATCCATGTGTTTTGTTGTTGCTTGTTGGTAATTTTTCTGTTGATTGCTGATGACGATGGAGTGAAAATGTTGCAACAACAAATACAAATTATTATTATTAATCCACAATGTTGTTGTTGCTGCTGCTGTTGTTGTTGCTGTTGATATTTAAATCCTTAAGCGACGATAAAGTAATCCAATGTTTGCTACTTCTCTCTTTAATATGTTTGTAGTTGTTGTTGTTGTTTTTTCTTATAGCACAAACTTAACACTTTCACTTCTTCGAATGAGAAAAAAAAACAAATAGTTTTTTTGTTGTTGTTAATTTTTCAGAGCATTTTTTTGTTCTGGCCTTTTCAAGTCATAATTTCAGTTTTAGAGTATTTCGTTTGCTATCCAGAAGATTCTTATAAATTATTTAGCCGCGAATCGCTTAAATGCCAGGAGGCGAGTTCTTATCGCATTTGGACGAGTGTGGCGACGTTTGCGGACGACGCGGAACGCACGGTTGAATTTTTGTTTGTTTTATTCTTACTAAGATTTATTTGGAATTTTCTTTTCTTTTTTCGAAGGTACTTTTCGAAGATCGCGTTTTGTACGATTATTTTATAGATTTGATTTTTTGATTTTTTCTTGTCCGGGGGATAAAACGTAACGTCTGCTTCGGCGGGCGCACTGGGAGCGTCTGTGCTGCGTGCGGCAGTGAAACCTGCGCTTATCCTCCTCTAAGCTAGGCGCCGCCGCGCTTTCGTTCGGACCGTCGACCGTCGAAAAATGCACGTTTCAATTTCAATTTCATTTCGTTTCGTTTCAGTTTCCAGTTCGTTTTGTTCCTTCTGTCGCTGTTGTTGTTGTTATTGTTGTTGTGTTTGTCTTTGGCTTTCGCTCGATCTTGGAAATGCTTTCACGCTGTTTTTTCTTTCTTCTTAGCTTTGCTTTGCTTGCTGCTTGCCGTCTGCTGCCTGCTGTGAGTGTCTGTCTGTGGGTTTCTTCTACTCGTTTTGTTGTTGTTGTTGCTTTTCTTTTACGAAATTCTTCTTCTTTTTGGCATTTCTTCGGCTGTGTTTCGTTTTCATGGCGTTTCATATGCGAAAAACGTTTGCCCATGCGCCGACGCATTCGTTTGCTGGTTCGTTCTGCCTTTGCCTTTGCGTTTGCGTTTGCTTTTGTTTTGGTTTTGGAAAAGAAGTTTACTGCTTTGCTGCGTAACTGAGGCTAAAGTCGCGCTTGTAAGTGGCTTAAAGTAAGAGTTTTCTTTTTTCTTTTTCTTTTTCTTTTCCTTTTTTAATTTTTTTTCATTTCTTTTGACGTTCGTTGCTTGAGTCTTTTGTTTTGTTGCTTCTGCTCTTTGGTTTTTGTTAACTAATACGGTTGGTTTTTGTTGTTGTTTTTTTCAGTTATTACTTGGGAGAATTTAATTGTTTTTGTTGTTGTTATTTTCTTTAGCTTCGCTTTGTTCGCCTTTGCTATTTTATTGTTCCTTTGCCATGTCGTTTCGTTTCGTCCGAAGTTTTTTTTACATTTTTTTTGGTCTGTTTCAGTTTTAACTCGAATTTTAACTTTCTTCGCAAATGCTTTTAGCCATAAAAATTAACTTCTTTCATTTCAAACATTTTTGGCTTTTTGTTGTTGTTGCTTGCTTACTACATACATACACACATACACACTTGTATAAGCTTTTTGTGTGACCAGTAAAAATCGCCGTTTCTTGATTTTACTTTTGTATATTGTCTTTTTTTTTGTAATTTATGTATATACGAGTATTTGTTGTTGTAGTAATTTGTTGTAAATCTGCCGTTCAAGAAGTCTCTTAAATTATATAATTTAAATATCTGAGCTCGGCTTTTCGCTGATTATTATTAATGTGGCTCGTCGTTGTCTTTTGTAATTTTTCTCGTTCCCAAAACTTTGCCTAGATTTCAATTAACTTTTTTTCTATAATACTTTCCCACTTGTCGACTTGAGTAACCAAAAAAGTAAAACGAAAATAAAGCCACAAGCAATTTGCTTCTCTTAATTATGCCAAAGAAGAGTGAAACTTATTTTAGCGGGGCCCCCTCGAATTAAGAATTAATTCAGAGATGAACAGAAAAAAGTTTTAACTTTTTTGGTTTTGTTTTTGCTTTTTTGGCACTTCAGTGAAATTTCAGTTTTATGGGCGAGTCAGCGTGCTGAGGCCTCTAAGTGAGCACAGCCGCCGATTTCTTCTAAAAAGTAGACTAACTTATTTTCAATAAACTTTTAAATAACTTTTTTATATACACAAAACTAATTTTTTATTTTAGTTCAGTTTTAATTTTAATTTCAAAATAATTTTTATTGAAAAAAAATATATTTCAAAATTTAATTCTCAATGGTAAAACTTTGAATTTTAAGATTTTTATTATTTTTTTATAAATTTCTGCTTAATTATTTCGAGATTCATTAATTAAATTTCAATTTATAATATTTTAATTAAAAAAATTTAACAAACAAAAAGAAGTTATCCGCTTTAGAGCTTTTGTTTCGAAACTTTTGCTCTTTCGGCTTTCGGTTTGCTTTGGTGCACTGCGAGTATCTCAGTATCTCATGGATTGGTGCTTGTGTACCTACTGACTGCTTTTGTTGTTGTTGTTGTTGCTTTTGTTGTTGTAGAAAACTTTCTAATGTAGAAGATTTGATTTTTCTTTCTGTTTGCTGCTAAATTGGAAATTGAAATATCGGTATCTAGCTGGTTTTTTTTTTATTATTATTTGTAGTTGCTGTTGTTTTTGTTGTTGCTATGCTATCTTTCTTTGTTGTTGTTGTTGTTGTTGTTGTTGTTGGTGTTGTTACTTTGGTGATTTTTCTCAACTCATACATTTTACCTTTCTTTGTTATCGACGACGGCAAATCTGAAATATCTAAAGTTGTGGCGTGCAGCGGACAGCGGGTTCTAGTGTACTCAGTTGCGATACAGGGTGAAAGTTTTATGACCACGAAATGTTTTCGTTTGTTTGTTTGTTTGTTTGTTTGTTTGTTCGAGTTGTAAGTACGTTTGTAAATACAAAAGTGTAGTGTATTCTTACACGTTTATTTGCCTGAAATTGAAAACGAAATATTGTATTTCAAAATTATTACTTTTCGAACGAAAGCTTTTCCGGTTGTTGTAATTTCAAAAAGATTTAAAGGACTTCTTTAATCGAGACTCAACATTAAATCCACTCAATCAGGCCAAAAGGTATTACTTAAGACTAGGCAGGCAATTGGAGAAGAGAGCGAAAATCACATTCTATAAAACGATCATCGTGTCCGTCTTTGTTGTCAAACTATGGACGATGAATAAAACAGGTGAGCGATAAATCGGTTTTTTATGGAACGGTTTGCATTAACCAGGAGTAACTTATAACTAATATGATGGAACTACGGCATATACGATCTCATATACGCCGACATTGACATAGTAAGGTAAGGTAATAATATTCAGTGCCTAAAATGGATCAGCGCTCCGACTCAAATTGCTGGAGAAAAACCAAGTACTGGCATACCTGTCAGCACTTGGAATATTCAATTAGTTACAACGCTCCCAGGACAAAGTTTGTCAGCTATGTCAGCAACTAAGCTTTATAAATAAATTGTTAATCAATTTTTATGAACCTAAAACTAACGTATTCAATATTTGCCTAAATTTTTTAAAACAACTAATTTTTATTTTAAACATTTTTTTTGTTATGATTATTACTTTAACAATTGTTTATTATTATCAATACTGCAACTTTTTCAAGAGTAAGATTGCAAGTGCGCATACAAAATAAATCAATCTTAATCATTCGAAATTGAACAAAAAGTAATTTAAACCCCAAAAGAATACTTAAAAAAAAAATCAAAAATCAAAATTTGAACGCGAAACCTCAACGCTGAAACGAAAGACTCAAGACGCAAACTTGAAAACGAAGAAACGTCCGTCGATGATTAATTCACGACGAGCGCGCACAGCCAACGTCAGACCATCAAAGCAACTTATTTTCACTTTTTAAGTAATCAGCATAAAATCTCCAAAAAAATATAAAAAAAGAAAGAAAGAAATGGGAAACAAAAAATTAAGGCGAATGCGTTAAGCATTAAACTAAAAAACAGAAGAAGAAGAAGAAGAAAAAAAGCAACGGGGCAGGGCAAGAAAAGAATCTCACGAAGCGAGAGCAGCAGCAGAAGCAGAAGCAGCCGCCGCAATCAAAAATGAATTTCATGAAATTATGAAAAAGCAGCGCAGAACGCAGCTGCCCACTTCTGCTCTGTCATGGTTAAGAATTTCCGATTGTAATGACCAAAAAAAAAAAAATACAGAAACCAAACCGAAAGCACACGCAATCCAAACCAAACTAAGCCAAACCAAGCCAATCCGACATTAAGCCAAATTAAAGCTATGAAATAAGAATAATGGAAAGGCACGAAAAGGGAACAAACGAAAGAAAAAGAAAGAAAGATTTTCCCGCAATGACCCAATTCCATATTAACAAAAAAAAAAAAAAACACCAACAACAACAACAACAAATATATAAAGTCAAAAATTAAAGCCAAAATCCAAGCCCCTCGAAATTAAGAAGATAAAAAAAAGAAATAAATATGAAACGGTTATGCGCAGACAATCGAAAGTTTTTTGTTGCTTTTCTCATCGCAGCTCGTTCGGCACAGCTAGAAACAAAGAAGAGAAGAAGAAGAAGCAGACAACAGAATAAGTCAAATTTGAAGAAAAAAAAAGGTCCACAGGGTGATCTCGTCTTAGCTGCAAATACAAATACAAATCAATAAAATTCAATTTAGATTCTACATATTTTGTGATATATCTTAAAATTGCAGAATTACAACAGCAATTACAACTATTACAACAACAAAAAATACCTGCATAACACAACAACAATTGCACAAAGAATCCCAACAATTACCACTAAACTTCAATAACAACTATTATTTGCAACAACTAATACAATCACAAAAAAAAAAACGATAATTACAACACTCGATGCAACAACACAAAAACAACTACAACACTAAATTTGCATACAAAATGTTTCATCAGGACCTTAAGTAACGCAATAGCAACGATTAAAAAACAACAAAGTATATATATATAATATATATATATAAACAACCGTTTAAACAACATTTTAACGTTAAGTCTACAACTATTTGAAACAACAATGATAGCAAAAATGACATAAACCACAATTACAACAAAGCTATTAAAACAATTGAATTCATTCAATAAACTTTTATCATGAATGTGATAGGAGGAAAATAGAACAACTACAATTACAACAATAGCAAAAACAACTATTTAGAATTACTATTAGAAAAGTAATCGAAGGAATGAAAAATGAATTAAATGAGAAACACTTTTCAACAACTATAAAGAAGATAGAAATTACAACATTATAAAATTTAATTAAACACTAACGATAAATAGAACAACTACAACAATTACAACAACAGCGATTAAAACCAAATTGTTGGCAATATTTGCTATAGTAGTTAATAATGACAACAATTGCAACTTTCAGCATATTTTTATGCCAGTTCGCAGGTCCTGAACTTTTCCCGTGGTCCTAAACTTTGAAGGAAAAAGGTTCGTTATATTTTTGAAACAGAAAAAACTAAATTCATTTTTAGGTTAAAAGAGGTTAAGATTAGAATATAAAATGGAATTTGTTAGTACATGATTTTCTTTTGCCAAACTACTTAAAAAATACTAAACTAATCCGTGTACAAACAAATTTAGTTCTGATGAATTCATTCAACTGAGTATATTTGATTATATTTGAATGCAGATGTGAACGGATATGATTGGATATGATTTCAGATATAATCGTTACTGCTTATATGTGAATCCAGATATGAATTCTTATCAGATCTTATAACAGATACAAGCAAAACTGAGTTGACATATTTAAGCTATTTTTATCTATCGGAACATATTAATTAATTTTTATATGGAAAAAGAAGTTTGAACAAAAGCTAAAAATAAGATTAATTTGATTAGTTTAAATAATCTTTAACTCCGATTGATTAATCAATTTGAAATATTATTTTTTTAATTGATTCCTATTTACTTCTTGATAAATACTTAATAACGATTTTCAGTACTAACAATTAAAAGAAAATATAAAATCTTAAATATTTTATCCAAACTTTAAGCTGCGGCCTAATGGCAAAGAGTTCCCTCAAAAGTTTTATCTTTGATTGTTTAGAAATGTTGTACAAAATTCGTTTAAACATCGCACATAAAAGCAGCTTCGAATGAAATCTCCCTCGCGCTGGTTCTGCTAATCAAGATCAAACGGCGAACAAATTAAAAGTACAAAAACAAAAACAAACAACAACCAAAATTTCGCATGCGACTTTCGAAAAGATTTGCTCAAATTACAAAAGAATCAAACGCCACACACCAAACACCAAACACACACGGCAAACACTTCGGCATTGTTTAAAAAATTCGTAAATTAAAAATTCAATTAATTGAAAGAAGAAGAAGAAGTAGAAAAAAGTGAACAAAAGCAAAAAGTAGTAAATTCTACA
Organism: Suillia variegata; assembly: GCA_949127995.1. NCBI lineage: Eukaryota > Metazoa > Arthropoda > Insecta > Diptera > Heleomyzidae > Suillia > Suillia variegata. The sequence continues at coordinate 8,890,891 of OX421843.1, read as the reverse complement.
AAAAGTATTAAAAAGAAAGAAGAAACAATAAATCGGAAAGTTGTAATTGTACCCAACCGATACGAGATACAAACGCGAGATACTTTTCAATGCAATTCATTTTATTTCATTTCAGTTCGGTTCGGTTCGGTTTGGATTGGTTTGGTTCGTTACAATTCGAAAGTCATTATCGAAGAAATTGTTCTGCTTGTAGGCCTAAAACACGCGGCATGGCAAGGCACGGCGCTGGCTCCGTCTGTCTGTAAATAAAGAAAAAGTAACAAACACACACACACACACACACACACACACACACACGCTCACACAGATACTCGCTAATACTTAGCAATACAAACTGACGCGCATGCGCACGTTTCACGTAGGCCGGCAGCGGCGACGACGACGACGACAAAAAAAAAGCTAAAGAAAAAAAGAGAAGCAAAAAAAAAATGAAAAAAAAAAGTCGAAACATGAAACATTCTGATTGTGCATGGAACTAGGTCAACTGTGCTACGTCGTCGTCGTCGCTCGTTGTTGCCGTTGCCGTTGCCGTTGCCGCTGCTGCCCGCTTTCGACGTTTCTAAAAACCGCTCCGGAATATTAAGCATCCGCGTCCACTTGCACTTTCTTTTTCTTTAGCCGAAGACTCGTTCGTCGATGGTCGTTTATGATTTGTTTTCTTACCATTTTTTTCTTTCTTTTTCTTTTCGTTTTTTACTTCTTACGTTTTTGTGTTTATTTTTTCTTAGCTGAGTTTGCTTCTTGTAGGCGCTCGCTTGTTAAACGACAGCGACGGAGACGGCGCATGCGCGGCTGCGTCATCGTGTTGCGTGCTGACTATTCTTTGGCAACATCTTCGTTTTCTTCTGGTTCGTTTTTCACTTCTTCTTCTGCTTCTACCACTTTCTTTGTCTTAGCCAAATTGAGCTTATAACTTTTTTCTTTCTTTTTTTAGCTTTAGGGCGCTTGTACGTACAAGCTGCGGGCTTATTCTTGTGATTCAGCGCGTTTTATTTTTAGATAAGCTGGTTTGTAGGTTTGTTTGTAAGTTTGTCTGTTCATTACCGTGCGTCGCATTTTGAAAAGGGTGTCAGTTGTCGTGGGCGTGCATTCCGCTTTCCATTATTGAGATGTGATGCTTTTATTTTCTCGGCCCTTTCGATTTTGGAAGTTTTTTTTTTAACAAGAATGAACTCACGAAATTGAGTTCTTAATTTGTAGGTATCGGCTTGAAAAAGTTTTCAGTCATCAAACCAGTCGAATTTGAAATATTTCTTTTAATAATTAAATGGAAATGGAGTTCAAAGCGAAAGAGCGTCAAGAACCTTTTTAAGTGTTTAGACAAATCTCCTCTGAGTTATCTAGAAAATTCATGAGCCATTCTAATTCATCATTAGGAAATTGAAAATCAATTGTTGGAGGCATTCTAATACTGATTTTATATTACAATATAATAACTTTATATAACTCTAACATGTTGCTCGGTGCCAAGTAAAACTTTTTATGCTCTGCCTAACCGTGAGACCCAAATATACTCGATATCGGCCAGTAACTAGTTTGAAGGTCGGTATAAAACTATAAATGTACTGGACTTTTGACCAAAAGACTATTTTTAAGCTAGTTATGTATGTATTTAGTTTTGAAGATCTCAACTTTAAAAGTACTTAAAAAGTTCTCTTAAACAAACAAAAAAACGAAAAAGATCTTCAACGTACAAGAAAATCTATTAGATGCCAGGAAATTTATCAGATACTTTAATTTAAAGATCATAGATTGTTTCTTATATTGGGAATAGCTTACATCGGAATGTATTTAAAAACCATTTTTAAATTTATTAGCAAAATCGAAAAATGTTTGAACGCAGGTATCAGATACCGAATACCGAATACCAAATACCAAATATCGTATATATTTTACAAAGTGTTCAAAGATTAACCATTTTAAAGCGGATAATGATCTGAACGCGTGGAATTTTGTACTTGGACCAGACGGAATATATCGAATAGTCGCCGATGGGCAGCGGTATCAAACTAACGAAGCTCTCATCCACACGCGCCTTGTTCACAAATATCTCGTTCTGGAAATGAAATTCAATTCAATTTCAATTAAACTTCAAATTTCAATTAAATATAATCGTAATATTAAGATGCATAACTGAATACTTTGCTACAGCTTGTTTGACTCAAACATTTTTAGTTGTTTGAACTTAACAAGTTTTGGTTGTCGCCGATTTCGGAAAAATACTTTTAAAAATTTCGTGTTTGATTTAATATGGCAAAGTAGTTTTTTAAATAAATGAAATTAATGCATTGAATAAATCTAATATTAATAATTAAAAAAGGCAATTACCCAGTCGACATGTTATATATCAAAGTATTGGCTACATTTTAGAAATATTGCAAATGATGTTTGATTTGTCAGGGCCTTATGCAATAAATTGTTATTGTATATTTATTAATGAAATATGGAAAAAAGTTAAGTCTTTGTTTCTTTTTTAACTTTTAATTTTCTTTTAACGATGTCTGACAAAAGCAGCTTAAGAGATATTGACTTGAAATTTACTACTATCCTTTATGCTATAAGATGAGTTAGTTCGAAAACTTCACAAACCTGGTATTTATACAATATTTCAATTATATTTATCCTGAAAGTTATGGAACTAAACTATTTCAGCATTTTTAACTGAGAGATGTCAGAAATGTCATAGAAATATTTTTACAATATAGTTGAAATAGTAACGAAATGGGAGAGAATGGACATTTGATAATTCTTGCAAAAATTGCAAAAATGTTCACATCTGTGATCAGTTATGTACATATACTAAGTTATGTATATATACTAAACATGTCATAATTTAAACGTTCCATCAAATATGCAACATGCCTAGTGGGTCTTTTCATGCATTAATTCAGAACTTACATAATAAGGACAGCTGTGATTCACATTACTGAACTTTTCGAAATTCGACAGTTTAAAGGCAATATTTGCAACTGGATTCCGACGTTTGTTGCGCATAAAGGCGCATCCATCGATGTCGACTTCGAAAATTGGCTTTAGATGCTCATAGCCACGCCTCTTTACAGCGAAATAAACCTAAAACCAGAAGAACAAATTAGTATTTCATAGTTTGAAATCAAACAGCTTCGTTTATTCAAACGAAAAGAGTTTCGAAAACGTTTTCGAATAGATATTTCAAACAACCTGGATATCATCGAGAGGATTCTGACTAAACAACAAACGCACGGATGTCTCCTTGACGTTGCGCTGAACCGCCTTCAACTGGCACAGTGTAAAGTTAAAAAACCCTGGATCCAACGATTTGCACTCGATATTCGACATTGTTAGGAATACTCGCTGTGAAATTAGTCAAAGAAACATTTTTAACACAATTCAAGAGCAATTTAAAGCGATTCCATGACAAACGCACATTTTCCACTCTTGGAAGGATCAGCACAATGGCGAGTATTGTGAAGACGGATTTCCAAGTATTCGAACACATTCCTAAAGAGCTGAACCTGAGGCTGAAGCTGTGAACTGACTAACTCAAATCTAAAATTTATAAAATGTCATACTAATAGAAATTTAATTTCGTTTAATGGCTTCATATTGTACAGAACCATTCGAATGGGCGCTCTTAGTGTCATCATCATACTGATAATATATGACAACAACAACAATAAAAAAAAACACAATAATTAACTTTTATTTGAGTGCTTTTAATAATCCCAAAATAATTATTGATAAATCGATTAAAATTTATCGCGTGACCGGTTAAGTTATAGAGGTCAAATTCTCTTTTAGCTTGATTATTGATATTATTTGATCGATACTTCGTATCGATATGTTTTTATAGATGCAGCCGTATCTGGGTATAGTGAACACCTCGCTAGAAAATTTTAAAAACAACTTCCAGCAGATAGCAACAAAAAACACAAAAGAAACTCTACTGATGCTGCAGCATTGCGAAGTCTACGTGAAAAAGCGGTCCAAAAATAAATTTCTGAACGCAAGAACAACTAATGTCCACCTTGAAAGAGTGAACAAACCGGATATAGTGAACAGTCCTTGCAATAATTAGTTCCCCATATCCAGACACAACTGTAGAACTTTTTATTTGTTTAGCTATTCAAAGACCTTTACCCAATGTGCCAGGCACCTGTTAGTAAAAATTTTTGTTGCATAGTTTCAGGCAGTTGCCTCATATGCTTGTCAACATTTGTAAAATGTTGCTAAAGCAACATGTTGCTATGCTTTTGGTATCTGCCAAATGTGTATGATGTTTGGATTGCAAAGGGTGTGCGATCGTTCATTTAAGTTCTTAGATAATATGTATTATGGGAACTTTAAAGCTCACAAGGGCAACTCCATAACTTTCAATTAAAATAACTATTTTTAGTGAGAAAATTTTGAATAAAACAAGTAAAAACAGGCGACTTAAGATAGATCCAGCGAATCGTTGAGTTTGCATGTACTTTCAGTTTATTGAAATATTTTTTTATTTTTGATTTATACAATAAAATTTATCTGTTATGAATTTTTTCTGATTTCTAAAATAGTTGTTAGATTAACTTTTTTTGAAAAAAAAAATAAAAAACAAAGTCAAAGTCAAGTATCCTGAAAATGAGTTTTCCTCTAACCATTGTATCCATATATTATTATTTTTTTTTTTGACTTTTTCCAAAAGGTCTGATAAAGTTCTAAAGAAAAAAGGGTAATATCGGTGACATTGAACTGATGGTCCATAGCGTTGAAAAGTTTCGATGAACAGTTATTGAAATTTTGGTTCATAGTGGTCCTCTATTACCATCCACAAGACTTCGCTCCTTGGCAATTCTCAATGACGACGTCTCTAGGGGTTGTATAACTTAAAGCGGATAGTGACTTGAGCGCTAAGAACTTGATATGCGGTCCAAGTCGAAAAAGTTGTATAATCGCCCGCGGAAATCGGCAACAGACCAATTAAGCTCTCATCGATGCGAGCTTTCCTAACGAATATTTCGTTCTGCAAAATTCAAAAACAATCTAGTTAATACATATCTAACAATTACACATACACAGAGAGAGAGAGAGAGAGAGAGCTTTACGTGGATGGGACACGATCGATTTATGTTGCTGTATTTGTCGATACCGGATATTATGAAAAAGATATTTGCAATCGGATTGCGATGTTTGCTGCGCAAAAACTGGCACACATCCACAGTCAGTTCTATCGTGGGCTTTTGATGTTCGTAGCCACGCCTCTTAATGGCGACGTTTATCTAAAAACGTTAATCGACTGAGAGACATTTGCTATATAGAAATAAAATAAATTATATTGTATGTACCGTCACATTGTCAAAAGGTTTTTTCGGAAGAGTTGCGCGCACCGATATCTCCTTAATGCCGCGCTGAATAGCTTTAAGCTCGCACAGTCCAAACGTGACAAATCCCGGTTGTAAGCTGGTGCAATTAATGCCGGACAGAGAGCAGGCTAACCGCTAGAAAAAATTATTTTATAAGTTGTTCTTTGGTTTTCGAAAGTTTAACGAGATAAGTGGAATAGACTTGAAGAAACTTAAAAGCTTTTCTACATTATGCACTTTTTTAACACTTGGCAGTTTAACTTTTTAATGATATATTCAAATTTAGAAATTTTCTAAAAACTCTTATATGCATTAATATGTATTTTATATTCCCATATCTAAATATACATTTAAAAATGTTTGTATACTTAATAGCTTTTAAATTGCAGCGGTATTAACAATGACACACACACACAAAGTAATTTTAAAAAATATTTTTATATTGTACTGAATTATAACATTAAAACAATAAACGAATTTTTTTCAATAGGGCAAATCTTTTTTTTTCCAATTTGTTAACCAATCATCCAGTATCGTAAATTAATGGTTTTCGAGAGCAACTCACGTTTTCCACATCTTTGATCAGCGATATTTGCAGAAAAAGAATGTACCAAAAATGTTGTCCTTTAATTCTTGAGAACATTTTCTGAATTTTTCGTTGGCGTTTCGAGTTCAAGTGAATTTTTATGTCTGAGCTTGTCGCAATTTTGTGAAGCACGAACTCGAGCTTTTGGGTTCATCAATTTCAATCAAATCGATTCGTTTTAACAAGAACAAAAAATTATAATATTAACAATTAAACAAATTATCAATTAACCAGGGACCGTAGCAATTATTATACCCTACACCATACGCATGAACGAATCACAACCGTGGGGTATATTAAGGTTTGTTAATAAGTTTTAATTTTTAATTGATTTATTTATGAAATACATATGCAAGTATATATGCACAAGTATATTCATACCAACCACGCCTCGTTATGGGTGTAACAAATTGAAGAACAAACTGAATATACCCTACAGTACGTGCTTTCGCGTGACGAAGGGGTTTATTGAATTGAAGCATGGTTTTACATCTTTATAACAATTTTAAAGATGTTTGTAAAGGTTCCTTGAAAATAACGAATTTCGGTTTGTCTCTCGTATTGGCGCTACATTTCGCAACACTTAACGACTTAACGACGATTTCTACTTCTGACTTAACTGAAAGCGAATGTCAACTTGAGCCCACGGTACTCGGTATGCGTTAAATGATGAAAAAGCCGTAAAATCGCCCGTCGGAATCGGTATCAAACCGATTATGCTCTCATCGATGCGAGCCTTCCTAACGATTATTTCATTCTGCAAAGCAATTCAAAACAACAATTAAAAATAAAATACACAACTTAACGTACATACATACATACATATATAGGACAGGTTTGATTTAAATTACTGGACTTCTCGAAACCGAATAATCGATAGCCGATATTAACAAGTGGATTCGCTTTGCTGCGCAGAAAGACACAAATATCGAAATTCACGACCAGAGATGGCTTCAAATGCTCGTAGCCGCGTCTCTTGATGACGTATTTCACCTAAAATTAATTTAAGGTGATAACTTCAATTGACTTTTATATATAAATAACCGATATAATATAAAGTAAAATCGGTTTGTACCGTCGCATTGTCGAAGGGTTTCTGCAGGAGAACTGCTCGCACCGAGAACTCTTTTATGTTTCGCTTGATCGCCTTCAGTTCGCACTGCGTGAAGGTAACGAATCGCGGATTTAAGCTGGTGCAATTAACGCCCGTTAACGTGAAGACCAAACGCTGTAAAATTGTACACGTTCAACGAAATAAATCGAGAATTTCAACCAATATCGACTTACATCTTCAGCAATTGCTATCAGCGTTGTGATAAGAAATAAAACGTTGCAAAATCGCCGAAACTTTATTGGGAGGAACATTTTTCGTTGGCGTTGAGTTTTCGAGTAAACTTTTTCGTTAAGTTTCTTTGGGATTTTAATGGAAGTTGGAGTTTTATAACGCATTTTTAAATGTGTCCACTTAATTGCGAAATGCTTTTAAGCTAAGCAATTTCGTTAGATTCATTTGAACGATAAAATGCCGGAAAAAATATATATTCAAAAATACTTTTTAATTACAATTACAAATTTTGTTGCTTTTTAATTTGAATTATAATTTTCATTTAGACATGTCACAAAATGCTCGCTACAACAATGTTAATATATAAAATCAAAGAGCACTCCTCACTTTATCTAAAAAGCAGTGTACCACCATCTAGCAATGCCGTAAACAACCATTTTGAATAGATGATAAGAGAAGCCTGATCTGCCGATCAACTTGTTGCATGTCTGAATTACTTTCGGAGTGTTTGTCTAATATGTTGTTGTTTGAGTGACTTTCATATAAGTTAAACATTTTAACAAATATTTACTTGTATTCATTAATTTATTGATTATTTGAAATAGTCGAATATTTCAATTTAAATTGAGTCAAGTTTAAATATATAAATATATATATATGTACATATACACAAAATTTACTATGTGGTGGCAACAATGAAGAATACTATAATTGCATTCAACTCTCCACATTTAGCCTTCATACCATAGAACTGCAAAAATCACATTTTCTTCTTGATCTCATAAGATTTGTGAAATTTTTACTCACATTTAATCAGTCAGCAAAACTCAGCGTTGAATAAAAATGATGCTAGCGAATGCATCCTCGCTAGCGTCCTTCATGTGAGTTAACTGACCGAACATGTTTTATTCAAATTTAATCAAGCGACAACATTTAATTGCATTAACAAACAATTCATTTATATTGATTAAATATTTTTCGGACTATTTCGTTTTGTACATTTTACTTTTACCTCAAATTTTGACTAAAAAGTGTCATAGGAAAATATCATTGAATTGTTTAGTTTAAAAATATTTCAGATTCTAAATTGAATATGTATAAAGAACGTCATAGAAAATTGTTTAAAAATAATATTAATTTGAAATCTTAAAATGTCATCTGGTTTGTTGGGAGCAGTTTGCTCACTATTTGTACAAAATATTTATTTCAATTGTATAGCCCACATGCATTTGGAAGGAAGATTTTCCAAAAATCACCTTACTAAAGTTTTCTTCGATCACTTTTGATGAACGAAAACTGATCGCTTTCGCGATTAAAAAAGGACTCGAAAATGCTTCACACTTACGTTTAAAAAGTGTTTTTTTGAAAAAAAAATAAAAATAAAAAATTAATGAAAAATGACTTGAAAAAGAATCGAAAATGATTAGAAATACGACTCGAAAAAAGACTCTTAAGAGACGCGGGTAGGGAAGCATTTTCTCCCGACAATGGAGTCTATTATGACTAAATAATGAGCGCATTATTGACTGATTTAATCAAAAAAGACTCGAATATGATAAATTTTTTTAAATGATTTTCAATGCTGGGTGGAAGTATCAATATAAACGCTTATATGAAAAAAAAACAATTTTTACAAGTTGTAATTTTTGAAAAAATACTAATAAAGAAAATACTACAAAAACAAATTGCATAATTGATTAAAATGAATAAAATTAAATTTCAAAATCGCATCTTTCGGATACCAAAAAGTGATCGCCTCATCAATAAGTCTCATGCACGCCCAATAAAACTCAATAATCTGCGAATCAATCATCGGACTCGATTTAACTTCCGAATGATTTCACGCGGACTGTTGCTGCTGCTGCTGCCGCAAAATATTTTTAGAAAATTGCAAATTTAAATTTAGAATCATCATTAGCCAACAACAACAATAACAACAACAAAAAAACGCTTCTCTTAAAAGGGAAATTACAAAAATTAAAAAAAACGATTAAAAAAAGAACAGAACAAATCATTAGCAAACAATTAAAAATAGAGCAATCGATTAAGTAATTAACAAGAGCAACCGCAACAACAGCAACAACAACAACAATCCGAAACAGAAATGCGGCTGTAGCGAAAATAGCGCGCGGCTATAACTCAAAAACTCAGCAAGAAAGACAAATGGCCGCGCTCGTGCACACACAAGCAACGTGCATTAAAAATTGCCGAACAAATGCGTTGGCAACTTGCACAAGTGTCGTCGCTGTGGCAGCAATTATTGCTGCTGCTGTTGCTGCTGCTGAAATTTCGCAACTCCGCGTAGCCAAAAACGCTTCCTCGTAGAGCGTAGAACGTAGCAAATGCAAACGCAAAAGAGGGAAAGAAAAAAAGAAAGAAAGAAATAAATAAATTCGGCAACCTTGATGTTGATTTATAAATCCCCACTGCCGCCACCGATGTCGTTCTTGTTGTAGTTGTTGCTGAAGCAATTGTTGTCAACAACAACAACAACAGCAACAATGCGAAACAAACAAACAAATAATTCGTCCGTCCGTATCAGTCCTTCTAAGGTTCGTTTCTATTTTCAACAACCGTCGACGACATCGGTCGCACATCCCAATCGGGCGCTGTCGTTTGCAATTGTTGCTGTCGTCGTTCGTTCGTTGTTGCCCACTGTCGCTTCTGCTGCTAATCGTTGCTGCCTTAAACGTGCGACAAAACCAGAAGAAGTTGATTACGTTGTCGCTGCCCTGTGGCTCCCTCTGTTGTCAAACGTTTGTTCATGTATGCGTATGTGTTGTTGTTGTTGTTGCTGTTGCTCAACGACGACTGCAGCAACATGCGCGATTTACTGCGATCGATTTGTGAGATTACGCGCCACATTTTCGGTCTGTTTGCTCAATTGAGATGAGAATTCATTCGTTTGCCTTGCTAGCTGCTGGCTGCTAGTTGCTTGAATTAACATAAATACAAACGAACAACTACAAGGCAACATACATACATACATACATACATACATACATACATACATACATACATACATACATACATACATACATACATACATACATACATACATACATACGTACATATCATCGGCAATATTAAACAGACGGACAGACAGGCAGACAGACACTTGCTGCTGTATTAGCGCTTTTCTAATTTACAAGGCATTGTTGAGTAAATGCCTTTGTCTTTGTCACTATTGCTGCTGTTGTTGTTGGTGTTGTTGTTGTTTTTATTGTTGTAGTTTAATCGGTGTCCGTTGGTATGCGTTAACACCTCTCGTGAAGTACTTCAATTCAGCAAGTCAAATTGATTTGATGGGATCTTTTGTGTTCTTTCCCTTTATCTATTATTATGAGATATAAGTCCGGAGCCGGACTCAGATTCGAGTTATTTTAAAGCACTGCTATATAACTTCTATAATGATAGTTAAAGTAAAAACCAAAGAATAAGAATATTTGTTTAGGTATTTCCATTTGGAACATTTGAAAGGTCAAAAACTAATGTAAGATATTTTATATGTAAATATAACTTAGTATTGTTAGGACATATTCGTACATACATACTAGTAAGCCTCACGTATTTTAATTCCATTGCATGTACTTACTGTGAGAGTTTTATGTAATCAACCCAAAGTAGTTGGGCTATTCTCTTAAACACGAAAACTGTAAAACTCTAAAAATGTTCAGCCAATTCTTGGTAACGCACCTTAGCATAACCTCGAGAATAATTAAGAAATTCTACAATTTTCACCATTTTAGTACTTCTTGCAAATGTAAACATCATCTCAGTTGATAAAACGAAATTAAGAACAACAGACAACAACCATCTTTGCTGCAACAGCTGTTTTGAATTAGTTGCCTATCGTTACTTTTAAAATACAGCCAACAGTCATTTTCTTATTAGTATTGTCTGCCTTTTATTCTGATTTTAGCAAGTATGGCAACATCGAAACATATGGGCAATTTTTCGAGGCTGTTTTTTGTTAAGACTAATTTGCCTCGAATATAAGCAAGATATGCGATGGTTCATTCTCTTTACAGGTTTGCAAATTCACGAAGTTTCGAGGTTTTCGAAAAATTTTCGCGTTTAAGGGAATAGCTCTAGGATCTCGATATTACGGATTTATATAATAGAAGTGCGAAATTACGGATAATTGTATAAATGCCGAGATTTTGAATAATGAAGTTAAAATTTATAATGTATATTTGTTTAGCACCACTCTAAGTATTATATATCAAATATTGGACTTTCCTTTGATCACCCAATATCGGAGTTATATATTTTTGGATTTGATTTTATAGAAGTACGATTTAAATTTTTCTTTCAACATTTTACTTTGTTACTTGTGTTTAAACTAGATTAGCTCAAATGGAGATTCTTCGGCTGTTTTTCGATCATAGCGATCACCCGTGAACCATTTTTACAAGAAGAAGTTTCTGAAGTAAGAACAGATTTTCGAGTCTTCTCAAATGACTGGCGTTAGTTACTATCTGCCTAGTCGTTTTAAAATTTGTTAATTTCAATAAAAATTTTGACACTGCATTAAGGATAAGTAAACCTTAAAGATGATTTCTTATTTCAACACTATTTACCATTAGAATCACAGATTTCATTTCCTATTCAACATTTTTAAGAAGGTTTGCCTCGACCTAGCAATAATATCAGCATATATCAAAACCTTTTGTATGTCCTGTAGGATTTCAATTATACTCGCCACTATTGCTCCCAAATTTTTTTTCCTGATTCTCGTTACGTAAGTTCCAAAATAAACCATTGAAGAAAGAACAACAGATAACACAAACGTATCCATAATGCCACTCTTCTGTCGAACTGTTCAATACCTGCTCCTCGAAAGCCTGACTATTTCGACAATAGCGCAGCGCATGGGTTCCTTCAAATCTATCGCACAGAAGAACGGCATATATGGATTGATTCTCTTCGGCGGCTGCAGTTGGACGTGCTACTTTCACCGAACGATGGCGATGGTGATGGCGCTGTGATGGTGTGCGTTCGTTTTGTGGCGGCCAAATTGATTTGTTGTTGTTGTTGTTGTTGTTGTTGTTTATTTTGGGTTCGTGAGTTTTTCGCCTTTGATCGCCGTTCATCCATTTGCTGCGGTGCGCAGCATTTTGATATAAAGGCTTCGCACGCCAGATATCGTTCCATTTGTTGTTGAGTTAAGCCGCCAACAAGGATCCCAGAAATTCGCATTGATTTCTTACCATTTTGTTGGCCCAAGAGGTGTGTACGAAGTATTTCATAAAAAACAAAACAAAACAAAAAATACCAACAAAAATAATTACAAAAATTAACTAAAAAATATTCAATACGAGGATTAAACGATGAAAACGGATTAAAAGGACATTCGAGTGAAATTTTGTGAAGTGTTAAATCGGATTTTGCAAAAAATTCTTCGCTTTTTTTTTGTAAATAAATGAAAACAAGTTTAATTATTTTATAACTTTTCCTTTAAATAAATACAAATAACAAAGTGAACTTTTGAAATTTTTTGTTGATTTGTATAAAAATCTTAAATATTTTTTAATAACAACTTTTAAAAATATTTTCAAATCGCTAAACGAACTTTAAGATGTAATCCGATATCTTGTGTACTTTCAACGGTTTCGGTACTTTTTTTTTCAAATTAATTTAATTGCATAACTGACAGACCTATTTTCGGTTCCTATCGCATCCATCGGAATGTCGTCAAGTTTAAATAAAAGCGGTCTCGCAATGCGGTACGCAATTTCGAAGAGAAGCGCCTCTTACGCAATTTCTATGGGAACAAAAAAACTTAAACAGGAATTATTTCAGTGCAAAAAATAATTTGAAATAATTTGATTTTAAATTTAAAATTAAAAACTAAAATTAAATTGCAAACTGTTTAACTGTAAATAATTTAGTACTCAAATTGTTTGAAATTTTGCATTTAAAAATTGAGTCTAAAAAATATGTTTATAGAAATTTGAATAATTTTATAACTAAACTAAACGACTTCTTAAACTTAGAAGAACTTGTTTTAGATTTTTTCAAGAATACCGAAATATATATCCGATATATTAAAAAACATTTGGATTCGAATTTTGTATACACGTGGTTAAATATAAAGTTTCTAAAATTCGAAAATTGTGATTTTTTTGGTGAAATATCGAATAACTCATTCATTAAATCGATTGTCATTAGAAACAGATCTCATCGAATTACTCATCTAACGATTGTATATCCAGGCATACTACTCTAAAGTTATTATTCGTAATCTTATAATGATAAATTGTGATATTCTCAAATGAAACATCTTCCGGAATAAGCAAACTTGACTTCTTTTTAAAACTTCTCAAGTAAAGAATAGACTCATATTAGAGTCATCAAAAGTTTATAGAAACTTGAAACTGAGAATTCAGGAAAATGCGCAGAATATGCTCAGAGTAACGACTTTTTCGGCTCTGAATCCTTTTGTCATTTTGATCAAAAAGCATTTAAGTTCCAGAATCTAAAAATATTGCTCCACCTGGTTGGGCCATTCAATTTAAGAATCAAAAAATATTCCAAAACCCAACAAGATTTTGATCAAATAAACATTAAAAAAATAAAATATTCCTTTGTATTTTCAAAATTATTGTATCAATAATTGTTTTTGTAATTGCTTGATTCATGATTCTTTTTATACCACTTCATGTCTAAACAACCGAAATCCGACTCTATAACTCTAATATGTTACATATTTTAAATATTTAACTACTTCTTTTATCAGCAATTATTTCATTACATTAATCGTAATTGAAGACGCTCTTTTTGAAAAGCAATATGTTTCATATATTGATCTCTGATATCTAGAGAACTATCTAATTCACATGATCAACATTAAATTATGACACATATTGCGTTTTAATTAGAACGTCCTGAATTCCAATTACCATTCCTAAATAATCAAAACTCTTGCTGTAGATTACCAAACTTTGTCAAATCGACTACGACAGTATAAAAAATTCGCATAGTCGATGACCGACGAACTTTGGAAATCTATAGTTTGACCGCCATTTAAACGTTCCAATCGCTTCGCAGATATTCCCACTTAACTAACTGCCAAAATGTGTGACGATGATGCGGGCGCTCTTGTCATTGACAACGGTTCGGGCATGTGCAAGGCTGGCTTTGCCGGCGACGATGCGCCACGCGCTGTCTTCCCATCGATTGTCGGTCGTCCACGTCATCAGGGTGTGATGGTCGGTATGGGTCAGAAGGATTCGTATGTTGGTGACGAGGCTCAGAGCAAACGTGGTATTCTCACGCTTAAGTATCCGATCGAGCACGGCATCATCACCAACTGGGATGACATGGAGAAGATCTGGCATCACACCTTCTACAATGAGTTGCGTGTCGCACCCGAGGAACATCCAGTATTATTGACCGAGGCGCCACTCAACCCCAAAGCGAATCGCGAGAAGATGACCCAAATCATGTTCGAGACCTTTAACTCGCCCGCCATGTACGTTGCTATTCAGGCTGTGCTCTCGCTGTACGCTTCCGGTCGTACCACCGGCATTGTGTTGGACTCCGGTGACGGTGTCTCGCACACCGTACCCATCTATGAAGGTTTCGCGTTGCCACATGCTATTTTGCGTTTGGATTTGGCCGGTCGCGATTTGACCGATTACCTCATGAAGATTCTGACCGAACGCGGCTACTCGTTCACCACAACCGCTGAGCGTGAAATCGTGCGCGACATCAAGGAGAAATTGTGCTATGTGGCGTTGGACTTTGAGCAGGAAATGGCGACGGCAGCTGCTTCGACCTCGTTGGAGAAGTCATATGAATTGCCCGACGGTCAGGTGATCACCATCGGCAATGAGCGTTTCCGCTGTCCGGAGGCGCTGTTCCAGCCCTCGTTCTTGGGCATGGAATCGTGCGGCATTCACGAGACCGTGTACAATTCGATCATGAAGTGTGATGTTGATATCCGTAAGGATCTGTATGCCAATTCGGTGTTGTCTGGCGGCACCACCATGTATCCAGGTAAAAGGATCGATCGCCGCTCGCTAGTTCGGGCGGCAGTAGTAGCAGTAGTTTTGCTTAGGGTTTGACCATGCGTGCCTATGTATGTACCTACTTATTAGGAGCACACACTCTATGTTCTCTTAGCTAGATCACAGCCTTAGCGTTGCTTGAACAACGCTGAAACAATACAAGAAACTATTTTCAGTATCTGAATGACTTTAGATCTGAGACTGAGTTCACTTTCATTGAGACTTTGAGTAATATTCTTATTTAGAAGTTACTAAAGCTCAAAGTCAGTTTGTTAAATTGTCTTAAAGTTCACTAAGAAAAGTTTAAAAGTTAAATTTTAATCAGGGATGCCAACTCCCTTTTATATCCCAATTTTGGTCAACAATTCCTACAATAATTACAAAAATTTTCCTAGTTACAACAGTAAAATACCAAATAAATTGCAACAAATTCTCTTTACTTTAAAGTAGCCAGAAACCAACTTTCAAGTAGAACTCCAAACAGAGTTTATATACAAATTACATTTTTATTATCTTGTTACCAAAAATTTGTATTCCTAGTTCCGTTTTCCAATTTAGATACTCCACATAAATATTAGGCCAAGTCCATTTCCATATGAAAGACTTAGAATTGACATATGTACAATTCTGGACACAGATTTTAGATGCTTACCCTTTTAAAGGGTTACCTTAGCAATAATGAAGAAATGTTCAAATATGGAAACAAGGAAAAGTTAATTCAAAACAAACCCATAGAAGTGATTTATAAAATTCTTAAAGTCCCCCCCCCACAAAATTGGCTTTTTTTCCCAAATTCCCAGTAGTAACCGAACAAAAAATGTACCCGAAACTTTTAGTAGTATCTCCTCAACTATATAAGTTGGCATGCCTAAACACACACAAAAAAAAAAAGAAAAAACAACAAGCTTCATCAACCGAATTATACCGTGTTTTTTTATTTCAAAATGCACTCTACACCTCAAATTGCTGATGGTCAATCGTTGTACTGCTGAACCAGCGGCTTATCTCTCGTACATCTCTTATCTTTAATTTCTCTTTCTCTCTTTCTCTCTCTCTCTCTCCCTTCCTTTATTTCTTTCCCACGCCCAGGTATTGCTGATCGTATGCAAAAGGAAATCACCGCTCTGGCTCCGTCGACCATCAAGATTAAGATCATTGCTCCACCCGAAAGAAAGTACTCCGTATGGATCGGTGGCTCCATTTTGGCTTCGCTGTCCACCTTCCAACAGATGTGGATCTCAAAGCAGGAATATGATGAATCCGGTCCCGGCATTGTCCACCGCAAATGCTTTTAAGTCTTTACATTGCGAAAGACCACGAAATGCTTTAGCGGAGATCAATAGCAACAACAACAACAATACCAATTATAGCAACCACGCCATCATCATTGTCATTGCCATCGAGAATCGTTGCGGCGGCAACAGCAACAACAACAACAGCAACACGTCGACCAGCAGAACGACGACGAAAGCATCCACAACAGCAAAAACAAAGAACAACACCAAAAACAAAAACAACAAACACCAAACACCTGGAGGTCACATCAGCACCAACACCAATTGCCAAAAGTTTATCATTACGGCGAATTTCCTTAGATTTTGAATTAATTTTTCTTTAATTTTGTGAAATTTGCTAAGCAATGTACTAAAAAACTAAATTTAGTTAAGTTATGAACTAAATCGAAAATTACAATTCTTCCATAAAAGTCCAATGACCAAAATTACTAATAAACAACAAAAATACTTTTCTATTATTTAGTACATCTTTTTAAACAATAATAATTTAATGAACAACAAAAATATTTTCATTTCTATTTTTTTTTTTTTTTCGAAATAAAAGCGACGTTATTCCCCACGCTAAGGCGTTACCAATGTGGATCCGAAACCAATTCAATTCTAACTAAACTTTAACATTTTTATTCTTGACTAATATGATTTAGAGATTGGCGTCATGTTAGTCCTCCTCTTTAGTAAGCAATTTTAGTAGCGAGCAAGTTTTCGATTCTCTCTTGATAGTTTCGATAGCGACCGCACCAGTCAACCGTCAAGTTTTTTCTCTCTTTTGGTTACTATTTCTATTTTTGCTTCTTCTGACGCTCTCACGTTTAGTATTGCGTGTATTTTAGGTTAGGACTGCGAAACAAAACCGATCTGCCAATGCAGGCGAGCATGTACCGCTTTCATTGGATTTTCTCTTTATATTCCACAAACTCATTAGTTAGCAAATTTAATTGCCTAGTGTAGAAGGGTACTTATAAAATAGTTTTGGTAAACTTTTAGTATAAGTTAACTTTTCATAAAGATATAAATGGGTAGTGGATTCTTTTTGAAAATTAGATCAGGAATCAGATACGTTACGTTCATACGTCAGAACGCGATAAAAAAAAAACAATTCATAGCAGAGAAGCTGAGCTATTACACTATTAACAACAATAAGCTTGATGTATAATGGCATAGAAAATGTCAGTAGAAAATTCAGTACCATCGCTCCAAGGAGCACTTCACTAGACAAGACTGTGTATTTAAAAAACAACCTGGAGAGAGTGCATGAAACTATACTAGCCAAGCCTCAAAACGTATCTTATCTTTACTATTATACTAGCACACTCTTTAACATGTTCGCTCTCAATCAGCCTACAACAACTGCATTATAGAGCAGGAATCAGAGGGAGATAAAGATTTCTCACATTGCGAAATTTCTGTTAAAAAATCTTTTTATTGCCGTCGAACCGAAAAGCATGCAACTCGATATTATTAAATAATCAATATAACAACATTAAACAGAAATCGTTTGTAAAAAAAAGCAAAAAAAACCCACAAAATTATTAAACAAAATCAATCAAGTTCACAACCCTGATTTCCCATTGACTTAATCACCTTGTGACGTAATGCGCAGAGAGAGGCAACTTTTATCTTTATATCTCGCATTCTCGATTGTAGAGCACAGTCGGTCAGCTTGATGGGAATTGTAAGCGATAACACAAAAAAAAAACTCTAAGAAAACTTATGATCACATTCTCTTTCTTACAAATTAGCTCTCTTTCTCTTACGGTCTAGAGCTCTCTCTCTTACTATTAGTTGTACAAATAAGTTTCCGCCGTTTTTTGTTAATAAAATAATATGTAAACGATTTTAAACGATGTGAGACTGCTTGCTGAGTGACTTCTAAACTAAGTGCAAGTTCCTTTTGTGTTTGAGACGAATCTTCACCCAATAATTTCTCCAAATCTGCATCCTCGTAAATTTTCGGCCTTCCACTGGATCTTTGTCTTTTATGTCAAAATCACCTTTTTTAAATTTTTTAAACCACTCACGACATGTTCTCTCACTCAAAGCATCCTCATTGTATGCTTCTACGAGCAATCGATGCGACTCAGCAGCAGATTTTTTTAAATTAAAAAAATAAATTAAAAGTTCCCGCAAATGACACTTAGTTGGCTCAAATTGAGACATTTTTAGATGAAGAAAAATATATGATGCTAATGCGAACTTAATAACATGATAAGGTTATGTTGTTCTGGAATAAACAAACTAATTTTCAAGTAGGTTACCATCTGCGAATTCCAACGTAAACCTCGTGCCACGCCATCTTTCTCAAAACGGCGGAAACTTATTTGTACACATAATATGTAGAACTTTCTCTCTCTCTCTCTCTCTCTCTCTCTCTCTTACGATTTAGCTCTGAAACTATAAAAATATTAAAAATTTGTTTTCCGAGTATTTATAGAGAAAAGTCTATGATAGATTCGAGTTTCAAACAAGATTTTCTTCTGAGCTCTAAGAATTTCAAAACTTCACATTTTAAGGAGCACAAACTCACTTACTTACCTTTCATTTAAGAATCGTTTGTTAATAAATAATCGATAAATGTTTTTTTTTTTTTTTCAAAAATAAATTTGAATAATTTTTATTTAGTTTTAAAAATGTTTTAAATAATATTCGCACATAAATTTGTTAATTTGCTTATCGATTATTACATAATTTATTTATTAACTATAATTACAAATACATACTAACAAATATGACTATAACGGCTTAAAGTTACTACATATACATATTTAAAAAAAATTAAAAAAAAAAACAACAAAAAATGTTTGCGAATAAATTTTTGTTAAACTTCTCTTCTCTTCTCTTCTCTTCTTTTCTCTTCCTCTGGAAATATATGTAAACTATGGCGCGTGGGAATAATACCTCATATTTATTTATTTAGTATATGTAATTTTTTTTGTTTGTTTTTGTTTTTGTGTTTTTTTCTTTAAAGTTTAAACTTGTATCTCTAGAATATATATTTAAAGATTCATTTCATAGTATAAGATAGCACCGCACTATATTCTGTAGATTTAAAATTAGGGCAGAGATTGCGCTTTACATGAGTATGAGTATTATGGGTTCTTCTATATTATATACTTATATATAATACATATGTATATATTGTAAGTTTTTAAACTGGCGTAGAATTATAGCAAGTGAAATTAAAGCACATTTCGAGTTGTTGTTGTTGTTGTAGTTGTAGTTGTTTTACATTGCTAATATCAAAAATTCAAAAATAAATATATAACTCTATAGATACTTCTTATACATAGTAAGAACGAAAGCAACGAAAAAAAAAATACGGCAGTAATTTCACGGCTTTATTTTTGGGGGATGGTAAGGGGTGGTGGGGGCCCTAATCTACGCAACTGTTTATGGTCAGCGCTTATTTACAGTTATGGCTATAATTTGACACTTTATTTGTTCTTAAAGATTTCTACACCAAAGCACAAAAACAATTGAAAATCAAAAGTATACAATAAATAATATGTATTGACAATTTTCGTTTGAGTGTATCGTAAGTGGACTTAGCGGCCTTAACTATAGTTAAGGCCCAAAGACGACTCACACATACATACGTTTCACAGTTCTTGGCAGAAAATTGCATTTGTGTGTGCATACATTTCTTATTATAGCAAATTAGTCTAACATAATTATGGCATATACACTTGTTGCTATTGTTGTTGTTGTTGTTGTTGTTTTTTGTTTGTTTTGTTTTGTTTTTGTAATTATAGTACCACGCCAAATTATAGCATCATGCTAAAAAGTGGCGTCTAAATTTTATTTACGTATTTATTTTTGTTTTCTTTTAAGTTCAACTCAATTTACAATTTCAACTGTAGAAATCAGTTAAAAACTACTTAAACATTTTAAACCGCTATTCGACCGAGTCATGTTTACAATGTACTACAAAAAAATACAAAAACAACAAACATTTGCATACATTTAAATTACTATTTACACAGAAAAGAGTTTGCCATAAAATATTTTAAGGGTTTATTTACAATGTTTTTTTTTATTAACATTTTTTGTTTTTGGAATTTCTACTAAGGATGATTTGATTTTGTTGTTGTTGTTGAATTTGAGTTTTTGTGTTTCCGAAAAGTACTTTTGGAGTTGTACGCTTTTGTGGCGAATATTTGTGGAATTTAGCGTTATTTTTGGATGTTTATAGATATTTTGAGAAGATTAATACCAGTTTAGATACAATTGCAAAGGGATCGTGCAAAGTTAACGACATTTTAGAGTTGCTATAAAATTATGGGAAGTTTCAGCAAGTGGCGCATATTCATAGTCGAAATAAAGACTTCGACTTAACTGTGGTACCTTCTTTATTGCTGTCAAATCACTAAAACCAATAACGTCATATAAAGTTGGTACTTAAGTTTAGTAGGAACCATTATTGAATTATAAGGTTAGGAAAGTAGAAATGAGAATGCAGATTGAGACAAATTCACCTCGATTGCTGTCTTTTTTTGAAAATTGTTTATTTGATTTTTGACAACAAACTATGTTGTTGTCTACTTAACAATTTTGTAGCTACCAACACTCAAATTCAATTTTCAAAGAGAGAAACAATATCGAGGTGGAGAGCGACTCTCCTCACCTTAAATTTATTACACCACGGTGAAAACTTTACTTCACTAAGAATGTGAGCCATTGTTTCTGAGTTATGCCAATTTGAACTTCTTATGTCACAGAATTTAATTTCTAAACCAAATATCTAAAATATAAATTCGTACATTTTGATTAGCAACCCAAAAGTCGGCACCCGACACAAGTGCCCGATATTTCCACGGCAATATTGTATGGAATGAAGAAAATGTTTGCCACAAATGGCATTGTCGGCACCACACACACATATGTACATATTACATACGTACGCATGTAAAACTCAAAAGTTTCGTCGTCGATTTTTTGCTATAATTATTTTCTTGCATATACACAGACATATAGACACGTAATTATTTTTTACATAAATACTTTTTCATTCGTTTCGACACACACAACAATTAAACTGATTTCGTTAATGTATTTGTTGTTGTTTTTATGTTTTTATGTTTTTGTTTTTTTCTACTTCTGAACACAGAATTTCTTTTCACTTTTCGTTAGTATTGGTTTAAACTTATATTAAATTTATAATATATAAATTGTAATACTATAATTTGTGTTAGAAAAAAAAATAAATTGCTTGATTCTTTTTTTTTACTATAGATAATTTATAACAGTTATTCATATCATATATATATATATATATATATAACTAAAGCTGAGAAAATTCAACTTTACTGTATTACTTACTTTATATATATATATATATCTATATAGTTAAAATAGTAAATGACAGTTTTAAGAGCACTGAAAGCGAATAGTTTGACAGCTGTGGGAGTGGCTGTCACAGCACTCACACGTACACAGTTTGATGTTATTCAATGTGAAATGTGTTTTTGTGTGTATGTGTGGGTGGATGGATGTGTGTGTGTGTTGGTATATGTAAGTGGTGAATTCGTGGGTTTTTGATCTGGCTTATGAGTGTGCGTGGGCGTGTGCGTGTGCGTGAGTATGTGTGATCGACTGTTTGTATCCTGACTCCGTAGGAATTGTAACGCATTGTGATCGTCACCCTTTGGCAGTTATAGACGCACACTCACACACACACACACACAGAGTTGATTTATAGACTTGATCACCTACCGAGCGGAGCTCCAGACAACCTCTCATCGATCGGGAATATCTCAAATGAGAAATCGGAGAAATATCCGTCTTGTCAGCTGGAGTTCTCGGAGTTTTTCCGGTTAACCTGGCTCACGGTTTAAATGCATAAAGTACAATTTATGATAATAATTTCGCTCATTATCATCTAAACAGCAGTTATAGCACCACAAAAATGTTTCTTTTGTTGTTCTTGTTGTTATATTGTTAACTAAGTCGAGACGAGTCGTACTTGTGAACGGTTCAGACCACATCGAGAAAGAGTCCGGAACGCTGTGATATCGAGCAACGGCCACAGTAGCCACCGCAGAGGGCACGACGGGATGTCGACGAGGAATGGAACTGCAACGGAATTTGGAATATGTTATTGCGAGATAATAAATTTTTAATTTTCAGTGTCTTGACTTACCGAATTTGAGAACTTCATTATCACATTATCTCCAAAACTATCCCACGTAGTGCCGGGCCGCAACAAGAAGCCCGTACTCTCCAGATTTATCGAGAAATCACCCTGCGGACATTCTTTTCGGCGATTGTAGCAATCGCCAGCCGAGCCCAACGACTGCTGCACGCCAATCGTTTCGGCGAACGTAAAATCGTTCTCAATCACTCGCATGTCCGTTATGTTCACCCGTATCTTGCGGAAGTGCGTTCGTCCCGAACTCAGACGACTATCGCGGTATTCGTATTGTCGCGACTCGGGCGGACACTGATCCGGCTTACTCGTCTTGTAGTCATAGTAAATGGAATAGTTTTCCGTTGGATTGACGGTTATGTACTCTTTGGGTGTGGTGCTCATGTTGTGGCAGTAGATTGTCTTTGGTCGTGTACGCACATATATCGTATATTCGCCGTCCAGCTGATGGCCGTGGATGCGTCGGAGGTCGGCGCACGATTGCAGACATTCGCGCGCCTTCGGTTGGCATTTTTCGGTGGTGATTTTCTCCTTGGTTGGACACTGTATCCGCCTGCCAGATAGATCGAGGCAAACGGTGCGCAAGCGACGATAACCCTCGCAATTACACTATAAATAGAAGGACAAGTTGATTAGAGTGGTGGTCGGAAACGCATTTAAACTTTGTATTCCGCCTCACTTACTCTGGATATTATTTTGGATTCATGACGCACGCAATTGTTGCAAATCTTTTTCGGAGCTGGTTTCTTTGTGGCATCACAGTACTTGTAGTTGATGGGATTGCCCAGCACTGATTCACAGTAGACTGAACGCGATTGATACCAATCATTGCAGTCCGCCGGACATTGCGTCCACTCCGAGGTAGACCACTTGCAACTGACTTTGCAGGGTTTTGTCCGTCGTTTCGGTGTCGGAACGCGCATATTGCGACAGAATGATGGATCTATGATGACACGACGCCGTGGTGTTCCCTTAATCTCGGGCTTGTAGACACGCGCACAGTGTTGCTCTTTACGCCGTGTGCCCTGACCGCATTCAACGGAACACTGAAATTTAACAAAAATTATCTAGACTGAATCCCCAGAAAGGTTTTAAATATCGGCGACCACTTACATTTGACCAGTTCGAGACGTATTTGATATTGCAGCATTTTCGTTTGGTTATTGGTTTCTTGTCGTTCGGACAACCGTATCCCAGTGGGTTGCGACACGTGACCGTACGATTCTTCTCGCAGTGATCATCGCATTCGCCCCAGTCACTGGTCTGCCAGTGGTAGACAACGGAACGCGATGTTTTCTGTTGCTGCTGATAGCTGCCATCTTCGTAGCGACACGTGTCCTCGTTGCATATGCGCAGCGTTTCTTTGAGCGTTTTCTTGCGCGGATTGCATAACGCATCGCTGACGCGTGTGTTATTAAGCACACATGTGACGCCACGCGTCTGTGTACCGGTACCACAAGACTTGGAACACTGGAAACATAGAAAAGCAGGACATTAATGAGAACTATTTTCAAACGCTTTTAACTTCAAACTTACCGGCGACCATTCGGTGTAATCCCAACAACCTTCGCGACATTGTTCATGTCTGCTAAACTCGAATTTCGAATTGCAATACGACAAGTCGACGATATTCTTACTTCCAATTTCGGGGAATGTCTGAATACAATGATAGCTCTTCTCACGTGTACCCCACATGCCGCACGATGCCGAACACTCAGAAACGCTCGAGATATTCAAACTGCAAGATTAATTCAGATGCAATTTAGTACAAATTAAGATATACCCGTACAATGAGAAACAAAACAAAAACATGGAACCTACGATAGCACACAATCCGTATTGCAGCTGCGATAATCCGTGCCCGGTTTCGCGGCCTGATCGCAAAACTGTGGCGCCACCTTTAACGCACGCGCAGTGCTCACACAAACCGGCAGACGATGCGAACTGCCGTGACACAACGCATCACAATTGCTCCACGATTGCATCTCCCAACGATAGATTTCCACCTCCGGTTCGATGTAGTTCTTCTTGTCCATCGTGTAGGTGAATGTCAGCAAAACGGAATCGTTGTCCTTGACTGCATTCGTACTCAGCGATATGACCTATTGCAGGCAAATACTTGTATATAAAATCAAACTTATGAATGTGCTGGTTCGTTAATGGAGTACCTCGACAATAAGGTCACGTTTCAGCTTGCGCGAATATGTTGTATTGACGCGTTCGATGGTGCTGTTGGAACCGTTGTACTCAAATGTCACGCCAGCATAGAAGCTTATATTGCGATAGGTGCTGATCAGCTTGTTGCCGTTCAAGAGCGAGTCGCGCTGGTCGTCACGCAAGACAATGTAGTTCTCATCATGATAGCCCGGCTGAGTGATGACAATGTTGGAGGCGCCTACAAGATGCGACGATTTATTTATTCATTTTAATTAAAATGTTTTATAAATCAATACCGGTAAAAATAAACAGTTGTATAAAACATCACCGGCATATGATATAATCACAGGTAGATTACCCTATCACAAATCGCATCAAATTAAAGTCCACCAAATAACTGCACGTATTTCGTAATAATTTTCAAACAAAAAGTTTCTAATAATTACGGGGACTTTTGAGCGCTCTTTAAGGTTATCACAAACCACAAAACTGCTCAGCGAATCCATTACACTGAATCCATTACATGACAGCGTGTAAACTAGTCATCACAACACAATCGCTGCGATCTGGCTGCCTATCAATCAAATTAACAAGTTCGAAGCTAAACGACGGGACGGCGCATCCCCTAAGTGGCGCCCAAGACAAATTATTTATTAGAAATTCCAGTCAAGTGCATTAACCTCCATCGGCACGATCGCTGATTAACTTGCTTTGGAAGAACAGCTTAAAAAATACAAACTGCAAAATTATCGCACATCTTAAGCGAGACATGCTCAGCGCAAAAAATAGCAGCGCTAATAAAAATTTAAAACCAACAACAACAACAACAACAACAACAGAGAAGTGTATATTGTGGTATACAATAGAAAAGCAACACTAATTTATTATAGTCACGCGTTTAACTAATTACGTACGTATGCGAAATAAATTCGCAAATGCTTATCGTAGTATTAAAAAAAAAATTTGATGAGATTTTTATGACATTCACTACTGTGCGCAAAACAAAACAAAAAAACAACAACCTAAACAATAAAAATGCAAAAAGTGTTCCTGTTCGTGTTGTTGTTAATTGACGTCTATGCCAGATCAGCTAAAGCCCCCGTGAGCCAAAAATCGTAATTAGGCACCAATTGTATCTACAAGATGCCAAACAGCAAACAAAACTTAATTACTCATAAAAGCGAAACGCATTAGTGCTTGCAAATCATTGTCAAGTGTAGTAGTCGAACAGCTTCTAAACGCGTACGGACTGCACATCAGCTGTGGGGGGGGGAGGTGCGGTGGGGGGTTAGTCCAAATGTCACATTATGCTTGTCCGCCGCTGCCAAGAGGTGCGATAGGTGCAATATGCAATGTTCGAGTACGCAAACATTTTCTAAATTAATTTTAATTACCTTCTGTTATTTTGATTGAAATAATTCTTATGCAAGCGTCTAAACTAAAGACGTGTAATTAAAAGCTTGTGAATGCATTCGACTAATGACAGTAAGAGGAAGCATAATTTATGACGCTTGATATTTTCAAGCAGTTGAGTTACGGGCTCTCGAAGCGATATGCTATTAAAAATAAATCCTTTCTTTCATCCTATGGAAAAGTATCATTGCGAAATTCTAGTGCGAAATTCTAAGCTTACTTCTATTATACTTTATAGTATGTAGAACCAATTTAAATTTTTAGATTATAGCTACTCCTTAACTGTCATGAGACTTCCTTTGGATGTTATTTTATAGGTGTTATCTTAAAAGCTGGTTTTGATTATCAGGAATGAACTTGCGTCAAATACTGTATTATGTATTGCATTAATTCTAATTTAATAAGAGAATTTTCCCTTGATAAAAAATTGTGCCCACATGATCTGAGATAGTATGCCCCAACGTCATAACAATAAACTTATTATCATCCATTAAAGTATATGGAAAACAATACCAAATTCGGCCTTATAAAGTAAGAGAACCCCTCCGCTGACCCGACCCAACTCAAATTACCTTTTGGAATCGTTGTGACATAGTAGTAATACGACTTGGACTTGGGCTGGATTTTATACAGATCCGAAACGTAGAAATTTCCGGTATATTCCTCGCATGTGTCATTGCGACCCTCGCACACGCCGCATTTATCTGTCAATAAACGTGTACAATGAATAAGATGTTATGTCGATAGTACATAACTATATATATAAATATATATTTTTAGATGACTAGAACGACGCGGCATCTGAGTCAGCACCCACCACACCGCATACGAATGGACATGTGTGATGTGTTCATTAGCTCGCTTAATCGTTCGAATCGCTGGTTGCTCGCTCGCTCGATCGTTTATTTATATTTACCTAATTTCGCGATGGAATTCAGTTCATTGTCACAACCTGCCGGCCGGCAAATGCCATTGACACACTTGTCAAAACTGTCGAAGGAACATGTGGTGCCGTCTTTCACTTTTTCGGATAGTCGAAAATAGGCGCTGTTATTCTCGAGACGACAAAACAGTTTGCATTTGTCTTTGGAGGACACTGGTAGCGGCGAGAGAAATTAACCATTCATTAGCTTTATATATCATTTACATTTTTTTTCAAGAAGATCTTTTAACTGGCAGTTCTTAAGTTATCGGAAAAGTTTTAATTCATTAAATTCTTTCTTTTTTACTCTAACCAAAAAAACTTAATATAATACTCACATCCATATTTCGGTATCCACTTGGCCCACCGATCAATACCCTTGATGCCAAAGTTCCGCCCATTCATGTCGTAGCACTGTTGCTCGCGCGAATCCAGCGAACCCGACGGGCAACTCTGCGTATTACACGAACGATATTTCTTACGGCTGCCGGCACAATATTTGCCGCCATTCTTTGGCAGCGGACTATTGCATTCGCGCTGCGATTCCTGCACGCCACCGCCACAAGTCTGACTGCACTGGGTAAAGGAGCTCCACTCACCCCAGCCGCCGTTAACCGGCAACAGTGTAGTGCCCTCGCGCGACACACAAACTCCCTTCTGACACCAATTGCGATTGTCACGACAGGGTGTGCCATCAGCCCATGGTAAATTACTCGAACGACAGTCGGACAGATTGTTGTCGGCCTTGCACCAGAGTCGCTTGCATTCGCCCTCGAGATGACAGTATTTCGACTGATTGCCATGTATCAGCTGGCACTGATGATCCAGCGAATAGATCTCACCGGGCTGTTTGGTATTGAAATTCTGGACAAACGATGTTGGCGTATCCTCGAGACAGGACTTGTCTTCTTTTCTTTTGGGGAAGAAAGAATTCAAATTAATGACGAAATAAATAAACTTCCTGTCGAAATAATTCAGCTACACTTACTCCAAAAACTCCGATACATAATAACGCGAACAATCCGACCACGACCATGGATGTATATCATCGCCCATTATGCTCGACATAATGTGTAGCTTACGCTTGGTACCCGGTTTGTTAAACTGTTTACAGCGATCATCGTCATCATGCGGCATATTTAAGCTGACAATATGCAAATACCAAATTATCATAAGAGTATTTTGAGATAGCTTAGTAGCAAACTTACATGTGGCCAAGTTCATGGGCAATAGTAAATGCAGCTGGCAGACCATTGTCTTGGACAATCGAACAGGATTGTCGCTTGCAAACGGTGCCCAATTCAGCTAAGCCCAAAGTATCACATTTCGTCTCGCGTTCATTTCGACAGATCTGGTCGCTATTGGAAAATTCATGTTTTATTTATGTACTCGTATTTAAGCTGGCTAGTTGAAACTTACCGCGTTATCAGCATGGCCGTGTCATAGTGGTAGCCCTGCTTTGACAAAAACGAACAGAATTGCTTGAGCAATTGCGAAGCAGATGTGGCTAATCAAAAGAAAGGTAAATTAAAATTTTATTTTATTTAAGCGTAATCCTTCTGACCACCCAACAACAAGCTTACCTTTTCTTCTACCACTCCGCACCGTGGTCAGATCGTCGCGTAGTATCAGTATATGTGCAACCGATATGTATATCGAATTGCCGATACTCGCATCGGAGAATATATTCGAGACGATCGATATCAACGTCAGTATATACGATTTGAGATCAGTCTTGTGAAACTCGATCATGGTATGATCGACGGCGACCAACACTTCCATAGTGAACAAATGATCGTTCTCGACGTAGTTGCGTTTCTTGCGATGCAATTTCGAGACGATGCTCTGCTCCAGCACCTCCAAATCCATGTCAAGACTACCGGAGACAGCGTGTCTGGCATTGCGACGCGAGTGTCGCCACACTTTGTGCAATATCTCCGCATCGTCGCTGGTCTGATTGACGGGTTGAATGAGCAGCGAACCGAAACTCGTTTTGATATAACCAGTCTGCGGGTGTGTTTGTGTGTGTGTGTGTGTGTGTGCGTGTTTTGGGTTTGGAATACGGGTGACATTTTGTTTAGATTCGTTCGTTCGTTTTTTTTTTTGCAAACAAAAATTATTAATTAATAAATTATAATGGCACAGAGTGTGGGCTTCGAATTGAAGGTTTCTTGTTTTTTTTTTTTTTGGTTAACGCTTCAAGTGGAGGCTTGTGCGAGGTTTCAAGTTGTTGTTGTTATTATTTTGACTACGTTTATTTAACAGTATGCCTACTCACCATGCCATTGCAAAGCGATACTGCGACCGCGGACTGATCATCACCCTGAACGTAGCCCTTGTAATAGCAGCCCAGATAATGTCCTTCTTCTTCTTGATCTTCCTCTTCAGTTCGGTTGTTTAGTATACGAATGACCTAGAAATGATTATGGATTGGTTAGTATGACTGGCGCAGTTTTAAGCATTTTAGATATTAAACTAGAGATGGGATTCCCTAACTTCAACGATTTTCGAAATGTTATCGATTCACTTTCATATTATTAGCAATACAAAATTCGTTGGATTATTTATTAAATCGTTATCTGATCTGATCATTATAAAAGTATTTCAATTATTGATCGATCTGAACTCACCCGAAATGTTTTCGGCGGTATAAACGATGTATCCTGATGCAGTACCAAATGCAACTGACGGCCAAACGTATTCAAAATGTATTCCGGATGTGGATCCCAGATCTGACTAGATTTACTGCGAAACGTGCCCGTTACGCTAAATGCGGAAAAATAATCTAGCCAAAAAATTGTCAACTTAGTTTTACTCCAACCCAAATGACGCTGTATAATTGAACTGACCTTTCTTGTTATTATCATGATTGCGTTTCGATTCGTACAACAAATCGTCCGCATTCAAACTGAAATTGTGCACCTTGAACGGTTTCACATAGTCACTGGTTATATCCTCGGGTATGCTGTTGTTTATGTCGTCAATGTCGTTTTCTATATCATCTGCAAAGTCATACATACGTGCATAATGTATAATTATATGATATGTATATAGGAGAGAAGGAAATAGTTAGTCAGGACATACCTTCGCCACTCCATTCCTCATCGTGTATAAACGAATGATTTATATATTGTGTCTTGATTTCGGGTATGTCGATTTGAAACCGCGTTGTTGTTGTTGTTAGTTCTGTGGGTTGTTTGATACCGTCGCCAATGGGCAGGCAGAAGAATATGATAAGTCCGAGCAGCAGGAGTATACTTGTCGTCAGTATGAGGAAGGCGTTCTGTTTCCAATGCGTCGACATGTTGCGGCATTTATTCTTGTAGAACCACCACTCGCAGGTTTTCTTAAGCACCAGCTGAAAGGAATAAGAAACGTTTGGGGTAAGTTAATTTGGCAATTTAATTGTTTTTTTTAGGGACTAAGCTCCAGGTTGTTATAAGTTAAAATAATATTCTTTTGATTTTTGTTCTTAAATTTTACGGATCTTAAGAAAACTGTTTAGAAATAATTTGAAGATTTCATTTGGTAGATTTCATCTTTCTCAAAACTTGTAAAACAAAATTCATTTTACATTTCGCAGATGAGGCCACACCACACGAACGATTCGTGTATAGACGATATCGTCTGAGATTGATTTTTATTCAAATTTCTGATTATCGTTCGTTTCCTCTTGCATTTTGTATCGAAAGTACAAAGAACCGGTTCGGGATTAATTGTTCGTCTCTTATTTTCTCTCTCTCTACCCTTCGAATCTCACAGGCAAATCACATTCGGATTTTGCAAGACGAGAAGAAGAGCTGTCATCGTTTAGCTGTCGTTATCTAGTTAGAAACTTGAAATGCACGAAAGATCGTCCTTAAGACGAAACAACGAAGTTCTTCTTTCGAGATATAAAATGAATAAATTTTTAACAAACACTAAAAATATGATTTTAACTATTTTTGGAAGGTTATAAATATATTATTTATTAATTTTAATAATAAATTCTAGTATGACATTTACTAATTCAGTTCGGCCAATGCGTCGATGGAATTTATGGGCTAACGATTAGTTAAGAAAAATTATGACACTAAGTATGCTGCTAGGTCTTAATTAGCTTTAAAAAAATCAGCTTCAATTTTCTTAATAAAATGTTCAGGTTCCCGACTTTAAATATGACATGATTCATAAGTTTATTAAAGCATCTTACAAAAGTATTGTATATAAAAAAAATCCCAAGAGAGAGTGACCACATTCAGTATCAAATAATCAATAACTGCACTTAACACACACATGAACACACACAAAGCTCACAAGAATCACGAAATCGAAAACGATCACAAAACGTTAACAAGAATTCGTTGGATTAACGAATTTATGTGAAATTTAATTTGTATTTAATTTAATGTTTGCGATTAAAGGTAAATTATTCATAATCATTTTAATTTTGTTTTTGTTAAAACACATTTTTTATTTATTATTACTTTGATTAACCAAAAAAAAAAACGCTCGCTAACACATTTTTTCGGCTGTTCAGCGATTAATTAACAAAATTTATTGACTTTTAAGAAGCGCACAAAATCCAAACAAATTCAAATACATTTAAAAATAAGCGAGACGTGACTATTTTTATTATATATATAAATATAAATATATATTTTAGCATATAAATTAAAGAGTAAATAAAACAGCAGACACCTGCAAACAAAAAAAGAAGCGAAATATTTCAAATCGAAATTCCTTTCGATTTTTAGAACCACATAAAAAATTTAAATTTAATTTCTTCTTCGCTCTACGGTTAAGGCAAATAAGCGATCATTCTTGGCCAGCAAATAATTCTTTCAAGTTGCCATCATTTCGAACCCTCCTAACTGCCAACAACCAATGAACGCGCTAAGCGGCGTCAACGGAATAGCCAAAGCGAAAATGTTAACCAAAAATGCGATTACTTACAATCATAACAAAACGAAACGAGAGGAAACGAGAGGAAAGGAATTCGCGTGTTTATCATTTAATGCCGCCTTTCAGCCAAACGCTTAATGGCAGTTAATAAATAACGCCAAGCAATAAACGAAATGCTAATATCAACGGTGAACAACCACCGAACCGAATTCTTAATATTCCAAATGAGAAGCGAAAATTTTTCATATACAAAATAAATGATTTGAAGCGAAAAGCGCGAAACGTGCCAAAATGCGCCGAAAACGAACGAACGATGTGAAAATATGCGCTGCCAATTGAGCGCCGTACTGACAGATACACTCGGCGTACGCATGGATACGAGTTTGTATCTCAGCGCACACACCTTGCACTGGTTGGGATTGAGCCATCGACATCGCCGACGCTGCCGCTGCCACACACGTGCTCGCGTTGTTTTTGTTTTTGTGTTCTTCTTCTTCTTTAATTGTGTGTGATTTGAACTTCTTATTAAAGTAAAATATTTAAACCAAGTTGATGTGCATTCAGCTAATGTAAATGTTGGTCAACCATGGCGTATGAGTAACACTTTTTTCAACGATTTTCTTCAACTTAATATGGCAACACTTAATCTGTTATTTAACTTAAAAGATAATATTTAAAAATCAATTCAAAAGCTGTTAAGAGCTCAAAAACAAAACTCAATTTGCCCTTTTCCGCTAATATGTTGTTTTTTTTGTTTTTGCTATAACGCTGAGTTTTTAATGGACTTGACGGTTTATGGTCCAAGCACAGCCAGCAGCAACTTGGCCTGGCGTCGCATGGCCTGGTGGTTCTTTGAAATTCAAAGCTTCTATTAATTTGTTTCATTTATTTATTTCCATTTTTTCATTCTTCTTCTTTTGAGCATCTGCTTCTATAGCCACTTTGGCTGCTGCCGCTCCCGCTCCCGCTGCTGCTGCTGCTGCTGGTGCTGGTATCTTAATGGCTTTAATTAAACGCTTTTTTTTTATTGACTTGTTCCGCGGCTTGGCCCAAACCAACAACTTCATAAATATTCAGTTTTGTACATTTTGCAACTGCCGCCACTCCACGCCACGCCACGCCACGCCACGAAAACTTATTGTTAGATACTTTACTTAATTTATTTAATTTATGGCGCTGGCATTCGTTGGACCCACATTATTTTTTTTCTTTTTTTCTTTTCGGTTTCGACTTTTTCGAATTTTTTTTTTTGTTGTGGCTTAAATTATTGAAACCGGTTGGCAGCTTGTTTGAATTTGGTTACTTTGTGTGGTGGCTTTTGGAATTTCAATTCAGATTTTGCGTTTTGTATTTATATTTTTGATGTTTTTCTTGTTGTTGTTGTTGTTGTTGTTGTTGTTGTTTTACTTCACAGATTTGTTTTGTTGGTTTTGTTGCTTTGCCTAATGCCGCACAAACAGTCGACAAACTGTCTGTGCTGGCTGATATTTCCATGAGAATTTTTTCTGCGTTTCGTTTTTTTTTCTTCTTCTTCGGTTTTTTTTCATATGTTGTTAACTCTCAAAGCTAGATTTTTTTTCAGCAGCAGCAGCTGTAAAATTCTTGTGTGGAGTATTTTGTGATTTTTTTCTTTAAGTTTGAGGTTTTTTTTTATTGATTCAGTGCTCAGGTGCGAAGTATTTGTGTTTGGTCGATACTTTACAAATGACTTCAGCGACCATGCCGGGGCGTATGAGTAACCTCTTTTTTTTGCAAATTTGTTTAAATTGCACGGCTGTAATATATCTCAAGCATAAATCATGGCGTGTGTAAATAAATATTGAAATTAAAAAAAAAAAGTGTTATGGCCATTAATCAAGGCATTCGGCGCGTATGCGTAACATTAATTGTCTAATTAACTGTTGGCCAAGTTCTTTAGTTTCGATTCTGTGCGTATTTCATGCGTATTCTATAAGAGCGGATTTATACGTGATACGTTTCGCAATGTAACAGGAAAGTGTGTCAAATCATAAGATATCACGTCATAAAGAATTGATAAAGTTACGTCATAGTTCTCAAACAAATGTTGCTATTTTTATTTTGTAATAATTATTTATTTAAATTATTATACAATTTCACTTATATTATGATTTAAAGATTTCAATTAATATGATTGATGTGATTGATATAAATAATTGATGTGATTGATCGGATTGATGTGATTGATATGAATAAAACGATTGATATGAATGATATATATAATATGATTGACATGATTGAAATGATTTATATGATTAATTTTTGAATATGATCAATATGATTGATATGATTGATATGATCAATATGATTGATATGATTATAATTGATACGATTGAAATATAATTTCATTTGATTAATATGGTTATTGTATTTATTTTGATTGATATTATAGATTTGATTGATATCATTGATATATTTAAAATTATTGACATGATTGAAATGATTTATATGATTAATGTGATTAATATGATAAATATGATTCATATGATTAATATGATTAATATGATTAAAATGATTGATATGATTATAATTGACATGATTGAAATTAATTATATGATTAACATGATTGATGTGATTATTATGATTGATATGATTGATAAGATTTGTATGAGTGATTAATATAATTTAATTGATATAAATGATATAATTAACATGACTGATATGATTAAAATATTTAATTTCAGGCATACTTGGCGTATGAATAACATTTTTAGAATTAAGAAAATGTTAGTTATTATACTTTCATTTAATATCAAATATGCTTCTTTGAATGAAAAGTAGAATCTCTTGGTAATTTCAACTCAATTATCCGAAATAACCAATTTATTTGTTCGAGTATTTCTCGCTCAACATGGCGTATGAATGACATTATTGAAATTACCTTGTACAATACCGAAATGGGTCAATTTCAATTTCAATTTCAATAACTTTATTATGCACGATGATAGTTTATTAGTATTTATACTTTTTTAATATTTATTTTCTTAATATTTTTGCAGCTGCAATTCACGATAACACTTCAAATTCAATTTCGATTTCGATTTCAATTGAATGAGAATTGAGCACAATGTCGAAATGTGTTTTCCGACGCACAGATGCCAAATTCGAATTCAAAACTGTTTTCGAACGCAAACGTGCGCCGCGTATTTAAATGCGAACCGAAAAATGCGTTGCCGGGAAATATCAAAACAACTGGAAAGACGGCCAAAAGAAATCTGGAAACATTCGAAAAACATTTGCCAAAATATTGGAAAACTTTTTTTTTTATTTTATTCGATTTTTTTTTTTGCATTTCCGATTGTTTTGCAGAATTTTCGTGTTGGCCCACACTTTTCGCCAGTTGGCAAACAAAAACATAAATTTTGTATGCAAAATATCAAAACAACAAGAAAAAAACGCCTTTTCTATAGTTCAGACGAATTTCGCCAAATTCGGGGATTTTCGGCAAATGCAACAAAACAAATTTTATTTTCCAAAACAACAAATCGAAATTGTTCTTGTTTAACCGTAAAGAAAAGGCTTAATCACTTCGAAATGCATTATACAAAAAATTTCGAAAAATCGATTTTAATCCAAACGAAATTTGACCCTGAATTCGAAAATGAAGTCAATTAGTAAAATAAACGAAAACATTTTCAAAAACGCAGCAAATTTCCACATTTAAAAAAAAAACATACAAACGTTAAACATTTTACTAATTTTATTGCAGTTTTTATTTATTTATATATAATTTTTGTTTGCACTATGCAAAAATGATCATCGACAGCGACGCAACATGTGCGCGTACAGTGCCGCCGCAAATATTAGACCGCATTTTTTCGATTTAGAAATTGATGGATTTTAAAAATGTTTAGCCCATTTAAAACAGAGTTGAATACAGTATATTCGTATGTTCTTTTGTATATTCTTATGTACTTTTATATACATACACTAATAATCCAGATAGTCGCTTAAAATGCCGTTCAAAATAAAGAAGAATTCAATTGAAAATTATCCTTATATTGGTCGCTCTAACTCCAGCACTTCTAAATATATAATAACAGGTTATATATCGTTTATATACAGTGTATATATGTCTTCTCTTCAATGACATTAAATCCTTGTTAATCGGATAAATAGAAAAAAATTATGGGCAATTATGCTTCAACCAATCAAAAATGGGTTTCTGGGTCTAGATTTTCAGAATCAATTCAAAATTCTTGACGAAACCGTCACAAAATGTTTTTAATAAATTAAATTATTTTTGTAATTTTTATTAATATTTTAATAATCACAAGAATTAATTAAATATTTAATAAAATGTTCATGACACTTTTTTTATGATATTTAGTATAGGTATATAAATTAATTAGCCACCACTGTAATTTGCACTGTACGAGTGTATGTATTGTAGCTGACCGCCGCCGCACGCACCATTCGGTTGAGATAGTTATTGCGTGCCTAACCTTGAACCGGAATCGAAAAACGCGCCGCGTCGCTCGTCTGTAAATTCAATTCAATTCGAAAATTATTTGGCGGGCATCCTTTTTGAAAAGTATCTCTAACGAATTTCATTTCTGTTGTTGTTGTTGTTGAAATTTTGATAATTTTGGCAAACCATTTGGCGGGGCTACGCAGCGTGACTCATGGCACACGCAGTAGTCTCACACGCTTCTACCCCCCCGCCCCCCACACACTCAGTGCTCCAACGCCAGTGAAACATAAACATGATCGCTCGCTGCATATGTGCTTGGCTGCTGGTGTTTTTCTGTTGTTGTTGTTGTTTTTGTAATTCTTGCTGTGTGAAGTACATTTATAAGATACATTTTAAAGATGCTCATAAAAACGCTTTCAACTTGGCAACGCGTTAAAAGTTTTTGCACGCAAAAAAAAAGCATCAACAACAACTACAACAACGGCAACAACAACAATTATGTTAATCGGCTGGGCGTGGAGCGATATGAAAAATTATGACATGTGGTAGGCGTGTGCAAATGGGCGCGAGATGTGACGAGTCGAACGACGCAGACACGGTAGGCCAAGGCAACAACGAGTGGAAGATGCGCTCGAATGATACGCAAAAGTTTTCGGTTGCTGTTCGAATTGTTGTTGTATAGTAAGAAGCAGACACATAAAACCAAAAACAAAACCAAAAACAAAAAAAAAGTATCTGCAAAGTGAATATCGCCGTTTTATGTACTTGAATTACTCGGAGTCGAGTGCGAAAAGACTTCCTCGAGGCGGTGATTTGAGCGTTTTATGGGCTGCTCTGGTTTAGTCGTTACTGCG
Source organism: Suillia variegata (assembly GCA_949127995.1). Taxonomy (NCBI): domain Eukaryota; kingdom Metazoa; phylum Arthropoda; class Insecta; order Diptera; family Heleomyzidae; genus Suillia; species Suillia variegata. Next base: position 8,853,585 of record OX421843.1, on the reverse strand, counting down.
GCGCACTAAATAAAAATCCGATTTAATTGATAACTATTGAATTGCGATTTAATTACAACAATTAAAAGTTTGATTACAATAATTTCAAGGCACTTTAAAAGAGTTCAGGTACGCTTCCAGTTTTCACAAAATGTATTTTTTTTATGGTTTTGGTTTACATTTCGATATCCGTGAAATAAATAACTGAGCAGATTCAAATCAAAATCCGATAAAGTCATGCAAAAACGTTATTGAGAAGAGCAAAGAAACTGTTAACGTTCTCGATTTGAATTTGTCAGTGTTCAAAAAAAAAAGTTTTTGTATTTATCGGTTTTTGATATTAAAAAATTAATTTCTGAGCTATTCATTTTTCAGTTTGTAAAGATCTTTTGAAGAGACTTATGTTACCTCTGACTACATTTACATTTTACAAAGGATGCGATATTTTTCCATTTTAAAAACTGAAAATGTGGTCAGGTGGAGGCAGACCGGTTAAGGAATCTATGGGATAACCCTACAATAAAATAACCCTTAAGAGGAACTTAATTTCGAGTCCGAATCAATAGTAGCCATCCTATAAGTTTTCTGCGCTGAAGTTTAAAATGTTATATAATGGATAAAGGGTGAACTTCGGGCCCGAATTATTCTGGAAAATATTTCACTTTCGTTTGGTCTTTTTCCATTGGAAAGTATTTCAGTGGTTTTAATTTTAACGCTTCTTAACTTCATATAAACATAAACTCTTTGATCAAATAAAATTTCTGATCGATTTACGAACAATCGTTGTACCCAAGATAGTAGTCGAGTACATAGCTCAACTATAGCCCATATGCGAAGTAGCTTCTTTTTGGACTGGTGGTTTAAAAAATCACAAAATATATAAGAATCTGCAACATATTATCGATATGGGTATCAAATGAAAGGGAATTGTCTCTAGTTTAGTTTAATTTGAAAATTATTAAGTGAACAAACTCTTTAACTAATATAGTTCAAGTAATTTAATTTGCCTTCTTGTATTTTTAATCAATTGATATTAAAATTATTAAATGAACTCGTCAAAATTCCATGTTCCACTGTGCAATGTGCAAAGCAAAACTTAAACAAGTCCAGATGTTTTTAAAATTTGGTAAATGACTTCAATTAAGTTTTAATGCTGCCCTAATTCAAGCAGTGATAATGCCGAAAGTTAGTATAGTAATTAAAACCTCTTAAGTATCGGTTGGATACTCCTCCGTATTTTTACCCTCTCGAGCAGATGTTTTTTCCTAGTTGTTGTTGTTATTTTAAAACTATGCAAATTGAATTTACCAAAATAACAAAACAAAAAATTTAAACAACCTTTGAACAAATAATCAAAGCCACAACCGCGCAAATCGTTACTAACAACAAAAGAACACTTAAACCAAACAAAACCAAACCGAAGAATGCCAAAAGAATGCCACAAAAAAAGCATACAACAACAACAAAACATAATAATACAATAATAACAGAGGAGCAATTAAAAAATTAGTTAAAGAATTTACAATTAAACAAACCATTTTCATTTTGTAAACACCGAAATTAAGACAAAACACAACAGGAACAACAACAACAAAACGAACGTTCGAACGAACGAACGAACAACAAAATCACTTAATTATGCTGCTTAAAAAACACTCAACGCTTAAGAATTTCACACACTTTAAGAGCAACCAAAAAAAAAAGATTCACATAAGGAGGCAATTAAAGAAAAAACCGCGCGGATGCAAAATTTATTTGAATTTATTGAATCTAACCACAACAACAACAATAAAAAACGTATGAAAAAAATATTCGAAATTTTTTGGTTAAAACTTAAATTTTTTATTTGAAAATAAATCTTTCGAGCGGATTTTTTGCACTTAATGCATTTGCAACAACAACAAAAAAAAAAAAACGATTTCAGAGTTTTTCGATTGATTTGGAAACTTTTTTGATATTTGCTTTTATTTATTTTTTATACATATTTAAAGTTTTACAATTTTGAACTGCATTTTTTTTTTTTTAAATCTTAACGAAATTTAACGGTTTACAAATCCGAAAGATTTGCGGCACGCGACACGCAGTCGCAGCACTGCACAGATACGAACTGAAAACGCTCAGTTTCTGAGATATGTACAAGCAAGCAATCAACGTGCGATGCGATGCGATTTCGAAAGCGAAAAGTCGAAATGGCACGAGACGGACGGACGGACACACACAAAAAAAAAAACAAAACAAAAAACAGTTGACAACGACGAGAACAGGAACAGAAGACAGACCGACCGACAGACAGACAGACAGACAAACAAACGCACAGAAGAAAGCCTCAGCTCAGCACAAAGAAATGTAATGCACGGATACATGCGACGTATAAGATACAAACACAACAAAAACAAAAAGGAAAAACAAAAACAACGCCAACAAAGAAGCGCACAAAAGCAGCGAACGTCTCATATGTGAATATGTGAAGTTGGCTGATTGGCGCGCCGGAGCACGCCTTCATTTGCTGGATTTATTTCATTTTTAACCTTTCGTCGTCGTCGTGCATCATTTTTACAGCTTTTCTTTCCCTTTTTTAAGTTTATAAATTGAGTGGTGAGTTTTTGTTGTTGTTGTTGTTGAACCATTTCATCTGAAATGAATGCAGCCAACGACACGGACAACAACAACGGCAACAACAACGACAACTGCAATTTATTTTGATCCTTCTGGGATGGCCAGTAAAAATACATCCGAGCGTATTTTACACTCGCCAACATCGTCCACAGTCATTCAACTTGAAAATGTACGCCTTGAAATGGCAGCACCACCGCCGCACATTGGGCGGAATGCTTTACTTTGAGTTGGCAAAATTTAAGCAAAATAGTTTTGTAGAAATCGAAGCAATTCGAAAATTTACAAGTTGGTATTTTGTTAATTGTGTTTTTTTATGCCTGGTCAAAAGGCAACTGACTAAAAAATTTGATAGAAAATTGTTTCTTTAAATGTTCCACAGGAACTTTAAAATTCTAAAACGACATTTAAACATCGGGTCAAATTAAAGAATACAAATTTCGCAATCATTTTACAAAAAATCTTCTAATATATAACCAAAGTTTGATTAAAGTTTAACCGAATTTTTACCACAATTTGACCAAATGTTATCACGATTTTATTAACATTTTTCCAAAGTATGACCAAACTATGTCCAAAATGTTACCAAAATTTTACCAAAATATTACCAAAGTTTCACCAAAATGTTGCCAAAATTTGGCTAAAGTTTGATCAAAAATTCAATACAAATTTACCAAATTTGACGAAAATTTGATTGATATTTGATCAAAACTTGACTTGTATTTTATCAAAATTTGACCATAATATCATCGGAATTTTTCCAAAATTTAAACAAAGTTGGACCAAACTTTAACCAAAAGTTGACTTAAATTTGATTAAAATTTTTAACAAATTTGAACAAAATTTTATAAATATTTAAGAAAAATATGACCAAAATTTGACTGAAGTTTGAATAAAATTTGAACAAAAGTTTTTTAAAAATTTAATTATTATATGACCAAAACTTAACATGAATTTTACCAAAATATCAGCAGAACTCTACTTAAATATGACCAAAGTTTGACTTAACAAATTTGATCAAAACTTGATTTGAATATTATCCGAATTTGAACAATATAATGTCAGAATTTGATCAAAATATGATTAAACTTTGAAAAAAACTTGAATAAGAGTTAACTTTAATTTGACTGCAAAATTTTTCGAAATTTAAACTACAATTTATAAATATTTTAACATAATATGACCAAAATTTTACGAAAGCTAATTTAAAATCTCACCCAGTGTGCACAGCAAGTACAAAAAACTTGTAATTTTTGCAAAACATTTTTTTTAAACACGCGTTCGAAGGTCAGCAAAAAAAATTTAAAATTACAAAAGAAGCGCAACAATAAAACAACAACAACAACAAAAGAAGAAGAAGAAGAATCCCATACGAAGAAATGTTTCAAGCCAGCGACGACGCTCGCCAGTGTTGCCGCCGCTGTTATTTGAGCATTTAAGCGGCGCGCCAACAACGACGCAACAAAATGCATTACTTTTAAATTGAAATAAGTGCGTCGCCGTTGTGGTTGTTGTTGCTGTTGTTGTTGATACTAACTGTTGTTGTGATTGTTATTGTTGTTGTTATTGTTATTGTAGTTGCTGTCACTGATTTGCATCTCATTTCGTTTTGTTTCGTTTTGCTTCATTTGTGCATAAACTTGATTTTTTGTTGTTTGTATTTTTGTATTATTTCTTTCGTAATAAGAAGAAAAAAAAACGTTTTTGCGTATTGTAGATCTTTTGTTTTGTTTGTTTTTGTTTTTGCTTTTATACATTTTTACTTTGTTTCGTTTCGTTTCTTCTTTTGAATATTTTTAATTATTGCATTGCTCACGATTTTTTATGATACTCGTTCGCATTTTTTTTATAGTTTACGCGCAATCATTTCAATTCCGCTTCGATTTGTTGTCATTTTTACTGTTGTTTGTTGTTATTGCTCTTGTTGTTATTATTGTGGTTGTTGTTGTTGTTGTCGTTTTTGTTGTCATTGTCATTTCGGTTTTAATTGATTATGACTTTCTTAGTGGCGATTGACATTTTAATTAACTCGTGTTTTCGTGTCTTTTTTGTTGTTATTGTTGCTGTAGTTTATGCAATGTTGTCTCATGTTGCAACAGATGCCAACAAACATGTTGCTCTTGTGAATTTAGTTCTCATTGCTCAACCGCCGCTGCTTTTTTGTTGTTGTTGGCTGTTGTCTCATTGCGAAAATATTGGGTGAGTGGCCTTATGTGCAAAATACAACAAAAAAACACAACAAAAACAGCAAACAAACAAAAAAACAACATTTAGCAAAATTAACAAATTTAATTGCGATAAAACTAAGAAACAAGTTTGCACCCACAGTCTTTTGTATTAAAGTTCAGGAAGTCAACTTAACGCTTATCGCGATTATCTCGAAGCAAAAACAAAATGAAGCAAAACACAACAAAACAAAGCTGATATTTGTCAGCAAAACAAACAACAACATTCAACAAATCTACAGTAAGCCAAAAATATAAATTTATCTTATTTTAAATTTTTGTTGCTTTAAAAAGTATATACTTTTTTATATACAATATAATACTTGTACATAAAAATGAATATAACATTTATGATATATTGAGTATAACATAAACTCTCTATATACTCGGTATACTCTCCAATGTTTTGCTGTAAACCGAAATTTACAAACTTAGGGAATGCAGAACATCATCCCAGTGTAAAGAGACACGAGAGCAGGAGCACACATTTAGCTTAGTCAAGTGTTACGTCGCTCTTATGTAGACAGATTTGAGTGCGCTCTCTTTGCTCTTTTTTGATATCTTGGACACAAAATAACATTATTCCATGATAGTGAGATGGTTTTTCCTTGATTCTTGTTCACCGAAAACTGCATTAAGTTTTTGTATTGCTCCAAGCATAAAATTGTGTCTTGAGAAGAGGTCCAAAGGAGGAAGTGAACTGTGCCTTGAATTTTTACTCAAAAATAAAACTAAGTTTTGGCTATATTAATATGAATATTGGACTTATCATTACTTTAAATGATTACAAAGAATTGAAATCGAGATAATTTTGATATAATAAATCAAAAATTATATAGCTCCAGATGTCTCATTTATGTAAGTCATACAAAGCTAATTAAAAAGCAGGGTTGTTTAGTAAAAAAGCTCAAGTACGATTTGTTCTCTCAGCTCGTTCTAAAGTACTATAAGCTACCGGGCGAGTCGTATGTGAGCATTTTAACAATTCGCTATGGCCCAATTTGACTCTTACTCACTACTTTTGATTTGATTTATTGTAGCAACCCTGATGAAAAGTAGTAAACATAATTTAATTATTTCTCATGCTTTATCTTAAGAAAATCCTTTAATGAACTATTTTCTTTCATGCACCACACATTTGGAGTATATTGGGTTTGGTCAAATATTTGTAACGAAGAGAAATACTCAAGATAGATATACACATACATATACATACATATACTCTTGATCAAAATCAAAAACTAAGTCGATCTAGCCATATCCGTTTGTCTGTTTGTCTGTCTGTTTGTCTGTCTGTATGTATGTATGTCTGTCTGTCTGTCTGTCTGTCATCATTTCTTATTAACACGATAGTAAGAGAACCATTGTAGATATTGAGTATAAATCTTGTACACTGGTTGCTATTATGCCCCAGGCGTGGAAAAATCCGCCCGTGACCACGCCCACTATTACAAAAACTATTACTTGATTATTAACACGATAACTTAAGGACTATTGGAAATATTTTGTTGAAACTATGTTCAAATAAACTTAACTTAAAACTGTAATTTGTTCTTTTGGTAAACAAATTAGATTGGCTCATGATTTATATTTAAATTAGGGTGGTTCATGTTTAAAAACGTTTGATACATTCTTTTTTTAATGAAGATATTATTTAAACAAAAATTTGTTAAATCAAGAACCATCCTAATTGGATTATGATATTTAACGACGTGGTGCATTTTTAACAGACGGTAGGACTCACAACTAGTTTTAAGAAACCATAAGATATAAGAAGTGAATTTACCAGCGAATTCATTACTCCCAATGTTAACCTTCAGAGGAATTAAAGTTACAAATCAAATTTGTTTGACGCCCAAGAATGATGAGCTAATTGCAACTATTTGCCAAGAACGCTTTTAATCATTTCTTCTGTTTCTCTTTAATTATTGTATAAATAGTTTTTGTTGTTGTTGTTGTTGTTTTTTTTTTTGTTGTTGTTTTCGAATGATGTCAACTAGGTCATAAAAAACGCTCAGAACCATCATAAATCATGGTTAAATTAATTTTACGCATTGAACAGAAAGAAGAAGAAGAAGAAAAACAACAACAACAACAACAAACTCAAATGAAAACAATTAAAAAAAAAAGCATAAAATTATTTTAAAAAAAAAGCTACCAAGTAAAATGCAAGCCACCAGCGACAAGCTGACAAACAGACAGACAGACAGACAGACAGACATGCTGCAGCATGCGACTTAATCCGCGAGCGCTTCCTTTTTTCATTTATTAATTTAGCAACAACAAAAACAACAACAAAAAGAAATCTTTTTTTGTTGTTGCACAAAAGAACACAAAAGTTTATGTTTTGCGCTTTGTAAAAATTATTAAAAATAACAAAATGCGATGATTGATGTGGCGCCGCAGCAGCTTACAACAACAACAACAGCAGTAACAACAATGCAAATAAAAACGCTATGGCGGGGGTCTTTATAGACCCTGACAGCACTTTGCATCGTTAAAAATTAAGACGCGCGCATTCAAAGGATGCAGTCAAGCGCAGCAAATTACGAAAATTGGCGTTGACAGTGCTCTTATGTCTTCATATATATATATATATACTTGTATATATATACTATTCTTTTGCATATATTTATGAGATACAATAATGCTTGTAACTTAAATTATTTAATTTATCCCAATATAATAGAATTCACTTTTGGCGGCCGCCGCGGCGTTTCGGCGCTTTGCTCAAGTCTATTTCAATTAGTGCAGAAGCAGAAATAATTAAAAAAAAAATGCCAAGCCAAATGCCACGAGTCAAGAGATAAAGATTTCACAAGCTGCTTAGATGCTTAGCAAATAGTTCGAGTTAATTTAGAAAAACTTAGAAATGAAAATGAAAACTAAAACTAAACAATTTAATCGCTCAGCGCCAACAAAGAACACAAGTCCAAACATTTTTTATACATACATACATACATACATACATACATACATACATACATACATACATACATACATACATACATACATACATACATACATACATACATACATTCCAACATTTACATTTTCAAATGGAAAGCAGCAGCAGAAAATAAGAAGAAGAAGAAGGAAAAAAATAGTATTATTATTATTTATTTGTTTAAGTAGGCGTCTGCTGCGGCATCTCCGCTTTTGATATTTTTAACCGCACCGAGCTACTCGGATACATCTCGCACATAGCATACTTGCAGATACATTTCAAAGCACGCATGTTTCATTTATTCCACCTGTGTAGGCAAGCAGACAGACAGGTATACGACTATATATGTATATACATGTATGTATGTATGTATGTATGTATGTATGTATGTATATACATTTTTCTTTAATTGCCTTTGTGAAAACTAAACTGAACTGAACTAATTTGAATTTCAAAAAAAGCTGAAGAAGAAAAAAATAGTGAAATGTATATATGTATGTGTGTATGTATGTATAAGCAAGTATCGCAGTATCTAGCACCAATCTATCTCACAGTTAATGATTCAACAAAAGCAGCAACGCGCTCGAAACGAAACGAAAGTGTGCTGAAGCTACTCCGCAAGAAAAAAGTTATTCAACCAATACAAAAATCACTTAGAAGTGCAGTTCTGAATTTTTTTAGAAATTTCTTTTATTTTTAAAATATTTAAAAAATTTATGACTTTTTTATATTTTTAACTGGTTACTCAGCCAAATTGTTGTAGTCATTTGAACTTCCTTTTGCAGTTATTCTGATAGCCCTTCATTTTTTAGTTATTTATTTCAGTTATTTTAACTTTATTTCGCTGTTAATTTAACTGCCTTTTTTAGTTATTGCAGTTATTTTAGTCTGTTATTTCAATTGCGCTTTGCAGTTATTTTCACTTAATTTTTCAGTTATTTTGATTGTCCTTTGCAGGTATTCTACCTTCACTTTTCAGTTATTTAAATCGCCTTTTGCAGTAATTTTAACTTACTTTTGCAGTAACTTTAATTGTTTTTGGCAGTTCTTTTCATTGTCTTTTGTTGTTATTTCTGTATATGCAGAACAAAAGTACTCCAAGCCGCTTGCTATTAGTTTACTGGTTGGATTCAATAAATTTGCAATTCAAATAGTTAACGTAGAAAAATATAACTGATATATGCTGTTAATTTGACCGACATAATTTCTTGAGTGTGGCTGCAACAGTCTTTGTTTGCGACGTCGATAAAAATCTGTTTGCATTTTTTAACAATACTTAACATTATTTTTATATGCAATGAAAAATATAATTAAATAAAAAAATTAAGTAAAAAAGCAGTTGATAAATTAGTGAATTTAATCATCTCGAATTGCAATGAAAACAGATCCTCACTTTGATGAATGTTAACATTTTTTTTCGCTGTGTATCTTTGGCCAAATGAATTGTAAAGCAATGTTGCAAATTCTTTTTTTTCCATTTTTCCTTTTTTTTCTTTGGTTCTAAATTAAAATTAATTCGAATGTTGAACTCAATTTCGAAGGCGTATCGCAAGAACAACAATAACAACAACAACAACTCGAAAATGTTAATAAAAGTGCGAAAAGATGCGCGCAAAGCTAAACAAAAAAAAAAACGCTTCTCAATTGTTGAAAAACGTTTGAAATGTCGGGAATTTGCGAGCTATCGGCTTAATAAGCGATTTCAGTTGTAATTTTTTTTTTCTGTTTTAATCAATTGTGCAAATCTGCCTGCAACACATTTGGCGGAAGCCTTTGGCGAAGGTTAACAATTCGTTGTTGTTGTTGCTGTTGTTTTATTTTTTTTTAATTTCATACATTGCCATTAATTTAAGTCGAAACTGTCAATTAACCCCGGGCGCGGTCTCGCTTGATAATGTAAATTATTGCTTTTTAATCGCTTTAAAAGTATTCGAAAACAAAAAAAGAAGAAGAAGAAGAATTCTTACGTTTTGCGATTTGCTGAGTTGTGCGAAATCGCTGCGGAAGATGCGCTTACTACGCTTACAAAGCTTACTAAGCGCGCTTTAATTTGATTTATTTTTAATTTGCTATTAAGTGTGCTCAATTCTCTCAGTGGATGCGTTTCGGTTGGTTCCAGGGGTAAACATTTTTTAATGGACATTAAAAAACTTTTGGCCTTTGGTATATCAAATAAAATGCATTTCATAAAAGCTCTTCCCGTCTATTAAGAATCATTTTAAATAGCTTAATTTATATTTTAAGCACTTTACTGCACTTAAACTTAACTGCTAGTTTAGTTAACTGCGTTCATTGAACATTGTCTAGGTAAATTAACTGCGTATATAGTTCTAAGTCCAGTAAATTTAACTGAGTTCATGGTAGAACTGCTAGTTAAGTTAACTGCGTTTAAAGTACAAAGTCTAGATAAATTAACTGCGTATATGGTTCTAAGTCCACTTAAGTTAACTGCGTTCACAATACAACATCGAAATAATTTAACTGCAAATATAGTACTAAGCCAAGTTAATTTAAGTGCTTTCATGAACTTCAAGTTAAGTTAACTTCGTTCATAGTACAAAGACAAAATATATTAACTGAGTCCATAGTTATACAACCAGTTAAATTAACTGCGTTCATGGTAAAACTTCTAGTTAAGCTAACTTCTTTCATACTACAAAATCTACATAAATTAACTGCCTGTATAGTACTAAGTCTTGCTAAATTAACTGCAACCATAGTTATACTACCAGTTAAATTAACTGCGTTCATAGCACTGCTTAAGTTTAAACTAGTTTAATATATAAAACTTGCTCCCTAATGCAGTTTCAATCAAATTGTCGTCGATTGACTAACATTTCTGCTACTAATTTGTGCACTTTTTTAACAAACTACTTTTTTAATTAAATTGCTACTTTTTTTCCATGGTGATTTTTTTTCCTCGTTTTGATTTTGTTTACGCGTGCTCGCTCGCATCTTTCTAAATCAAAGCGATTATTATAAACAAACAATTTGTTAATAAATTATTAAAAGGTAGGTACTTAAAAACAACAACAACAACAACAACAACAACGAAAACAAAAACAAAAACGAGCGCAATAAAAATGTAGTAAAATTATATTGGCGATTGTAATAAAGCAGCAACACTTCTGCTTCGAAAATACATAAATACATAAATAAAGTAAATATGTATATACTTATATGTAGTTGAATAAATAATGCGAGTCCGTCGGTTTCCTTATTTTTAATTGCGATTTCTGGAATTATGTTCTTTAATTGGTTTTTATGCGATTTCTAGATTACACGCAATTACAAGCAAACATACACACATACAGACATAGATACATACATATATATGTATGTTTGTATTAAGGCAAGGAAATATGGACGGACTACTTGACCGGTTTTGAATTTATGATCTGTTACAATTTTTCAATCGCCTTCATTTTATATATGAGCTGGTTTTTATTTAAAGTGCATTAAGTCTAGTTTTTAGTATTTATCATGATAATAATTCCTAAATCATTAAAGCTTTCGAAAGCTTAAAAAACTTTAAAGACTTTAATTGTCAGCAGATTTAATTAATTTAACAAGTTAATAAAATAAAGCTAAGTTGGTAAAAACTTCACGTATTAAAAAGGCTGAAAGTCTCTTTAAAACCAATAAAGCTTAAAGTTCAAAAATCCATAAAATCAAAAGCTTACAGATTAAAAAGCGTAAAACATTGATAAATTTATTAAATTATTTACTGAATAGCCAGGTGACCTACAACTTCGTGAATCATGCAGCTTTAGAAAGCTTTAATATTTTAAAACTTAAAGCACATTTTAAAATTATAAACGATTGAGCTAAGCAAGATTAAAACTTTAACATTCGCGTAACTGAATAAAGCGCTAAACTTCAGAAAGTCCAAAGCTGTGTTAGACCTTAAGCTCTAGAATTTATTACTTTGCTAAGCATTAGTAATGAATAGCAAAACGTATTGAAAGTAGTTTTAATTTAAAAAAGCTAACAAATCTGAGGTGGACTTCTCTAACTTCAAAAAAAACGAATCCTTCTATTGTCATCCATATAAATGTGTGAGTATATGGATTTCTAAGATGTCTCAAGTCCGGAGCTTAAAGCTTTTTGAACTTGAAGTTTTTTCCACTACGTCACTTTTTATAAATCTGTATTTAAACAAGTATCGAATATGTAAAAAATATAAATTTTATACAAGTAACTGAAAGCATTAATAAAATAAAAGCTATTTTAAGCACACGGCATGATTAATTAAAACGAGTAACCGAATGATTTTTTTTTGTTGTTGTTGTTGTTTAAGAAAATACAATTATTTAACTAAAATTGAACTTAATACTTCAGCGTGATTAATTATGTTAATTGATGTTATTTTGTTGTTTTTGTTGTTATTTTGTTGTTTCTGTTGTTGTTGTTGTTGTTGTTCTCTCTTTTTTTTGAATTCTCTAAATATTTCAAGCATAATTAATCTTCTTGCGCGCTGAGATGACTCGAGATGAGTTGCGAAGTCATTGTCCGTCGTTATTCGCCAAAAACAACAACAACAACAACAAGAAACATCAATTTTTTGCATGTGTGAGCAACACGAACCGCCGCCGCCACCGCCGCCGCCGCAGTCGCTGTGCACGATCAAAACGACGACGACACTTCTGCAAATTTAGCAGAAATAGTTTTTTGTTGTTGTTGTTTTTTTTAGTATCTTTGCGATACTTCGACTGTATCGGCCAATGGCCGAAAATATATTAATTAAGAATCTCAAGCGGAGCAGCGACATGCCGCAGGGCTGCATGCGCACGTTTGCACATTATTTACTATAGACGAAGAAAAACCAACAACAACAACAACAACAACAACAAAAAAATAATCGCTATTGTTAAATTAATGCACAAACAAACAAACATCGAAATTGATTAATATCGCGCTTATCGTAATTGATTACATTCCTCTCGGAGCGTTCGAATTTACAAGATTCGTACGTGCGAGATACAATCTAACCGATACGAACGCTAAAAGGCGTATCTAACGTGTTGTGCGCAACGCGCCGTGCCGCGATACGCTTGCGGCGGCGGCAGCGGCGGCGGCTGTCACATCTGCGCACGAAAAACTTCCGTCATTAACGCAGCAAGTCGGCGATACAAAAAATCGCTTAAAGATATTGACAATGATAATTTGTGAATCGTTGTCGTAGTCGCTAACGTCTTCTTATCTTCTTCCTCTTCTTCTTCTTCTTCTTCTTCTTCTTCTGCTTCTGCTTCTTCTTCTTTTTTGTGCATTTCTTGAGAGTCATTAATTGTAGCGCATAGATACGCCGAATCAATCGCAATCACAATCGCAAACGGACTTTCATAAATTTCATTTGCCAACTTGTTCGAATTATTTAAATTGGCGTTTACATGTTTTTATTTTTGTTGTTGTTGTTGTTGCTGTTGTTGTTGTAGTTGTTAATTTTAATTTAATTTTTTTACTTTTTCTTGTGTTTATACTTTTTATGAATATCGCAAAGAATTTGCATTTTTTGCAACACGGAAGCGTTTTGTGCGCGGCGGCGTTTATTAAACCAAAACACGCAAATTACTCAATTGCCGCAAAGCGCGCATAAAAAATGATAAACAAAAAAACACAGAAAATGTTTGACAAAAATTAATGAAGAATGTGTCTCGCTTAAATCGCTTTTCTATTTTTAAGATACAATTTTTTTCCTCATGTTTCAAAAAGCTCCGAAATAAAATGGATTGTGCTACGCTGGGAAAAATATTATAACAAAAACAAGAGTTATATGAAAAAAAAGAACAAGTAAGCATTTGTAGTCGGTCTAAACGCTTATTACAAATGCACCACTTTGTTAAATATCACAATCGAATTAGGATGGTTCATGATTTTAAAAATTACAAAACTTTTTTTAAACCGTTTGTCTACCAAAATAATCAATTAAAGTTATAAGTTTTTTATTTTAACATATAATAAAAAATAACAAATATGAACCACCCTAATCGCTACCAAAATCAGTTGTTCTCAAGCATAACAGAAAATTGTATACACAAAATCAACCCAATATCTCCAATAGTTCTCAAGATATCGTGTTAACAATAAATAAATATCTTTTGTAATATTGGGCGTGGTCATCTGGTCAGTTTGTCTAGAGCATAAGATCAACCAGTCTACAAAATTTCAGCTTAATCTCTCGCTATCGTGAGACGGACAGATGGATAATGCTAGATCGACTCATTTTTTGATTCTGATCAAGAATATATATACATTTTTCCAAACCCAATATGCACTGCTCTGCTTTGTGGTGCATAAAACAGTTTTTATTGATATTGCAAATAAATTGTTTTAATACAAATTTTAACCAAATTTAAATAATTGTCTATTTAGAAAAAAATAGTTTTCCTTTATTGATCAATTTGTTGAGCTTTGAATCGAAAACCCGATTAATCTGTAATCAGTGGACTGATCTGCTTTTGATTTGTAACTCCTCAATTTTGTTAGTCTTAATATATATTTTTTTCTGAACTTTACTAATTTTCCTAGGTTAGGTAAGGTTTAATTGGATGTCCGCAGACACACACATTGCGATACCAAAGAGAACTTAACCTTCCCTCTTTAAACCAGCCTGAGGATTTAACAAACTTTATATGTAGAAGTAATCGTCGATTTCCCGATGTTGCCCAGTGAAATGCAACCGAATGCAATGAACCTCATCCTCGACAGTGCTCCGCATTCGCTTTGACAATTTTAAATTGAAATTTTTCGCTTTTCAATTTGTCAAAGTTTTATAAAAAATCATCTCTGCCAATCTAGTAGCTGGGCGCTACTAAATCTCAGACACGCTTACGCTTACGCTTCTGCATTGCAAATTTCCTTTCCTTTCCTTTTATTCTTTTGTTGTGCGAATTTTTTTTCTTTCAGATTTTATTGCTTCTTTTGCCGTTTTTTTGTTCTAGTATTTTGGCAGCTATAAATCTAACCTCAAAATCGTGCCGTGCCTCGTCTTCATCATTTGTCGAAGTTTTTTTTATTCTCTTTTTTTCTGAATTTTTTTGTTTGGCGTTTGCCAGCCAAAAGATTTTCATTTTGTTTGTTTATTTTTTATGCAGATTTCGTTTCTAAATTTTTGTTGTTTTTTGTTATTTTTGTTGTTGTTTGTTTAAATCTGTACTAGCGTCGAAGCGTCTTAGCGTCTTACTGCTTATATTGAATGTACTACAATACGAAGAAGTTTGATTTCTTTGGACTCGCTCGCATTGCGTTATTTTTAGCTAAGGGTGTGTTTGGTTTATTTGCGTTTATTTTCGCTTTTTAATAGTTTTCGAAAACTTTTGTTGTTGCTTTTCGATTTTCGATTTTCGCTTTTCGATTATTCAATTTTTGCACAAACAACTTTTTTTAGCGTTAATAAATGCGAAGGAACTTTTTTTCGTTTTCTAAGCGAATGTTGCGCTTCGGCGATTTACTTTTGAAATTTTCTTTCCATTTGTCCAATTTTTGGATTGTGACTTCCCATTCTAAATTTCATTTGCTTTAAAGTTAAGAAACGTTTTCTTTTTTTTTGGGTTTTTATATTTTGGTTTCTTAATTTTGAAGACCTTGTCTGGCCAAATTCGCAAACTTCGGCATATTTGGAAAATTGTTGCAGAATTCTAAAATGGAAAACAGCGAAATTTGACGCTCCATAAAAGTTGCAACAAATTAATTCAATTACTTAGATTCGAATTTTATATGATCCAACAAAATTCTCATTTTCATATGAGTTGCTCTGACGTATGAATTAAAAATTAAATAAATTTACTAGTTAAATTACGGTCTGATGACACTGTGCCACAAATTTGACATTTGTCGTGTGACCTCTAGTATGCATTTTAGATCATTCTATTCTTCAGTGACCTAAACTAAAATTTGATGGGGATTATTTTTCTAGAACATATTAACCCTGTATTTCAATATTTTATGGGTCTTTTATGGTCTTTTAGAAAATAAGGTCAAAATAGACCCATACAAATGGTAGTTAGAGGGTTAAAATGTTCTAGGAAAATGGTCCTCGTTTAATTTTACTATAAATCACTGAATACATCTTGGGTCTCAGATGCATATATATAACTGTTTTTTAAGTTATATTGGAAATTACTCAACGTGCCAACTTCAAGAGGCTTTAACAAAAAAAATACGAGCTTGCTTCCACAACCCTTTATGGACTTTGTTCGTCTGAGGATCTGCTTTCAAATCGTGTTGGAATCATTAAGACTTATTTTTCCTGTTGCACAGTGTAACAAATCAATTAAGCGAGATAACTACACAAAGAGAAAAATCTCAATCGAAATTTAAGAATAATCGGCTTTGATTTTCGATTGTTGCGTCCTGACTCGAATTGAGATTGCGCGGTTTCGATTTAATATTTAAAAATCCTGAATGAAGCTCATAAATATTAAAATAAGCTTAAAAATATGATAATGAAACTGAAGTTCTTGATTTAGGAGTTATCAATCTTTGTTTTAAGATAAAAACATATTCTATTAAAATTTTTCAATCCTACATTTAAACGACATCGATCTAAAAATAAGAATCTTGAAATAAGTTTCATATTCTTACTTCAAGATTTGATTTAGAAGTAGTTAAAAAAAAAGAATTTCGCGATTGAATTTAGAATTTTATCGATAACAGGAATTCAGTCAGCGATAACACGAATCAATACGCTTGATTCAAGATCGTCTTTCTGAACAATTTCATTTTTTCTCAGTGGGTACACGTTCAGTAAAATCTGTCAACAAATGCAAAGTAAGAAATATATTAAATTAACCAATAGTTCAGTAGCGCAACTGGTAAAATGACAGGTATTTTAACCGGTCGACTGCTTGCAGCGAAACTCAACGCTGTCGTGCGACAGTGGGAAAACTTTTCAGCAGTGAAATGCTTTTATGAAGAAAACGTTTAAGTTGTTCTTTTAATCTGCCCTCTAAATTTCTAACTTATACCTTATAATTTTATACACTTTCCAAAAATTGTTCATAATCAAAAACGAAAATTTTCGCAAGAAAATTAAAACTTAATTTTATGAGCAAAAAGAAAAGCAAATCGAAATAAACGAGAATATGAAAAAGTACTCAAATTGAAGTGGATTAAAAAACATCAAGAAATTATTCGATTTTCAAAAGTATTCGGAACTTCTCAACATTTTTGAATATTGAAAATATTATTTTTCTGCTATTTATTTAATAATATAAACTTTTTTTTATAAAAATTTTTTTTTTTCTAATTTCCGAAATCGATTAAGATTTATTATAATCGATTTTTGAGGATTCACATTGGAAAAATGGTTTCAAGAAAAAAAAAATTGATAAGAAGAATTTTTCTGGACTTCGATCGCCGACGAAAATTTAAAATAACAAATTGGAAATTCGCTTTTCTGTTCTCCTTAGGTCAATTCTACCTTGCTTAAGATATCCTCTCTTTTATCAGGTTTACTTTGAGCTCAACAGTTTGAAATTAATTTTACAAAAGATGTAAAAAAAAAGTTCGCATTTACCTTTTATTATTCGCTTATGAAACGCAGCGAGTTAAGTCGTTCGCAGGCCGCACCGGAATTTTAAACGCCGCACACTGGGCGTAAAACGTTTTCAACTTTGGGTGCAGAATTTGTTCAACCATATAAAAGAAAACTTAAAATTTCACACACACGCACACACAAAACGAACTAACGGAAAATTATGAAATTTTCACGGATTATGTAAAATGAATGCACGGAAAATTCGTAATTATTGAGATTTTCATTTCCGCTGCAACCGCGCGCGCACCAACAACAATTCTCAAAATTTTCGCAAAATTCTATGCAAGCACAATTCAAAAGTCTCGATTTTCCTAAGCGGATTTTTCAAAAAGATTTTCACTGCGTTTTCTTTTTTTTCTTCAGTTTTTCCTTTTGTCGTTTTTGTATTTGGGGAAAAATTTGCGAAAATTGTTCCGAAATGCCGCGGGCGTCGCCGAGCCTGAGAGAATATCGAAATAAGACTGAAAATTCGCATATTTTGAAAGCGGCGTGTGAGCGAGCGGCGGATACGCGTTTGGATATTTTCTTGTTGTTGTTGTGTTGGATACATGCGAATACAGGGTGCTCGGACGCCGGGTATGCCAACGAACAAACGAACAAACGAACGATCGATCGACCGAACGACTGAACGAACGGACGCGCTCGCTAATTGTAAACAAAATCAAAATTTCAAAAGGAAGGAGCAGAATTTTCGCTGACGTCGCTGCCGTCAAACGCTGCCACCGTCATCGCTGCCGGTGCCGCTATCGCCGCCGCCGCCGCGTCCGACAGAAATAGAAAATCTAAATTTGTTTTGTATAACGCGGCGCGGCGCGGCGAAATTCGAATTGTGTATTTGTTGTTGGTGTTGTTGTTGTTGTTGTTTTTGAAAAATGCGCGAATTTTTATGTTTCAATATTAAAAGCGACGCGCCCGCCGGCAGCGTGTGAGAATAAAAAAAAACTAATCTCAAATTAATGGAAAAAAATCTAAAATTTAAAAATAAACCCGAAAAAATTTGAATGCGAATTGCAACGCTGGAAATTTCGCGCAGTGTGCATGCGCCTTTGAAGCGTACCGTTGAATACCGTAGAATACCGTAGAATAGGCGCAGTTTGACCATGTGCGCAAGTTCTCAATTTAGCAAACCAAAAAAATTAATTTTTAATTCTTTTTTTTTTTTTGTTAAATTTGTTATTGGATTTTTCAATATTTCAATTTTAATGTTCCGTTTGGCATGCAGCGCGCGACGGTGACTTCATTTTGTGGTCGCGCCAGTTCGGGCCAGTGTCACGCCCTTGCCACTTCCAAAAACGTAATTATGCAATTTTTTTCATAAGTAAAAAATAAATTTGAAAAAAATAAAATTCATTTTCCTTTTTGTTGTTGTTGCTGTTGCTGTTGCTGCCGTTCTTTTGTGGCTTTTCGCAATTCGCATGAATTTATGATGCTATAAATTCATCTAAAACTGCAAAAGCTAATTTATGTTAATTTTCATTCTTTTTCGGTTTTTTTTCGGTTTTTCGACTTTTTTTCGTTTTCTTTGTTTTTTCGTTTGGTTTCTGGTGTTAATTGTCGCCCGGAATGACACGTCCACATGCAATATTTTTGATTTTTTTTTGTGCTATTTCCACCGAATTGGCTTAAATTCCATAAAACTTGACAATAATTACGCAATGTGGGCGCGTTTTGCCAAAAAAAATTTATTTGACTATACTGATTTGTTTCACTTTCGAGTTCCAGGAAGCAGTTTGCCGATTTGCAGCAATTTTAAGCAGATTTTATTAGCGGTTAGATAAATTGCAATAAATTCTCGCAGCTGACTTTTATTAGGTGCTTTTGAGATTTTTTTTTTTGTTAGCTAATTATACTATAGTATAGTATCGAAATGTATGTTCGTATGTATAACAGACAGCGGTAATAACTTGTTTTTGGTATTTTTAGTGATATGCAGACAAAGGATTCCCGGCAATTATTAAGATTTGTAGATAAAATGTTTAAGCGTTAAAAATTTCATCGTGATCTTTAAATCCATTATAAGAATTACAATTCCATAGAAGTTTTCCAAGTTCTTGTCTTTTATATTGTATCTTAAAAAGTCCTTTAGGGATTTTTTGGAGTTAAGGACAACGTCAATACCATACACAAGCATGCTAAAACTTTGGATCATACTATTCTTGGAGCTACTCTTGCTTTTCGAAGTTTGTGTTTTCAACTCCAGTCACCAGCCTGTGCGGTTTGGAATTGTTTTCAACTCGCCATCGTGTTCTCTCTTTAATGTCGTCCTCTGGTAGTCCCCCTGAACCAACTGAACCTTTTCTACAAACCTTTGTGATTAGAGCAAGAATAAGAGATTGAGTTTGCTGAGCTTCAATGGAATACTACATGTCTCAGCTTCTCTTCTCTAAATTGACTGTTCCCTTCAAAATATGTCATGAGTCCTTCTTGCCTTCTATTCCAAGTATCACGTCAACTTATTGTGTTGTAAGTTGTTGTGTTATTAAGGCACTAGACCCTGATCTAAATGTTTAAAATAAAAACGAATATTATATAAATTTATTACTGAGTACTTTTGAGAGTAACAAATTTTATAAGCAATTTCTTCTTCATTTTAAATTATTCAGTCTTAAAGTCGTTTACTTTTTTTTATAAGAAAAAGTTTAATTAAATTAATTTAAGTTAATTAAAAACTTTATGCGTTTTTTCTTTCTTCTCTGGATGTTTTTTTTCATCAATTTTTAAGGACCTCAGTATCCTTCGCAAGACAACATTTACAGATTTTTTTGTATTGTTAATAACATGAAAACTTAAATTATTCTTTTATATGACAAAGATTTTTTAAGGTAAACAATCTTTGCCAGGATTACAGGATTATGCTATTACAAGGATAACTTTAAAGATTATTATTAAGAAAATATTAATTTAAAAGTTTTTTTTATTAAAAGAAAAACTTTTCGTTATTTTTACAAAATTTATAAACAATTTAAATAAATTATGAAATCATATCATTTGTATTAAAATTTCAATTTTTAATAATTTACCTTAACTTTTTCGACAATCCTGTACTCCAACATTTTCGATGTATTTTCCATTTCGACAGGATCTTTTAACATTTTTAAAAGTATTTCTTTTTATAGTTTTTTTTTAACATTAATTAATAGATTTTGCACACATTAATCTTCACTCTAAACATTTTCTAAATATTTAAATATTTTCAATTTCAAAATCACTTTTAATAAAAAAGACCGATTCACAGCGCCTACAGCGCACGGTATAGCCAAACGTGCATATCCCCGCAAACGAATCGATTTCCTTTAATCGAACGTAACAAACCGAAGACAAAAAAAAAACACTTAATAAAACTTTTCAAACTAGTCCCGACAGGCGTTATCGTTCAGCATAGGCCACGCAAATTGACTGACTGACAAACTGAGTGACTGAATGCGCAGAAAAAAAAACCAAACGATCACGTATCGCAGTCGCTCGCAGCGCATCGCCTCGCCTCGCTCAATTCGAACGAGCTGAACGACTGTCGCGCTTAGCCCAACGCTCGCACGTTTTTCGACGACTCCTCCTCGGTGACTCCTCTGTGACTCGTTAACACTTAAGGTAAATACTCGCACACACTGAGCGTTTTTTTTTTTTTTTTTGCTTTTTTTCTTCTAACCTTAAGTTTAAGACTTTATTTGATGTTTTGTTTTTGTTGTTTTTTGTGGCTTTTTTGTTTTTTAACACATCGCACTAAAATTTTATGAATTTGAATTTTGAAGAGGAGTCGCGCCAAACCTCTTTCTTCTTCTTCTTTATTGGCAGCGTGAAGCGTTCTTGTTCCTGCTTGCGATTTTGGCATTTATGTTTAACAAATTAAAAATTCGCAGAACGTTGAGCGACACAAACGAGAATTCACTCCTTCATTTGGAAAGAAACAACAACAACAACAACGAATGCAAAAAAAAAAATCGTTTGCACGCGTACGCAAAAACGGAACGAACTCGCGTGAACCGACGCGATGCGTTGGAGGAAATGAAATGCCAGCTCAAGCAGCCGAAGAAGAAGAAAAGTGCCACAGAAAGCGGCCAGAGCGTATACGAGGAGTATGCCCAACCAGCTGATCATCAAATGTTGATGTGTCGTTGTGATGATGATGATCGCAAAGATGATCGCGAAGATGATCATGATGTGATCATGATGTGATTATGATCGTAATCACACTCATCACATTTAAGTGCTGCTGCTGCGCTGTTGTTGTTGTTGCTATTGTTGTTGTGTGCTGAATGGCTCATAATAATTTGTGGGTTGATTTTTTTGTTGTTGTTGTTGTTGTGGCTTTTTGTTGGTTGTAAAACGTAATTTTAATGAATTATTATTACAGATTAATGAAAACTCACAAAAAACAACGAATTGGGCAAACATAAACATTAAAATTAAAAAACACAAATAAAAATTATCGAAACAATAACATGGAAATAGGCAACCAGAGGGCGCTGCTTTAATAAGAAATTGTAATTATAATTTCGGCTGTTTGTGGTTTGTTGTTGTTACTGTTGTTTTCTTTTCTGGAGCATTTAATAACTTTTCCACAAGTCAAATAATTTATAAACGGCTAATTTCATGACCTCATAATTCATTTCGGGGGATTTAGGTTGTTTTTGTTGTTCTTGTTGTTCTTGTTCTTCTTCTTCTTTTTTTGTGACGGAGTACACCCTATAGGCGGAAAGTTGGCATCGTAATGTCAAATTGCAGATTCGATAAAATGCGAAGCTTTTACTTTTATATGCTTACTAAAATGCAGAGTTGTAATAGCTCAGCTCACATGTGACTCGTTCGCTCAGCTCCTTCTTATTATCGAGTGAGCGATTCGTATCTAAGCTTATTTACAACCCTGCCAAAATGGATCAACAAAGAAAGAAAAACACGATCAATAATTATTTTGAAGACTCATCTAGTATTTCGTATAGGACAGAGTTGTAAATGGTTCCCATTGGACTCGATAGTTCAACTCATTGCACTGAGCCACTGAGCTGAGCGAGCAGTCATATGTGAGCTATTTGACAGCCCTGGTTTATAACTTAGTAAAGGTCTACAATTATTTTGATTTTTAAAGATTTAAAAAATTCATTGAATCTTATTAACAATGTATAAAAAATTTGACTGCCAATTTAAAGAAAACACTTTAATAAAACTGCAAAATTACTGCTTTTTGCAGTTATATTAATTGATCATTTGAAAATGTACTAAAAAGACTGTTAATTTAACACTGGAAGCAGAATAAGTGCAAAAACATAAAATCTCAAACATTTTAATAAAAAGATCGTTTGAGTCTAGAAGGGAATTTTTACATTAAAATATTGTTAAAATTAAATGAACTAATTGTAATTTTTTAAATAACGGTAAAATTTTTTAGAGATACATTTAAGGTAAATCTATTTTAAGCTCCTTGAATTCAGACAAATTAAACATAAGAATCGACATTAAAAATTAAAGCGTCGTATGGCTTTTGTTAGTGCACTGACATTCGCTGCGGAACATCTCAGGGTTGATCCGCGGCAGATGCTAACAATTTTTCATTTACAAAAATTTAGTATTGCTCCAAACTTTATATAACCTTAAAATTTTAGTTGGCCTCTCAAGTCAACTATTTTGAAGAACTTTTGTTTTAATTCGACTAGAAAATCTTTTTCAAAAACTAACCTACAAACTAGAATCTAGTTAACCTAATTTTAACCAAAAATAAATTGAAGATTATTAACGAAAATTCGTATTCTTCTTTTTTTTTTGAGTAACAATTTTCAGTTCTAAACGACCGAGCTGGACTACACTAAGGCCTAAAACAATGACCGGCATTTGTATGGCAATTAATTTGGTATCGGCAGCAGACGCAGCAGCAGCAGCAGCTGAAACTAATATACGAATATGTGGAGTGGTCTTCATTTGTGGCGCGCAGCCATTCAAAACAAACAAACAAACAACAACAAAAACGTCATTTTTTCAAACAGAATTCTGTGGGACAGGCAGCCTCAACTGTTAGATCCATCAAAGGCGATTAGTGCCATCAACAATGATAATAATTCTATTTATTTTGTTTTTGTTAGTTTTTGTTGTTTTTTCTCAGTATTTGTTTTTGTGATATCTTTCAGTTAAATGTGTTGAAGTACGCCTGAAGGTTTTGAAATCTCAAAAGAAAGATTCGAATCGTTTCTGCAGAGCATTTGTCTAATTTCTGGCGGTCAATTAATAACGACGCCATTAATACAACAACAACAACAACAACAAATTAAATACAATTTAAAAAAAAGCGATGATATTTTTT
This sequence comes from Suillia variegata, assembly GCA_949127995.1. Taxonomy (NCBI): domain Eukaryota; kingdom Metazoa; phylum Arthropoda; class Insecta; order Diptera; family Heleomyzidae; genus Suillia; species Suillia variegata. The sequence continues at coordinate 8,829,994 of OX421843.1, read as the reverse complement.
TATGGCTGTCAAATTATTGAAAAGAATTCTCAAATTGTTTTACAAATTACAAGCGCTACAAGCTGCCGGCGTAAGTGACCAACAAATAATGGGGACCCAGTGTAGTGTAACCTTGTCGAAAGCGTTTTTCGTTTTTCGTTTTTCGATTTTCGTTTTTCATTACAGCTGCCGGAAATCTTCAATTTGAATGTTGGAGTGCGTTAAACAATGCGCGCGCGCAGAGGGCGATGCGGCGGCGCAACGGCAGCGGAAATGGCGCACACGGACTCGGACTCCCTTTAAATCTTTTGCTTAAGCAGATTATCTTTGTGCGTTTCGTTTCGTTTCGTTTTTGACATGTTTATTTTGACATGTTTACAAGTTTACGCATGCCGACGCCGCCGCTCACAAAGGCGGCGGCGACGGCGGCGGCGTCTGCCCTGCCCTATAAATCTGAATAATTGCGGTATTGAAAACAGCTGTTCTTCGTCTTTACATTTTATAGTTCGAAAATGTATTCCAGCCTCATTTTTGTTTCGTTCATGTTTAACACGAAATAAAAGTAAAAGTAAAAGTTTCGCTTCTGGGACTTCCGGTTACAATTCGCCGATTGATTTTTGTGGCTTTGATGTGGAAAACTCGAAAGATTCGGAATGCAAAATGGTAAATATTTCTTTGGAGAACGCAATCTTGAAAATGACATTGTCAATGTTAAAATAACATGACTATCAAATATGACCAAACGACTGAGTGGTAGGTTAAGTCAACATGACAGCTGGTGGAAGAGATTATTTGTTTGTACTTTAAGATTTTTTTTTAGGTTTCTTGTGACACGTTTTAAATGTGAAAAGTATTTGACATATAATAGAATTACAATTTGCCTAATATCTCTATTAGTTAACAAGTTATATACACTTAAAATCAACCAGAAAATTTACTTATATTCTCAATTCTTTTTAATTTATTCTTATTAAATGTAAGTAATCAAAATTTAATATAAAATATTTCAACTAATTTTTAAATATACGTAGTGTACCTTAGTGTATATTAGTGTACATAACCTTAACGCAAACCAAATCAAATTCCAAATATTACAGACACTTTCTCAACTTGCAGATCGCAACTTCTGAGTTTGGCAAAAAATGCAACGGACACTAACTCGCCTCATAGTGAACGGTACGTTTAGTGTACAATACAGAATAGTTTTATTTAGAAAACTTCGTTAATATGACTTAAAAGAACAAAATGACATTGGTAACACATTTTTCTTTCCTTTCGGTTACATCTCTTCCGAAGAGAGGCGAGTAAATGTTCCACTGCATACAGTGTCGAACGCAATCGATGCGTTTTGTGTTCTCCTTTTGCGTACGTAACCTTTTGAGTGTGATTCGAAAAAAGAAAAACTTTCTTTTGAAATAATTTTCAAAATTTCAGGCAAAAGAGTAAATTTAGTTTAATAAAACAAATATTATAATTTGTAGCATTAAAAGTATCTAATGGATAATAGTGCGTAGAAGCACTCTTCAAGCTTAAGAGATCAAAATCAAGATCAAGAAGATATGATCAGAAATTGATCTTAACAATTTCTGACAAGATTTTGCCAGATTATAGAATTTTTTTTATTTAGGCCATAAAGAGTATCTAATGGACAAGAGTGCATGGATAATTGCATTCTTCCAGCATAGAAGTTCAAGATGGCTTAAACCATTTTCCAGTTTAGACTTTTGAAGTGAAATCCATCGGTTGCCAAAATTCAAACACGATTTCAAAAACAATAAAAAAACTTTTTCAAAATGAATGTATAAAAAACTTTTAAATCGATTTTATATAAAATTTTTAACCAAGAAAAATTTTTACTTTAACTTTAAATAGTACAAAATAAAGCGAACACTAAGGGCCAGTCTAGCAACTGGTTTGTTTACCGCCTGCCTCGATGCCTTAACTGTATTCGAACATTTCCTGTTAATGACTTTGCGAGTTGATTTTTGCGGACTATTTTTTTTCTTCGATTTTTTTTTTGTGCAGATTTTGCACTTCTTTTGTGAGCGAGTGGATGAAGTGAGTGAAGTACCTCTTTTTTTTCATTGCTGAAGTGGCTGTTTCTGCGCTGGTTGTCATTATTTTTTTTTCGGTTTGTGTCATTTGTGCGAGTTTTGGCCTATACAATAAACAACAACAAAAAAAAAAACAGTCAGTACACAAAAAAGTGGAGTGGGTGTTTCTAACGCGAATTCTGGTTCGAAGAACGGGTTTGACTTGATTTCGTGCGGTTTTGTGATCTGACCCAGTTTCCTTGACGCATGCCTGTAAATTTGAAATTTTGCGTGTTGTGGTTTTGTTTTGGAGTCAATTGTGTTGCCTTGTTGCCTTGTTACCCCCCAAAAATTCGACGTTCAACGAATGAAACGTCATTGTCATTTAAGACAAGAAATCGAAAAATTAATAACAAAAAAGTGGTTAATTAAAATCAGAATCAAACTTTCTTTGTTTGCCAATAAATTACACCGGAAGTGGCTAATTGACATTTTGGGAAGTAAATTTTACAAATTTTTTATGAATGTTTAGTTTTGCCACAGACTGTATCCTGAGATGCCAAGTGACAGAACGAGAGCAGGGGCAGAGACAAAAGACAGGAGACAGAAGACAGACACCAGAAACATGTGTTTTTTCTGTTGTTGTTGTTGTTGTTGTAAAATGTCTTTGATACGTTTCGTTGGACTCATGTACGAGAGTATTTACATATTTGCAATTATTTTAAACTAAAATAAAATTTTTCTTTTGCATTTTTCTTCATTTTTGTTTATTTTGAAATTTTTCTTCTTTTTTCGTTTTTATTTAAAATTTTGCAAACATTTTTGTAGGCAATAAATTATAAAATTTTGCTATTGTTGTTGTTGCTGTTGTCTGTTGCTGCCGCCGCCGCTGATATGGTGGTCGAGCAGCCGTCGTTGTTGTTGTTATTATAATTGTTGTTTTTGTTGTTGTTGTCTAATAATTAAACGACCATTAGGCGTTAATGAAACTGGGTCATTACCAAAGCAAACCGAGCCAAGTCAACACGTGCAAGACATGTTTTCGTATTTCTGCTTCTGCTTCGACTTCCTCCTCCTACTATTCGTTCCTCTTCTCCTGCTGCTATTCGAACCTTCCCCCTCCCCCCACCACGACGCACCACTTTCCCTCATTCAAGTCTTGTTTTATTATTTGCTCTTTTATTTAAGTTTAGTTTCATTTTTTTTTTTTGTTTTTTTTTGTTTTTTTTTTCCGTCATTTTTTTCTTTATTTTATTTTTTTTTATTAAATAAATTTTCGCACACATCTGTTGTTAATAAATGAATAAATAAATAAGACCACAATAACGAACGAGAAAAGCAACAACACTAACAACAACAACAAGAGTAATTATATAACATTTGCATACAATTTATATGCTAAATAATAATTAATTTTAAACGTTTTTATAAACAAGAGCAGCAACAACAACAACAACGACAACGGAAAAGAATTACAATTAAAATTTGGTCGAATTAATTAAGTGTGGGAATTTGTTGTTTTAATGTTGTTGTTGTTGTTGTTGTTGTTGTTGTTGTTGTTGTTGTTGTTGTTGTTGTTTTTACTTATTTTAATTAATGCAATTTTAATTCGCGCGAAAATGTGTTTAGAAAATTTTGTTCATACTAAGCGGAAAATCTCAGCAGTGGAAATTCAAATGCAACAAAGTGTAACAAAAACAAATTTAAGCGTTAAATTAAATTTTTATAAACAACAATTTTTATGGGTCCTATCGTAGTTGAATAATAAAGTTAGGCAAGTAGAAGAGAGAACGTGAATTGAGCGAACTCACCTCGACTTTTGCTTTATTTTGATTTCCTAACGATGGGTCGTGCTCTTTAGATCCACTTTTTTCTTTAATTTTAACATATATTTTCACAGGAGTCTCCATTTCCTGCCTTTCCTCCACTTAAATAAAATCTCACCATACTCTTCGTACTTTCGAGTTAATCGCTTTTTAAATTTTCTTGTAGACCTTCCTCAATAATGTCAAAATAAGTTTGAAGTCTTTAAGCAATGAAAGGATTGACATAGAGACATGGACCAATAGATAGAGAATGAAATTTTGAATACCTTCAAAGAATAAAAGAGACAAGTCAAAATCTTAAGTAACGAGTTTCTTTGATTGAAGGTAAGATCTGCATAACTAAAGATAATTTTTTATATACATACAGAGCTTGTTTAACTTATCTCTAATTTTTAACAGAATCGTAGATTAGGTAAGTGTGCCCTCAGATATGTATGTCAATCTAGACCCACAGCGATAGGATAGCAAACCAAGACAATATTGCAACGAAGGCGCTCGGCAGGAAAAACAAACTGCAGCAAGTGATTAATCAATTATGGCAAGTTGCAGACATCGACCGTACAACAGGACAACGGACTACAAATTCCATTTGAGAATAATTTATGTGGGCGCTGGAAAGGTGAAAGACCTTTAAGAAAAGCCAAAGCCGGCATCTCAACAATGTCCAAGCCGGTTAATTTCCCTGTTAATCTTAAATATTTACACTAGCCAATTAAAAAACAAGCAGATAACTTTTGTTTTTGTATTTTGTTGTTGTACTTTTGACATATTGACACTTGATTTCCTTTCATAAATGTTTGTTTACCAATGCGATGAGTTCAATTAACCCTTTGAGGGACACAAACAAACAATCCGAGCTGGTCATTAGCATCGCTCGCGCTTTTAAATGTGTGAAAATATTTGATGCGTGCGAATATAAACGAGTATATATGTACATATATTTGTATATACATATATGTATATGCATACATATATTGGACTGACTCACATTTTGTTATTATGCAAAGTTTGTGTTAATATTTGCACAAAATGTTTGACAAAATTTTCCGAAAACGAAAAAAAATTATCGAACTTGAAAATTAAAGCATAATTGAAAGTGCAAACAACAAATACAAAAACAACAACAATTTCGCGCCTAATTTCGCAGCTAGAGTATTCACAGCTACCGGCGGCGGGTGTTGTAAAAGCGTAAAGAACTCTGAGCATTTCAATAAATTAAATCGAGTTCTCCGAGCTGTGCCACATTTGGAAGCAGCAGCAGCAGCCTCCGAACACGTGTCCCGCCTATTTGACATTCGCAAAGAACTTTCCGTATTCAGATGCGAAGCGCTGACAGCTCTACGGCTACTTTTCGCGGAATTTCCAATACTGTTAATGATTATTTTTATCTGCGATGTCAGCGCGAAGTTTCGTGCTAAAATTAAATTTTTATTTGCATTTTGCTAAGCGAGCGTATTTCCGCCTAAAAAAGAACAACAACAACAAAAACAACCAAATAGCAACAAAACGTCACTAATCTGGCAATGAATAAAGGCGGGCGATACTTGGTATTTACAGACAAACAGACAGACAGACAGACGGACAGACCGAAATAAATTAAATAATCTTTAAAATTGCGCTAATTCGAATTTTAAACTGAAAGGCATATGTCCGTCCGTCTGTCCGTCCGTTGTCCGCGGGATCACATCACATCACTTTCCCATTACGGGAAAATAAAAATATTGACACGATTGTTTAACATGCCACGCCTAATTAATAAATAATAAAACAAAAAAACGAGAAAAGAAAAAAAACTGAATTTCAAGTGGAATTTTTTATTGCTGCAATAAAATTTCAGAAAAATTGTCACCCGGCGAAAATTTCGAAAAACTTTTTTCATCACATAAAATTGAAACAAACCTTTTCGAAAGTTCAACATTAAAGATTTTCGAAACATTACAAATATTTGACAGACGAACAGTTTTACAGTTTAATTGACAGATTGATTAGCACACAGATTAAGTGGAACGGAGCGATAGAGAGAGAGAGCGAGGAAGAGGGAGACACGGCGACACAATCAACCAACCAACCGTCCGTCCGAACCGACCGAAGCGGCAAGATCGCGTCGTCTGCGGTCAGTGTTAAATGTCACGCGATTAGCCGTCGCTGCTATTATCGCCTCAATTCGAGGGGAGTTTCGTGCGATGCGATCAAAGCGTCTTTTTGTTCTATTTTGAATGCTAAAAATTTCAATTTTTAATTGATTTTTTCACAACACAAAACACAGAAAATATTTTGTATACTTTTATATACATACATACATACATACATACATACATACATACATACATACATACATACATACATACATACATACATACATACATACATACATACATACATACATACATACATACATACATACATACATACATACATACATACATACATACATACATACATACATACATACATACATACATACATACATACATACAAACATACATACAAACATACATACATACATACATACATACATACATACATACATACATACATACATACATACATACATACATACATACATACATACATACATTCATACATTCATACATTCATACATACATACATACATACATTCATACATACATACATACATACATACATACATACATACATACATACATACATACATACATACATACATACATACATACATACATACATACATACATACATACATACATACATACATACATACATTCATATGTATATACAATATGCATTTCCAACGTTTTTATACCTTTAGGTCACAGTAATTCGGTAATTTTTCGTTTGTGTGACGTTCTTTTGTTGTGAAGGCGTTTTAAAAATTCCACCTTAACTTTTTATTTTACTCTTTTAAGAAGTTGTTAACAAAGTGTGCCAGCTTGAGGGAGTACTCTTATAGTCAAGAGCTCTATGTCAATTTCTAATGAAATAAATTTAAATTTGATATTTTATGACATTTAATTTGAATTATAAGATTACCAAAGAGAGTGAGAGCTCCAATTCTCTCTCTATCTGACACACTTTGTATAAATACATTTTGGTTGTTAGTGGCAGGACGACAATTGAAGGTGTTCGTTTGAAACAGAGATTCGAAAAGCAGAGATTCAATTGCATAACACTTGTCGCAACTTCGTCGTTTCTCTAAATTGCCTCTCTGCTCAAAAATATGACATGAGCTCTCAATCCTTTCTTATATTATATAAATTTTTAAATGTAGCAAAAGAGAACAAAAGCATCGACTAAAGCGGAAGTGCAACTTAGACCAGAAGAACGCTGCAAACAGGGATCAAACTGACGTTTGAGAAAATTGAAAGTTTCTCTCAAAGTTAATAACAAATGTAATTCTCAAATCATTCCGAAAATGAAAAATAACACTTAACTTTCACATTTGACTTCGATTCGAGGTTGATTTGAGTTTCTACTGGAATTTCGAAAAATAGAGAAATTTATTTACCATCTCAATTCTGACCAAAATCAATTTTTGTGTTTAATAAAAATTTTTTTGTAGGTAAAAAAAAAACTTAAAGCGAAAAAAAAAATAATTTATTGTTTAAGCAAATATTGTGTTGTAATTTATATAAAAAAAAGAGTTCAATTTTATTTAAATTAATTAAAAAATGATCGTACAAACATTCTACATGTATATAAAATTCCACATTGAAAATTCATTGGAGAGTAACGTTTGAGAATAAATCATTTTCATACATTGAGAATAAACTCCGCACTTTTTGTTGAGATTTCTGCGAATGCAAGTCAACCTCAAATCACTTTCAAACATTCGACATTTGAGAAAGTTCACTGATACGCGTATCAAATCATTCACAAATCAATATCAAAGCTCAATGCCCACTGGGCAGAGAGGTTGAGAGGCCCAGCAGAAAACCTTTTGACATTTGAGATAATTGTCAAAATCGAATTAAATACTATAAATAAATTCAATAAATTCGTTCGCTGTTGAATTTAACAAATTATTTATGTAAAATTATGTTACACGCTCCAATAAAAATACCAACAACAACAACAACAACAGCTAACTAACAAATAACAAAAATCTCAACAACCGAAACGCTTCACAACAAATGCCACTCAATAAATTAGCAGACAATTCATTAACAAATTCGTTTTCCCTTTACTCCACTGCGGGGGGCAGGGGGGCGGGGTTGGATCCACCACTCCATAATGAAATTTTATTTTTTATTTTGATTTTAAAAACATTTTTAAAGTTCAAAAATGATGAAGCGGCAAAAATTAGAATAAAAAACGACACCGCCACAAAACGAACGAAAAAAAAATGCAAATAAAATAAAGATACGAGATACGAGATACAAGATACAAGATACAAGAGAACAGGAGCGGAATCGCTCGTTTGATGTAAACAAAAGGCGTCGAAACAAGTTGGTAAAGCTCGATTTTAGCTTGAAGAAATCTACGAACGAACGAGAAAAAAAAAACCTAATTCATTCACGTTTTTAACGAAACGTTTTTGTTGTTGTTGGTGTTGGTGTTGGTGTTGTTGTTGTTTCTTAAGTGTTTTTACACATTTTTGTACATTAGCAAAACGCGCTTTCTTGACTTTTGTTTGAAAATTTTCGCTGTTGTTGTTGTTGTTGTTGTTTTTTAGCCAAGTGTTGAACATAAATATTTATGTTTGAGATTCAAACTCGGTTGGAGTTCGCCTTGAGCGTTCGTTCGGCGTTAATAAATATTCAATGTATGCAAATAAGTTTATTAAAATTAAATAAAACAAAATTTATTTTCATTTTCATTTTTTTTAATTTTTTTTTTTTAATTTAACGACGGAATTTCTTGTTTCTAATAATTTGTCAAATTTAGCAAAAACAAAAGAAAAAAACAAACAAAATTTTTTTAGTAGAACGGAAATCACTTTTTACGCTTTTCAAAGGTTTTTGTTTTTGTTTTTATGCATAGCAAAAAAAAAGCGTTAAAAACTCAAATAAAAAATTTTCACAAAAAAACAAAAAAAAAAGATAAATAAAATTAATTACCGTTAAATATTTAAATTTCACAAATGCGAAAATCGTCTCGAAATCATTAATCTTTTGCTTTATGTGTGTGTGTGATGTGTGTGTGTGTGCATAGTTTCTGTACGCGATGTTGCTTTTTTGTAATGCACAGTGGGCGAAACGCCCCAAATGAACGGAAATACTATTTTGTGTTGAAATTCTGTTTTTATGAAAGTAAAAATAAACATGCATTATAATATCAAAAAAATATGTCTAACTAGTTTATAGTATCCGGCGTTGCCCGAGTTTTCCTTATAATAGAAGTTGGATCTACCCCTGTACACTTATGCATATCAGAAGTGGAAGAAGGATGGGTCAAAAATCTGAAAATTCTTTTTTTTTCCATTCAGGCCCATTTCTACAAATGTTTTCTATAAAACCCAACAAGATCCTGAGCTATGGTTGTGGGCGTAAAATTGATTCGACCTATTTTCTAAAGTGAGCGTTAAATTGATCCAATCACGCCTATTTTTTAAGCGAAGTTGTCGACTGTGACCATACCAACTCAGATACCAAATTTCAAAAGCAATATTAGCCTAAATATTTAATATTTATACTTAAATTCACAAATTGTGGGCGTATTAGGTTGGCGTGGCAGATTTTTTTTAGCCCTAAAATTTCCTGGGTACAAGTTTTGCAACTTCATATAATTTCAACGCGATCGGATGAATGGGCTTAAAAGCTCTTATGGTACAAGGAAATACTAATACAACGAAAGAAACATTTAAAGATATAAACATTCGTTTGTATTTATAAAGATATCACAATTTTTTTGGTATTACATGAGGAAATCAAAAGTCGAAGTGGATATAAAAATAAAAGAAAAACGTTACTAAGAAAAATACAAGGAAGATATTTAGTTAGCGGATCTTCCCGGTACTTTCCGTTGTAACGATTCTGAGTTATTCCAACCATTAACCTTTAGCAGAAACAAAATTTCAAATATTAAGTGGGCGTGGCAGATTTTGTATACCCTGATATTATTCCCGCTTCATTCCTATACATGTTTTCTATATCATTTTTTATATACATACATATATAGATTTTGATTTGTTAGTTTTTGATTTGTCGATGTTTAAACAAAATGTAAACCAAAATTTTTTGGTAATTCAAAGAGTTTTCTTAAAAATAAAGTTTGAATTCATATTAAAAACATTTAAGTTCTAAGCATAAGCCTTATAAATATCGACCTTTTTATATCATCCAAAGTAATCGGCGTTTTTTTCGTTTTAAGAAACTTTGTACGATATAATGGGTTTTGATTTAAAGCACCTCATATATAAAATTGTAAATATTTTGAACGTACTAGAAATTCAACTTTAGTCCACTGTGCATACACAAAAAAAATCGACGCCTGCAGAAAAAAAGGGAAAAGTTCTATTGAAATGGCATTTCGAAAATGAAAAACGAAAAACGAAAAACGAAAAAAAAAGAAATTCTTGTTCTTTTGTACATTGTAACAAAATTTGAATAGAAATCACTCAGCGTGTTTGTTTGTTGGTTTGTTTGTTTGTTTCTGCAAGTTTCTCAATTCTCAACTTTGACGAGCATAAAATACGCTTTTTTTCTCTTACTTTTTTTTTATATATATTTGGTAAAATGTATTTTATGCTGTTGTTGTTGTTTTTTGTTTACACATGCCAGGCACGTTGTTTCGCAATGAACATTTTTTTTTGGTTTAAAAACGATTTCAAAACAATAATTCGAAAAGTTAAAAAAAATGCAATTTGCACATGCAAAAAATTCGCTCCTTCCGTTCGCGGGGTCAGTCAAGTCGGAACGAGCGAGCGTGCGTGCGTCTGTCTATCTGTCTGACTGTCCGACTGTCCGTCTTGAGTGGCGCGAAATTGAAAAATTTACTATTTCAAATGTAAATCTTTTTTAAAGTCCAAACAAAAAAACGCTTTAAAAGATCTTTAAACAAATAAGTTTTAAGTATTTTTTTTTGTTGTTGTTTAGCTTTGTGCATATCTTCGAAATTGTAATTATGAGATCCAACCACCCGAACTTGTTCAATTTCAGTTTCGATTTCGATTTTTATTATTTTTACGCTCTTTCATTTCGATTTTCGTTTGTTCGTTCGTTTTTTTTTGTCGTTTTTTTGTTGTTGTTTTTTCGTTTGTTCGCTTCAAGTCAATGAACGCTAAAATTTCGCATTTAGTATTTGGCGAACAGAAAATTTAAATAAATAAAATTCGAAAAACAACAACAAAAAAACAAATTAACAAAATAAAATACATACATCAAAATTCAATACGAAATACGTGAACAATTTTGTCTTCTATGCGACATTGTTGTTGGTGTTGTTGTTTTTGTTATTGTATTGTCTGTCTGTTTGTCTGTCTGTCTGTCTGTCTGTCTGTCTGTCTGTCTGTCTGTCTGTCTGCGATCTGAGTTTGTGAGTTGGAGACATGTGCATGGAAAACTTTTCGTCAAAAGAAAAAAAAACATTTCGAAAAATATGTAAAAAAAAAACAACAACAAAAAGCAGAAAACACTTTCAATGCTGCCTGGTCTACTGCCACATTTTGTACATCAACTCAGTTGACAACTTTGTATTGTAATTTCAAAAATATGTTTCCCGGTCTAAAGACATCCAAAAGCTGAAAATAGTTGACCCTGAATTCGACTGTAAAAATGTAGGCTCAATTTTTGGGTGACGGGCGTGACATATTAAGCAGACATTCACCGTGGAAAGAAACTAAAAACAAACAGAAATTTGTAGTTGAAACTTTCTTTGGCACTTCATCACAAAAGGGCTCCTAGCCTAAGTGGGTCTCTTGGATCTTTCAAGTTAAATAATTTTGTGTGCCCAAAGTCTTACATAGGCCACAGCCCATTAAAGTCTTTTGTGGAGCTAGAACCCTCACTACATTTCGGTCGATTCCTTGAAAGATCGTCCATAGAGCTATTAGTGCTCCGACCAAGTGAAGTATCATTGTTTTAAAATTCGCTAAAGCAGGACAATGGCTTATCAAGTATTTAACGGATGGTCTCTTCGTCGTCAGGTTCACCAGTTTAAAGTAACGATACTAATTATGTCTATCTATCTATCTATCTATCTATCTATCTATCTATCTATCTATCTATCTATCTATCTATCTATCTATCTATATCTGTCTGTCTGCCTGTCTGACAAAATATTATATGACAAATTACATGTAATATTTAAATCGGTTTCCAGTCTCCATAATTTAAGGGATCCAATAGAGATCTGCATATATGTATAAGTAAAGCATGTACAAACTTGTTAATGTATGGCATATGTATATTGTGTTTTTTTTATTATATACAAATAAGTCTTTGCAGTGTAAAGCTTTCCCACCACTGTCTAAAAAGTATCTAAGCGTTTTGTTACAAAACTAATTTCTTTTTTGTTGTGAAGGTAGCTTCTGAATGATTTTTTATTTATTTAAAATCGGAGACATTTCAAATACCGCATCCGACTAAAATCTGCTGCAATAAGCCGTAATGACTTAACTGGAGTTAAAAGGTTCTTCTTAAGTGACTGTGCCCTGACAACTACAGGCAACTGTTTTTTTTTCATTCTAAATAAGCGATTTTTGGCAGGGTCCAGTCCAAAGAGTGTTCGACCTCTCGCTTGGAATTTAAAATGCACTTGTCAGGGAGTCAGCCATTTAGGAGCAACCTTCCAACTCGAGCTTTGTAGTTGTAACTTTTATTGCAGCAGATATCACTGGACAACTCGTGATAATTCTTTAAATTAAACAATTTGAAATTCCTTCTCTAAGGCGAAGGTTCAACTCGCTCGCATTTGCCCTATACTAAAAGTACAATAAATAAGTTAAGTTCTTGAAAAAGTTTTAATTTTCCTTCCTGTGGGTGTTCAGGGTAGCAGAACACCCACAAAGGAAAATAAATTTCCTATTTGCGCTAAACTAGATTTATGTGTGTTCGATTTGAAGCAGCTCAGCGCTATGACACAAATTGTTTTCTAAAAAAAGAAAACAATCTTTTACTTTTTTTTCGTACTACAACAAAATATCGGAGAGCATGAACGTCAAATAAATTCAACTAATTGCACGCTGTGCAAAAATTTCGCACAGTGGGATAAAATTGCTCCAAAATAGAAATAAAAATTAAAAAACAAATAACATAAATTTGGGAAAAACAGCGAAAACGTCGAAATATATTCTACGTTTGTATGTGTGCGCTGTGTGGCATAAGGAACATTAAAACTTAAATATAAAAATAATAACAATAACAATAAAACAACAGCAACAACAACAACAACAACAACAGAAGCGTGACCTTAAACCATCTCAAAATAAATTCCAATTTTACGACATAAATAAAATAACACAAACAAAATTAATCAAAAAATACAAAAATAAAATAAATCTGGCTACATTAAAAAGTCCGAAAGCTGAGTACCCAGTCGGCAATTTGGTTAGCGCTTTTTAGGTGAAGCCCTTCTGAATTCACTTCTGGAGAAAGTGTAGTAGAAGGAGTAAATTGTTATTTAGACAATATTATGTAACAACAAAAATAGAAAACTAGGCTAATCCCAAGCTTATGAAGGGTATATAAGCTTGGGATTAGCATAGTTTTAGCACATATGTAAGTGCTACATGTCTCTATTATAAGTGGGCGTTGTTATTATTAGATCACGCCTATTTTTGTTAGTGTTAAATACCGATTTTGAACTGGTTACATACAGTGTAAAATGTTAACCATCTTTAATAATTTTTTATTAGCAAAAAATAGTGGTTTGTATGGGAGATGGGCGTTGTTCTTATCGGGTCACGCCCATAATGTGAGCAGTTTTGTGTTACTACTGAAGTGCTAAATATCGAATATTTTAATAATTTTTTTTTTGGAAAGGTGTTGTTTGTATGGGAGGGGGTAATAGTTTTAGTCCAATCTTAGAACTTAGCCTCCGCTTGGAGAATAGGAGCACACATACCAAATTTCAGCTCTTAAACTACGGCTGTAATCACTGGGACTGGCTCTTAACCACCATCTCGAAAACGATCTTCTAGAAGTACACCTTAAGGTAGGCCAAGCAACAGACCTTCTCATGGAAAGAAATAAAAGAAGCCTTACAAAGTTGACATTTCATGCAAAAAAAGGAGAGGAGTATGAAAGAGAAGCAAAGTCCTGTGAATATGAGGCAGATTCCGATACATATCCCCTCGACCTATGTTCGAAATATTCTTAACCATTGAACTTGCATTCCTACACAATCCGATATACTTTATAGGGAGTAATCGGTTGAAAGTGAGAGTGGAAGTGGAAGTGGAAGCCCTCTTCTCTGCCAGGAAGGACTTTTAGAAGTGCTTTTTGTGACAGAAATTTCCGACTGGGTATGCATGTACACCCCACGAAAAATATTGTTTATATTTATAATTGATTTGCCCGAAATACAAATTGAAAAACTTAAATCAAAATAAAAATCACGTATTTGCGAACCAAAATAGTAAAAACGAATTTATTAGTTGAAAAATTCCATTAGCATAAAAATAAAATTAATAAAAACATAAATTATGAAAACCGAAAAAAAACTACAAACCCGCTTAAGCGAACTTCCTAATTTGTCTATTATAATTAATGTTTATTCTCTTTATTTGGCAAAAGTTTTATTTAATATTCGTAATTTATGATTTTTGCATTTATGCACTTTATTAAAAAAAAAAATTAAATAAAAAAATTTCGCATTTAAAAATAAAAAAACGAAAGAACAAAAAAAATACAAAAATAACAAAGCTAGCATAAAAAAATATACAAAGCAGAATGCCAAAAAAAAACAATAAAAGAAGCGGCAATAAAATTAGAAACAGGCGAGCAAGTCGGAAAAAAAAAACGCGCACATGGCTGATATTTTTTTACGATTTTTTGTTTTTGTTTTTTTTTAGTATTTTTTCATTATAATTTTTTACGACTGCTTTTTGCAGTGATTTTATTAACCCTTCGAGAGCAGTTATCATTTAGCATGATACTGCAGTTTTTTTTTAGCAATTCTTAAGCGTTTTCGTTATCTTCAGTTGTTCACTTTTGAATCTGAAGCGGACATTTTGAAGAATATTTTACTTTAAATATTCACACTGGCAATGGAAATATGACAAATTGACCGCATAAGCGTAGACAAGGGTTAAGGCTCGCGTTTACCACTTGAATTTCGTCGTAGTCGTTCCCGTCTCGTCTCCCTCTGTCTGTCTGTCTGTCTGTCTGTCTGTCTGTCTGTCTGTCTGTCGGTCTGTCTGTTGTGGCCTGATCTGCTGGCTCGACCTGGTCTCTAAATCGAATTTCTGTGCAGCGAAGCGTATTCAAATTCGAAATCGAAATCGACAAATGCAAAAAAAAAACAACAACAACAATAACAACAGAAAGCGGCAGAGAAAAACACCCAAAAAAAATCGACTCGCCGCTCGTCTATACAAAAAAAAAGATGCGACGCGACTGGGAATCAAATCAATAAATAAGTAAATAAATACGATTCGATATTTTACAGGGAGTGCAGCGCAATTTGTAATCACATAAAATTTTTTAATAAATTTTTTTAACAATTTTGTTGTATTTTTTAGGCATTCTTTTCAAGCTATCGAGATATTAAAAAAAGTTAGCCGATTTTTTTTAGCTTACGAAAGTAGATCTTAAGACTTCCAAGAGGGTTTCTTAAGACTTTTAAGAGGGTTTCTTAAGACTTTAAGAGGGTTTCGCTTAATTTTTTTCAGACTTTTCAGAATCCGTTTCTACGAAATTGTTAAAAAAAAAGTAGTTTTAATAAAAAATATTTAAAAACTTTTATTTTTCCGACAGGATGAGATTTAAAAAGTTTTCGAAAAAATATCTCTAAAAATTCAAGTATTTGAAGTTCTTCTAAAAGCTCGTTTAATAGCGTTTAATGAAGTCTGTTTTCTGAATCGTTTTTTTTTTTATAAAAAGAAAAGGAAGATATAATTAGGAACAAAAGCTTTACTGTATCCGAAAGATTCACTTTTGATAGGGGACTGTAAAACTTATAATACGCTCTATTGACCCTATAGTAAGTATTTCTATAGGCCTATAGTAAGTATTTCTATATGGTCTATAGAGCACTTGAAAAATATTTCGAACTTTAAATAAATCGAGAACGCCTCCTTTAAAAATACTTCCCGCTGGATCTCAAAATTGGATTCACTAACCTCCAAATAGAGAAATAAATTTTGAAAAGAATTTCGATCGTTCGCTATTTAGAGTACACCATGTAAAAATTTGGGTGTTTATTATACCCAGACACGACTGTATATAAGATTAATCTTTGTATATATATTTTTTATATGTTCTCGTATATATGAGCATACATTATTTGTTTCATATACACTGAATAAAGCTTTTATTTTTTATAGTATATAAGACTCACTACAGTCCCTGGTGCTTTTTATTGTTTTCTCGAAACTTTGATTTGTACAATATCAGAATTGCTGGCTTACCTGTTTCTCAACGAGCGGTCGCGTATAGATGAATTCCTTCTTGGGTGAATACAGTTCGGGCGGAAAGCCTTTGAAGGAGTAACGCAAAATGCCATCCGCCGCAGCGTCCTCGGCGGCATCGCGACGTCTAGCTAAAGCGGCGGCTTCAAAGTACGACGCCGACGATGCACTTAAATTATGATCGTCGTCGTTGCCGCGACCACCGCCGCCGCCGCCACCGCCACTACCGTTGTTGCTGCAGGCGAGGCAGGTTGATGTTGTCGACAGTGCGCAGCAGGAAGACGACGACGCTGTGGTCGTTGTCGTCGCGT
The DNA here is from genome assembly GCA_949127995.1 of Suillia variegata. Lineage (NCBI taxonomy): Eukaryota > Metazoa > Arthropoda > Insecta > Diptera > Heleomyzidae > Suillia > Suillia variegata. Next base: position 8,813,358 of record OX421843.1, on the reverse strand, counting down.
AGGAGTGTGTCGAGCGCATGGTCGCGTAGGTGTGGCAGCTGTTTGACGACGCTGATGCGCGACAGTCGCGACAACACGAAGCGTCGTCGTCGTCGTCGTCGCCAAGTGAAAACGTTTCGCGTAATAAATTCTGACATTCTGGCGCGGCGTCGGCGGCGGCAGCAGCAGCAGCATCATCGATGTCGTTGTGCGAATCGGCGGCGTTGGCGACATCGACGTCGGCATCGGTATTGGGTGCGGCGACGATGGCGGCAATTAATTTACGCGCCTCGTCAGCCATGCCTACAACTGCGCTTGCGGTACGCTTCGTTCGTTGGCGGTAATTTGCACGCGCGTAAAATTTATTTTTATTTTATTTTTTTTTTTTAGTTAAATATAAAAAAACAACAAAAAACAAAAGAAAAACGAAAAAAAGTTCGCGTCGTCGTTTAATTAAAATGCAACGCCAGACAGCGACAGCAATTTGTTGTTGCCGTTATTGTTGTTAATGCTGTCGTTGTTGTTGCTGTTGTTATTGTTGCTGTTGTTATTGTTGCTGTTGCTGGGTTCGTAGCACCACGTCGCCGTCGTCTGTCGTACGTTGTTGTCTGCTGCTGCTGCGTCGTCGTTTGTTGCTGTTGCGATTTTTCGTTGTTGCTGATTTTCGGTTTGCGATTTGTAGCGCAGATTTCGCGAAATTAAACATTAGATACAATTTGTATCTTGCAGATAACTTTTGAATTTTTTTTTCGTAGGCACACACGCACACTAACGCGATTTCCGCATAAACTGGAGAACACAAAATTTTTTTCGAGGCGTGTTTGCGATTACGCAAAAAGCTTGAAGAAAAAAAATCGCACAGATACTTTTTCGTAACTACGAGATACACGCGCGTAGAATTTGCAAGTTTCGGCACTTTTGCGGCAATTTACGAATTTTACGCAAATTTCGTTTCGTCGCTGTTGTTGTTGTTGTGTTTGGTGTTGTTGTTTTTGTTGTTGTTGTTGTTATATGTCGAGAACTCTGCGCCAAAACTTCACACGAATTTCAGCTGCAGAAAACGCGCCGCGTACGAATTTTTTTTTCTACTCGTTTTTTTTTCTTTTCTTTTTCGTTTAACAAAAAAATTAAAAACAAATTCAATGTTTTCTAGCTTGTTTTTTTTTTGTTTTCTGTCGTTTGCGCGAACGCGTATTGCAGCTTTTTCGTAGCTTTTTCTTTTTGTTGCTATTTTTTTCGTTAACAATTTTTTTCGCGTTTTAAGTTAATAAAATTAAATTTTGTATCTTTTTTTTGTAATTTTTTCGCTTCTAGTTTTGTAAAAGAAAAACGCGAAGGTCTCGCCTCAACTTCATGTCAAAAAAGTTTTTTTTTTTTGTTTTTTATAGACACGCTCGCATCGCGCACTGAACACGCTCGCTTTTAATATAAACACACACGCTGCATGGACGCGCGTAAGTTTAACAAATTTTCGTTATTCAAATACATATATATATATAAAGTATATATATATTCTTTTTTCGATTTACAATTTTTTAATTTTTTTTCAAAGTATCTATTTAGAAAAAATCGATTTTTTTCGTTCGAAACGAAATTTTTCGCTATTCACTCAATTAAACTGAAAACTGAAAACGTTGAGGAAAAAACGTTCGATTCGTATTGCCGAAAGAAAACAACAAACACACACACAAAAAAAATGAAATGAAAAGAAAAGAAGCAAAATCGTGTTAAAAGACCCGCTCGAAACCGCCACAGCAAACGTCCAAAACCGACAGTCTGAAGTCTCTGAGGCAACGCGCGCAAAAAGCGTTTTTCAAGACTCTTTCTTGACACAAAACTGCTATTTCGATTTTATTCTGTGCTGCTGCTGCTGCCTGTTGCTTGCTGCTCCGGTCTTTTTAGTTTTGTTGTTGTTGTTGTTGTTGGTTTTATTATTTTGTGCTTTTCGTGTTTCGTCGTCTGCGTCGCCGTTCGTCGTCGTCGTCGTCCGTCGTTGTTGTTGATCGACACACGCGCCCGCCGCCTGAGCCGCTAGCACAGCACCAAGCAACGCTGCCTGTCGCTTTGCTTTGCTTCGCTCGCTCGATTTATGCTGGCCAAAGCGCACAGTGGGAGATTTGCGTACTTTGATGCCCAACGTTCGCCCTTTAATTTTGTTGATTATCCCATAGCTCATGGTGTATAAAATATATTGTAAGGAAAGTAGACAAATGTCCCTCTCCACCTCGAAATTGTTTCTCTCTTTGAAAATGGAATTTTTTGTGTAGTTGCCATTGTTGCTATAAAATCATTAAGTAAATAACAACAACAATGTATGTAGTTTGATGTCAATAAAAAATAAAAAAAGCGTACTTCAAAATTTGATAGAAAAAAGACGGAAATCGAGGTGAATTCGCTCAATTTGCGTTCTCATTTTTACTTATGTACCTAACCTTAATATTCAACCATGATATTGTATAACTTATAAAATGTTTATACAATTTTATAAGCTATGGAAGATGGCAGTAGTTCTCGCTTGATTTTGATCATTCTCCGCCGGAGAATATAAATTCGGACCGGAGTGTTTACTATTTAAACAGTGTTACCATTCGAAACAAAAATGTATATAAAATGTAGAGCTATAAAGGATATATGTGCATCTTAAAGGGCGGAGGATACATGACAGTGTTACCATTCGACTTACAATAGAACCATATAGCAAACATGTGCGACATGAAGCACATTTTTTGGTATCTCTTAAATGGCGGTGGGTATTTGAGCTTCGACATAGCCGAAGTTAATTCTAGTTGTTGTTAAATTACATGTTCATAAACTAAAATTTAACACATAAAATATTAAGTCTTGTGTTAGCAAGCGTTTGTTCCACTGTGCGATATGCTGCTCGTATCTGTTTCTAAGCGCGCTAAGTTGTTGGTGACTGCTGTGGCTCTTCACGCGCTGCTCCCAGCTCGCAGTTCACAAAAACGCCAAAGAGCACGTTTATGAGCAGCAAACTATTTAAATTATGTTGTTGTTGTTGTTGTTTTTTTCGTTTATAATTTTTTTCATTTATTTTTTTTTCTGGTTATGTCTTCCAAACTGCAAGCGGCACTGAAGACTTGTAACTTGCGCCTTACCAAATTCCAGTTAACTTCGAAATTCTTGTCTTACACCTTAACCGAAAAAGAAGAATAAAAAAAGATACAAAATTGCGGCAGTGGGCGAGAAGCGCTCGCGCTCTGCCTTAAACCAGCTCTGAGCGAGTTTAGCGCGGCTATTGCGGTTATGTGCGAAAAAAACCGCAACTGAGATACAGAAGAGAGAACATTTTTATGATCCATAAGCAAAGCTTGAAATAGTGTAAGAGCGAGAGCTTGAACTCGCTGCAACTAGTGCTCGCGATTCACCAAAGGCCGCTCTCTTTTAGACCAAGCGCAGCTTCTCACTTTTTACTCTTGGCTATATGAGATGACTTTTTTTTCTAATCTTTGCTGCTCTTGTTTGATGTCGTTTATCAACGCTTGCTCGCGCATTGCTACAACGTCTTCTGCTGCATTGCTTTCTCTTTCTCTGCTGCTGTCGCTTTACAGGAGAGACCTGAAAAAGACGTCATAGTTAATGTGTGTGTGTGTTTGTGTGTGTGTGTGTGTGTGGCTTTCTTACCTTTATCTTGCATCCATCAAATGTGATATGAGCCAAGTTGATAAGCGCGTTTTTTTTTTGTTTGTTCTGCCAAAAGTTGTCTGCGTCGAGATATCTTTGCATATCCGCACAAGCGTTTATTTTTTCTTCTTCTTTTTTGCGAAGCGTTTATTTTTTCGCTTTAATTTACGATGAACTCTTTTCCGACGAAGACAAACACACAACGTGATCATGACTAAAGTTAAATAGACTTCATTCTTGTCGTTGTTGTTGGTGTTGTTCTTATTGTTGTTTCGGTTATGTGTTTGTTGTTGTTGTTGTTAGTTTTGATGGGGGTCCTTAAACCCTCAAAATCGAAATGTGCCCATGAGGGCACTAAACCAACTAAAACCAATAAATGAGAGAAAATGTGAAAAAATCAAAACAAATCTTAAATTGCAGTCAGTCCTACCGACTATTATAGATGCTTCTCATTAATGAAAATATTATTTTTTTATTTAGAACAAACGTTCCAGCATACCGTAAAAATCATTTGAAGTTATAAACGTTTTATTTTTGGCTATATGAGATGAACAATAAGTATGGAACACCCCAATTTTTCAAACCTATTGTTTTTAAAATTTAATCAGTTCGTCTCAAGCATAAATCAAAATTATCAACTTTCCACTTTTCTATTTGAACGCAATATCTCCAATGATTCTCAAGATATCATGTTAACAAGCAATTTGTATTTTTGTTGCTATGAGGTTGGTTATGGGCTTATTGGCCTATCGGTTCATCTAATGCATACGAGCAAGCAGCTCAATATTTCAAACGGTTCGGAAGATATCCTGTCTTAAATAAATGTTGCCGAACGATGCGCATGTCTAATTCCAAAGAATTTTAGATCCTGATCTGGAATATAGTTGAAGAACTGTAAGAAGAGCTTGTGCAGAATTTATGAGCTATTAGCAATTTTCGGCATATACCGGAAGTTAAACCAAGATTATACTTTTTTGTTGTTTTTTGTAATCAAGTTCCAAATCAGCTGAACATATTTGAAAGTAGAATCCATCGATTACCAAATCCGGCGCTTTAATAATAGGCTAACAAATTTTATTAAGCAACTTAACTAATTGTTTTTCTTGTTTTTTCTTTCCGATATGGACGCGTGTGTAGGCGGTCGAAATTCGTTTCGAATGATACTTTGACCAAATTCGCGTTGTCACAAATGTTATCTCTAATCATTTAAATCACTCATAGTTTTGATGACTTTGAGTCATTGGACATGATTTGTTTTTTATAGCAAGCAAAATAATAATATGGAAAAAAAACGTTTAATGTCAAAAGTCGAGATACAAACATTTAAAATGAAATCGTCAGAATTTGCCTAAAACCGAAATAAATCGTTTTTGAATAATTTTATAAGAAATATTTTAAAGGTTGGTTACTCATAATAAATTGTTTGTTGTAATATTTGAATTTTGAAACATTTCTCTAGAAATTTCAATACTTTTTGTCAATAACTTCTTTTTCAAACTTTACTATCGCTTGAAGATTAAAAGCTTTTATACAAACGTTCAGTTCGATGTCTCTTAAACTACGGCTGTAATCGCTGGCACGAACATACGAACTGACAGACAGACAGACGAACGGACATCATTAAATAGACTCAGAATTCGATGCTGATCATTTGTATATAGATTTATATATATATATTGTAATACCTACAACGACTCCTTTTGGGCTTTACAAATGCAAGAAAAAGCTGAGTATACCCTTCGATACGTGATGGTTTTATGGAATAGTGTATAAATGTGTTAAACTTATTAAGAAATTTATTAACTTGTTAATTTTACATTAAATAAATGTTAATTTTTAATAGTTACATATATGTACATATATAAAATAATAAGGCACTAAAATTATGTCCCCTGGCAGTTTCTACTTCAAAGATACAAATTTTGTATCTCAACCGACAACTGAAATTTATTTTCCATCTATTTTAATAAACGAACTTTTTGGCTCTTGCTTTCAATTAAAAATGAAAAATTATGTTCCATCAAAAAAAAAAAGACGAAGACTTAAAATGAATATCAAATTTCAATTAATCACTTTAGGAAAATTGCAATTTTCCACATTTCCTCAAAGCACAAAAATGAAATAAACCCCCTCAAAATCAATTTTAGAAAAAAAAAAACAAAAACAACAACAAAAATAAACACAACGAAGAGCAAAGCGAATTGAAAACGCGCGCGCGCTGAGGACGTTAAAGAAGTGCCTAGCCCAGAGCAGTCATCTCAGACCAATCCATGCCATGCCATGCCATTCCACATATGCTATTTATCACACGCGCAACGCGGCGCGCACTCGACCGCAGCCGCAGTCGCCGCCGCAACTGAAGCCGGCGCGTGTGTTATATCATCCGCTGCGATCCACGATCATTTTCAATAATTAAAAATTAACATTATTAACAAAGTTGAACAGAAAGCTGAAAAAAAAAACAAAACGCGAAATAAAATTTTCGTTTAGCATTTAAGGCCAACAAAATTGACGGACCAACGGACGGACCAACGGACAGACGAATAAACACACATACAAACAGACAGACGCACGTTGAGGGTAGGCAGCAGCAGCCTAGAGACAGACAGACCGACAGACAGACGGTCGATAGCGACGCCCAAAGCTAAATCCCAAAGAAATACAAATACAAACAAAGTCGCGGTGCGGCGCGGCGCAGATTGCGAATTTTCAGTGTATCGAGAAAACATCGATTCACAAGATGCAATTACGCATTCCGACACTCTTGCGTATGCGTCTGTCCAGACATCCATACGACCGTCGGTCTGTCCGTCGGTCTGTCCGTCGGTCTGTCCGTCGGTCTGTCCGTCGGTTTGTCCGTCGGTTTGTCCGTCTATGTGCGCCTAGGCCAAATGTGAGATCATACCGAAACAGATGCGATAATGCCAGGCCCCAAGCATAGAAACGATAGATGCGAGTAGATCGATCGTTCGATCGTTTGTACACTGGGAAAATGAAAAACGAAATATACATAGACAAGATAAGCATTTAAGCCCAATCTATCCCGCATACTCGGTATATATTTTAGTCATGCTATTGATCGGTAGGTGGCGCTGAATCATACAGTGAGGGGCATTATTTTCTTATACATATAAAATTGCTTGACTGTTCCTTTCAAGCTTATAAAAATTATTTTTCGACTAATTATAACTTTTAGGCACAGAGGATTTGGATTTTGTACAAGCACCTTCAGGAATATTAAAAAAACAAAAACTTTGAAGAGAATCGTCAAGAAAGCAAATCTTAACATCGCTTTTATACTGTGACAACATTTTTTTTTCTTAAGCAATATTTGCACATAGAAAAGAAGAGTTTTTTTGCAGTGTACATTCGAGTGTGTACTTCTTTGACGCACACGCACGAACCAACGCACGCTCCAGTGCCGCCCAAACGTGCGCGTCACTCGTCTGTACTAAACGCTAAAGCTGACAGAACGTGCCGGCAGCGTTGCGAGTATAACCGTGCGAAATCGGTTATATACAATTAATTTTTCATAATTTTCTGTTTTCTGGAAATCTTTTAAAATATCGTAAATCAAATTTCTTTAAAATCCTTTTTTGGTTTGATACCAAACTTCGTTAAGTTTTACTTAGTTCAGAAAAAAAAATATTCCGATAGCATATGAAAACACTTTTTGGCCGAAATTGGATATTCATCTAAATTTTTGACTCTTCTATGTTCCAGTTTGGAGAAGTCCATTGAAAGGCTTCAATAGGGAAAAAAAAGCTCCTTTAATAGTCGATTTGGAAGAATTTGTAATTCCTAGACTCTCTCTCTGGAACCAAAGAAAAAACCACTTTTGGAGTACCCAGAAAATTTCACATAACTGAATTCAGATGCCCCAATTCTGTCCATCCTTAGTTTGTGTATGCGATCGGATCGATTGGATCCGTTTCACTGCTTGTTCGCCAGCTTGTTCGATCGCACTCGCAGTAATTGGGGAAAATTAACTGAAGCATTTTTTTTTTTTTCTAATTTCACTAATTTAATTTAATTTTGTTTTGTTTTAGAAATTTATTTACTTAATACGATTCTGGCACATGCCGCACACACACGCACACACACTCACACACACTCACACAACCTTTGTATAAAGTTCTAATATCGGAGTATGAAAATTTTCATACGATGCGCATCCACAAGCAGAATTATTTCTAAAGTAAAATAAAAAAAAAGCAATGAACAATTTAAAAAATTAAAAAATAACCTTGCAAAAATATTGCATAAATTAAGTTAATTTAATTTTATGTATACACTGCGAGAAAAACGAGGCAAATCATATAAAATTAATCAATGAATTAATTAGTATTGATAAGTACTTTTATTCAAATTTGCATCCTGTGCCAAAAGATTTAATATTCAAAAGGTTTTGATTTTATAACATTTGAAATTTAAAAATGTTTTTAAACAAAATTTTATCTGAAAAATAAAAGATTTGATAGTATGATCAATAAAAGTTAAATACAGTATGCCCCGCTTAAGAGCGTCTACCTAAAATCCAACGAGTTTGTGGATACTTAAGCAGGATTTTTTAGTACCTTACCCGGGTAAGCCTTTACTTAACTGGGTAAGGAACTCTTAAAAATTTCGCTTAAAAAAACTCAAGACAGTTATTAAAAGCAGCGCTTAAATGGCTCAATTCAGTTACTTAAACCCGCTTAAGAACCTCAATGCAGTTATATAAACCCGCTTAAGTGCCCGTACGTACATAAGTAAACAACAGTTTTTTAATTAAAATTTTTATTTTGGTAAAATTTGCGATTCCGATTGACGTTAGTAATGACAGTTATGTATTTTCTTAGGTATTGAAAAGTAAAAAATTTTGAGTTTTTACCAATGTTGCCATATTAAAAATGTTCGATTTCATTTAGAAACAAAAAGTTGAAAACTTCAACTAAATTTGTTGTTTAAGTTAAAGAAAAGTGGTTAGTTAAGCGGGTGATATACTTAAGTGGTATGTGCACTTAAGAAGGGAGGTACGTAAGCTTGGAATACTATTTACATATATACATATAAAAAATTATGATTTCAATACAAAACAACTTAATAAAAAAATATTTATTAAAAATAAATCCAATATTCAAGTTCAAATTTTAAATTATTTTTAATGTCGTAAAAAGTTATGACAATTTTAATTCGAAATTTATTAATAATTCCTCACGTTTTTTTTTTATTGTTCTTTTTTTTCAGTTTGTCGCCCGCTCGTGACTTTATTCCAGAGAGTGGCAACAGAAAAAAAGCAACTTGACATTTGTTTCCCTGCCAACAACAATTAACAATGGAACAAAAAACTTATACTACGTATAGTATATGAAAACATTTAATAAATTGCATAAAACTATTAAGCAAAAACAGTAAATACAAATACAAATACAAAAGCAACAAAAACAACAACAAATAAAAAAACAACAAAACAATTGCATAAACAATAATTAAAGTTGTCTGCGATCGTTAATAAAAGATGTCAAACGCTCTTTGACAACTGAGGAAAATACTCAATTACGATATGGGAAAATGCATTTCATTTATTGTACGACAAGGCAGCCAAAGTGAATTCCTGCAACAACAACAACAACAACAACATCAACAACAACAATAACAAAATGTCATGGCGAATTATTATTGACATAGCAAAAAAAAAATAGAAATCGAAGTTGTTTTTTTTTTCACATTTGATTGGAAACAAACAAAAAAAATTGCATAAGTTTAATTAAGCAGTTAATTTAAACAAATTTAAAGACACGTTGAGTCAACACTTTGGAAAATGTTTACTTTATAATTTATGGTAAATGTCGAAATGTCAAAAGGTAATTGCGACAGGCGGCGCCATCGACAGTCGGAGTTGTCGAAAAAGACAATTCCTTATTGTTTCGGTAAACTCGTATATGAGCATTCATTGTTCGACCTTACGGGCTTAAGATCCCGTGAAAAAACCAAGAAGCGACCAAAATTGCGATTTTTTTTAAGTAAACATTTTAGCTTAAATCGCATGAGAATTCTACTCCTCCAAAAGAGTTGAGTAGAAAATAATTCAATGAAATGCCGCAATTTTACTATTTGCGCTGTTTGGATAAATTTTTACATTCATAAGAAAGCTTAGCTTAAATGAAACTGGTTAAAAGCCAAGTTAGTACATGTAAAATTAACATTTTGCTCTATTTAAATTGAAAAGCTCACATGTCCACTAGTTACCAAATTGAATATATTTTAGTTAAATTTAATTTATTTAAATAACAATTAAAAGCTTTACAATGGCAAATACCTGTCAAAGTATTTGGAATGAAGATTTCAAATTTCTATTTTCAATCTTAATTCCGCGCCATCGACCATAATTACAGTCGCCGTCAATCATGGTAATTAAACAGCAACAACAAATTTATATTCTTTTATTTTTTCTAAGCACGCAACAAATCAAACGACAACAACAACAACAACAATAACAAAATGATCCATAACATGAAATACTGGGTTCATGGTATAAAATGTTTCACGTCGCACCACTCGCGTTTGCCTACAAATTATCATACATATGTATATTACAACAAATATCTCAGTTGTTGTAATAAATTCCATCTCTTGTTAAGGGATATTCTCTGGGGTATTCTCTGAGTTGTTATTTCAGGCCTTCTCTGATGTTCTGCTATAAGATCTTCTCTGGGGTCTCATCTAAGATCTCTCCTGGGGTCTTATCTCGAGTATTCCATGAAGTCTTCTCTAGAGTCTTCCGGGGATCGTGTCTGAAGTCTTCTTTAGATCTTCTCTGAGGGTCTTCTCTTCGCTGAGGATTTTCTCTATAGTCTTCTCTGTGGACTTTTCTGTGGACTTCTTTGGGGTCTTCTCTGAGCATTTTCGCTTTAAAATATTTTTAGAGTCTTCTTTGTTATTTTATCTGGAAAAATATATTTTAAAGATCCTTCGGTAAAGATTCCGCTCAAAACGCCACTGATCCCAAAATTGACGATAAAAAAAAACATTTTCAATAATGGGGCGGGTAGGGGAACAATTAAATAAATAAATAGGAGAGAAAAAAAGCGGCGCACATGTCACACTTAAATAAAGTCAAAGCAGCTGTTGGGACGGAACCCGCGCCGTAACCGAATTGGAACGGTCAGAATCAGTGTCAGCGTCTGCGTTCAGCTCCCAACGATCCAAGCGATCGTAATTAGTGCTACGCTCCGCTCCGCTTCGAAACGAAACGACTTCGACGGCCGGCTACGCGTGGTGCTAACCCTGACCGCCGCCAACGCAATTCGCAATTGGCAGCCAAAGTGGAATGAAAGCAACAACAACAAAGACAACAAATACAATGAAATAAAAATAAAAACATAGACAAGCGTATAAATCGACAGACGGACGCACCACAAAGTGCTTCAACACTTTGGAACGCCAATAAATTCCATAAATAAAATTATTAATTTAGTCGAAGCAGAATGGAACCATTTCTTGAGTTCTTTTTTTTTCTTCTTGTTCTTCGTTTTTCCATTTGAATTTCTTGAGTCATTTTCGTTTTATTAATCCAGCAGATGTGCTCTAAATAACACCGAGCAACACATGAAATAATAGAAGAATCGTTTGAACCATGTCGGGTAACTCTCTCAACCTCGCATTCCTTCACATATCCTCTAAAAGAGATAAAATATTGGAAGAGTTATTCGACCATTTGATGCCGCACAGTTTTATCGTGCATCCACTTGACATAAAGAAAAACTTTAAATGTCTTAAAGCATTCGATTTTCTAAGCTGTCACTGGAACTCAAACCAAGACTTCAAAAGCACGGAGCAAGCACATGACGTACCTAGTTTCTTAGATTCTTCTCTTAGCCATAAGCTAACAGAAAATTTTTGTTAAAAATCGAGAGCAGATTCCAAAAGTCTCGCACATCTGTCGTCCAGTGTAGGTAATTTAATTACCAATCATGGGTAACCATCGCTTGGATTGTTCTATGGAAATTCATAACTGTAAGTAGACTCTCGAAATGGGTGGGGCAGGCAAGCTACAACACAAATGACATTTCTCGGCTGGCGCAAGTGTTCTTGCGGAGACTTTTTGCTCAATGAAGGCGACTTTTGGAAATTGGACACACGAGACCAACAGCCGGCCAGACAGGCAGACAGACAGACAGACAGCTAAGCCACCAAGTAAGCGATTGTTTGAAGGTACCAATTTACATATGTACGTCTGTCTGTCTGTCTTTCTGTACGGATACACTGTATTTCAGAATTATAGCTCCACTGTTTTTGAAACATGAAGTTGGCTGTGGATTTATTATTATATAAAATGTAGAAATGTCAGACGGTCTGAAGAAGCACAGATGAAGAATTTAATGCTAAGCAAAATTGCGTAACGGTTGCTCGGTGTGGTGGCTCACACAATTTTTAAAAAAATATAATGGAAAATTGCTCGCCACTAAAATTTCCTAGTGCAAAAGAGGAAAAATTGGATATGCTCTGGTTTTATGCTCTTCACCCGACTATAGATCGTTTAAAATTAACTTTTATCATTATCAAAACTTTCCATTAGGTTTCCAATATGGACAAGTGGAGGTTCTCAATAAAGATGGCCTAAGAAACAATTTGACTTAAACCAATAAAAAACTTGTTTAATAAATTTAAATTGTTTAACTAACTCCAACAAAGTGAAAATGTTGATATGAAACGGTGTGTACAAGTGAGTATTTGGAAAATTTGTCACGCCGCTACATGCTGTCGTCCAACGGCTGTCTTGGCTCGTTGGTTAGGCTGGCTTAGCGCTTGTCTTGACTGGCTGGCTGGCTGGCTGACTCGCTGACTGTCCCTGTGCCTGTGCCTCGCTTCGACACTCGATGCTGCTGAAATTCTAAAGTTGCTGACACAGTTGCAAACGTAAACACAATTCCACAAGCCACCAACCAACCATAACAAAATCATTCTCCTCTTTTTTTCTCTTTTTTGTAATTATTTAAAAAAAATTTCTAATTGCTGAGGAATTTTATATGCAAAGCAAAAAAAAACCAACAACAAAAGAAAAACATTTTTAATAAAATTAAAAATTAAAAAACCGAATATGAATATGGAATCGGGCTAATATTCAATTACGTTTTCGGAATTGACTGTGTGGCAAGAGACGCTCAGTGGGAAAAGTCCACAAATAGCTAACAAAATCTCAATTCGCTTTGGCTTTTGGCATATCAAGTTAATAAGTTTATGAAATTTATAATTCACAAAAAATATTGAACGAGCAGTTCATTGAAGGTCTCCCATTGGCGGTTTTGTTTTTCACCAATATCCAAAATATCATTGATGGAAATTTTCGAAAGAAATAATTGGATACGACGGCCAACACAACAAAAAAAAGGATTAACAACGTTTCGCTCATCCGATAACAAGCGGGATGATTGCTTTTGTGTACTTAGGTAAATATTTATGACCAGCAAAATTCGTTCGATTAATTCTGATTTATTTAAAATGGGCGTGGCATTGATATAAACAAGTTGGAATAAGTTGGTATAAGTTCGGCATAGCCATTGAGGCGTTAACTCAAAGCAAATCAACTGGGAAACATATGGAAAGTGGTTTCATTGTCAGCCAATTCAAGAAAACTCTCCTGATCCTGAATTACATATTTTATGTCCCATATTACACCCATTGCTGACATCCGACTGTATAAATTTCTGATTATTGATATTCCATATTCCAATAATTGTAAAATGTTGCCTTTACGCAAATTTTTCCGCCGTAATGCGGTGGCAAGTGCATTGGCTTTCGATGTGAAACATACCAGGTTCGATACTCGACAGACGCCAAAAACCGAAGCTAATATTTTTTTAATAGAAAAAAATATTTCTTTGTGCCCGGGGTTTCGCTTGGCAAACATTTGGCAAATCTTGTCACAAAAAAGTTTCCAAATTAAAAGCTTAGCCTACACTCTGCTAGGGTGGTTTCAGCATATATATATAAATTTTTTAAGAATCCGCAACTTATCTGATTCGAGTCGAATTTCAAAATGTTGGGTACTTTAGTGCTATTAAATCATACAATACCCGCCATTATATGGCTTGGCTAAGGAAAAATCGTTTTATATGTACAAAAAATTGTTAGTTGCAGAAAAACTTAAAAGATTTTCGTTTGAGATATTTGTCTAATTTGACTGCCATTTGAAGGGCGGGAACTTTGCGTTTTTGATTACAACATTAAGTCAAAATATGCAAAGATCGTTTTTTTTTTTTGGTGTAGTTCCACAATAATCAAAAAAGCCGCGTGAATAAATCAAGCAAATAATTGCAACAACATTTATTCTCACCAGTTTCAGCGTTAGTTCCTCCACACAGCTGAAGTCCATAAATACAAAACAGCAAAAACAAAAACAAAAACTCAAAATGGAAGTATAGTAAGCACAATGCGCGCCACATATGTGTGTATTTAGACCATAAAAATAGAAAATACGTACGCGAAAAAAAATAGCAGAATTATAATGCAGCAATAATTCAGTCAGTGCACGAGCACGGCTAATTTATGTTTTCAATATGTTAATCGAAAAAAACTCAAAACAAAACAACAAAAAAAACAAGGCAGGCATAAAAATTATAAACGCTTTTCGATTTATGGCAAAAGCAAGAGAAGTCGTCGTCGTCGTCGTTGTCGATGTCGCGTTAAGCCCAGAAGACCAACTTTGGCAGCTCATTAAAATAGCAATAAAATTTATAAAAAACCAAAAAAAATTAAAAAACACGATAAAAGTTTATAACTAAGAAAAGAAGAAGAAGAAGAAAAGCAGAAGACGACATGAAGACAACAAATAGCATTACGCTTATGACAAACAAACTTCCGCTGCGCGCGCAAAGAGATTAACCAATATTTTCAAGAGGCCAAAACCAAAATAGATAAAAAATAATCCAACCAAACCGAACTCAAGTAGAAATCTATTAGGAAAAAATATGAAAACAAAAGAAAAAAAAGACTATAAATGAAATGACACTGAGCAAACTGCGCTACACAGATACGATTTGTATCCATGAGATACTATTTGCGCTACATTGTGCGTTCGCGCTGCTTGCATAAGTCAAACACTAAAACAACAAAAACAACCACGAAAATATTTACAGGCATACTCAAAAAACTAGCGACCCTCTTCTGGTACAATAAATCAATTAAAGATCCTAAAAGTCAAAAACCGATAAATCCATAAAATACGTTATTGAGAAGAATGCCAACAAAAAATCATAACGTCTTCGAATATAAGTTCAAAAATACTTCACTTGGACTTATTGGTTTTTGATTAAAAGCTCCTCAATTGTGCTGCCTTAAACTTTTTTTAACATGACAACAATGTATATTTAACATGACTTACAAAGTCAATTTCACATTGGCAAAAACTTATTCCTTTGCCCGCAAGTGCAATTGATGTATTGACTATGAGGCGGGTGTGGAAGGAGTCATCAATTTCTTCGGCTGTGAGGGTTGGAAACAGTTTCGCGCTCGTGTTTACATCTCAAAATGTATAAAATAAAAAAAATATAAACAAACGTTTTGGGCAAATATTTAGACGCCGCTGAGGACGCGCGCTCACACGCTGATTTGGCAAGACGCCGTCGGCGCGCGTCGCTGTGATGCGCTCCTCTGTGGCATGCCACATGTTGCGTCGCGTCTACTTGAAAATTTCAGATAACAATTTGGAAGAAGGCTACAAACTAAAGAGCAAAAATTAAATATTTTTTCAATTTTGAATTTTTATTGTAAAAAAAAATTTATCAAAAAGTGTTTTCTGCCTTTTTGAACTTTGGCGTATCATCCGACAGGCCATCGGGAATCTATGCAAAAAACTTAAACTTGTTGTACAATAAATTTTAAGCAGCCTCCAAAGCTACGAAAAGACACGCGCGCCTCGCGAATTTTGCGTTGGCGTTTCTTCTTTTTGAGATATAAATTTTGTAATTTTTTTCTCCTATTTCTACATTTCTATTTTATTGTATTTTGTTTTTGTTTTTGTTTTTTGCTGACCCAAACGCGGCCACATCCATCACACATCAGCTCAGCGTCAAGGGAGCAGATCTGTCTGCTTGGAAAATGGCACGACGAAGCGGAGGTTAATGGCATCAACTACGCACGAGCAGCTCGTGTCGATCGGTTGGACAGGCGAGTGAAATACTTTTGCACTTAAAAATTAGTTTCGAGCAAAGAGGAAAATTTTAATTTTACTATTAACGGAAGTACAAGAACACGAATTTATATCGATCTGGGTCAGATATGACCCCAGAGACTGAATATTTAAAATTTCAATTCTCATCAAATTTTATAAATTTAAAAATTAATTTCGAATCTTTTTCATAGCCGCACTTTTCGAAATTCGAAATTCGCATTTCACAGATGTGAGTCGCATCTGTGCGAATTTGAATCCATATATTAATATCGGAGTATCCAAGTATCTGAGTATCTGAGCGGTATATCTCTTATCTCAGCGTGACAAAACACTTGCGCTTGTGTGCACAGTGGCGCTTGCAAATATGGACACACTTAGATACGTAGATACGAATGTAGATACATATCTACTAGATAAATTTACAATCGCTTTGGAGCAGCTTTTTGTTTTTTTTTTCGCTTAATCCAAAAACAAATTTGTGCTTGCAATGCGAAAGAAGCGTCAGTATCGGTTAAACAAAAAGTCAACATGCGGCAATAACAACTACAACAACAACAACAATAGAAAAGCTTTAAATTAATTTGAAAGCTCTCTAACATTAAGTTTTAAGGGTAACCAGAGGTAGAAAACCTTTAAAATACAATATATTTTTTTTTTTTTTTGCTCTGCCAATGTTCTAGAAACAAGAACAACATTTGAACCATCATTTTATATGCTTGTGAACGTAGTTATGCCCCACTCAGAGGAGCATATCGTGTTTGGGCAGAAGTTTGTAACACATGGAAATTCTCAAAATCTATATGAAACCACTAATTATATATATGTGTAGGTATGTCCTTGATCAGGATTAAAAATTGGTTCGATCTAGCCATGTCTGTCTGTCTGTCCGACGATTTGTCTTTCCGTCTTGAAATATGATAGCGTGAAATCTATAAAAATATTTAACTTAAATCTTGCACACTGTTTGCTATAATGCCTAAAGCATTATTTTTATATTATTTTAGAGCTAATCGACCCATGACCATGCCCATAACTTTAATTTGTTAACACGATTGTGAACCAATAGACACATATAAAATATTTTGTGTATGCTTGCAACAAACTTAAGATATTTATGGCCTTACAGATGAAAGACTAAACGGCAGATCCTTCCCTACGACCCATCCGTGCGCGTGGGTTACGATCTTAAACAAAATATAAAGCTAAGGACTTCAGTTCCACATTCCACAAGTCCTATTTGTAACCACTTTGCATCAAATCCAATTAAACATTTTGATTTATAAAATCGAAATTCTAACTAAGAACTTCTTGAAGATATCTTCTACTGGGAAATAAAAATAAATAAATCTTTATTTAAGTTAGGATAATATTTGTTTTAATTATGGCTACAAAATTAGAGCTCGAATTAAGGTCATTAAGTAATATATCTTATGCAGCACAATTGTCCAAGAGGACTGAGTGCTATGATCCCATACCAGCCCACACTCAACTCAAATATTATATCAACATTAATCAATGCAATCAATTCGGTTTAAGAGTAATATGAAAAATTTCATTTAATTATTTTGAAATTATTAACTTGACCTTGATTTAGAAAATTTCAATATTATCCGACGATGGAAATCGACCAACCACGGCACCATTAAAATTTGCGCATCCCAAACTATGCAGATAAGTCTCGAATTACATATGAACATATGCAACAGATACTCTCGTATGTATCCACGCGATAGTCCATTGATGGCGAGAACAAAACACACAACTCAACTCGATTCGACGCATATGCCCAAATGACCAAGTACCGCCCAAGTGGAAGACAATATTCGACTTAATCCAATTGTATAAGTACATAAATAGTGCAAATAAAATTTAAACGGAAAGTGCGCAAAAGTTGGAAGGCGGAATGGGATGTAGTACCCACCTACCCAGTGCTGCAACGGCATGTTGGAGGGAACATGTCGATGAATGTTCGTTTTGAGGCAAGTTTAAAGAAACTTAAAAGTAACAAATATACTCAGTAAGTAGTTCCTCAAACTTGACCTTGACTGTTTCTGTTTCGGTTAGTAATGTAGTGAATTTAAGAACCAACCCTCCCCCAGAGATGGCGACTAAGAAGCAGCCGCCTAATCCACACTACAAACAATTGCCAAACACTTGAGCATTCGAATTCAAAACGCTGCCCTAATTGGATTTGAGCAATTAGGACAGTAAAGTGCCTTAGTCCGACTTAACGCCAATCGCCAATATAAAAGCGTCGCATTGGCCACACAGCGTACACAAAACACGGCGACACGTTAAGACGCTCAGAGTGAATAGACCTCAAAAATACCGGATACCCAGCAAAGTGACCTCCGCTCCCTAGTGAAAGTGCACGATCGTCGAGCTATGGGCTTGAAGCAGCAAAAGTAACGTGAACAAAAAAAAAAAAAAACAATTTCCATAAACAAAACAAAATAACCATAAAACCAATCCGAATCCAAGTTTCGACAACCGAAAGATATCGCTTGGAAACTTACCGGTCCCATTTTAAAATGGCGTCCCTGCATCCGCCCATGTTCCAGCATCTGCGCGACGGCCGCAATATCAGCCTCGCAGAGAGCGTACCCGCCGAAATCTATCACATGGTCGATCCGTATTGGTACCAATGGCCGCCCATGGAACCGATGTGGTTCGGCCTCATCGGATTTATTATCTCGGTGCTGGGCGTTATGTCGCTGACGGGCAACTTCATTGTGATGTATATTTTCACGTCATCGAAGTCGTTGCGTACGCCATCGAATATGTTTGTCGTCAATTTGGCCTTTTCCGATTTCATGATGATGTTCACCATGTTTCCGCCCGTCGTATTGAACGGTTTCTATGGCACATGGATCATGGGTCCGTTTCTGTGTGAACTTTATGGATTGTTTGGTTCGCTGTTCGGTTGTGTCTCGATTTGGTCAATGACGCTGATCGCTTACGATCGTTATTGCGTTATCGTCAAGGGTCTAGCTCGGAAGCCGCTAACCGTTACAATGGCTGTGTTGCGTCTGATGGTTGTCTGGTGTATTTGCGGCACTTGGGCTATATTGCCAATGGTCGGCTGGAATCGATATGTACCTGAGGTGAGTATTCAAAGACATGAAACAGTTCTTAAAGGAATGCAAATACTTTACTTATGTTTTTTTTGCCAGGGAAATATGACCGCATGTGGCACGGATTACTTTGCCAAAGACTGGTGGAATCGCTCTTATATCATTGTCTACTCGTTGTGGGTCTATATGACACCATTGCTGACCATCATCTTCTCGTACTGGCATATTATGAAGGTAAGTACTGAATTTTTGGCAAAGCGTTGTACTTGCGGATTAAGCCAGTTCAGTTTTTTGAGAACTTTTTTTTAGATCTTTTTAATAGACCACAAACTACCGTCCTAATTACTTCTTTATACCTCAATAGGCTGTACGCATTCACGAGAAAGCTATGCGCGATCAGGCCAAAAAGATGAATGTGACTTCTCTGCGAAATAGTGAGGCGGATAAAGGCAAATCCGTTGAGATCAAACTGGCCAAGGTTGCCTTAGGTATATTGATAAAAAATAATGAGATCTATATTTAAGTTGGAACATTTCTAAAAATGATCATAACGTTACGAAACAGTTACCATCTCGCTGTGGTTCTTCGCCTGGACACCATACACGATCATAAATTATGCGGGCATATTCGAATCGATGCACTTGTCGCCACTTAGCACGATCTGTGGTTCCGTGTTTGCGAAGGCAAATTCAGTCTGTAATCCCATTGTCTATGGACTAAGGTAAGCGTGGATCTTATAATGAAATTTATTGGGCAACCAGAACGAGATACATCCGTTTAAAATTATAAATAAATTAACCATATCGGTTCTGGTTGTAGAAAAGGTTCCTTCGTATCTGCATAAAAATTTTAATATACATTTTTTTGGAATTTCCCAGTCATCCCAAATACAAGCAAGTGCTACGCGAGAAGATGCCATGCCTGGCCTGCGGCAAGGACGACGTCGCTGCGGATACCCGAACCCAGGCAACGACCGAAATCAGCGAATCGGCTGCGTAAATCGGTTGAGCTGATCTATTCTGATGATACAAAGATGATTTGGACTATTGACTGGAACTAGCTGTGAATACTGGAACTTCCTTGAACTACATCCGTCTATACAAAACTTACTTTAAAAAACGGAATTATTAAAAAATTTATTTTTAATAATTCCTGTTGGAAAAAAAAAACAGTACGACAACGAAATCTTATGATATTAATTAATTTTTTGTGAAACTATGAAATAAGCCACCAAATGTGGGCTATAAGCAATCGAAAGGAAGTTATCAAACCGTTTGATATTTAGCGTTGTAACTCCTTAACTTATAGAAAATCGATGTGAGCTCTTTGAGCGCTTCTCGATGTTAGCTTAAAGTTGAGAACTTTCTTCGTGGAATTATGCTTTGTAATTTCATTAGGCCCAGTTTTCGGTAGATCGCATTCCTTGTTAGTAAGAACAGTCAATAAACTATTGTACCTTAGTTATAAACAAACTGCAATATGAAAAAAATATACAAAAAAAAATACAATTTAATAAAGCAATTGATAAAAAATCAAAAAAAAACTCTTTTTATACTTCTTTTGATACGTGAGTGGCAAAAACAAAGTCTACTCGAATACTGGAGAGACCAAACCGGCATGCGGCAGTCGAGAAGACACATTGACCATGAACGTATCAAGGTAGAAGATATTCTAAACCTCAGCAGGAAGGATTTCAAACTCTACACTCCACTATTAACATGACACTGTAAGCTCAATTACCAGTTAAAAAAAATAGGCGTGGTAGAAATCGATTCCTGCCGACTATGTCAAGAGCAACAGAACAGACGCAGACAGGCAGTGGAATCCGAACTCCAAATGAACGAGTTAAAATTAAAACCACAACAGTTACAAGATTGTTAAATAGTCTAGAACTGTTTGATGGTTAATGAAGCTGGACAATAGATCTTCTAAGTAGTGGTGCTCCCTTACCCAATCTTAATAAAAATTCTTTTTTATACTCTAATTTTTTATAATTTTTTTGAGTGTTAGCCACCAATGAAATACTGATTTCGGTCAAAACTTCACTTCAGCGTTTAAGCTTCAGTTGGCGTCTGATCTGAACCCAGCCAAACTATGACTCAAGAAATACTCTCGGAGCTAACACGCATTTGTGTAATGCTTTATTGAAGCAGATTGCAATTGGTAACATAAAACATTTAAATCGGAATGTTAAAACTTAAAACAAAAACAAAAACAAAAAACTATTAACATTTCAAACATGATTTTTCGTTCTTTCTTTCGTTCCATCTTTCATACATATAAAACGAATCAAGGTCCAACGTAAATGCGTGCGTGTTCGTCGCCAGTTTCACATCATGCAGTCCAGAGTTCAGAGTCCAGTCGCGGGCACTCTTAGCCATAGTATGACGACTGCAGACCCAGATCTATGAGTGTGCCATTGCGACGCGCCTCTTCTTTCAAGCGTTCGTCGTGTTCGCGACTAAGTTCGTTTTGGGTGAACATGGCACGTCCCTGCAGCATGATAAAGTCGATGAGACGCTTGTTCGTGATCATTTTCATGGCATTCGGATCGGTGCGTTTGCGCAGATAGTTGAAGCAACATGTTCTATTTGGAAAAATACAATAACAACAACAACAACAACAATAATATTAAATAAATAAATTGTATAATTGTTATGAAGTAACATTTCGTAATTGTTGGCGTAAGTTCAAGCAGCTCACCGGAAATGTTTGGTGCCACAAGCGCTCTGGCATTCATTGCCACAGGAGTCGCATGGCAGCGCCGCGGTTGTGAGTATTTGCATAAAGAAGACACCTGCAAAATGTTGATTGGTTAATTAAATATGTTTATTTAATTTTCTTAATTTTCTTAATTGATGTGTGAATTTTTGAAGTTTACGCGATATCAACCTGAAATTTTAAGCTTAAGAGTTATCAATCTGAAATTTTTTTAATCACCCACAAACTTACACAACAGAATCACATGGAAATGCACTTTGCAATGCATTTTTGAATTTTTTAATTGGAATTTTTTACACTTGAACTTTTTAATAATTGGCCACACTCATATGGACGCGATTTTGCAACGTACTACAGAAACACTTTCGATACCGAACAGTGACAACAGCGAAGAGAATTATGACCGCTGCCGGATGCGCTTATATATCCACAGATTTCCTTCCGGCTTCGGAAAAGTTTCTGCTCGAAAAAAGTTTGTAAATTTGAAAAAGTCATTGAAGCTGAAAATTTGTGCATTAAAAGAATTGGCCTGGTCGGGCGTCGGACGTCGAGCGACAAAAGGCGACTTGCATGGCATACGAAATATATTCAAATTATGTAAGTAAAGGTTGTGTGTGACGATGAGATGTGAGGAGAGATGAGATGACTTACGCAACAAGTGGTCAACCGTTTGAATACAATTGTCACGTCTGCTCAACTCAATGCTAAGCAGGCGTTGAAGGAGATGAGGAGAGAGGAAGAGGATGTTGCTGCGATGGTGTTTTTTAATATGTGCGATGCATCGTTTTGTGGCTAAGCATCATCTAAGACGCCTTTGTACCGTTAACTCTTTACACGTCAGAAGCAAAATCAAAGCATTTTTTTTTATTATTATTATTTTTTGTTGTTGTGGTTTTGGTATCTGGATACATCCAAAAAAATATATTGTTTTTTTTTTTTAAAAGCCAGGTGAATATCTCTAAACTTACATTAGCATATCTAGTGGTACCAACATTTTTATATAAAACTAGCATATAGTACCCGGTTTTGTCCGGGTTTTGTTTTTAATATAAATTTGCATATGATAATAAGTAAGCGGAACTTCCCGTTGCTTGCCGTTGCCGCGTTTCTGTGTTACGTTGGTGGGCGTTAAATTGATCAAACCACGCTCATTTTTGGTAATGTTATCGACTGTGCCTTTTTAAACTCAGATATCAAATTTAAGATTTTAAAAAGCAACATTAGAAAAATAATCGATTATTTTCACTTAATTTCACAAATTGTTGGTGCAATAAGTGGGCGTGGCAGAATTTGTATAGCATATTATTCTTCCCGGTGTATTCCTTTTGTATATAGCGCAAGTTACTGAGCAAACGTTGTAGGCGTAAAATTGTTCTAACATAATTTTAAATTTGTATTGATCCAACCATTCCCATTGAGGAGCAATATTAGCGAAATAATAAATAATAATAAACTAAGTTCCACAAATTGTGGGCGTATTAAGTGGACGTAGCCGATTTTTTTTTTTCAAAAACGTTTTAGACGCGTATAAGGTGTAAAGATAGAAAGTAAACAATACATAAATATTTTTATAAACAAAGATTTATATAACATAAGATTATTAAGTCTTAACTTACATGATTCTAATGTTAACTTAATAAAAGTATTTAACTAATTTAGTTAAACCTTCTTTTTAGCACAATTGAGCTGGAGATGCGCTCCTTAGTAATTCACACAAATTTATTTGAGTGTAAAAAGGGATAAAATTACCTAAGTAAGCTGTCGTATGGTAATTTTTTTTAAGTTGAAAGAATGAAGACTGTTTTATAATAAGTTTGTTTTTGTTTCATATAGTTTTGTTTATATATTGGTATATAATTAACTTCTAAGTTAGAGTAGACTTTAAGTACGGTAACTTAAAAAAAAGTTTATTTTGTTTTTTAATCTCGCGAAAAAATAAAAAAATTTCATCCACCTTAGCTACTTTCATCTTTTAATGCATTTCTTAATATTTTGGAGGCCGAAGCTTATTTGAATCTTGCCGCTACATAATATTTAATGAAAAAAAACAAAAATTGAGACAACTGCCGCCCCTAGCCAGTAAAGACAGAGACAATTGTGGCCTACTCTTTGACACGGCCATGTTTTAGTATGTATAGATTTGAGCCAAGGGCATCCTGTACACACGCTTATATTTACAAGATAGTTTACGTTTCCAGATCAGCTGATAAATGAAATATATTTTATCTTAAGTAAAATAGTTTACGCGAATGGAAACAAGGTTTCCATCGTTTGCTGCTGAGAAACATCGTCAAATGAGAACCATTACTAATTTTGTTGTATTCCAGACACAAACCAAACAAATCTTCCAATTCACACAAACAATAAATCACGAACATATTTGAGTCTTTTGAGTCACCCAGCACCCGGCATATTCATTAAATTTAATTTTTGAGTCACCGGAAAAACTTCTGCTTCTTCTTTGAATTAAACTTTCTGAAATAGCTGTCATCAATTCCTCTTTAAAATTCAATTCATAACTTTCCCAATTAGACTGAGACGTGAACAAAAAAATAATTTCTGATAAAGAAAAATTTCCCTCACACAAACAATAATCGGACGAAAAACTCCAGAAATGAAGGAATTTCCACGCTTCAGCACGGCGCTGCGAGCGAACACCGATCTCGAGGCGAAATTGCCGCAGGTGCAGAGCACTTCTCGCGCTGATCGTGCGAAATTCTTACGCGAGTAAGTAGCGACGTCTGTCTGACTACATTCCGGATGCTATTTCACAATACGAGCTAATTGATTTTATTGCCTTATTGATTGCTCTGTTTAATTTCACCAACGCAGACAAACCGAAGATCGCCAAACTCTAGCACAGCTGCTCGCTCAATTACCGGCACCGCAGCAGCCGCAAGCTAAAGTCCAATTGCAAAAGTTGCGAAATGTCGTACAAGAATGCATGGGTCATGAAGAACAGCCACAGGTGGTGGAACACGCGGCGCTCTATCTCTTTTGGTTGCTGCTCGAGCAACGCGTTTTGGCCGTTGCGACCAGTGTACGCGTGCGATTTGTTTTCGGCACCATTTTCGAGGGCAAACTGACAAAGGCACATCAGAGCGTTGTCGCAGTACGTGAACTGCTCGAGGATTTTGAGGTGGATGAGCTTAAGCTGTGGAACCGAACGCAACAGGGCGAAAGCTCCGAGCGGCAGAGCTGGGGCACGCAGATCAATGTGCGCCTTAAGACTGCAACGCCTGGCGATGTGCATAAACTGCAGGTGACAGACGGCTAAATTTAACACTATTTATTGTAAATCTTTAAATACTTTTAACTGAATTTTAAATAACAAATTATTTACAGGACCTTTCACCCACGGCCATAATGAAAAACCGTGCAGCCGCTGTCTTTTCGATGCAATATCAAAACTCCGGCGGCAAAAACAAACCCTCATCGAATAAAAAACCGGATTCCGCTGGCAAACTTAGCCCCGAATTGGATACCCTACTTCAACTGTCTGAGTCCCTAGGCGATCCCGGCCTAATGTCGAAAGTCGGTGAGCTGCTAAACTCAAAACGTTCCAATAATGCCCTACAAAACGACATCATCGAGCTGCTCGGCTTTGAACGTTTTGAACTCGTTCAACAGTTGCTCGATCGACGTGTCACCATTGCCGCACAACTCGAAAAATTCGAAAGTGGCGAAAAAATCCTCAAACAACGGACAAAAGCTGCCACATCTGCGATCGCACAACAACAACAGCGCGCAACAAACACCACCAGCGAACTACGTCCGACTGTCGCAAGCGCCGTCATTGTACAATCCGCCCACGAAAAAGAGCTCGGCAAACAGACACGACGCGAAGAGAAGAAAATCCATCGTCTCATGCAAAGTATGGGACGGGGTGATGGCGGCGAGAACGATGAAAGCACGGCACTCGCTCTCAATCCTATTCAGCTGCGTCTGCAACAACAGCGCCGTCTGCTTGAGGGCGCACAACAGCAGCCGCTGCTCAAAGAAACACAACAGCTCAAGGAATTTCGCGCTACACGCACACAAACACAACCCCAATATCCGTACGTCTTCGACAGTCAGCTGAGCGCCAAGCAACACGCCGGCTTCATAGGTGGCAATCGAATTTCGCTGCCCGAAACTGCGACACGCATCGATATCAAACAATACGAAGAGGTGCGCATACCGGCCACCGATCCGCCACCACTTGCTGTCGGCAATAATCGCATACAAATTATCGATCTCGATGACATCGGCCGTTTGGCATTCGCCAACTGCAAGGAACTGAATCGTATTCAATCTGTCGTTTATCCGGTGGCCTACCACAGCAACGAGAATATGTTGGTGTGTGCGCCAACAGGTGCGGGCAAAACAAACGTTGCCATGCTGGCCATCGTACACACCATACGCTCACATTTGGAAGCGGGCGTCATTAATCGCGACCAATTTAAGATTGTCTATATTGCACCGATGAAAGCGCTCGCCGCCGAAATGGTGGATAATTTCTCCAAACGCCTCAAGCCATTGAATATTGCAGTGCGCGAACTGACTGGCGACATGCAATTGTCGAAGACGGAAATGACGCAGACGCAGATTTTGGTGACGACGCCAGAAAAGTGGGACGTCGTTACGCGCAAAGGTTGGTACTGATTTCACTTTAAGTTTTTGGCTTCCCCTTTCAGAAATCAATTTAATAAAATGTGGCGAAATCATTTTAGGTGCCGGTGACGTAGCGCTCATCAGTCTTGTCAAACTGCTGATCATCGACGAAGTTCATCTGCTGCACGGTGAACGTGGTCCCGTTGTCGAGGCGCTTGTCGCACGCACCCTTCGTCTCGTCGAATCGTCGCAAAGTATGATACGCATTGTTGGTCTGTCGGCGACACTGCCCAACTACATCGATGTGGCGAATTTCTTACGTGTCAATCCGATGAAGGGTCTCTTCTACTTTGATTCACGTTTTCGACCGGTGCCGCTCGATACCGTCTTTATTGGTGTTAAATCGGTCAAGCCACTGCAGCAAATCGCCGACATGGATCAGATTTGCTATCAGAAATGCGTTGAAATGGTACAGCAAGAGCATCAGGTGATGATATTTGTGCATGCGCGCAATGCCACGGTGCGAACTGCAACAACAGTGCGCGAAATGGCGCAAACGAACAAGACAAGTTCACTGTTTTTGCCCAAAGATTCGTCTGGCTATGGACTGGCACTGCGCGCCATACAAAAAAGTCGAAATAAACAGTTGGTTGAGCTGTTCTCCTCGGGATTGGCCATGCATCATGCCGGTATGTTGCGCTCCGATCGACAAATGGTGGAGAAATACTTTGCCGAGGGCTATGTCAAGGTTTTGGTGTGTACGGCGACACTAGCCTGGGGTGTTAATTTACCCGCTCATGCCGTTATTATTAAAGGTATTTTTACTATTGAATATTTAAAATAATTTGTAACTAATTTTCTTTTCATTATCCTCGTGATTAGGCACCGATATCTACGACTCCAAGCACGGCTCTTTTGTCGATCTCGGCATACTCGATGTTTTACAGATTTTCGGACGCGCTGGACGTCCACAATTCGACAAGAGCGGCGTTGGCACCATCATAACCGCCTACGAGAAACTTAATCATTATCTTTCCCTGCTAACCAATCAATTCCCAATCGAATCGAATTTCGTACAATGTCTCGCCGATAATCTGAATGCCGAAATAGCGCTCGGGACGATTTGCAACGTTGAGGAAGCCATTGAATGGCTCAGTTATACGTATCTGTTTGTGCGCATGCGCATCAATCCGCATGTCTATGGCATTGAATATTCCGAAATTCAGCAGGATCCGACGCTTGAATCGAAGCGACGCGCACTCATAATGTCTGCCGCAATGAGCTTGGACAAGGCGCGCATGATACGCTTCAATCAACGCACCATGGACTTTAATGTCACCGATTTGGGACGCACAGCATCACATTTCTACATTAAATACGACACGGTGGAGATCTTTAACGAATCGATGAAGCCGTTCATGTCGGAAGCGGATATTTTTGCAATGATTTCGCAGGCGCATGAATTCCAGCAGCTAAAAGTGCGCGACGATGAGCTGGAAGAGTTGGACGAACTGCGGAATTGTTATTGCAAGGTGAAGGCGTTTGGCGGTAGTGAGAACGTCTGCGGCAAGGTTTGTGGAAATCTGAATATTTATTCGGCACAAATAAAATTTTAATTTAATAATTCACAAAATAATTTTTTTTTAATTCCACCAATCAACCAGGTGAACATCCTAATGCAGACCTACATTTCACACGGCTACGTCAAGTCATTTTCGCTCGTCTCGGACATGTCGTACATTGTCCAAAACATCGCTCGCATTGCGCGCGCGCTCTTTTCGATTGTGCTGCGCAACAACAACGCTATCCTGGCTGGACGCATGCTGCAGGTATGCAAAATGTTTGAGCGCCAACAGTGGGACTTCGAATCGCCAATGCGTCAGTTCAACGTGGTCAATGCCGAAACGATCGATAAACTCGAGAGTCGTGGCGTTAGTTTGTATACGCTTCGCGAAATGGAACAAAACGAGCTGAAGGAGATTTTACGCAATCAGCGCTATGCAGAAGTGGTGTTGCGTTCAGCACGTGAGGTGCCCATGCTCGATATTGAGGCCACCCTGCAACCGATAACACGCACTGTGCTGCGCATTAAGATCGATATTTGGGCGAATTTCAATTGGAACGATAAAGTTCACGGCAAAGTTAGCGAAAGTTTTTGGCTGTGGATCGAGGACCCCGAAACGAATTTTATCTATCATTCGGAATTGTTTCAGGTATGTAACATTTTATAGAATAGCAACTTTTATGTTAATCTTTTTTGTTTTCCTATTTATTTCCTTCGCCTAGGTGACTCGCAAATTTGTCTACGGCGGCAAACCGCAACAATTGGTCATGACAATTCCACTGAAAGAGCCCCTACCACCGCAGTACTATATACGCGTTGCAAGCGACACTTGGCTTGGCAGCAGCACATGGATACCGCTCACCTTTAAACATCTCGTGCTGCCCGAGCATCATCCGCCACTAACCGAACTGCTGCCACTGCATCCGCTGCCCGTCACATGTCTGCACAATCCACAATACGAGGCGCTCTACACTTTCAGTCACTTCAATCCTATACAGACGCAAATTTTCCACTGCCTCTACAATACGGATAACAATGTACTGCTCGGTGCGCCCACCGGCTCTGGCAAAACAATTGCCGCCGAAATTGCAATGTTTCGCGCCTTTAATTTACATCCGCGCGGTAAGGTCGTCTATATTGCGCCATTAAAAGCGCTCGTCAAAGAACGCATAGGCGATTGGAAGCGCCGCTTTGAGAGCTCGGCACTGCGAAAGAAGGTTGTCGAATTGACAGGCGACACTACGCCCGATATTCAAGCGATACGTGAATCGCAAATTATTGTAACGACGCCCGAGAAGTGGGACGGCATCTCACGTTCGTGGCAGACGCGTGAATATGTGCAGGACGTTGTATTGATTGTGATCGATGAAATTCATCTGTTGGGCGAGGATCGTGGTCCGGTCATTGAGGTGATTGTGTCACGCACAAATTTTATAACTTCGCATACGGGTCGTTCCATACGCATTGTTGGTCTGTCGACAGCACTGGCCAATGCGCAAGATCTGGCCAATTGGTTGGGCATTAAGAAGATGGGCTTGTACAACTTTAAACCTTCGGTCCGGCCGGTACCGCTACAGGTGCACATCAATGGATTTTCGGGTAAGTAAAATGACATATAATAAAGTTTTTATTTAATAATAATTTAAAAAAAAATTATATTCTGTTCTCACTTTTAGGCAAGCACTATTGTCCACGCATGGCCACCATGAATCGTCCTACCTTCCAGGCGATACGCACATATTCACCCTGCGAGCCAGCAATCGTTTTTGTCTCTTCGCGTCGTCAGACCCGCCTCACAGCGCTCGATCTGATCACATACGTTGCGGGTGATGACAACCCGAAACAATTCCTGCACATACCCGAACACGAAATGCAACAAATTCTACAAAACATCAAAGATGCCAACCTAAAGTTTTGTCTTGCCTTTGGCATTGGACTGCATCATGCCGGTCTGCAGGAACAAGATCGCAAAGTGGTCGAGGAGCTATTCTACAATCGGAAGATTCAAGTATTAATCGCAACGGCAACACTAGCGTGGGGCGTCAACCTGCCTGCACATCTTGTCGTCATCAAGGGCACCGAATACTTCGACGGCAAGGTAAAAAAATACGTCGATATGCCCATTACCGATGTGCTGCAGATGATGGGACGTGCCGGCCGTCCACAGTTTGACAACGAAGGTGTGGCCGTAGTGCTAGTGCACGATGTGAAAAAGAATTTCTACAAGAAATTCCTCTACGATCCGTTTCCTGTCGAATCCAGTCTGCTCGCCGTGTTGCCTGAGCACATAAACGCCGAAATCGTTTCGGGCACAGTGCAAACGAAACAGGCCGCCTTGGATTATCTGACGTGGACGTATTTCTTCAGGCGTCTGCTGCGCAATCCGACTTATTACAATTTAGATGGCGTCGAACCGGCACAAATGAATTCGTTTTTGTCGGCACTCGTCGAACGTGTGCTTTACGAACTGGAAGCGGCCGCTTGTGTAGTGCCGCGTGAAGGCATTCTCATGCCAACATTCCTAGGACGTATTTCATCGTATTACTATTTGTCGTATCGCACGATGAAACACTTCCTTGACGATTTGCGTCCGGATATGGGAACGCGCGATGTGCTGCTCGCCATCACTGATTCGTATGAGTTCGATCAGCAGCCGGTGCGACACAACGAGGACAAACACAATGAGTAGGTGGAGCTTAAGTTTTATGCTTACGTGCATGATTTATTAAATTTATTACTCTCCACAGGGAATTAGCTGAAACCTGCCGTTATCGTCCCATTTCGCCCAGTTGGGACTCGCCGTATACGAAAACATTCCTACTTATGCAAGCACATTTCATGCGTCTGGCGCTGCCCAATTCGGATTATTTCACAGACACCAAATCCGCGCTGGACAATGCGACGCGTGTAATGCAGGTGAGTCATTTAAATTTTCTTTTTTTGTCAGTTGCAATTTAAACATTAATTATTTTATATACTCTCCGCTACGCTTGCAGGCCATGGTCGATTACACTGCCGAGCGTGGTTGGCTATCGACGACGTTGCGCGTCCAGCAACTAATGCAATGTGTCATTCAGGCGCGCTGGTTCGACGAAGCTGAATTCCTGACACTGCCACATGTGACCGGCGCAAATGTGTCGCTCTTCTACAATATTCAACATCACGCGGAATATCTAACACTGCCAACGCTGAAAGAACTGTGCCGCAACGATTATGAAAAATTGGCGAAACCGTTGCGAGATGGTTTCGAGGAGCCGGAAATCGAACAGATTTTCAAGGTGCGATTAATTAATTTGTTTTTATTTTACTTAAAATTGTTTTCAAACCAATTTTCGCAAATTTCAGGTCATACAAGACCTGCCCGAGCTAGCCGTCCATCTCTCGATACAGGGCCGCTATTTCGAGGACATGGAAGCCAAGCGCGATATGCCAACAGAGCAAAAAACCAATCACTGGACTGAAATACATCCCAATGAGGTGAGTGATAGTGTTTCGGTCACTTTAAAATTACACAAAATTTTTAATTATTTATTTTCATTTTGCAACCCAGGACTATGTGCTCTGCATCGATCTGCAACGACTCAACGTTAAGGGGCGTCATTCCAATAACTCTGTGCACTGTCCGAAATATCCGAAGGGTAAAAATGAAGCCTGGTTCCTAACGCTCGGCTCGCAGGCCAACGACGAATTGCTCGCAATGAAACGCGTCAGCATACGCGGCAACCGTTCCATGAGTCGCATTTGTTTCCAGTCGACACCACGACGCGGCCGCCTCGTGCTCACGCTTTATCTGATGTCCGACTGCTTAATTGGCTTCGATCAGCAATTCGAGCTGCAATTCGATGTGATCGATGCGAAATGTTAAACTTTTCGCTAAATAACAACGACTATATTTAAAATCAAAAAAATTAGAGCTGTGCGAATCAAACGATTTTGAAAGTATTCGTGTCGAATCAAATTTAAATAATTCAATTTTTAAATTGATTTTGAGTATTTTAAGAAACTCAAATTTTGTCTAAATATTACAAATTTTCTTAAATATTTCAAAACGAATTCAATTTAATTTTAAATATTTTTCATAATTGGAATTATTTGAAAGAATAAAATCTCGAGTTATTTTGAATATTCCGCTCGCACAACTCTAAACAAATTTGAAAAATGTTTGCAACAAACGAACAACAAATTCAAAAGTATCTACATAATTTAAGCGAAATTTGTGAAATTCTTTTAGCGCTGATTTTATTTAACTCCCATCCCCACTTCATACCCCACTCGCTCCCTCGGAAATAAGTTTAACTTATTTTTTACGTATGTATATGTAGCTTTATCTAGTGAATACTTTCATATGTATATGTAATACTTTGTATTTTTTATATATAAAAGAAAAGGAAACTGCACTAACTTGTGGTCAAGTTTTACAGAAATAAATGGAATTTATTGTTGTTTGCCAGAAAAATTAATTAATTTGTTTATAGTTTATCTTTTTTATGACGTAATTAGTTGTATGTTTAGTGTAAGTTAATCTTATCGTGATTGATATGCCATAATTTTGACAAAGTACCATCCGCGGGAATCCGGTTTATGACGATTCGTTGAACGTTTTTCTAGATTTAAGCTCAAATGTTGACTGCCGCAGCGATTCCGAATCAGTTCAATTACGCCAACGACACGAACAAGTTGCAAAAGTCGACAAAGAACTAAACAACAACCAAAACAACAACATCATGTTTTTCTTACTCGCGCTGCTAGCGCTGCTGATAACGCTCGCGCTTTACTACGTCCGACATCAGTACTCCTACTGGCAGCGACGCAACTTTCCCTACGACCCAGATTACAAAATACCCTTCGGCTGTCTTGAATCGGTGAGCAAGCATGAAAAGTCCATGGGCATGGCCATTCACGATGCCTATTTGCGTTCAAAAGAACGTTTCGTCGGCATTTACCTCTTATTCCGTCCTGGTTTGCTGGTGCGTGACGTCACCTTAGCTCGTCATGTGCTGGCACAAGACTTTGCCAGCTTCCACGATCGTGGCGTCTATGTGGATGAGGAGAAAAATCCACTTTCGGCGAATTTGTTCGCAATGCGCGGTCAAAGTTGGCAGTCAATGCGCAAGAAGTTGGCGCCGTCGTTTACCTCCGGCAAACTGAAGAGCATGTTCGGCACAACCGAGGATATTGGTGACAAAATGATCGAGCATATGAAGGCCGTGATACCCGAGGGTGATGCAAGTACTGAAGTCGATCTGAAAGATATTATTGGCACGTAAGTATTGGCATTGAACATAATCCAGTTCAAGCTGTACGATTAACTAATTCAAATGTTATTCTTGCTGTAGTTTTGCCATTGATGTTATAGCCTCTGTGATTTTTGGCTTGGACATTAACAGCTATGCCGATCCCGAGAACGAATTCCGGTCGGTGATGACCAAAGTCCGAAAGAATACCTTCTTCACCGCTGTATTAGGCATGCTGGCGTTCTTGTGTCCACCGTAAGTTAATAAATAGCAAGCAGGAAAGATTAATGCACTGATTTTATCTTTAATCTGTTACGAATTTATTAATAACAATGCACCATAATTAACATTAATTTTTATCAACAGCGTTGTCAAATTTATGTTCCGAATGGGTTACAAGAGTGAAATACCTTATATCTTACGCGACATCATTAAGACCACCATCGAGTACCGTGAGAAGAACAACATCGTACGCAAGGATATGTTGCAAATGTTGATGCAGCTACGCAACACGGGCAAGATTAACGAAGACGATAACAATTGGAATGCACAGTCCGCGACTGGTAAAAAAGATGTGACGAAACATCTGTCTTATGAGATAATATCGGCACAAGGTTTCATATTCTACATTGCCGGCCAGGAGACTACTGCATCGACTGCAGCTCTAACGATTTTCGAAATCGCTCAGTATCCAGAATTATTAGCGCGACTTAACCAGGAAGTTGAGGAAACACTGGCGAAGCATGATGGCAAGATAACCTACGAATCTCTTCAGGCTATGGAATTCCTTGAATTGTGTATACTCGAGACTATACGCAAATATCCCGGTCTACCGATGCTTAATCGTGAATGCACACAAGACTACAAAATACCCGGCACCGACAAAGTCATCGAGAAGGGCACGCCCATTGTAATTTCACTCTTCGGCATACATCGCGACCCGGAGAATTTCCCCGAACCAGAGAAATACGATCCCGAACGTTTTCTGGAGACCAATCGCAATTACAATCCCAATGCGTACATGCCGTTCGGTGAAGGTCCACGACATTGTATTGCCCAACGCATGGGCAAGGTCAATGCCAAATTGGCTGTCGTCAAGATTATGCAGACGTTTAATATTGAAACCATGAGTCGGCGCGAAATTGAAATTGATAACTTTTCAGTTGCCATAGTTGCCAAGGACGGCGTCAAAGTGAAACTCTCGAGAAAAGCAGCCAACTAAATCGTTCATAATGAAGTTTGGAATAGTTTCAAAACTTCTTATTGTATGAAAAAATTAAATTTTGTTGATATTATAATAATTATTTTAATTAAATGTTTTTAATTCGATTTTACTTTCTTTTTTTTAGTTTAAATTTTTATTTTACCATGAACATTTGAAAGTGGCACATAGATAGATAATCTAATACATAGATAGATAATCTAATACATTGAAACAAATTTCAATTACTTATATTTTATTTTAACAAGTAAATACAAAATAAAATTATCTTCACGATTCACGAGAGATCAGTTTTTAAATAATTGGTTTTGCCTTTTCAATCTAATGATTTTGATATTTTTAAGATTTTAACAGTGTGCAAATGTGTCTTATCTAAAGTAACAGACGCTTTAATCTTCCAGACAACCTACGAATCTCTTCAGGCTGTTGAGTTCCTTGAATTGTGTATACTCGAAACTATATAAATATCCCGATTTACCTATGTTAAATGGAGAGCGCACACTAATCGCTTTATTCATAAACGAACTTTAGTTGAAAAAATGTTTTTCAACTCAAAACATCTTCCAAAATTTGTTTATGAATATTGAAGTTTATCTCTACTTATACAATATTAAAATTATTTTTAAAACCCAAAAATTATGTTAATGACTGAGGTAAATTTTAGAGGAAGATTTCTTTGTGTTTGAAAACATTTTCCGAAAAATTTAAGTCATTACTTTGGAACGGTGTAATATTGTATATGGTGAGGAAAGTAGAAAATGTCTCTCTTCACCTCAATATTTCTCTTTTTAAGAAGTAAATTAAAACAACAACATATTACTCGTACGAGAGTGGTCCGATTAGTACTTAGCCTACAAAAGATATACGAAAATTTAAAAAAGTGGCAATTTATCGATTCAATTGACCCAGCTAGCTCAGACTTTTTTAACTGAATACTTTTTTCGGAATAATACGTTTTCTCAAGGTCTTCAAAGTAGGCCTTCATCGGGGAGTGAGGCTAAGTACTTATCGGTCCACCCATGAATGTTGTTAAAAATCAAAAAAACAAATATCGAAATAGGGCAAAAACCGAGGTGAATTCGCTCAATTTGCGTTCTCTTTTTTCTAGTTTTCTAACCATGATTACTTGAATTCGATTAAAAAAAAACTTTATTTTTTTTATACATAAGGTAACGTTATTAGATGCACACATTGTGTAAGTATATCTTATCTAATTAACGCTTATTATAATAACTATATTTTAGCATGTCGCTTAGTGTTCCAAACATTATTGATAATGCATTGCTTCGATAAAGTGCGACCCGCGTAAATCCATTTATCAGTTTTTGTTTACGCTTATTTCTTATTGAAATGCCAGCGATATGGCGAAATTGATAAACGAAATATTTGTATTTTTATTCGAATACGAGTACGTAAATATCCTCGTAATGTGCTTTAGTCGAGCCGTTGACGATTGGATCGCTTGAACTTCATTTGCCTCGATTACTCACAATACTTTTAATGTACGAAATTTAAAAATAAATCGTATAATTTACGACATTTTTACATTTAAATAATTAGTACAACTAATAGTACTGAAAATATTTCAGAAACCTTGCTTTAGTCATATTACCTATACATATACATGCGTTTGATATTAATCAATAAATCATTCAATATCAAAAGTTTTGATAACGACACCGAATCTTAAAATAACAAAAAAGTGGATTCGGTACCACCGACTATACTAAATGGACGACATTAGTAAGTTTTTTATTATAAGATGGACTTGACTAAATTGATTCAGTTTTTCATTCTGATCAAGAATATATATGAACATATCACGTCTGCTACTTCAAAAGTGACACAACTCAAAATATGACATTCTTCAGAGAGCGCAAAAAACTTTTTTTGAGCTCATGCAATTCTTGGTTTGAGTTGAATCGTGGATCATTAAGAAGAAAATGTTGAATTAAAATAGTTTTTATAATTTATAAGAAAATGTTTGAATTTTTTTTTTATTTGATGAATTGTTTACATAATGTTTTATTAACAAACCCGCCCCAACCAACCACCAAGTACCAAGTTTTATTAACAACATTTGAGTTGTGCCACTGGTTGACTCGAAAATGAAATTTTTTAATTGCGTATGCGATATGTCCAAATACAATATATTTTGATTATTGCTCTACGAGTATGTTACAAACATTTACCCAAACATAATATGCTCCACTAGGTGGTGCATTAAAAATAACAACGAATGGGAAAGTTCTAAACCTTAACCTACCACACTGAAATCGCACCTTATCAGATTGAAAAACCAGCCAAATTATGCTTAAATGGTGACTACCGAAACGGTTCCGCAACAGTTCAATTACGGCAACGGCACAAACGAGTCGCTAAATACAAAATAACTAAGACCACAAAAATCTATCAGAATGTTTTTCCTACTATCGGTGCTAGCGCTGCTGATAGCGCTCGCGGTACACTATGTCCGGCATCAGTACTCCTACTGGCAACGCCGTAACTTTCCCTACGACCCAGATTACCAAATACCCTTCGGCTGTCTCAAATCAGTGAGCAAACACGAAAAGTCCATGGGCATGGCCATCCATGACGTCTATTTGCGCTCGAAGGAACGTTTTGTAGGTATTTACCTCTTGTTCCGTCCTGGCTTGTTGGTGCGCGATGTTACCTTAACGCGTCATGTGCTGGCACAAGACTTTGCCAGTTTCCACGATCGTGGCGTCTACGTGGATGAAGAGAACGATCCCATTTCGGCAAATTTATTCTCGTTGCGTGGTCAAAGTTGGCAATCAATGCGCAAGAAGTTAGCGCCGTCGTTTACCTCGGGAAAATTAAAAGGCATGTTTGGCACGGCTGAAGATATTGGTAACAAGATGGTCGAGCATATGAAGACTAAGATTCCCGAAGGTAGTGCAAGCACAGAAGTTGATTTAAAGGAGATTATTGGCACGTACGTTGGGAATTAACAAAAACACAAATTCTTATCTTATCTTACAAAATTTTTGTTTCTTTTTTCAGTTACGCTGTTGACATAATAGCCTCTGTGATTTTTGGCTTGGACATTAACAGCTACGCCGATCCTACGAACGAATTCCGTACGCTGGTCACCAAAGTCCGAAAAAATACCTTATTCGGTGCCGTGTTTGGCATGTTGGTTTTCTTGTGTCCATCGTAAGTTGCACCGTAAATTATGACATTTCCATTAATATCTCAATAACTAAACACGACTTTAACATAAATTTTCACCAACAGCGTAGCGAAGTTTTTCTTTAGAATGGGTCTCAAAAATAACTTACCATATATTTTGCGCGACATCATGAAGGATACCATCGAGTACCGTGAGAAGAACAACATCGTACGCAAGGATATGTTGCAACTGTTGATGCAGCTACGTAACACCGGTCAGATTAATGAAGACGACAACAATTGGAATGCACAGCCCACGACTGGTGAAAAAGATGTGACCAAGCATCTATCGTACGAGGTAATTGCGGCACAAGGTTTCATATTCTACATTGCCGGTCAGGAGACTACTGCATCGACTGCAGCTCTAACTATTTTCGAAATCGCTCAGTATCCAGAATTATTAGCGCGACTTAACCAGGAAGTTGAGGAAACGTTGGCGAAGCATGATGGCAAGATAACCTACGAATCTCTTCAGGCTATGGAATTCCTTGAATTGTGTATACTCGAGACTATACGCAAATATCCGGGTCTACCGATGCTTAATCGTGAATGCACACAAGACTACAAAATACCCGGCACCGACAAAGTCATCGAAAAGGGCACGCCCATTGTAATTTCACTCTTCGGCATACATCGCGACCCGGAGAATTTCCCCGATCCAGAGAAATACGATCCCGAACGTTTTCTGGAGACCAATCGCAATTACAATCCCAATGCGTACATGCCGTTCGGTGAAGGTCCACGACATTGTATTGCCCAACGCATGGGCAAGGTCAATGCCAAATTGGCTGTCGTCAAGATTATGCAGACGTTTAATATTGACACCATGAGTCGGCGCGAAATCGAAATCGACAATCATTCAGTTACCATAATTCCAAAGGGCGGCGTCAAAGTGAAACTCTCGAGGAAAGCGGCCTACTAAATCGTTCATAATGAAGTTTGGGATAGTTTTAATATCCCTTAATCTAATAAAATTAAGTTAATATTTTTCATTTCAATTTGATATGATAATCCTTATTTACTTTAATTTCCAATTTTACTGTTTATTTCGAAATATGTAAATTTAGTTTGCCATTAGATTCAGGATCTTATAATATAAGCTTGTATTAAAAAATTTGACTAATCAAAATAAAAAACTTTTCTAATAAAATGTAAAGTTAGATGTCGAGAAATAGGTTTTAGTTTTTTTCGTAAGCTGGAGAAGTTCGACAAAACCAAATTTTAACGAAGACATGAAAATATATTTTTATCCTAAAGATAAAAAACAACAACAACTTTGCTTATATATAAATAAGTATATTTAAAAAAAATAGTTGAATCGCTCCATCATCCCAGCCTTTGAACGCCAGCATTGAAGAAACCAAGTTCATGACAAACATTAAATGATAACGACCATTGTCATGACTTGGCTTTCATCCATTCGCACAAAAAGTAAAACATTCCATAAGATAACGTCGAATCACAACCTACCCCACTGCACCCGTTTATTGGCTGAAATATTACATTAAATAAATATCACTTACCCAGAGGTTTCGCAGCACGACCGCTCTCGAACTAAGATCAGTAAACTAACGTCCACGGAACGAATAAGTCGCAATTTTAAATCAACTTCCCTCAGAATGTACTTTCTACTTTCGCTGTTGGCGCTGCTGATAGCGCTCGCAGTGCACTACATACGTCGGCAGTACTCCTACTGGCAGCGCCGAAACTTTCCCTACGACCCAGATTACAAAATACCCTTCGGCTGTCTCAAATCAGTAAGCAAACACGAAAAGTCCATGGGCATGGCCATCCACGATGTCTATTTGCGCTCGAAGGAACGTTTTGTCGGCGTTTACCTTTTGTTCCGTCCTGGTTTGCTGGTGCGTGACGTGGCCTTAGTGCGTCATGTACTGGCACAAGACTTTGCCAGTTTCCACGATCGTGGCGTCTACGTGGATGAAGAGAACGATCCCATTTCGGCAAATTTATTCTCGATGCGTGGTCAAAGTTGGCAGTCAATGCGCAAGAAATTGGCGCCGTCGTTTACCTCCGGAAAACTAAAGGGCATGTTCGGCACGGCCGAGGATATTGGTAGCAAAATGATT
This sequence comes from Suillia variegata, assembly GCA_949127995.1. Lineage (NCBI taxonomy): Eukaryota > Metazoa > Arthropoda > Insecta > Diptera > Heleomyzidae > Suillia > Suillia variegata. The sequence continues at coordinate 8,773,896 of OX421843.1, read as the reverse complement.
GAGCATATGAAGACCAAGATATCCGAGAGTGGTGCAAGCACAGAAGTTGATTTAAAGGAGATTATCGGCACGTAAGTTGTGGATTAACTCAAATTTAAAATCTTATCCTATCCTATCTAACAAAAATCTCGTTTATTTTGTTTCAGTTACGCTGTTGACATTATAGCCTCTGTGATTTTTGGCTTAGATATTAACAGCTACGCGGATCCCACTAACACTTTTCGTACTTTGGTCACCAAAGTTCGAAAGAATACCTTATTCGGTGCCATATTTGGAATGATGGTGTTTCTTTGCCCCTCGTAAGTAGATTCAAAAACTGTTCAACGCAGAAATGACGAAAGTTCACGTAGCTAAAAAATTTTAAAACTTGTTATCATTAATTTGTAATCAATCCATTTAATCTTATCTCCTTGATGCAGTGTCGCCAAGGTGCTGTTCAGCATAGGTTTCAAAAATGATGTGGCCTTCACATTACGCGACATTATGAAGGACACAATCGAATATCGGGAAAAGAACAACATAGTTCGCAAGGATATGTTGCAACTGTTAATGCAGCTGCGCAACACAGGCAAGATTGACGAAGACGACAACAATTGGAGTGCACAATCGACCACACGTGGTACGGAACTTAAAAAGCACCTTTCAATGGAAGCAATAGCGGCGCAGGGTTTCATATTCTACATTGGCGGTCAGGAGACTACTGCATCGACTGCAGCTCTAACTATTTTCGAAATCGCTCAGTATCCAGAATTATTAGCGCGACTTAACCAGGAAGTTGAGGAAACACTGGCGAAGCATGATGGCAAGATAACCTACGAATCTCTTCAGGCTATGGAATTCCTTGAATTGTGTATACTCGAGACTATACGCAAATATCCCGGTCTACCTATGTTAAATCGTGAATGTACACAAGACTACAAAATACCCGGCACCGACAAAGTCATCGAGAAGGGCACACCCATTGTAATTTCACTTTTCGGCATACATCGCGACCCGGAGAATTTCCCCGATCCAGAGAAATACGATCCCGAACGTTTTCTGGAGACCAATCGCAATTACAATCCCAATGCCTACATGCCGTTCGGTAAAGGTCCACGACATTGTATTGCCCAACGCATGGGCAAGGTCAATGCCAAATTGGCTGTCGTCAAGATTATGCAGACGTTTAATATTGAGACCATGAGTCGGCGCGAAATCGAAATCGACAATCATTCGGCGACCATAATTGCCAAGGGCGGCATCAAAGTGAAGATGAGTAGGAAGACAGTCAATCCAAACCTCAACTGAAGGTTAATTATTTTAGGTTTTCAAAGTATACCTTAAACAAAAAATTTTTCATACGAATAAAATCGTTTGCTAAACTTTAAAACCACTTTTCAAATTTTATTTTATTTATGCTGCTGAAGTATTTTTATTTTAACTTAGATATTTGATCGGACAAGTTCCGCCTAAACATTTTCGCCCTCTTCCAATCTGTCCTGCTCTTGCTGCTGTTGCTCGCGTTGCTGTTGTTCTTGTTGTTGTTGGTTTCGCAACTTCTGTTTGTTCTTCTGCCGAAAGATTTCCTTGCTGGCCTCCTTAATCGCCTCGAAGATCTTGGCTTGTGACATTATTTGCTTTTGGACATTCTCGACAGCTGGTTCCGCATTGATATCGATCAGATCGCTTAGGCCCTCGGACATGTCCTCGTTATTGATCATGTTATTGTTGTTGCTGTTGAATGCCCTCTCCTCCATTTCGCCACGTTTAGCGAGTGGATATGGCGGAAAGGATGTTCGTTTCTTGCCGCAACCTTTAAGTACGGAGAAATGTGGAAACCGAATTTGTACATTAATCGACGAAGGAACTTTTTTTTGGGACTGACCTGTAAAAGCATTGCAGAATGGACGCTTCTCGTACTTCCATTGGATGAGGCCACTCAACTTGTGCTGAAAATATTTCCGATTGAAATAAAATCGTAATAGAAATAATTTAAAATTTTATAAACAAATGTATTTAACATTACAAGCACATCAATACTACAATAGATATTATTAAATTAACATTGTAATATTAAAGTTGTATCTTTTTGCCCTTTTTTAATAATGAAATTTTAGAATATTTGTATGAATTTTTTAATATTTCGTACTTACATTTGCTAGATTGACATCGGCCTCAGACTGTAGCATCGAATGCACACTGACCAACCAGATTAGGATCCAAGGTTTCCAGTTCAACATTTTTATTTTTTACTATTTTTGTATTTTAATAAAAACTTTAGAGAAAATCTGTTTTTCGGATTTTTTGTTACAAGAGGAAACACAACTGCCTTGGTCAACGTTTGGCACGCAATTAAGCGTATTACGGTGCGTCTTAACTTTTAACTGCCCCTGGACAATAATGAAATGCTTAGCGATGAACGTCAACGCTTTTAAAATGTTCGACTTTCGAGGGTGGTGCTGTGCTGCGCTGTGCTGCTTGTCGCTGCAACGAAAGGCCAACACCGCAACAGGACGTCCTGCTGCGTTTCGAAAAGTGTTTCGGTTAGGTTTGAAATGTTACACTGCAGCGCTTAATTGATTTTTGTGTTTTCCAGTGTTCTTGCTTTGGCTATTTCTTTTATTTTATTTTTATTATTATATATTTTGCTTTCTTTCTTTTTCTTTCTGCCTGATATTGCGAAAATCAATGCTTGGCATATTATTTTGCGGTTTAAAGTATTTCTGTGGGCGACCTTTGGTGGAAGAATTAAATTTTTCTTAAAATGGGTTTTTAAGATTGACGTCATAACGGTTTGAAATTGTACGTAATCAAATAATTGAAATGCATTTAAGAACATTTTGAAATTATTCCCTTGAAATTATTAAAATAGGTCAAGGGAAGTACAAGATGCAAACCTTATGTAAAAAAATAATTTAAAAGTCTTTAAGTCGAGTTATTTAAAAGTCTTACTTAATTGGTAATTAAAGTTTTAATTACAATTCAAACCACTGCCACAAATGTAGACTTTGCGACGCTCAAGATATACGGATATAAGAATGGTCCGATGAGTACTTAGCCTCACCGCCCGATGGAGTCCTACTTTGCAGACCTCGAGAGAACGTATTTCTCAGACGATATATATAATATTATTATCCAATTCTATAAATGTTGCTGATGTAATCTGTATGCAGATTTGTCTGCAGTTTGGAAGGAAAGTCTTCAATGCATTTTTCTTGCCTCTTTTTTCTGTCTATAGGATGTGTTTGACGTCCTTTTATTGTTGATACTTCAAAGTCGCCCCTCTCCGCGAATTTGGCAGTTTGAAATTAAAATATCAGTTATCAAATATTTTATGAAAATTTATTTTCTTGGAAGCACATTCGCGCCCCAGACCCAGACAAACACATAGCCAGGGGGAGAGGGTGAAGAAGCTTTATGTTTTTCATCACTTCTTGTTAACAGAATAGCATGAGAACCATTAGAGATATTGGGCTAACATTTTGGAGCTCTGGAAATTTTAGAAATACTGATTCAACAAAATTGTTGTTGATTCGTGTATATCGCCACTACTGTCGAAAATGAAGAGTGCGTCGACGGCTACAAAACCTCACCTAGATGCGACACGACACGAAAAAACGCCAACGATCGACCGAATCTAACCGAACCGAACGACATCTATTTATATTTATAAAAACGCCAAGAAGAACTATTCGAATGAAGAAGAATACTCTCAGCGCTTCGACGGGAATTTCGCCGAAAGAATTGCGGCAATATCGAAACGGCTTTCAAAACGAACGAACGCGGAGTCGCAAGTGCATTTGGAACATTTCTTGAATTTGCATATCTTTGAATATATGCATATATATATATATATACATACATACAAATATATATATTGAGATATATATATTGAAATTGCATTAATTTGAGGGAAGCAGAATCGAATAGATATAGAAGCTGAAGAATAGGAATACTACAAAAACAACGAAATTATTCACAATTGTTTAAAGCGGCTGCTACAAAAGTGTTGGTGGAATTATAGTAAAACATTTTTGTTGTCTTGTGTATTTATTGTATTTGTAAGCGGAACGGAAATAGAAAGTGAGTAAAAATTCACAAATTCCTAATTGAAAATGTTTTTGAACAACAAATTACTATGTAATTCAAAGGGTAACTCAATTAAACCATTTTAATTGACTTTGAATGATTGAATCGAATTTTGGTCTTAACCGAAAACTGAAGCTAAGAATAGCGTCGAATCGGCTCGATATTATGTCTTATATATCACGTTGCATTTTCTCGCCTTTCCTAAAATTTCACTAAAAATATCAAAATCTATTTTGGGATTTTCAGTTTATTTTTTTTTTTTGTTTTTCGAAAACTGTGTAACGTTAAAAGTGAGTTCCAAAGTGCCGGCGGCGGCGGCGACAGGTTCTGCTTCTGCTTTTTTCTTTAAAAATTTGTTTCACATAAAAATCGAAAAACAAAAAGAAGCAAAGAAGCTAAAAAAGAGAGAGAGAGAGAGAGAGAGAGAGTGAAAAAAAGCACAAACAACAAATGCAAATTTTCAAAATCTTGCCAAAATTACGTGTGAAAACATGCGATAACACGTTAAAACTGTATTTATATAAAGACAATTTGAAATATTCATTCGCCACATATTAGACATGAATTTGAAAATACACGAAATGTATCCAATAAATGTCAAATTAACGTTAATATTATCACTTTTTAAATTACGATATATTAAAAACGATGAAATTAACGTAAAATGCTTTTGAGAATTCGTTTAAATGATTTTGAAATTGAAGCGTTAAGTTTCAAAATTTAAAAAAATTCACTTAAAAATATGTCGACTTAATAGTTTTGCCTAATGTTCTATTTAAGTGGGTAAGTGGGTCACTTAACAACAAAAACAACAAAGTAAACAACATACATACCTGTCAAAATTTAAAAAACACATTTCTCAATAATTTGTTTTTTTGTTCCTCTTATCTTAAGCTTATTTATAAATCTACAGAGACGAAAGGAAATGCTGAAATGCCTGTGATATCGCGCATATCACCAGTACTTAAAAATCATTAAAGTTTAATATTTAATAACAAATTACATTTCCATTTAGTAATTTAATAGTTTATTCTATATTAATAATTAATAATAGGTGGGCATCGTTAATTAAGAATTTAACTTCGTTAATTCGTGAAAAGTTAACCAAGAACTTAAATTCGTTAAGTTAGTTTTGTTAATCTCGTTGAAAAATTAATGTCGTTTTATCTTTTATTAACGGCAGATATTTAACACGAGTTAATTAACTTTCTAATGGTTTTCGAAATTAACGGGAAACTTGAAAATTTAACTTCTTTAATTAACTTTTAACTTTTTCCTAGTTCGAATTTTTGTTTTAATTGCAAGCAATTTGAAAACTTTTGACCTTATAATTAATTTTCGCGCTGATAAATTGTAAGTGAAAATGCGCCTTTAAATTGCCGCCCGCCTGCCTGCCCGCCCGCCTGCCTGAAATGTCGTAATTTTCCATTTTTAAACAATTACCGCCGATAAATAATTCCGCGTTTTCTTTTAATGAGCGAAGGAAATTCGGTGATTTTGTTAAATTATTATTATTTGGTTTTTAAATCTTCTTTATTTTTAGCCAAAGATGTCAGATGCTAATAACGAGACTGCGTCACAGCCCACACAACAACAGCAGCAGCAGCAGCGCGAAAATGGCAAGGAACGTTCCACATCGACCGAGGAAAAGGAAATCCCGCGCGAACCAGCGTTGGTGTGCAAAGACCTAAATGTGAGTCTTGTGACGGTTATTATCGGAGCATTTAATGGTTATTTTTTATTTGAGCCAACATTTTTAGAGGTTGTTCATTAACCACGTCATCGGAGTTAATTCACATTTTAATTAATTAACCCATGCCCTTCAGGAATATTTTATGAAATTTGAATAATTAAGGAAAATAGAAATCGCGATTGACTTGCCCGTTTTTGTTGACTTTCGTTAAACGCTTTTCATTAAAATGCGTTCCACTTATCCGATCGATATCTTATTAACCGCCCGAACAGATAAAGACTGAATTGGAATGCCTGGTCAAGCTGCTCGATGGCAAGATTTTCAAAGACGAAGAAGTCGCCATGGAAGAGTTGCATCAGTATTTGATCGAGGACGATGGTTCATGGGCGCTCGGCGATAACTTTCTCGTCTTTGTACAGCGCGTATTGCGCGAAAGCTCATTCTCGCCCGACACCCGGATACATATGATTCGTACACTGGCCTATGCCGCGCTAAAAGACGATGTCATCATTATACTGCATCAGGATCGACGTGATCATACGTTGATGAATTTTGCGCAGGACATCGATAAGCATACACCCGAGGAACAACAGGCGTGGGCGATGTTTGTAAGTTGTGCGAGTTACACACACACACACAAAAAGTATTTCGAAACTGTTCTTGAATTTATAGATGTGCAATCTCTTCGAGAATGTGGGTCCCTCCGAATGGCTGCTCTATATTTCCGAGTGGGATTACAATGGCCAGACAATGTCGAATATTCGCGTTACAACCAAAGTGGCGGTTCATTGTATTTTGTCCAATTGTCCACGCCTAAAGGATATCGGCTCGATGATTCTGTATAATATCGCCATCAAAGAAGTTAAGACAGTGGTATGTAGAAGTTATATAAATAGAAAGGTTTCTCTCATTTTCTGGGAATGATATGTCCGATTATAAATACGCCTGTCGGTCTCATAAGTCACTCTGATTCACCAGCTATTCGATATATACATGCAATAATAAATTAAATTTATTTTTAGGTTTTCGACGATGTCGCCGTCGAATTGGCCATGGCTATATTGCAATTCTTCCAAAGTAATCCCAACGAAGAACAGATCTTCCGTACACTGAAGGCGCTCGTACGTTTCCTCGAAGTATCGCCCGATGTAGCCGCAATTATTCAAATGATTGGACCACATCCGAAAAAGTTCGCCGGCAAGAGTGAACGCGTTGATGAACTCGTTAATATCTTCAATCGCAAGATTCCTGCTTAGGATATTATTTCGATTCTGTTTTTTTTTATATAAATATTTATAACGAAAATGTTAATACGTCGTAATTTAATTTTTTTATAAATTAAAGTAACGAATAATTTAATTTACATACAAAAAAAACCAAATCTGTTTCTAAAGCATAGTAAAGATTAAGAAATAATTTTTATTGAAATAAAAAATAGTTTAAAAAAATCAATACAATTTTATATACTTGAAAGTTGAAGGTGAAACCGGGTTTTTTTTATAATGGAATCAAACTAGCCTAGACTATTCAATAAAATATAATACCTCTTAATTCGTTTATGGAACCGGCAGGTGACTGCTATTTCCTACACATTTTTAGTTCCATTTTTGATGAGTGATTTGGACCCAGATAAACATTACTCAAATTTGTTTAAGTAACCGGATAATCGGTTTATTGAATGTCAAGGAGAATCGGTTTTTATCAAAATAGAAAACAATACATCACTTGAATTTAAAAAAAAATCGGATATTCGATTTTTCTAACGATTTCTATTTTTAGTTTAATATTATGTATCAAAGCTCGATTTTTTTATTATTACTCGAATTGTTTAATTAATCTGGAAATCAGTTTATTGATAACAAAAGACAATTAAAATATTTAGAAGTCAGTTTAAAATACAAGTAACCGTCGAGTACCGTTTAACCGATTAACCGCAACAGCTGATAGAAACCCACGCCGCAAACTATCATTACTTATATACCATCACCACAGCAAATCTTCCAAAACGAAAAGTTATTATTATTGGCACGCAATTGCAGCCAATGTTTCTGATTCGAGACGAACATCTCCGACGGTAACTGCGTCTCCTGCACTGCATCATCCGCTGAAAACCAAAAATAGTTGTATGCTCCGAAAAAAAATTAACCAGAACACACAACTTACATGAGGATTTCTTAAATTTCGGCGATTGTGTTATCGAAATGACATCCTCCGGTTTGCGCAACAGTATCTTGCCTACACCTTTGCACATGCGCAGCACATCGTGATTGCTCAGTTTCTCAAGCTGCTCCTCTTCGAGCAGCGGACAACCGAGTATCCACTCACGCACCAAATCAAAGTCATTCAGTAAACGTACCGCTCCGTTAACGCTAAACTTGACGCGCTTCTGATAGATATAGTCCAACCATGCTTCGCATATGATCTTCAGTATCAGCTTGAGTATGACCAGATCGTGTGTGGCTTTGATCGTTGGCAAAAAGATTTCGTCCAGCACATAGGAAACGTAGTTGCTCTGATCGTCGTCGTAGACGTTTTGTTGCCAGTGCAATGCCGATGGAAAACTGAGCGTAAAGTTGGCTAAACTTAGGAGGCGACAAACAGTGGCCAAGATTTGAACACACTCGTCGGTGGTTTTCTGTCGAAAGAAAGCGTGAATGATGTAAGCATAAATTTGGGTGCACCTGACGTATGAGCAACTTAAATTTGTATTAAAAAATAAAATTTATAAATCTTAAAATTAGTTTATAACATAATTTTAAGCGCCTTGTAAATAGTTAAAAAAAAGTTTACCTTGAGTTTATCAATGTTAGCGTTGACTTCGAAAATCAACTTCGTACGCAGTGCCACACAGACCAGCATCAGAATGTCAGTCAGATCGGCAGTAAGTTTTGGCAGTTTAAATGTCACAAAGACGTCGAGACAGATTTTCACGTCATGCTGCAGAATCTGAAAGAAACGATCCATTTTCCACTCGTTGCTTGTTTGCTTAGCCTGATCCGTTACCCACAAACGCATCGAATGCACCGAATGATCTAGAAAAAGAAAACCGCCAAGTTACCACATAAAATAATCAGCATCCGCGTTTAAATACCGCTCAAGACAAACAAGTTAAGTCAAGGGAATTACGCTTGTTTTTTTGTTAGTTTTCTTTTTACCAATGCGATGTAGAATTGGAATCTGTTCGGCTACCGGAACTAAACTGGAATTCAGCACATCATTTATATTTGGATTGGAAAAGTAATTATTGCTAAGATTGATGAGGTTCGAAAAGACCGCAATCCAGACGGTGCCGGTGGGCGTACCAAAATGCTGTCAAGAAAATATTTAAATGAAACCTACAAAAAAACAGCCACAGCAAATCAACACAAGAAGCGATTACATTTTTGGGAGAACCACGGTACTGCTCGACAGAACGTTCAACCGTGCTACCAGCACTGGAAGCGGAAATCAATGTCAAACGAAAGAGTTGATCCCAGACATTGTTGCAAACGAAGTTCGTTAGAATTTCACCGATGCCACGTAACGTTGAAAACACCGGCTCGGGTATATCTGACAAAAGTAATTTATATTTTAGCTAAATCTGCAGATCTTGACTTGGGAGTAGTGCCCAACATACCATTTACACTTTGCGAATAGAGCCAATTACGTATAGAATCAATATGCGTTAGCGAGTAGCAGGATATGGGCGTATCAATCCACCAGAGTATTATATGATCGAGTATCATGCCAACATAAGCCCAAATCAGACGCATGCCACGCACAATAAATGCATTCAAATCAGCATTACTTGATGCACCTATAAAGAGCGTTATCCTACAATCTGAGTCACATCGAACGCCACTTAGCCAAGGTGTGCTTACCGCCAAATATCGTTGGACAGATTTCGTGCGCTTTGGCAATCAACTGCGCAATGAATGTGCGCTCCTTTTGCAGAAAGTATTCGGTGTGCTTGCTCCGTAAACTCTGCGTTATTGCGCCGTTTTCATTGGCGTCAGCATCGACGGCGCCAACTTGAGGTTCTAAAGCGCTGAAGTCTCGTTGCGGTTCGTAAAATTGTTGAAACTCCCCGTCGCCGGCAATGTTAAGCGTCAGTATACGCAAGATCTCCAAACTAGAGCAATTGGATTCGCAATTATCGCGCCATGCATCCTGCTCGCCCATATTGAAGAGACCAAACATCAGATCCAACGAGTTCTGTTCGACGCGTGTTTGTGATACAAGCTGGAATCCGCATTTTATAAAATGAATATAAGCCAAGTATTAAAAACGGATATTTTAGATTATCCTATTTTCAATACTTCTCAAAACTAGCTTTACAAAATATTAAATAGTTTGATACCCTGTCATGGGGTACAAAAAAATGAAGCTCACTTGCAGTACGTAGGCAAAGTCAATAGATTTAAGCGGTAGCAATAGCGTTGGGTACATATTGCTGCAGACGTTCGCATTCATTTCGTTGTCTTGCGCCGCTTTGTCATCGACCGCCTCGACCGTGTTGCGACATTTATTATAGAGATGCGTAATTTGTAACGCCCAGTTGAGCCATACTTCGGATTGCATGGATTTACGCAGCAAATAACTAAGCTAAAATAAAAAGTGATTTGGTGGAGTGTCGCTAAACATTTGATAGCTTCATTTAATACCGTGCGCTTTAAAACAAACGTCAGCTGGCAAAAGCGTCGATCATTGAGCTCCATAATATTGTTGAACTTACGCATCAGCAGCGCATTGTAAGGGCTACGTTTGATTTTCTTCGACAACGATAGAAAATCGGTATTTTTCGATTCATCCTTGAGACTCCAATAGAGTTTGACGACTTTTTCGCACTCCTCGAGTATGGTGTCCTAATTCAGGATTCGGTTAAACATTTGAGAGACTTGAGATACAAAGTATTGCATAACTCACGTGTTCGCTGAATATGTCCACTTTCACATCGATGACAATGCGTTTGGTTATACGACGCAGTTCGTTGCCCAGTTTGCTTATTTCTGCAAACGTATGCATGGGCTGTGACTTATTGCGACAATACCATTTTGGAGTAGTTGTCATATTTTTTAAATTCCTGTCGCTTGGTAGTCTTGCAAAATGAAATGTTGGACGCCTGAACACACGTGGTTTTTATGGACTAACTAAATGGCGGCTGTTAAATCGATGCAAAATGCGCAAAATATAAAACTGCCTAGCAACGACTGCAGTTCAGTTTTTCCAGCATATAAAGTAATACCTTGACTCGCTGCCTTTGCTTTTAGGTGGAGCTGGGTTAAGGTGATTGACGATTGACACAATCATGTCATACTTGCATATGGACTGGTATATTAGCTTCACAAATATTTTTTTCTTTTTATTTAATTTTGATAGCTTATCCAGGTTTTTCGACATCTAAAAACATGTCCATTGGGGACATATCTCAACATTGTTTTCTCTTTAGGGTGCAATTTAACCTGTTAAAAGAGATCAATAAACAATTAACAAAACCGAATATTATGTTTAAAATTACAGATATATATTTCTGTACTTATAGTTTGCTTTACTTTTATTTTTATTTCTGTTTTTTTTTTTTTTTTTTGTTTAATCTTGAATAAACGAGATGTAAATATACAACACACTTTTCCATCATTATTATAATTTTTTTGTTTATCTTTTGCTATCACAATAAATTGTTACAATTATAGTAGTAGTTTTAGTTTTAAATTTCATCTGAAATATAGTATATCTTTTTTCTGCCTTCTGTTACATTTAAACTTTAAAGTTTTCATTTCTTTTTTTTGTTTTTGTTTTGTTTTGTTTGTTTTTGTTTTGCATAATATAGAATTAATATATTGATTTTTTTTTTCATATTTTTTTTCATATTATTTTTTTTTTTTGCATTTGCTCTTTTTCCATATATATATATATAGTAAATTATATAGTTTCTTTCGTATGTGTATATAATATATAGAATTTGTTTTTAAACGTCTGTAGTATTATTTTGCTCTTCAAGAGTTGGAATATCGTCTTGTAGTTTCAGGATTTGTAACCTTGGGTTATAATAACCTGCTAAGTAATATGTATCATTGTTATCGTATATCGATTGATATTGCTTTGAATCGGCACCAAATTTGCCAAAATAACGCAAAAACTGAAGCACTTCACAACGATGCGAAATAGTTTGGACATCGTTCTCGTCTTCGTGCGGCGATTCAAATAAAGCACCCTGCAATTTTAACAAGGTTATACTCATTTCGATTGAAACTTTAAAATTGCAATATTAAAACCTACCGGATATTTTAAATTTGGACAACCTGTTGTCTCTTCGGGATGATAAAACCATCTAACACGTACTACTTTATTGCTGGACGTTGTTTCCCACATGGATTCAATGCGCCCAATATATGGCCGATCTGGTCTACCAGTTGATAAAAATACTGCACAATCCCCAACCTATAAAATTATGCCAGCATTAAAAATAGATTGGAAATTTATTCAAGAAATTCTTATGTGAAAAAAAGAGAAAAAAAACTCACAGTAATTGTCTCCTTGCCCCTTTTGATTGATTTGAAAAATTGCTTTCTGGCTCTACCCTTTACGCCAGCCTTGCGATATGCCGTTCCCTGCCAGCCCCATAGTTGGCGCTCCGGCAGAAACGCGGCTATCTTGCTGCCCTTGGAATTGTTATGCTCAACTTCATCGTCACCTTTCACCTGAAAATTGATTTAATGATATTTATTTAAAATATTTAATTAAACAAATGAAAAAAATAAAATCCCACCTCATCGGAAATTTCCGACATCAGGTTCGAAGTAGTTTCCTCTTCCAAATCCAAGTGTTCGGTTTTAACTTTGACATTGCTATTGCTATTGCCAGCAGCTGCAGTTGAGTTGCCTGACGCCGCTGATACTTCCATTTTAATTGGCGGCGGTGGCGGTGCTACCTTGTGCGATGCATTCGATTCACGCGAATCATGTGACGACGATAACTGCACGGCCGTATCCTCCTCCTGCTGCTGCTGCTGCTCCTCATCATCCTCCTCCTCGTCGTGCTCGTGTTCCGCTGCGTTGTGCTCATCCATCGGCATCTCACGTTTGCTGACATATGACGCTGGTGCGCCAGCCGCGGCGGTATTAATTATAAACGTATTGTTGTTATTATTGTTGGTATTACCAGCACCCTTGCGATGATGATGCTTCTTATGCTTCTTGCGTTTTTTGTGTTTGTGATGTTTGCGACTGCCGTCATCGACGGCGGCTCCACCAGCACCCGTCGTTGTTGCGGTGGTACTAGCGGCAAGGGGAGTCGCAGCGCCATTAGCCATAGCCGCCGCAGCAGCTGCAGCGGCCGCTTGAGTTTTCTTTTTGAGGTTCTTGATGCGTTTCTTTTCGCTGCGTTGCGCGTACAATTCTCTTGTGATGCTCGGATGCATCTCACTGGTGACGGCGCCACTATCGCCGATGCCGATGTTATTGCTAGCGTTGGCGCCTCTGCTACTAATCGCTTGTTGCGTTGCCAGCATTTGGTGGTGGTGTTGATTTTGCTGTTGCTGTTGCTGTTGCTGATGATGCTGATTATCTTCGGCTGCGGACGACGAATGATCGTGCTGATGATGTGGGTCAGACGTGTTGCCAGACTTCACAGAGGATTTCTTCTGTTTGCCTAAAGAGTAGAGGGGATTATCGTTGTACTCTGTGTGGTTGGGCCGAGATCGAGGAATATAACAGGAATAAAGAAATAAAGACAAAAAGAAAATATTTTGTAAAAATTATAACCTTTAGGTGTTAAATTAAAAAATCATTATACTAAAACGAATAAATACATTAACTCGTATTTTAAATGCAAACAATTCAAGCTTCGTTGAAGACTATTTCCTTCATTCAAACATTTATATTTATATTGATTTAACTCTTCGCAATGCTCAATTTTTTAATGGACTGAATTTATTTAAACATTTCGACATGACTTTAGCAAATTTAAATAGTAATGAAAACGAACTCAAATTGTTTTAATGACAATGAAATTGAGGTTGTAGATAAACTTGAGCGCTAAATCAAAAGTTTTCATGATGATAAAAAATAAAATAAATAAAATTAATTTGAATTTAAATTAAAACTTCATTTTTAAATGTTTAAAATTAAAGAAGAAAAATCACTTAAAAATAAATTCAAATAAAATAAACTTTTCATACAATCCAATCATAAAAATTTGATGTGTAATGCAACTGGAATCTCTTCATTCTTTCCCGCATAAAAAATACCGGATCACACTCACCAACAATGGGATAATCGCTGAGTAACAGGCGTATGTTCTGCAAGCGGATCCTGCCGCTGTCACCATCATCGAATTCCACACTCACAAAATCGTGTGCGCTCGCTGTGGCTGATGTCGATGAACCACCACCACCACCGCCGCCGCCAGCACCATCTTCGGAAGACTCCGATTCGATGGCACGTCCCGGATACAAGCAGCGGTACTGTTGACTCCAATAGGCGCACAAACGTGTACCGATCGGTACGCAATCGACGCTCTTCGGCGCTACTTCTAGAATCTAAAAGGAATACAAAAAATTAAGAACAAAACTTTTTAAATAAAATTTGTTTCTACTCACGGTATCCTTGAAGATTTCTTCGCGCGACATAATGTGCGACTTATTGCCGCGCTCTCCGTCCAGCGTTATTGCATACACATCGGGCGGCTGCAGTGGTTTCATGATACCCGCATAGAATAGTCCACCCATGTCGGTGAGTACGCGCGTCTCCTTTCTATACAAATGCTCCGAAGTAAGCGTCAGATTGCGGTCCATTGGCGTCGGCGACTTAGCACGTGGTTCCGGTTGCGGTGACAATGATGTATTTCTTGTTTGCTCCTGATGTTCTTTACTTGCCGCCGCCGTCGATGTTGTCATCGTCGTCGTGTCATCATCATCGCTTGTACGTCGTGATAATTTACGTTCTTTCGGCTCGCCTCGCGAACGTTCCGTTAAACTATGCTTTTGTGCGTGTCGCACTGGGCCGGTGACGCTACTGCTGGTGCTATTTCTTAGCTCCGCGTTGGCAGCAAGTGTACTCGGCTCAAGACGCACTGGTTTATAGCTGGTAACGGTGTTCAAGGAACTCGTCGCATTTGTACAATCCTCATCATTGCAGGCCGACGCATCGCTAACAACGGCGGCAGGTGGTGGAAATTGTGGTGCCATTGCTGACGCCGTTTTGGCGTCGGCAAAACGTAAAAAAGCGCTGGAAGGATTCAGATAAGTGGCGGCGGAAACGACGTTGCTCTGTGATGAGAATTTCGCAAATTTATAATCACAAAGCGGTGGAAGTGAGGTACCACTGCCGCAAGTGACGGAAGATGAAGTTGCGACAGCGGCGGATAAAGCCGATGCGGCGAGCAGCTGTGCCGCCGTCTGTTGCTGCTGTTGTTGTGCTGCATTAGCGGCAGCAGCAGCCAATTTTGAGCATTTTTTCTTTTTCTTATTTTTGGACATTTCATCTAGTTTACGTTTTTTCTTGCGATACTGCCGATTAATATCGGCAAGTCGCATGCGCATATTTGATTCCATAATGCTGAAGATCTCCTCCGGATTGGGCCACTTGCCGTAGCGTTGCGTCGGATCGACACAGCTAAAGGCGTTCTTAAACTCCGCTTGTAAATGTTCGTCATCGAAGTCGAGTTCATCGGAGGCGACACCACCTCCAACAGCTGCATTTGACAACTGTGCCGCCAATCGATGTTTGCGCTTCTCTTTTGAATATTTCTTTTTGCTCTTTTTGGCGCATGACGACGACGACGAGGAGGATTTCTTACTGCCGCTGCTACTAGCGACATTTGCATTGGAAGCGGAACGATTTGATTTGGAATGTTTGTGCTTTTTGCGTTTGATATTAAGTTCACCGCCGACGCCACTTAAAGTGGAGGGCAGCTCAATGCCCGCCATGGAGGGAAAGGCCGCTGTGGGCGGTACTGAGGATTGTTCAAGGCGCTGTTGAAAGACTGGCGCAGCATGTTGTTGCTGCTGCTGCTGTTGCTGAAATGTGTAAGTAGAAGACGACGGCGACGGCGTTGGAGACACCAATCGCGGTGGCAGTTCATTTTGCAACGGCGACGACGATGACGCTGCAAAAAGACCACTATTGCATTGCACCTCCTCTTGTAAGCGTTGTTCGGCAAGCGTACAAAGTAAGTTTAAGCCACCCATTGAATCGTTCACCACAGGCGGCGGTGGCGGCAGTAGCGAATGTTGCTGCTGCGATAATTGTTGTGTTTCGTAAATTATGCCTCCGCTGCACATGTGTGACATAGGCAACGGTGACGTGCAGTTGGTATTTGCCACCGGATTTATTAGCGAGTGTGGCAACTCGCCATGGTCAAGCGGCTCCTGTTTGACACGTATTAGTGAGCCTCCCGTTGCTGTAGTCCCAGTCTTGACCGCAAGCGTACTAGTGCTTATATTAGATAGTAATTCCAAACCGGTCAAATCTTCCGGTGCGGTCTGTTCAGCACTCGCCGCTGTGGCAATCACATTTAAAGCATCGGCCGCATGAATTGCCGCCGGCGACATGACGGTATCTAGTTGGTGCTGAGCTTGTGTTTCCTGCTGCGTGACAGAATTGTCAGCTGATGACGCGGCGCATATGGCGCCTGTTTCTACATCATTATGGCACGCATTGTTTGCGGCTGCAGCGACAGAAGTTGCTGTCGTTTCTGTCGGCTGCTTTTCGAAAACTGGTTCGTTACTTTTGATCAGCTCCAGTGGCTGTTGCGCATTATCAACGCCGGCGCAGCTATTTTCATGTTGCGACTGGGACTGTGCCGTTACGTACGTTTCGTGCGACTGTGCGGTATGTGACGGCAGTAGCTGCTGCTGCTGTTGCTGTTGTATGGCAAGGGGACACGATGAATTTTCGTCTTCACTGCAAACGGGCGTATCCGTTTGTATATTGACATCTTGCATTTGCGGCGGCGGATGTTGCGGCGCATTGCTAACAACACGCGGCACTCCAACAACAATTTGTGATTCAAAGGACGCTGCGACGTTGGCAGCAGTTTTAAAATTTAGCGCCGTTGTTGAATCATCGTCAAGAGGCGTTAACGCCGACGTTAAATTTGTGGCCACAGAATTGTTGTTCAGAAATTGTTGTGGCGTCGATTGATTTGTTGTTAACGGTTGCGGCGTCGGCGGGGCACGTGTCAAAGTTGCTGATAAGTTTAGTAGTGTGGGGGTGTGTGTCGTCGAAGTCGAAGCCGTTGTTACGGCGTTGCCGCCGCCTGTCGTTTGAAACAATAACTGCGTTTGTAGTTGCGGCGCAGCTGCTGCGATCGCGGCATTTTCCATAGTGGCAGAGCAGGGCGGCGTCGGCAGGCGCATTAGATTTAATGCCTGCGTATTGTTGCCATTTTGAAGCTCCAAACACTGATGCTGCTGTTGTTGATGATTTGTCGTTGCCGTTGTTGGTGTTGTCGTCGTTGAATTTGTCTTGTCATGGCCACCGCCGCGTATTTCAAAATTCAGCGGCGGCGGCTGTTGGTGTTGCAGCGGCGTTGGCGGTGTCATCATTTGTGCGGCAGCCAACGTCGTTGTTGTTGTCTTTGCCGCCGCCGCCATAAAATCTGCAGCACCGCTCCAATCTTCAATTTTCATAGCGGTCGGCGGCAACAATAGTGGCGGCGGAAGTGGTAATGGCAAGGGTAAGGGCACTGACGGCAGCGACAAATGTTTCGGTTGCTTGTCACCGCCGACGTTGCCGCCGATGCCAGTTGTCATACTTAGAAAGCGACTGCTAGTGCTGCTGCTTGATGCAGTGCCAAGGCTACCGATGCCGCCACCGCTGCTTAAACTTAAATTAATTGAGCTCGTGCTGCTGCTACTGCTGTTTGTCTGCTGCTGTTGCTGCTGATTGTGCTGGCAAAGTGAGGTCGCAGCAGCAGCAGTCGCGGCCGCAGCTGCTGCAGCGGCTGTTAAGTAATTTGAGCCGAAAAGCTGCAACGATGTGGCGTAAGGTTGCTGCTGCAGTGTTGAATGTGCCGCCGAGGGGAATAAGAAATTCGGCGGCGGTTGTATAGCTGCGGCGGCGGCTGGCGCGCTGCCCTGCGGTATATATGAGGGCCAGACAAACGCGGCCGCCGCCTGTTGGAACGGATCTGTGGGTGTATAGAGTGGAAAATTTGATATGCCTTTTTTCGGGTGGGTCGATGATTTCGTTTGAGTTTTGATTTTTTGATTTTTTTTTTTTTTTTTTTGAGGCGGATGTGGTGTTTTGGTGTTGATTGATTGGTTGGTTGGTTTGGTTGATTGGTTGGTAGGTGGAGAGGTGGATGGAAAAGAGGGTTTGAAGCAAAGATTAGTGTTGGCGAATTTTTGAAAGCAGCAAATTTGTTTGTAAATTTTGAAATTAAAGTTAAAGCAATTAAAGAAAACCAAATAAATTGTTAATTTCTCTCTCGCAGAGAAGAGCGCAAACCAAAAGGTGTTCTTAAATGAATTTCATTTACTTTTGAAGTGCAAGTCCTGTCAAATGTTAACGAGTTTGTAAACAATAAAACTCACAAGATAAAAATCTGATGCACCCCAGAGAACTTCTTATAAGCAAATAAAATAATACTAAAGCTAAAAGTTTTCCAATTTAGAGAGTTAGAGTTTTACCTTTTGTTGATTTAATATATTATGGTCAGATGGATGTACTAAATACTAGACTTGTATACCCCAGAGAATTATAAACTTTAAATATAGATCTTAGAAAGTGAGAACGCTTATTTGATTTATCTTAATTCTTGTAACAAATTCTTGGTCGCCGTAGAATTCGAATCCTTAAGCAAATAATATAAATCTTCTGAGTTTCCATAGATTCAATACTTTAGGTATATTACAAAAAATACGAAATAACTTCTATTGTTTTCTCTTGCTTTATGTGAATTAACATTAGACAGGACTTGACTTGTGTGCATACTTTTTGTTTCAATAATTTAAAATACTAACCTAGAGCTGCAGCTGTTGCTGGCAGCAGCACCACTTGACCGCGACTCGCCTCACGTGAATATTGCAGTCCCACGGTAGCGGGTGACATCGAAATTACCGATTCGATGGGCAAGGCATCTGAAAACAAATTGAAAGAATTGTTAATTGTAAGTCTTGCATTGCTTATTTTCTTCATTTGTATATTACTTGGATATTGCCAATAGGTGGATGGCGCTCGATTAACGCTCTGTACGCCGGCAGCACTTAATGCCAATTCCTCGGATGTCGTCGAGCCGGTGGTCATTAAATCACCGTTACCTGTGAAGTAAATATTGCCGCAGCCATTGCCAACGCCACCTGTAACAGAATACAAAATATCTTTATTAAAAAATTTAAATCCGCGAATATGTCAAATAAGTTGATTGTCTTAACGATTGATTAACCTTGTCTTGGGTCGATCTTTCGAAAGGAAAATACTCCTATTCCGATTAATATTTGAAGTTTTATTTTATGTTTCTATAAAGCTGGCTCGTAAAAAAAATTGCCGCCAAGTTCCAAACATGGGAAGCTGATATGATTGTGATCATATGTAAAAATATGTCGGAGCTCAATTGGTAAAAAGAAAAATGCATTGACTTATAATAAAAAAGGTCAATATCCAAAATTCAATGAAAACATAAATCTATTTTGTTATTTCGATTATAAACATATTTATCAAACCGATACACAATTGGATTAGTTACTTTATAAATTTGTTTAGTTCAATATTAATTTCTTTGGCGTTTTGGTTCGATTTTGAACTTTTCAAATAGTTGTACAAAAACTCACAAGCATCAATTAGCACAAATCGCACTTGTTTTAATTGTTTGACTTTTTTCTTATAGCCTCAAAGAATTTATTAAAAACCACTTTCAATTAAAAAACGAAATAAACACAAGACCGCCGCACGCGTTTATTTTAGAATTTTTGTTTTCGTTTTTAAATTAAAAACAAAAATTCACGTTCGATTCGATGGAAAATCGTGCATTCGATGGAATCGTCGAAAATTGTTTATAAAATGTTGATGTAGCTGTTGTTGTTTTTGTAAGTGTTGTTGTTGTTATTGTTGGTAGTGGTGGTGAATATATATAGTGTATATGTATTTATACTATATAGTGGTGCGCGGCGTGTGTGTGTATACGACAAACTGGGCATGTCCTTGAACTATTTGCCTACGCGTTTGTTGTTGCTGTTGTTGTTGTTGTTAACTTTGTCGTTTCAAGTTGTTGTTGTTCAAGGACTATTACTCAAATGACCACAGCAGAGAATGCTTAAATTTGGTATTAATTGAAAAATGCATTTAACACAAAAACAAAATAAATAAAAAGTGTTACAAAACTCGGAAAACCGAAATTTTGCTGTTTTATAAGTTCAGAACTACCAAACTCTGAAAAAAATATCATACCATTTACTATTTAAAGTGATTGTCCGAAAACTACTCGTACTCAGCTAAAACTTTCTATTTGATACGTGACTTTAAAGAAATCATCGAATAATTACTTTTAAGAGTATTCGATACTTCATTCTCAAATACTTCCATTAACTTCTAAATTATAAGAAATGTCTTCAAAAATGAGAGAAATATGATAACGGCATTTGATAGGTACATGTCGAAATGTAATTTTTAAAGTAGGTTTTGTCATTCAAAGGGAAATTCCAATGTCAATTGGATTAAATTTGGATCGCATTTCATGATAAAACTTCCGAAGATGCAAATCAAAAAAGAAGCACCCAGCAAAACATTGGACCGAAACGACGCAAGGTAGGATAATTAAATCAGTCTGCGAATTTTATATTTTCATTTTATTACTTTTATTACAATTTTAAATTATGGATAATAAATTTTTATTGAAGTTTTTTTTTTTTGTTTACTATATAAATATTGAAGTATTTAGAGTAATGAAGTATCAAATAACAAGTATCGAGTATTAGAAGAAAAGACTCAAATGCAATTGGGTAGTCAAAAGAAACGAATCAGCTATTCACTAATTACTTTCAGTTTTAAAACATAAAAGATTAAAAAAGTTAAAAATAAGTATGAAAATTTTAAAAAATTAAGAAGAAATAAAATTTTAAGGAACTCATTATGGAAATATTAAAATTTAAATCGTTTATTTAAGCATAAATATAAATGATAAAAAAATGATTATTTGTCTTCTTCAGTTGTAGACAAAGATACGTTGTACCTTAGTAGATAAATAACCGGTTAATTGATATTCAAAGTGGAAAACCATTAAAACTTCCTTAGCAGAAAGAGTCCAATTAGTCATTAGCGACACGCAACAAGGGAAATCGTGTAATAAAACGCAATTATGTCAGCTTTTTGGAAATAAAAAAACATACGTAAACCACATTACGAAATTCAAACGATTCCAAAAATAAAGAAAACAAGAAAGAAAGAAGTAAATAAATTGCGTAGCCAGTGCCCATATGGTTGCATCCCAAGCTACTCCAAAAATAATAACAATAATAGCAATAGCAACAGCAACAACAACAACATCGAGAACATCAACGATATCACATAAACTCAGCCATCCAAGCGTTTTAAGTTGCATTAGCGGCAGCAGCAACAGCAGGATACAGCATCCCTTATTGTCCTTTGTTTGTGTACTTGTAGTTATTGTTGTTGTTGACATACCACCTTACTTACAACAACTACAATACAACGACAACGACAACAAGAACAGCGACAACGGCTACAAACACTCCATAACACCGAAGGCAGCAAGTATAGCATCAGCAAACCCACCCAAATATCTGCCAGCTCGCTTGGCTGACTGACTGCCTGCCTGCCTGCTGCTCGTCCCACATTGGCTTTAAACCAGCGGTCAAAAGAATAGCTTAACCAAACTTTCTTTTATAATTCTTATAATTTTTAAATTTTAAATTCATCGATTCGAAACTTGTTTGTTCCGCTTATTTGCAAGTTTTGCACATCGATATTCGAATTTTCACAAAATATCTCAAGTATTCATATTATGCTTTGAATTATTTATATAATTTCGCTACGTTTTAAAGTAGTACTTTTGTAAATATTAAAAATTATTAAAAAAATTTATTTATGCCTTTTCAAAAAAACAATTTTTCTATGAAACAAAATATTCAATACGAATTAATTATTATTTATTTAAACTTTAAAAAAATGTTCTCCTCTATTTGCCGTTAAGCTAAACTGCGTTTAATATTATTTTGTACACAGCTGTAAATGATTTAAAGAGGGCGGATGGATTTAATGTTAAATTCAAACGCGTAGCACAGCAAATAAATCCAACTCTTACAAATCAGCGTATTTGCACTTTAATATTTGCCGGAAAAAAACAGGGCCAGGAGAACGATGACACGAGGGTGGGGATGAGAATGAAGACACAAGTTTAAGGATGGGTACAAGGGTGAGAAGCTGATTGTATGTGGGTGTGTGCGCGTGTATGAGTGGGTGCTTTAGACGTCAGTCATTCCACATGATATTTGACCTTTGGCGAGGGTGATTCTATCCCTCTGTAGGAATTTATTATTTTCTTTTTTTCAACATTAATGGTGAAATCTTATTAGTGCTTAAATGGTCCTGGTAATGGCGCTACCCTCATGCCGCATGTATGAAATATAAAAACAAATAATTAAAACCAAGCTGATCGAATTTATGAAATGCGTACAGAACGCTACACCCTATTGGACACAAAAAAATAAGGTGGAAGAATACCCAATTAGGTATTTCTTAATAAGATAAAATTGAGAATGTACACTCAAGGAAAAAATTACAAGAAATTAATGTAAAATATACAATACATCATATTTTCATTTTTAAATTTTCTTACCTAAATCAGCGACACGAATGCCAAAGCAATTCATATCCTTATTCAACGACTGCTGAACAGTGGTGGGCAGCGCACTGGGATTGCACAATGACGCTGAACCGATAGACGCAGAGGATGATTCCTGCGGTCGTTTACGTGCGACGGCAATGCCAATGGGCACCGAATTATCTGAAATGACAATAAAAAAAAAATAATTTTTAAATATTTTTTTCCGATAGAAAAAAATATTATTTGGGCGCGTGCAAAAGTTCTGGGCTTAAAAGGATTCACTTTTCGAAAAACATTTAAAATATTTTGAAATAGTAATTCGTTAACGAGTCATAAAAGCAATTCGATAAAACAAATCGAAAAAGCGTTTCGTAAATAATCGCTTTACGATAAATAAATGAATCTGATCTTATATCACTTTTACGATTATTATATACACTGGCGATGTCAATATATATTCGAAATATAAAATTCGAATTATTTACTTTTATTTTAAAAACACAATTTTTAAATATTTCAAAAAAACAAAATTTCGAAAACAATAAAAAAAAAAACTTGCACACGCCTACATATAAAATAGTAAACAAAATTCGGGACTAACGCCAATGATACGCACTTGTGCTGGGGCCGCTGGCGCTGACATTGGCCAACGTGGCCACGGCAGCGGCAGTCTTATCCATTTCGTGCACCTTCGGCGATGAAGCCTCAATTTTAACAAGTGTCGTCAGCGTGGAGGACGATGAAGATGAAGACATGGTCTTGGCACCGTTTAACGTTGTCGAAGACAATGACGCGGATGCGGATGACGATGAGGAAGAGTGACAGCCCAAGCCCAGACCGTGATGATGCGTGGTGGTCAGCTGTTGCGACTGTTGCTGCTGCTGCGTCTGGTGGTGTTGCTGCTGTTGATGGCAATTATTGTTGGATGTGGTGACCTCCGACACCTGGCAAGGTTCTCGTTTGATTTGAACAAATGTGTAACTGCTACTGGAATTGGTTTGTTGCTGGTGATGATGATGGTGCTGCTGCAGCTGCTGCTGCTGATGGTGATGATGCGGATGCGATGTAACAAAATGCGGTGCGGCAGCGACAAAGGATTCCAGCGAAGTGGCGGATGCGGGCACGATAAATGTAGTGGCGGCGGCAGCAGCAGCGGAGCGTTCAAAATGTTCCGCAGCTGCGGCGGCGGCGAGTGAAGTACTCAAAACATCCGAAGCGGTACTATTGAATGTGGCCATTTGAAAAAAAGACGAGATGCTGCGACGGACGATTCAAAAGAATAATTAAATTGGAATTTTTACTGGTTTCTTCAAGTAATTTTATTTGAGTCGCGTTGTTTTCAAAAATAAATGAACTACAAAAGTTTTATTTTTTTAAGCTGCGGCCGGCGGCGCTAGCATTCAAATTGCGACGCAAATTTCTAGCGTACATTTTTTAGGGGGACGCGCTGACGACCTTTTTCTTCGCAGCTCTATCCTTGCTACATTTTATTTTCGCACTGGTTTTTTTTTGCAACAAATTTGAATTCTTAATTAGTTTTTTAAAAAAAGTATATATATATATAATTCACAAAAAATGACATAATCCCGTGTGGCTGCGACGAGGCGCGGAGGGGACGTTCGCTGTTGCAATTATTTTTTTTTAATATTTTCTACGCAAAAGTTAGAAAAAAACGTTGCTTCTCTTTCTACGCGGCGCGTTAAAGAAATTCGCACAACGTTTTTATTATGTTTTTTTTTTTTTGCAAGCTTAAAAAATGTGGCGCGGCGCGTATTCTTGGAATTTGCGAAAAGTAAAACTTTCTGCTTTTTTTATTGCACAAAAACTGAAGCTGAGCCGATCGTCGACGTCAGTTGTCGTCGTCCGCGATTCGCGAAAATGAAAAACGATGAACAACGCGAAGTAGTCGGCGTAGAGGGGGAAACTCACTGTTTTCACTTTGCTTTGTGTCTCGTTTTATTTTTATTGTCTTCGTCTTTCGGACATTCTCTTTCTTACACCGTTCTTCTTATTTATTTTTTTATTTTCTTGCTGTTTTGCTTGATTCCTTCGTTATATTTTGTATCCTTTCACTTTTTTCTCTTACTTTTTGTGCATTAGATCCTTTTCACAATTTATTTTTATTTTTACTGCGCCTTCCTTCTTCACTCATTCATTCATTCATTGTTGCTCCTTTCCATTTCCTTTTTCAGTTTGTGTTCTTCTTCGTCAATTTTTTTCTTTGCCACCTTTGAATCTTAATCTTTCTGGTAAAAAAAAAAGATTTTGTCACTCACAACTTTCAGGTTTAACTTTGCGTGATTCTTATAAAAGTAATTTATTGTGGTTCTGCTTAGGTTTTTTTGCAACGTTAAATAAAAAACATTTATTTTACAATTTATAAAAAAAATTAATCTTTAAACGTCTTGCATCTAAAAGAGGAATACAAAAATATATTGATAAGTCGACTTAAACATTCACACTGCTTTTGAGTAACATCAAAATTTAGTAGAATGGGAATGTCAAACATGCACGGAAACAAATTCCAAGCCGATTATTAAGCAAAGTACCATCGCTAGTTTCTCCCTGTGCCAATGTCGTTGTTTTGTTTAAAAGGCCCGACATTTTGGAAATTTTGGAAACGAATTTATCAGGAAAATATTTAAAAACTGGATATTATCAGAGAAAACAACGAATTATTGTATTAATTTGTAATATTATTATTACTATATGAAAAACATATTTGCACCATCTTTTCAACTCTGGCAGTCCTTTTTGCAAAAAAAAATAAAATACTGGAAGTATTCAGAGTTTGGGATTAGTTTAATTAAAAATTTAATTCGCGAATTATTTTTTAAACATTGACTAAACCTTTATATTTGATATTAAATTGCAAACAGATTTTAAATCAAACATGTTTGTCATAACTTGGCATCAATATAAACATTTGAATAAAGCTTAATAAGAAGGAAGCTAGTTTACCAATTTGAAAATGTTTGCGTTATCAATTTTACTGCTAGTTTATAAAAAAAATTTAAAAGTTTTTTTAACTTGAATAAAAACAAATACAAATATGTGTTACATAAAATATTCTGATAAGAATATTTGATCAATTAAAACGATTACAACTTGATATAAAATATTTGATAATTTTCAGGTTGATATCAAACCTTCGAGAATTTATCAAAAGCTCGCTATATTGTTTATTTTACTCGAAGTTCAAAATATTTTAGAGAACTATTATCAGCTAACGATTTTCACACAATCCTTTTCAAAAATAAAACCTCAAATTTTCCTGTAATTAATGTCACGTAGTTTTATTGTAGCTGAATAGCTGCACACAGCGCGCTTAGCATCGCTTAAATACTAAAAGTGTTTGGTAAGAAAACTTATAATATTAACCTTATTAAATTAAATTGCTATATTTAATAAATCGTTTTGCAATGTTTGAATTGTTATTCTCGAAATTGTTTACATTGAGTTTTAATAAAATTATAAAAAATATAAATATAAAATTCAAAATCGAAATCGAAAACGTTCGCAGTGTGATTGATGCATAGCGAAGGTTTAGATTGTTAAATATTTTTTTTAGACATTTTGACGTAACACTTCTCAAAATATTCAAACAATAAAAGAATTTTATATTCGAAATTTTAAAGTATTTTTTATATGATACAAAAAAAGTTTCGTATTAACTTCTCGTTTGACATTTGACGGATTAAGACGTACAATTTAAAAAAATCTTTTCAATTAACAAGACAATGTATAAAAGAAGATTAGATCAATTCTTTGTGTTTGTCTAAATAAAATATTAAAATTTAATTTGAAGAATTTATACATTAAAGTTTATGTATTCCCGACAATAGTTTACGCCCTTTTAATAAGAGAGAACTTTAAAATCTCGAATATAACAAAATTCATATTTATGTCAAAACCGAAAAATTTTGTTTATAAATATTTATGCATACATTTTCACTTTTCGAATTAAATAAATTCAGTTGCAGGTCCAAATCTATTCTTAAACAAATCTCATCCAATTTAAACCAACAAATTTTCAACTTAAAAATATACACGCTCAAAAATAAATATGCGAGTACACACTTTACACAAACAAAAAAAAATTAAAAAAACAAGTTTTCGGGATTCAGGAGGAACCCATGTCAACAAAAAAGGTAAATTTCAATTTAGCCTCAAACAATTCAAAATGTAAAATTATTTGTTGTTTTTTCTAGACTTATTGTAGACGACAGCAGTTCGAATGTAAAAGAAGAAACGCATTCACATGTAAATCCGCCGCAAATCCTTGGGCGTCGTTATTAAATTGCATTGCGGACAGAGTTTTCGCGCGCCCAACGATCGCAGCCAACACTCTTCGCAGTGTACGTGCCAGCAGCAGACCGAGATCGCGGGATTTCGATAGTCATCGAGACAAATCAGACATTTGAATTTGCTCTGCACGTGATTCTCATAGTGGCGCAGTTTGGCCTTAAGCGAATCGATGATGATGTTTTGCTGCTGATGTTGTGTTGAATTGGCGGCAACGTCGGTATTAGCAGCAGGCAGTGTCGTTAAAGTCTTAGTATCGTTGTCATCGTTGTGTCCTCCTTCAGCTTGTGGAATGTAATTTACATTTGGCTCAGTCGTCGTTATCGTCCGCGTAGCATTGTTTTCTGTTCGCGAGGTATTTGCAGAGGAGTAGATGGAGTCTTGGTGATTTTGACCCGTAATCAGTCGGCGCATATAGTTGGTAAGATTGCCCTCGTCGGCAGCTGCCCCACCACCACCACTGACATCGGATCTAGTTGGTATAACATCACCTTCGCCATACTGTGCTGGGCCGTATATCTGCGTATCATCTTCGTCGACATTTAGATCCTCATCCTCCTCGTCCGCTATGCCATTTTGTATGCCATTATGAGTGCTGCTTAGCGACTGTCCAATGCCAATAGAGGCATAACCGCCCTGTAGTAAACTAGAGACACGTATACGTTTTTGTCCCGCCCACTCATACTCTTCGTACTCGCCGTCACCGTCTTCGTCATCGTTACTGGAATCATCGCCGCCGCCACCGCCTTGTCCATTTGTTGACGAACTGCGTCGCAGACACTGCTCTGCGTGACGTTGTATCTCCTCTTGTGGATAGCTTTGATTGCAAATCGGGCACATTTGCTGCTCGACGACGGCGACGGTTGGTTGTGCAACGGCTGGACGTTTGCGTGAGCGTTGCTAAAGTTTGGGACAATAAATTAAATAAAAACAACAAACACTTAAATAAGAACAATTTGATAATTTCAATTATTTGGCACCTTTAAACGCGATTGACGATTACGCTGTACTCGCTGAAAAACTGTCCAAGGCTTGCGTCGCTGCTCTGTATTATTTGTTGTACCATCGTCTATATTCTCTGATGCTGCTGTTGTCGACCCTGCTGCTACTTCAGCCATTGATGATGATGAGGCCGACGAAGGAGGTTTTAGCTGCAGCTGCCGTAATTCCTGTTCGCAGTGTTGTGCCACTTCGCATCTTTTGAGTTGCGTATCGCACGACGGACATTGTATGGAATCCTCGACTGTCGCCGGTGTAGTCACAGTGCATTGTAGCCGCAAAAGATTGCGTGCGTCTGCTGTAGCCTCCATTGCTGTTGCACCTTTCCGCAATATTTTATTTGATGCTAGCGCGATTTGTTGTATTCTCTCCGATTGGTTACAAAAATCTCAAAATTCTTACCAGCCAGAAAAGCAGTGGTGGCATTCTTTGTTTGTTATTTTTTCTTTTGCTTGGCAAGTGTTGCCAGAACTTTAAGATTTTAATCGATGTGTAATTTTTGATATATGTGCAATTTTTCATATCATATAAAAATATAAATATTACATTTTTGTGAGATTTAATTGATTTAATTTGTGAAATGATTCTAAAAATTTAAGTTTAATTCTTGTAAGAATTCAGCTAGCAACCTTGAACAGAAATGTTGAATATTCGTCTCGCTGTCCGCAATCAATTCGCCCTAAGTACTGTTCCAGATTCGCCGCAATAAATCACACCGAAGTTGGTGTCACTTCAAAACAAAAAAGTTAAAATACGCGAATGTTTATTTGTTTTCCGCACAACGATAAAAACGCCAAATTAATTTTTTATCATTTTATTTTTATTTCTTTTTGTAATAAAAATAAACCTAAATGGTAATTCCAAAGAAAAGTGTAGAAAGACAGTGGTTAAAGTGCGTAAATTAGTGAGAAAATCTAATTGAAAGTCGCCCTTGCAGTCGCCATTTTGAAGAAAAAATTGAAACCAAAGCAACAAAAAAAATAGAAACGATATAAACGAGAAGAGAAAAGCGCTACTGCAAAAAACTAGTGTGAAAGCGAATTTTGTTGGGTGGAATAGGCAGTAGCGAGCGAGAAAGACTTTCTTTCGATCGTGTTTTCCAATTGCGATTCGAATATAAAATAAGAATTCACTGAATTTTGCATATTTTGCAAGAATGTCTCGAAAATCAGATAGGCATGTCCCGACTCAGCAGCCACCACCACCACCGCCTGCATATCAGCAACAACAATCGGTGCTGAGCAACAACAACAACAATCCGAATAATACCCAAAACGTTATAGGCGGATTTAGCAACTTCGACAGCGACTCTTTGCCCGATTATTCAGAATTCGATTCCGAATCGGTAACTTTGGACTACTTCAAAGAAAGGTATTTGCCCATATGCACCACAAGCACGCATCTACCATGCCACGCCCATTTTTATACATCATACCCGCCTTGTTTTTCTTAATTTTATTCGCTTTGCTTTGCCTTGTGTTGTTTTCTTTCGTCTCGCTTATTTGTATTTTCATCCTGTTGCCATGTGCCTGTGTTTTGTGGCCTATTATTGTTGTTGTTGTTGTCGTCATCATTGTTGCGTTCGTTCGTCTCAAATGACCTCGGTTTCAAAAAAAAAAAATTAAATATTTACATATACATAATGTATATAAAATGCATTTATCAATTTTATTTTTGAATTAATTTTACAATTTGACATTACCGCAATTTTTCCTTTGCATAAAATAAGTTTACAAAAACAAGAAAATACTCGTGTAAATTTCTAAAAATAGCAAATTGTTTTTGCTGCTTGCTGCTTTCGCATTTGTTACACAAACCCATTTTTTTATTTCGAAATTCCAACATATTTTTTGTTTTCTTATTTATTTTTGCTGCCGCTGTTGTTTTATATCTACTCACCAATACATTCGCATCTGATGTGACCCTAAAACCAGACCACCTCCTCCCGTTCTCTTTCATACTTAAGCCCAACAACATCTTTTAAAGTGTCTTTCTTTTTTGTGTGTTTTTTTTTCGCTAGGTTTGCATGTTTTTCTTATTATTTTTTGTATCATTTTTTTCTTAATTAAATTTGCCAATTTTGTGTCCAGTCTTCCGTACTTCGTCTCTTTGCCCAATACGGTGCCCACTCGCTCTCTCGTAAAAATTAATGAGGCATTTAGTCTATTCATTTGTTTTGTTGTTTGTGTTTGTTATTGTCTTTGTTTTTGCTAGTTGGGATTGTTTGTTGAAAGTAGGGGAGGGAAGGAAAGAATGACAGACGGTCACATTTTAGTGCCTGCTGTTTTGTTTTTGTTTAGTCTGGCGTTGGCTAATTTTAACTAGTTGAGTGCGGTGCTCGTGCTCCGTTCTCTGTCACAGTTTAGCGGACGACTACGGTTGATTCTAATGTCGTCTTTTCAGTGGACGGACACTTTTGTCTGTCTGTAATAGACAAAATAGAAAATTCCGCTCGTGTTGCGCTGAGGCAATTTTGATCATTACTTTTTGTGTGCGGAAGGAAAAAAAACAGCAAAATTGCATTATCATAGATATATATAGGTTAAGTCTTCATATCTCCTCAAATGAGAGGCTCTCTCAACCATGAACAGTTGCCGATTTGTTCATTTTATTTGATTATGATAATTTTTTTAATTAAATGTTAATAGTTCGCAAAGTTTGAAAATAAATTTAAATTAAGGAAAAATTTTCGCACACTTCACGAAATATATGAAAATTTTTTTTGTTTAATATGCGTGAAAGGAAATTACTTTGTTGATTTTAACAAAACGAACATTTAATTTTGTTTGGAATTTAAAAAAATAATATTTCTTTTTAATATTAAAAGTGTGGTTTATAAAAATGGATAAGTTCCTTTGCTTAGGTTAGAGTGGCAACAAATGCCTCACATAGACCCAACTAGATTCTTTGTTTAGTTAATAAAAAATTTAAAAATAATTTGAAACTCAGTAATCGTATTTTTATAAATATTAAAATGAAAAATTTGTCAATCAAATTTTTTCATTCCTCTGTAAAAATTGTATCTGAATACACGCAAATGAAGCACTTTAATTTCCTAATTAAAACTACCAACTTATTAATATCCAAAGGATACTTAAACTCAATATAATTGTTCAATTAAAATGTTTATTAAAATTATAATCCCTTTTAAAATCTTTATAAAGTTTTGAATTTTTCTACAGCGTATTCATATAGTGTCACCCTTACGCTTAATTTGAAATAAAATATGATAATTGAAAATTCAAGATTTCGAGCGGAAAAGATAATCTAAATAAAATTGGAATAAGATGTTTATTACATGAGACTCGACTCGCTCGACTCATTTAGTGAAATGAAATAAATTAATGAAAATATTTGAAGATGCATGCAAACTTTTGACTTTTGATTTAAAACTACTCTTGCCCCGCCACCACCCACTAACACGCCTAATTTGAAATGTTTGAATTGTTTCTTTTTGACAGATCTTAAAAAATAAGAAACCTTAAAAATGCAAGCAAAATAAGTAAAAGTGTTCATGAATGCATTTAAATTGTATAATAAAATTAAGCAAACGCAAAGCGAAAGCCAAGAATTATTAACGCAAAACGTTTGATTGCGGATTGAAGCCAATTGTGTTGAAAACTAACCTAAAAGCAATTAAATTTAAAAACACACAAACTCACAGCAAGAGAGAGACCGCTTCTCCCTTTGCAAGTACAAAGCGAGAGCAATCTTAAAACTATTAACTAAGGTGCGTATTCTTCATGAACTTATTGAATTTTTCAGTTTCGAAACTTTTTACAATCAAATTTATTTAACAAAATTAATTCTACAATATTTCCGGAACAGTACTCGTCGTCCATCTCCATCGAAAATGGCGCCCACAACGACTATTGAAACCATTACAATCACAAGACCCCTGAAGGTAATTATCTCTTATATATTCGTTTTATTTATAGTTTACATGAGGCAATTAAAAAAGAAATATATATTAAATAATTTTAATTTTTGTTATACGCACAGGTCATTGCATTTATTTGTGGTGTCATCGTTGTCATACTCATGATCATGGCATTGGCTTCTACGGATTGGCTAATGGCCGAGGGCTGGCGTCAGGGTCTGTTTGTGCATTGCATCGAAGATGATGTGATGCCACCGCTTCCATTTAATTTACACGATCCTCCAGGCTGTTACGCAAGCCGCGATGTTGGTACGTGACAAATAACATACAATACACTAACAAAATAGCACAAGTCGCAAGTAATCGTTACGTTATCGACTTAAGCTTCTTTGCAAACTTGCCACTGATTTGATAGTTAACTAAATTATTTGTTCTATTGTTTCTGTAGCATATATTAAAGCCACAGCTGCCCTTTGTATTATCACATTGATAACCGACGTTATTGCCACAATATTAACTGGATTGGGTTTAAAATCGCAAAATCACAATTTAAAATATAAATTTTATAGAATTGCTGTACTGGTAATGCTTTTGTCATGTAAGTAAAAGTACCCAAAATGTGTTCCAATACTAAATTGAATTTTCTTTATAAATTCATTCAATTTTTTAATATAATTGCATTGTTTTTTTTTATAAATTTTGTTGTTGTTTTATTTTTAGTGCTGGCCGTTTTATCCGCATTGATAATATATCCAGTTTGCTTTGCTGGCGAACTTAATCTGGGTAAGTTGAATTATTTTTTAAAAAAATATGATCAAAAACATGAAAAGTAAACTTTAAAGTATTTAAAAGTGCTTTTTATAAATTTTGTTTCAATTGCATGACACTCCTAAAAGCTTACAGTTATTTCAACTAAATTTAGCAATCAATCAAAATATTAATGAACAGATTTATTATTGACACAATATTTTTTTATTTCTTTTTTGTAAACAAAAATTTCTCCACACATGCGCAGCCAATCGACCAATTTGGGAATTTGGTTGGGCCTACGGCGTTGGCTGGGGTGCCGCGATCTTTCTCTTCGGCGCAGTGGTCTTACTGCTCTGCGATAAAGAATCGGAGGAGATTTACTATAAGGAAAGAAAAATTGTACATGAAAACCAAATGCGCGCCTAGGCCAGGCCGCACGACCTGCCTGACGTCGTTCTTTAGACATATAAGTGTATTTGATTAATATATATTTGAGAAATTAACAACAACAACAACAAAGATATTTATGAATTGTATAACATCATCATCCATCATCAGCTCAGATTAACTCACCCGAATCGTTGTCCTTCATCTATTAAACAAACCAGCAAACAAAAATGTTAACGTCATCCATCTTTAACGCATCATCGTTATCATTATCGTTAACGTAATCATCATCAACATGAACATTGTCATCGTCATCGTAACCAATGATAATTGAAATTTTCTATATAATTTTTACCAAAAAAAAAACCAACTAAAAACATGAAAAAGATATATATAAAAGATACGACAAAACTTGGAAGCAAACATAACACAAAAATATATCAAACCAAAAAAAGAAAAAACAAAAACAAACAAAAAATTAAAAAATATATACGAAATTCCAGCAGATATTAGGCAAAGTAACCCTAACCCCCCGACCTTTCTTTCCATACACATCCCCATCCAATCCAAGTCCAGCAATTTTAGCGCTTTTGGTACTTATATTTGTAAACGAACGGAAAAACGAAATTTATAGTCTCATATACTCATATTTAATACATTTAAAATTTAAATAACATTGCATACATTTGAGGAGAGCAAAAAACGAAAACGAAAAA
This sequence comes from Suillia variegata, assembly GCA_949127995.1. NCBI lineage: Eukaryota > Metazoa > Arthropoda > Insecta > Diptera > Heleomyzidae > Suillia > Suillia variegata. Next base: position 8,740,334 of record OX421843.1, on the reverse strand, counting down.
CTTAAAAAAGCACGAAACAAAATTTTTAAAAAATATTTCAAATATTTAACAAGAACTTGGCAAAAGATGAATCCAAAAGATAAATTAGAACTAAATGTTTAAGCGTAATAAAATTGTTTAACCAAATGAAGAAAAAGGAAAAAAAGTCACACTGAACATTTGAATCTAATCAACACACACACCCACACAAAACGCAAATACGCATTAGCATAAGTTGTGTGTTTTCGCCCAAAAATATGCAATGAAGTTGCGCTTTAATATTACAATCTCAAGCGATTTATCTTGTTTTTTTTGTATTTAGAATGTTGAGTAGTTGTTTTTGGTTGTGTGTGCTTCGCTTCGAATATGAAATTATGTCGCTTGTAGTTGAGCTTGTTCCTCACTGTGCAATTTAATTAAATTGATTTGTTATTAAGCACTAAAGTTGTCATTAACTTTGACCAATTAATCTTATTCAATGCGCTTTCCATTGACCTACACCACCACTTTCAGTGTTTCACCATCCTTATACTCGGTTGCTTCTATTCTTTTGTACTATAGTTTAAGCCAATCACAATTTTTATTTCTTTGTAATATTTATGACTGTTTTATTAGCTGTGTTTTAAATGCAAACATTTCTGAATTTAGCAACAATTTTTTTTTGATTTTTTCATAAGTTATATTAATTGATATTAAAGCTTGTTTAAATTGTGTATACAAATAAATGCTAAATTCAATATGTTTATGTTTTAAAGTGCACAGCTTTTATTGTTTAATTATTTTTTAAGAAACTCTGTCATTATTATTATTTTTATTATAATAATTGTTTAATTAATACTGCCACCTTTTGTTTATTATTTTATATTTTTACTTTGCCAATGCGCAATTTATTGACACATATCAAAAAACTGTTTACAAATTTATTATACAATATCGGATATTATTTAAAAATAATACGACTAAGTACTCGAATACGTCTATCGAATATAATGTTTGTTTAAAATTTATATAGTTTTGTTTGCAATTGTATTCATTTGTTTAATTTACTAATTTAAATATACATTTATATAAGGTTATAGAACTCCAGCAGCTTAAACTAAAACTAAAACTTACACCCAAACTCAAATATTTTTTGTTTTATTTTTCGAATTATCAATTGTTTTCAATATATTATTACGCTGTTTAACTATACAGCTGAAATGTATTCTATTTCTGATCACTAATGTATTTTTTTATCAGCTATTTTGCGTGTTTCGAATTTTGGCTTTTATTTTCACCAATTTGTTTCAATGTTTCTGCAAGTTTCGAACAAGTCTTGCTATCAATTTTTTAAGACGTGTAGAATGCACGCCACAATAAGTTATTAAATTTTCTAAATACAAAAAAATACTTTAAACCACACAGACAGACACACACACACACTTCCAAATCACAGTGTATACCGAATATGTTTTCAAACGAACGAATGAACCGTTTTCGAGTATGTTTTAAATAAATTTTAAATTAACGAAAGTGAATTTCCGTTCAGTTATCAGAATGCATACTCATAACTTTACGAACTTATTTGTTGACACTACATTTCAAACTTTGGTTTCCATTAGAAAGAAAAACAAACAAAACTGAAAGAATACAAACAAAACATAACATTACAAAAAACAAAAACAATGCAATTATTAGAAGAACAAAGAACTTAATGTATTTAAAATACGCGAATATTTTAAATGAAATATTCAATTGAACAAATCGTAGGCAGGAACGTGCGGTGGTAAATATTAGCTAAAAACAAAAACAAAACAAAAACAAAAACAAAAAATATAAGAATACAAAACCTAAACTTTAACACAATTAAGCTACCAAGTAAGCATTAAAGTAACGTTTACTTAATATTAATAATAATAATATTACAATTAATTACTAACATTATTTATTGTACTTGAAAAGCAAATATTAAATTACTTAAAATTGTACTCATTTTTCGGGTACAACAAAGAGCAAAATACAAAAACAAAAACATACAATACAAACGCGCATATGTAAACCAAAAATACAACAACAATTATTTAGATTTTGCTCTATATAAGTAACAGCAACAAAAACAAAATTATATTTAAACGACTTTAAAAACTATTAATGTTTCTTTTTTCCTTTTCCCCTTTAATTAAAAACAAAATTTTTTTTAAACAAGTGTTATATTTAGAAATACTCAACCCACACGTTTAAGAATGATCGTCATTGTTCGTGAAAGCGTTTTGTCAAAAGCTACAAAGTTAAAATTGCTTAAACGAAATTCTTGATAAAATTGTGAGTTAATCAAATTCTTTGGAAATTAAATAATTGACAAACCTTTCGGTTATTGATTCAATTATGTGGATTAAACATACATATATATTTAAATGTTTGATATACAGGGTGCACTGTTCTGCTGGCAACACAATTCTAAGACAATATTAAATAAAACTTGTTGTAAGCGGTCTTGGCTGCGTTCAAAAAGCTGTGCCAGTCACCTCTGCTCTGTGGCGCGCTGACGCCAGTTGGCTTAAACAAATGCTAGCAGATTTCTCCATTAATTAGTTATCCCAACAGGGATATTGTTTTCCTCTTCTGAGTCCTCCCTCATTAAGTCGGGTATCCATATAAAACGTTTACTCCGCCGGAGCGTCGTCTTCCATATGCTCGACATGATCTAACAAGCGCAGGCAATACAATGAATTGTATAAAGTTGTTTACAAAGGCTGCTGAAACTTATACAAACCATGGCTACAATAAAAAACAAACTTCGCAATTATTATATCTCGAAGTAGTTTATAGTTTTCAAGTTATAACAGCAGCAATGCTTCACATGATAATTCAGATTTTCTTTACTTATTTGTAATTTATTGCATTCGAAGACCAATCACACCCTGTACATGTATATACAAACAAAAGGTTTTATATTTTAATTGCATATTTTCATGCAAAAGGTACCAAAGATCGCCAATTTGCGGTCAAGGAATTGCATAAAAAACGCTAGTGGGGCGAGCTATAATTCTACAATGATTTTTCACTTAACTTTGAAAGGTATTAGTTCAGAAAAAACAAAAATGTTTTCCTTTCCTATTTGTTTTAATTTACTTTTTCGTTTTTTTTTTTGTAAATATTAGAAAGAAGCGAATTGTGTAATTAAAAGGAAATTAATAAAAAACTCTTTCAATTGCAATTTAGTAGTGAAACAGAAAAACAAAAAATGTTTAAAATACGAACAGAACAAACAAAAACTAATACGAAATATATCTACTTATGTAATATGAAATATGTAACTAATAAATTGAAATAAAGTACCATTATATACAAAATATCTCGACGGGAATGCATTTCTTTCAATCATGGGTGGGTATCGTTAATTAAGAATTTAACTTCGTTAATCCGAGAAAATCTAAATAAGTCAATTTCATTTACTTTATATTTTTGCTTTTTTATATTTAACAAACTTAAATTAACGTAAAAAATGTAACGCGAGTAAATTATCTGTTAAGCGTTTTCGAAATGAACGAAAAATTTAATAAATAGCAAAAAATTTAACTTCGTTAATTAACACTCAACTTTTTAACTAGCTCATGCCCAGGTCTGCTCGTAAGAAATGAATAAATACAAAATGCCAACTAAATGAATTTTTAATAATAGCAATATTTTATTTAAATTATTTACACATGGATTTAGTGAGTGCTGGTTAATTTGTTACAGTTGTACAGAAATTTAAGTATACGCTTGTTATAAATTTTTTATTATTTTCGTTTGCGAGATTAAACAATATAAAAAATAGATGCCAACAACTGAAGTTATGCAGAGTCTAGAAAATATTTAAAATAGATTTGCTAAATAGCGTGTGGTACTTTTTATTTTATGAAGGAGTAAATAAAAATACTTTTGTTTTAACATAACAAAACGTATTTCAGTTTACATTTTGTTCCACTATCACAAGCGAGAAAAAGCAGATTTTTGTTTGTAAATGATAATGAAGTTTCTAATGCAATTTGCTTTAAGTTCGTTAGTTCGTTATTGAAAGAACTATCAGCCGGTTGCTTAAAACTTGTATTCCGAAGTTAAGATTAAATTATCCTAAGATATTAAAGACAAAAGCGCTTCTCATCATGTCTTATACAAATTTGGCGCCCCGCTATCATACAAGCATACCGATATAGACACAACATATAGATAGATGATAAGAGACGCGTCACCTGCCGATTAACAGATAGATGGCTTGGCATTAGATAAGTAAATGATGAAAAACAATCTTAACTATCAATTTAAAGTTTTATGCAACCGCGAAAAATTTAAATAAACGTAAATATTGCAGGTTTTTTTTTGGTTAAAGTAAAATTGCAAAATAACATTAAATTAATTAAATTTTGAATTTTGTGTTGTTGTTTTTTTTTTCTTTAGAACAAAGACAGTCTTGGTTTTTCTTTTTCATTTTTAAATAATAACATTTTATCATTTTGACTTTTTGTAATAATTAAATGAGTTTCGTAATTTATGGGCTTGTCTTTTCTTCGTTTGTATATATACCAATTAAGTTAATTCAATATACAAGTAAAGTTTGAATATATAAATTTAGTAGCTTTCTTTATATATATATATATTATATCAATAATAATAATTATAATATTAATACCCTTTTAACATTTTCGAGCCTTGCTTTACTACTTATATATTTCTTTTGTTTTTGTTTTTTTTTTTTTGGCCAACAATGGAGTTTTATATAAATATATGAATAAAGCGATTTCTAAATATATATAAACACAATATAATAATTATAAATATACCAATTACTGACAGTGTACGCACACAAACTGAATATCTTCTTAAGCAATTAGGTAATGGAGAAATCAAGAACTTCATTCAGTTTTATTACCAAACAGCTTTGCTTAATACCAAATTAATAGAACTTGATAGCTAATAAATCGAGTTTGAATGGCGTTACACTTGACAGTATTTGCTAAATTTATGTTAAATAAATAGAAAAATACGTTCTTGAATAACTACAAAAATACAATCGAAGCGAAGAAAAATATATACCGAATTATTTACGTAAGAATATAATGTACACATTTTAAATAATTTGCCTGCCATGGGCAAGTTCAATCAAATCAATCAGTTTAGAAATCAAAAATAAGATCTGATTTTACGTTTATAAATAAGTTTATTCTAATTGCCGGCGATAGGGGACATCGCTATCAGTACTGTGTGCAGGACTGCCGCCAGGTTCAACGTCCGAAACGGAGTCTGAACGTGGCATACATAGCCGGCAAGGCAGTGCATCGCGCAAGTCCTCAATTAAACGCTGTTGAAATGTTTTGTACTCCATATCGACGGAATTTGTTTCGCCGAAATTGAAATCGGCAACTTCGACCGTAAATCTGCAGAAAAAATACAAATATTATTGATTCTTATGATTGTTTTTTTGTTGATAAGTTAAAGCAAAACTTACCGATTGCGACTTTGAATGTAATACGAAACTCCAAAGACGACCAAAATGACCGCAACCAGTGTAAAGGAGACAGGCACCACAACCACCGATAGCTGAGATTGCCGTTTGGCTGTACGAAAAACAAAACAAGTCGGTATAGAAAATTAAGCATCAGTACAATAATTGTATTTGTTTTGATTTGATTAATTACCTTCATAAATGTTGATTGTGACTTGATTTGTTGTTTCCGAGACATCGTTGCGTAAAAAGAATAAAACGGTTTTGCTCTCGGAGAAATAGCGCAAATAGTTGAATTCACACTTGTCAAGCGGATAGTAGGTGCGACAAGTTTCGTTGCCAGTGGCATTGTAAGGAGCTGCAAAAGATGCGAATTATAACTTTTGCTTTTAAATTTAAATACATATATTATTATAAATTTATAAAAACATCAAAAATATTTCTTACTTTTGGTAAAATAGTTTCTTGATATTTTGCTACAATTTTTATACTTTTGAAATAATCCAAATTGTGTATAGTATATATAAAAAATGTTTAACACATACCATCAAAGACGAGCGCACAATATTCAAGTGTTTGTGAACCTTTGCATTTCACCTCCAAATTCAAAAGATCGCCATGCTGCAGCCAATTCTTGCCAGTAGCGGTGAAATTCGAAATGGGTGCTAAACAAAAAAAAATCGGAAACTGTAGTTTAAAATTTACAAATATAGAATTTCAAAAGTCCATTAAAAAACTAGTGAATTCAAAAAAGTCGAAGTAAATTATTAAATATTACTAAACAAAATTAATAAATAAATAAATAAATAAATAAATAAATAAATAATATGTTTATTACCTTTAGTGACAATGCGACGCTTGAAATAGCCGTATGACTTTTTGGGATCACGCGACACGATGGTTTTGTTAACGCAATTATAGGGCGGCATTGGCGCCAGCGTTGACGTCGGTTTTAAATTCGAAATGCGACGAGTGACAGGCGACGATGCTGTGAAATCGTTTACTTTAGGATTGACTAGCACCGAAGAGCTACGCGATGACGGAGCATTTGCACTGGAATTGAGCTGCGCATGCAACGCAGCACTTAAATTCAAACCAAGTAGTGCGGCATTGGCGTGAGCGGTACGATTCAACGCAGCAGCGGCGGCAGTAGCACTATCATCACGTCTGCGGCGACTGTGACTTGTTGAATTTGTAGGTGATGGCGGCGGCTTGGACGTTGAAGTTGTGGTGCTGCTTGTTGTTGGAGTTGTAGTTGTAGGTTTAGGTGTGGTTGTTGTTGTCGTACTTGTGGTGCTGGTCGTAGTAGTTGTAGTCGTCGTCGTTGTTGTTGTTGTTGTGGTGGTAGTAGTCGGTTCGGGCAACGGTTCAAAGGACGCAACGACCAAAGCTTCAATTTCGTAATACTCTTCGGGTTCATCATAGCGCGCCAAATAATTAAGACCATCTGCCACACCCAAATAGGTGCAATTTTGAAACCAAAACGTCTGCACGTACGTGGCATTTGCCAGATATTCCATATCATTGGCTTGCATTGCGATTGTGTGATTAACGGTCGCCTTTGTCGAGACAAATTCACGTTTGCGCCGACGTCCGTCTTGCAGTACCAGTAAATCGCCGTTCAGTCCATCGGTCAGCTCGATTTTAAGATGATTGGTCGCTATGTTTATCCAAAATACGTAGTTCTTGTCCACCTGCAGAGTGACGCGATATTCGCCCGGTTTTGAAGCGATCTTGTCGTATTCTACGGACCAGTTGCTGTAGGGCTGCTCAGAGTTGAATTTCTAAAACAAGAAAAATATGTACGTGAAATCAAAATGTATAGCATAGTATTATTAAAAAAAGCCACGCCACGAGTTATGAAAGAGTACCAGCTGTTAAATGTATTCTAACACAAACATACAAACAATTTAATATAATTTTTATAAAAACTACAAATTTTACAAAATTACTTTTGAATAAAAATTCTTCCAGCTTTGTTGGTTTGATTAAAATCAGAGATTTTAGATAAATTTTATTGCAAATTGCGCCTAACAATATTTACATTAAAAAGATTTCCACATTTTATAGCAAGAAAAAAAAATCACATTCATAATTGAACATTTGAATTAAATCAAATAGCGGAAAATTGAATTGAAATGACGACAATTGCATTCTCATTTAAATACAAAGAGTCATGAACAGAGATTGTCGCGCATAGAAAAGTGTTTTATAAATAGTCGAAAAGTATGACAATAGAAACGGCAACAACAACAATTACAACAACCACACCAACAAAAGGTAAATGCTTCGCAAATGAGAAAGCCAGCGGTGGGAAATCAGTACCAAGCAGTAACAAGCGAAACACAATTACAGCCAAGCCAAGCCAGGCCAGCCTAATTTACATTTCGAAATGGGCATAAATTAAGTCAATTTTAAACAGTAGATATGTGGATTAATTAGCAAGATAACAAGTGTTGTGCTGTGCTGTGTTGTATTTGCAATTGTTGCCGACACAAATGGTTAAATTTTTGCAAGCTTTTCATTTGAGTTCGCAGAAAGTGAACAGAGAAAAAGTCAATAAACCTTTTAGACAGCCACATATGCGCCAACAACTGCGTTAGCTGCGCGATAGCATTTTATTTTCTATTTAAAGGTAATGCAAAATTACTTAAATATACAAGATAACATACCATGTTGTATGTCTATAGTAGCCAAAAGTTCTAACTGCAGTTTATATAATATAAATATAATGTTTTTATATACATATGTATGTTTTAATATGAAATTTTGATTTATTTCTGCATTTTGTTTGAGCATTTCAAAATTCTAAAAAGTATCACTTTAAAGTCGCAACATACAATCGATAAAAAAAAATTGACTTTCTACTGTAAAGTAATATATAAACAAACTGATTTGCAGTCAAGTCAAGGCTTTATCATTGATGCGAAGGGCATTTTAATATTCATTATTACACACATGCACATATGGAAAAGTGGTTTGAGTTTAAAATAATGAATGATTTTTTAAACCAAACCCGGCAGAAGATGGAAATGGTAAAGAAGGTAATTTAAAAAATAACTTTATTTAATTTCTTGTCATATGAGATGAAATAAAAAAAAAGGAACCTAATGATGAGCACTTAACTTTCTGGCCTTATCATAATTTTATACTGTAAAAACTACCGAAGGGCAGAAAAATTTAACTTTTCATTGTTATTCAGTGATTTTTGTAAAGTCGGCAAAGTTAAAGGTAACGTGTCAAAGATTTTGCAAAACCAAAACGACAAGAAGTGTTTAATTAATTTCGGTTACTATTGGCTCAACATAATCTATTGCTAATTATTGATAAAATAAGACAACATTTTTATTGACATTAAAATAAAGTTGTTATTATTATTACTAACATTTATTGACTTAGTAATAAATTAAAAAGTTAAGTAGAGGCATTAGCTGCCAGGGCTATCAGCTCCATGAATGCCGGAACTACAAGCGACTCAAACAAACCGAAGACTGTATGGCGAGATTACCATACAAGTCCCAGCTCAGCAAAGTCTCTTGCAGAAAATGAAATTAATAACACTTAAAATGTTATTTCTAACATGTTCATTGAAAAAAGGTGAATTTAATGTGATTTTTTATATTATTTTACTCGAATTATTCTTAAAATGAGAATATTTGCTAAAAACTTAAATATTTTTACTTCAGCGCAGCGCAGATAAGAACGTGTTTTTAATTAAAAAAATTAATTTAAATAAATACTTGGAATAGTTGCAGACAGAGATATTGCATTTAAATGAGAATTCTGGGTATTTGGGACAATTTTACAATCGCGAAACGTGTGCATAATTGAAAAAACAACAATAACCATTAAAACCGCTTACTTGCAAGCTTAAACAAAATAAAACCAAATTATTAGTCATCATGCAGTACTCATTATTTCGTAGCTTTGACAACCCCCCACCCAACCCCTCGCCAACTTCACGACTTGTACTGCGTTTTAATTGCATTTCCTTTCGATTTGCCTTATCAGCGAATTAAACTCCAAACATGGTGATTAAAAAAAAATTCAATTCAATCCAACAAAGAAAGAAACACTTACGGCACTGTTCTGTTTTGGCAGCACATTGTCGCTCCACGAATAAATGTAACTGCCGCTTTTGGCCACTCTGCCATCGTCGTACAGAGTGGCTGTGTAATTGATAGTCGAACCGACGATTGCGTTTCCAGTGCTCTTAATTTCCACATAGTACGCTTGCACTGAAAGATTAATAGAGAAACTTGATTAATTTCAAATTTATTACAATTGAAAAAGGGGCGGCATTGATTTTCCAATTTGCCAGCTCAGTTCGACGACGCACCTGTCACCAGCGTAAAAACCAACAGAAGCAGCTCTAAGAGCCATCGTCCTTCCTTGCCGTGCAACATAATTAATTTTCTTTTTGTTTCAGTGCGTCCAAAAATAATTGTTTTTCTTTTTCCTTGTTCGTTCGATTTTCCCCCCACCCACACTTTATTGCTTTTCTTCTAGATATTCTCCAAAGTTCTTGTAGTTTTTATTACAGTGCTTTGTTTGATTTTATTTATTTATTGCGTCGTTTCACTTTTTGTAAGCACACAACAACAAAACAACTTTTTTTATTCGTTCGTAACAAAAATTTTACTCTACGCGAAAGAAACTTTTTGTTCATTTGCTCATTTTGTCAATTTAGGTGGCCTCTGCTCCTCACATCATATTCGTTTCCAAACTTTACAAAAGTGTCAACTGTAAAGATACTCTCCATATTTTCCAATTAGGTCTTCATCTACAAGTTATTCTACTTCCAATTGTGACTCTTATCTATTAAAATTGTGGAAAATTTAATCTGTCAAAAGTGTGGAATCTAAGTGACACGACGACAGCGAAAGTGTGGAAAAAATTCGTATTCGATTCGTGAGTTGGAAAATTAAACTGTTCCGAAAGAAACCGTTTTAAACTCGTGAGAATGTCAAAAGAAGTAAATCCGAAGGAGGCTATTATAAAGGCTGCCTATGCCGATGTAAATAAATTTGGTCAAAACGGTGAATTCGAAAAGTGCATCAAAGCTGTAAATCGCAGTAAGTGTTTTTTTCGACATCACCACTCCCACCCCTCAAAGTTTTTATGGTACATCATGAAATTCTCAACTCCCATTTTCAGTTTTGGGCGCGGCGCCGGATGATCAAACTGCGCTGCACTGCAAGGTAATTTGCCTGATTCAAGTCTCCAAATTCGAAGAGGCCTTCAGGTTCATCGAGAAGAACCGTTTAACTTCGACACTTGTCTTCGAAAAAGCCTACTGCGAGTATCGTCTTAACAAAGCAGATCAAGCACTGAAGACTATTGATGGCGCCACTGCTGCCGATGTTGGTCAACCGTTGCCGCCCAATTTGAAGGAACTGCGCACGCAGGTACTCTATCGCTTGGAACGCTACGAGGAATGTTTCGAGTCGTACAAGGAGATCATCAAGAATACCAATGATGACTACGAGGACGAGCGCCGCACCAATTTAAGTGCAGTAGCTGCAAATCTGGCATTGGATGAGGTATAGTACTTAGATATAATTAAAACAAGTTGTGCAAATGTGTTTAATAATATTTTGCAGTCTAAGGAGATTCCCAACATACCCGAGGAGACGTACGAGCAGTATTTCAACAGCTCGTGCATTCACTCGAATCGCCAAAAGTACTCGGAGGCCGAACGCAAATTGCGCGCAAGCGAGAAAATTTGTCGCGAGACACTCGAAGAGGATGGCGCCACCGAAGACGAAATACGCGAAGAATTGGACATTATTCGCGTCCAGTTGGCCTACTGTCTACAGCTGCAGGGTAAATCGAAGGAAGCTGGCATTATTTATGCCGAGTGTCTACGCAATAAGCCCAAGGATCCGGCACTGGTTGCTGTGGCCAGCAACAATTCAGTTGTCATCAACAAGGATCAGAATGTCTTCGATTCGAAGAAGAAGATACGTTCCGCCATGGCGGAGGCATGCGAACCGAAGTTGACATCGCGTCAAAAGAAAGCAATCGCACTGAACAATTGCCTTTTGGCGTTGTTCACCAATGCTAGCGATCAGGTGCAGCAACTGTGCCAGAAACTCGTCGGCGCCTATCCCGAATTGGAATTCCAAACGCTGCTCATACGCTGCGCCCAACTAGCCAAGGATAAGAAGCACAAGGAGGCGGTAGAATTGTTGAACAAGTATGCAGCTGCCAATAAGGAGAACGCTTTCGCTACAAAATTCGCAATTGTGCAAATGCTGTTGTCGCAGGTGAGTGGGCCAGCACAAAGAAATTAAACTTCTTTATTGCTTTGAGTTAATGTTAAATAATTTTTTTTTTTATTAATATTGTGAATTCAACTTTAAACAGTAATTTTGGATTTTCATAAATTAAGTTTATTCTGGCCATAATTTTAACTCAAATTTGATGCTTGCTTTTTAATTCAAAATTTATTATTAAATTAAATGTCATCCGAACCTTTCCAGGGCAACCGCAAAGAGGCCATTGACGCGCTCCTTTCGTTGGGCGAATCGAAATACAAACCGGGCATCGTTTCGGCCCTGGTCACTCTTTATCTAGGCACGGACAATAAACCAGCCGCCTCAGAGTTGCTCAAGTCAGCCGTTGATTGGTACAAGAAGAACAATGTAAGTTATCGTTCCGATTTAAAGAACTAACTCGTCATTTATATTATTTAAATTAAACAAAATTTGGTTTGAAAATTTTATTTTATTTTAGGTTAGCAGTGGCGACTTGTCCGACATGTGGCGTCAAGCGGCCGAATTCCATTTGCGTGGTGGTGCAACCGAAACAGCCGCCAGCTCGCTGGAAGAGCTGCTTAAGCTCAATCCGAACGACATGAAAGTGCTCGCACAGCTGGTCATTGCCTACGCGCAATTCAATCCGAAGCGCGCACTTGAAATCAGCAAAAAATTACCCAAACTTGAAACGTTGACGACCACTTCGGAAATCGATGCGTTGGAAGCGGCCAATTGGGTGATGTCAACGAAGGCGGCCAAAAAATCGGCCAATGCCAAAATCGAGCAATCGCCGGGCACACCAGCTGCCGGCGACAAGAAAAAGTCGCGTTCACGCAAACGCAAGGGCAAACTGCCGAAGAATTACAACGCCGAGGTGGCACCCGATCCGGAACGTTGGTTGCCCAAATACGAGCGTACCGGCTTTCGCAAGAAGCGTGATCGTCGCGCCAAGGATATCATCAAGGGTTCGCAGGGCATGTCTACCGGCGCTGCTGATCAATAGTGAGCTAATTTTTTATATTTTTTTTAATGACCAATTATATTCACATTAATTTTCTTTTCGCAGTGATATGTCAAATCGCGTTAATCTGGGTAAAAACTCACCCGCCACACCAGTCTATCAGGAGCCAACACCGGGACCCAGGCAACAGCACCGCAAGGGTGGCCACAAGAAGAAGAAGGGCGGTCGCTTCTAAGTGAATGTCACCGTTCTTTCTATCGCATTTTTTTTCTCCTGAAAATATTGAATTGGTTTTATGCATGTGCTTCAAATTCCGATTTTTTAAATATAAAATTTTTAAACACCACAGTACCACACGTTATGGAATACTTGTGTCGCGTCTCTTTCGTGTGCGATTTAATACATATTTTTACTATATCCAGATAACTTGAAATAAAGATTTACCCACAAAACAATTTGAAGATTGTCATTTAAGTGAAATGCTAATTGGTGTATTTCAATTATTAAAATGCTTCGTGCTTGAGGTGGATGATATTTTACCTCATCTTAATGAAAATGAATTAAAAAGAAAAACTTTGCTTCAATTAAAATAAAAATATTAATAAAATATTTTTATTTATTGTTATAAATGTTGCGCTTGGAGGAAAGTTTAAGCTTAAATTATTCGTCATCGTCATCGCCGTCCTTGTTGCCTTTCTTTGGTAGCGTCGGCGGTTCATCGCGACGCGTGTCATACGAATGCAGCGCAAGAGTCTCCAGCCACTCCAACATCGGACGCTCTTTACTCTCCGTCTCGTAAATATTTGCATAAATGTATTTCTCAATGTACGACTTGATCTCGTCTTCCTGCTCTGCCCACGTAAGTGGTGCATGAATTCCGTCGGCACCGTAACGATCGTTGTAGCGTTCATAATGCACCGTATCCAAAACAAGTCCTAAACCTGGCGCCATTGGTAGATCAAGACGCTCCTCGGTGAGGGCCCGGTCCAAAGTTGCAGTCGTCGTGTTGCCACGCACAATGCCAATAGTCAGGCCAACCATTTTACGTATTTGGTGAAGCATGAAGCTTTGACCTTTAACACGTACCGTCAGGAATTCTATGGACTGTGGACTGAGGAAGGGCTCGGAACAACTAAAGGACATAATAAAGCGTTTGGCCGATGGATCGAGATAGTTTCTAGAAAAAAAAATAATTTGATATTATTTAATTTGTAATGAATTGAGTTTACTTACTTTCTGCTTGTGAAGTTGTGAAAATTCTTGGTGCCTTCGTATAGCTGCAGCACCTCACCCACTTTCTTCAGTTGCTCCGCATCAATGCGGTAGCTTTCATAATCCGGCAGCGTCGCACCCTCCGACCAATTGGCAAACGCTATTGTTGGCAGTGTGTACGTATACGTGCGCGCATTGCACTGATCCTTTGCGTTGAAGCCCTTGGTGACGCGTTCCGCCGCGAAGAGGCGTATTTGTTCGGGCAAGTCCTCATTTAGCGCTGGAATGTCCAAAATGTCCGCTGAAAGTGTAAAACATAAATTTTATTTCTATTTTATATAAGTCGATTTTTTTCACTTACGCAACTTTATTGAGCACACCTGACGAGCCGCCGATACGCCTTTATCGGTACGCGCTGCACGCTGAAAACATGATATCTGCGCCTGCTCAAAACTATCCTCGGTTATCCATTTGTGCTTCAGCATAGCCTTAAAAAGCTCCTCCTCAATTGTTGCCATGCCCGGATTGCGTTGCATGCCAAAATAGTTGGCGCCCGAATAGCCAAGTAAAATAGCAGTCTTTCGCCGTTTCACACGATCTGCTGGATCAAATGGAGCACGCTTAACTACGCTGCCATCTTCGTTTTTTTTCTCCTCGTTCCAGTCTACCCATTTCCGACGCTTCAAGTTGCGCTTCATCATTTTTACGTCCTTTACAGTTTCCTGGGATGCGATGCGTTCAATCTTACGCACCTCCTCCATTTCTTCATGCTTATCCAGTGCCTCGGACATGGCTGCTTCAAATCCAATCCCTGTTTTGTTGCGATGTTGTGTTTGAAATTGGCTGTGACAGTGATTTTTTGCGGCGGCGATGTTCAGCAGCGGTTTGAGGCGTCCAACTGTTTTGGTTGTGTATATACAAAAACAATTTTATTCAATGAAATAAATTCCTTTAAATGATGAATTAATTAATTCACCTGCCTTTGCGAAATTAAATATTTGAGTTTTTAGCATAACTTTTGTCGCCTTAAATTTTTAAAGGTGTATTTTTTTAAATTGAATTGAAAGTTTAACACGTGTAAAGAAAAGCAACAAAATTTACACAGGACCGGATCTGTTTTGTACTTTTCTCAACATTACCAGCTGATTTCATAGTGTTCTTTGTAATGACATTCGGTCACCTCTGCTCTTCGCACAAAAATCATGCTGTGCTCTTCATCGTAATTGGGTGATTGTGTAAAGCAGTTTATGAAAAAATAAAAATATTTCAAATTGGCCGAAAAATCTTAATTAAAACCCAAAAATGGAAATTATCGGCTCGGCTAGAAACTCGTTGAAGTTTCTGCAGGTAAATTAAACTATTTTTGCATAAAATTCACGCAATCATTTGCCTCCTGTCCATCTGCAGTTACTGCCGGCCCATGCAAGCATGCTGACACCCGCTGCTGCCGCCGTCGCTCTACAAACACAGCAAGTGCGCCACCGTCAGACGAAACATTGGGATCCGAAATTCAAGCGTCTACGTAAATATAAATTCATCAAAATCGAATTGCCTAACTTCCATGAGAAACCCGCTGACTTTACGGAGGAAGAGATGCGCAGTCGTATGAAAGAGCGTGGCATACTGCCACCACGTCCTTGGCTCGAACGCCCTTTCCACATCAGTTGCACTGGTGGCATTTTCGAGGCGTACGTACCGCCCGAGGGCGATGGTCGCAAATCATTCATTTCGACTGCAGGCGCCAAACAAAAATTCGAATTTCTCGAGAAGAAATCAAAGAGCATGTTGGCCGTACGCAAAATACGCTCGTTCGAGGAGGAATTCGATACGGAAGACTTTGGCCAACATGCGCAGGAGGTGTACGTCTCGGCTCACACCCAGATGGCGGCAAAAGATAAACACAAGTTGCGTGAATTCATCACCGAACGCTGTTATCCGGAGATGATGCACAATGTCAAGGACAAAACAATACGTTGGCGTTTCTTGCAATCGTTGGAACCGCCGCGCATGGTGCATGCTCGTGTCACCGATGTCATTAGCAAAGAGAATCTCTTTGCACAAATAACGGTGCGTTTTCATACGCAACAACAGCTCGCGATTTATGATCGTTTCGGCCGTTTGATGCACGGCAGCGAAACTCTGGCGAAAGATGTGCTCGAGTATGTTGTCTTCGAAAAGCACATATCGAATGAATACGGCAAGTGGCGATTGCACGATAAGATCATACCCGATTGGCTGCCACCAAAGCAGCCGGCATTAATTACCTATCGCTTCATTGAGGATGAAGAGGTGGCTGAGGAAGCAAAACAATTGGCCGAAGGCGATAAGAAACTAGAGGCCGGTGATGATGTTAATAAAATCGAAACGTCGGCGCCACTGTTGCAGTCCGCTGAACAAGTTGCATCGAAGTCGACGACGACGACGAAGCACAGCAGTACGGCTATTTGATTGTACTTTTTGTTTGTCGCTTGGCGTCTCAGACGTCTCAAATTAAATACGGTTCAATAATAAAATGTGAACGCTTGTTAAACCAATCTCGAGTAGGTTCGTTCATTGGTGAGGTGATTCGTAGAGCGAGTTTTAGAGATTTTCTTTCTGCCTTATTTTCTTCGTTTTTAAATTTTTTTAGAGTTTTGTTTATTAAATTTGAAAATTGGTTTTAAAATTTTACATTTGAAAAATGTGACAAAATTTATTTTTTAAAGATTTATTTATGGGTTCGATTTTTTTAACTTATTTGATGGTGTGTTATTGTTGGCATTTGTTTGTTGTTTTTGATTTATTTATTTATTGTTTTATTTTTTAATATTTTATTTATTTAAATTCGCTTGCTCGAAGTCATCAAACAAGTTTGCTGATATCAACCATTCAGCTGGAGCTGTATTTGACAAAGTAATAAATGTAAATTTATTAAATTGTAAGCGACAAACAAAAGAAAAAACACAAATCGTTCAGAAGTAAGACATTACAGTGGGTCTTACAGACCATTATATATGCACCACCATATTTTAAGTAGTATCTTCTTTTGTGTTAAACAATTTGAATATGAGACCCGAATATTTATATTTAAGGCATTTAAAATTAAAGCCAAAAAGTATGCAATGGTTTAAAGCAAAATCAAATTTTCTACAAAAGCACATATATAGGAATATAGGGTAAGAGAGAAAAGGGAGAGAAAACCATAAAAAATTCCTCACGACTTTGGCAGATGCAAAATTGTTCGCTCTTGGATAAAAATTTGCCGCTTTAGAAAATTATTTATTCAAAAAATAAACGACAGACATTTTTTCTTTACTTTGCATTTCGCCACCGTACCGACGGACGTTGTTAATTCGACTCAAATTTCGAAGAAACTCGCAAGTTCCCAATTTGAAGTGTTAAGAAGGCGAAAAAAACGTTGTGTTCCAAATGGAGAACAATTTTAAACATTTCATTTGTATGCAATATCGAAAATGTCTTATACCTATACATAAATACATTCATATAAAAATCGATCGTTAAATAAATGAGACAATGCATTGTTATATTAAAAATAGTTTTTATTGAAATTAAATAAGTATAAATTAGAAATTGTTTACATTTATGTGTCATTATTTTTTTTACAATGTTATTGCTTAAAATTACAATATGGAAGTCATGTTTAAACAAAAAATAAAAAATACCAATAAATGTTACGTGCATAGTTATTTGTATATAAGTTAAATAAGAATAAGAGCATATAATATGTACACTTTAACACATAATATCAATGAAATTATATTAAATTAAAATACAAACAAAAAATGTTTCTTTAAAAATATATCACTTAATGGAAAAAATTTTAAATTGTCAACTTGAATTTGTCAGTTTTTGGATTGAGCATTGAAATTTATATAAAATCTTAGCAAAAAATTTAATTGCATTTGTTAGAATTTTGTACGCAAACAATTAATTTGAAATTTGTATTTAATTAAAATGCATGCATACGATTTGTTGTTGTTTGCTTTTTAGAATAAAATCAATTTAAATCAAAGATTCAGTAAGCATTTCTTCTAGCAAATAATTTGCACTTGTCAAGGATATTAAAAAAAACATTGTCTGGCTCAAACAAAGCTGCTGCTGGGCTCCTCCAAATAGGCGCCGCAACGTGTCGTCGCCTGATCTGCGGATAAATGTGCGCTTGACTTGCGACTTATATCGCCAATGGGAATTTTGCTATGATGCTGCGGCAAACCGAAAATTATTTTCGTCGGTGTCGTCGCGACCGAAGCAGTGGAACCGCTGCTCTTTCTACTCTCAACGGTTGTCATTGTTATTGTTGGTGTTATTGCCGTGGTGGCACCCCAATTCGATGGCTTTATGGGCAGCACTTTTGGTTTAGGCGGCAATGGCGGTGGCCCTTTGCAACCGGAAGACGACGCCGATGCGGCGTAGTCCGCTTCCAATGAGGAGTTCGAGGTGTCATTTGTTGTCGTTGTTGTTGGTTCCTCATCGATTTTCATGGGCGAAATCGATGAAGCTGCTGCTGTCTTGTGTCTATTGGTTATAGATAATCGTGGTGCGGGTTGCGGACGTCCATCTGAGGCATTCAGTTGTGGCGAACTTGGCGACTCATCAAGCATTACGGAGATTGGCGACTTTTGCACCGGACTTAGATTGGCGCGTACCTTACGCAGCTTCGATGCGGCTGCGTTAAGATTTTCTTTGTTTTTGAGAAAGTCCGGCAGCTCCGAATTGATTTCGGTGCCGCGTTGATCTTCCAGACGGGCGAGTTGGGCGCGCTTCAAACCCTCGAGTAGTTCATCTGAGTTAGACGAAAAATAAAAAGTTGTAGTGAGGTTAGCTTTAAAATAACCAATTTGGTTGAGTTATGACGCTCGATCGCTTACCTTGATTTTCAGCTACTCGTTCGGTCACTTGGAGTTTTACGCCGGCTTTCAATTTGGCAATAATGGGCTTCTTTATGTCTGTCGTGTGCATTATGATGCTGGGCGTCGTTGTCGATGTGGGTGTGGGTGTCTGTACGATGGAGGCGGTCTCTTCGGAATGTTGACTGCTGGTCGACTTCTTTTTTAATTTGAGCCGTAGACCTGGAATGTTGGAATCACGTCTGCGCATGCGATCGAATATTGAGGAGGAGGCTTCCGAAGCGCAGTCGTCCGACTGAAAGCATAAAAAATACAAATTGTAATTTGAATGGAACTCTTAAAAATGTTTCAGAAACAATTAAAAGAAAACATAAATTTAATGCAAAATTATGAATTTTAAACGTTTACATAAAAAAATTGCTAAAACCAAACAATATAAAAAAAAAATGCTTTCAAAGATGAAATGGTAAAAAGCCAAAGGAATAATCAATATTAAAATAGTTCCATAGCCGAGGACATCAAATGTAAATGGTTCTTTGTGGGAGTGGACTTTTTTAATGAATTTCATTTCATACATGCAGACGAAAACAAAATGGCGTATGTGAGCATAATTTATTGCATGAAGTGTTAAGAATTTGGAAAATAAATTTACCTCAAATTTCAAAAATTGTTTTCAACTTCAGTACGTTTGCTCGAAACTCACCTTCAGTGAGCACAAATCGCTCGTCTTGTTCGGCAGAAGGTGCGGCGGCGTTGGTTTGCCTTCGGCGGCAGCATGCGCCTCGACCTTGCCCTGCAGCAGCTCGTTGAAGACTTTGTTCGTGATTTCGTCGAGTGTACTCTGCGAGGTGTGAGGCGCTGCTGCTGCCATCGCTACATTCGGAAATGAAACACTCTTGGGTTTGGCAAACTTAGGCGGCACACTGCTGCTGGCAGCGCAACCATTTTGATAATCTCCCATCGTCGACGGCGTCTTGAGCAACACAATTTGCAGCCGTTTGCCATCGGCAACGGTGACCGGCAGCGACAGATCGAGCTGGGCATGAGTATCACGCATCAGCACCTGTACCGCCTCCATGGCGTAGTTGTACTTGTGCAATATCGGGCGTATGACCTCGTGTAGCTGCTTCTTCGGTTTACTCTTGACCGAAATCACCTTTGGATCGGGCAGATCCAACTTAAAGGCGACACGTTGCTCGATCAACACTTCCTTGCCGGCGATTAGCTGTGCGGGCGATTGTAAATCAATGGATTTGGTGCTGCCGCCGTTTGCGACCACATCGTAGAATTGATAGGTGAGTCCACGTTTCTCTAGCAACCGTTCGACCAGTTGTCCGACTGTTTCGCCAGCACGCGTCTGTACGATTGTGGTTGCGCCATCGCTGAGAATGACACGACACAGCGAGCAGGCTACTTCGGCAGCGGAGGTAGTGGCAGCGTGATTGTTGGCAAGACCTGCATCGAACGAGGAAAGTGAGGAACGCGAACTGTGGAGATCACTCATTGAGTTCTGTGTCGATGAGGATGAGGGCAACTTTAGCGACGAGGAGCTCATTAGTGTAGGAAGTTTAGACGGCGCTGCCGGTTTGAGTGTGGTTGTATCATCACCTTCGACACGATCACGTGATTTACTGCGCGTTTTGCGGTGCCACGGCAGCAGCGACTTACGGCGGCGATCCTCGGCGTTGCTTGCCGATTTTTTTAACTGTGAAATTTCAAAAAAAAAAAGATTTTATTGTGTGTTTCACTTAATTTTATGTAAAATTTATTTTCGGTCGAGGATCACCAAAACCAGTCTAATTTTTAATAAACATAAACATAGTTAATAACATATAAATATAATATAACTTACCTTTGACGCGGAGGCACTTTGGTGAAAATTTGTCTTCAACAGTTCGTCCAAATCGTCGGCACCATACGGCAACGCCTGATGCCGCTCCTCTGCCTCGAGACAGCTCTTATAGAGATCAGAGCGTATGAAACGCTGATAACTGTCAAACTTCATCAGATTGAAGATTTGCTTTTGCGCATGTGCAAAAATGTCACGTTCGGCGCTTTGCAGTTTCTCCTGCGTCAGATTGCGCGCCTGCGAATCCACATTAACCGGCTCGAGTGCACCGTTGGCCAAATGTTTGGCATAGATGGCCAATGCTGCTGGCGCTCGTTCTGCATCATGTTCGAAATTGCGAAAACGTTCGCAGGCAGTCCAAAAGTAAATATTCTCCGCAGAGAATTCCTTCTTCAGAAACTCGGCAAAGGTGTGTAGGCCAGCGGGATCCTCAAGCAGACGCTCAAAGGAATTACCCCAAGCGGTGACGCCTACGGGACCCGTCGCCGTTGTTGTGCCACCAGCAGTTATCTCCTCTGTTTTAATTTGCGGCACCTTAATGGTTGGCACTGCAAAATGAGCGGAGGTGGCAGCAGCGTTCGACGGCGCCAATTTGCTGCTGCAGGATGCTGAGGCAATCTGCTGCTGACTGCGCGTCTGTTTGAGTTCATCAATGTAGCCGTCCATGGATTTGATGTAGACGTCATTGTCCGATGCAGTCATGGAGGCGGTGCGACGCACTAGCGGACTCTGATGTGACTGCGCGTGTTTATCGGTGCGCGGCGTGCGAAACGACGACTGACCCCAGGCGCGTCGAAAGGGCGACGCATTGGCGGGTAGAGCACGATTCTGCAAAGCGAAAGGAAATATTTGTATAAGTTATAATGTATAAAAATTATTTAAAAATAAAAGTTTTTTTTTTAGAATTTTTTCTCTAGTTTAAAAACATTTTTAAAAATTGTGCGAATGAAAAAAAAAGAAAAAATTTCTAGAGCAGCAGGAGGTCGCTTTAGACTATTTATTTGCTTCTTCATCACTTTCTCGACAACAATTCAAATTCTTTCGGATTTCGAATTTGAAATTCTAAAGGCATGAAAGACACAGAATCTCCCCTACTAGCCCACTTTAAAGCAATTTATTCTTTCAACCAACTATTATAATTATTTCCTCAATTAAAATCAATTATTACATTTTTCGGTTGTTTACCAAAAAATTCGCAAAGACTTTCATCAATTAATGCCAACGTAAACTAAAGATAAATGTATATATATACGTATATATATTGTATATACATATGTATTTATGTGCATGTAAGTTGGCGAGGAGAGGCACCTATTCAAAAATTCAAAACGCAACACGCCACAAAATAAATATTGACCCGTAACATGTTGAAACCCGTTGATTTCTCTTGCTCTAAATTATTTTCAATTATCTTTTCTGTGAACTGCTGTGACGACAGACAGACAGACAGACGGACGGACAGATAGATAGACGAGCAGACATACTGATGATACGGCAATAAGACAAGATGCGTTTTACAAATGAACAAACAACAAAAATGACTAGAAACTTGTAGTTAATTTACGACGCCTCTGATTGAGGCTTTGTAAAATTAACAAAAACAAATATATTTTCAAATATCGAAGTTAAATATATTTTAAGGGATTCACCGAATCAGATGAACTATCTCCTTCTTGACACCAGATTGAGAAGGTACTTTGTGGTACTAATGCTCTGGAAAAGCAAGTAAAACTCTCCGAGGCAAAAATAATAACTGAGAGTAATACGACAGATTTGTGAATACCCCAGAAATATCAATAATCTTCAGAGATATGCGCCGCAATGTTTACGATTGAAAATTGATTTCGTCGAAGCAGAATGCGAGCTTATTTCCAGCCATGAAAACATGACGGATAGAAAACATTTGTCGTCGTTTATCGCGTACAAAAGCCAAACGAAAAGCGGTTTTTATTTGATTTTTAATTGTAGGAAACCGAAAGAAACCATATTGACCCAGACAGACAGACAGATGGACAAACAGATCGACAGTCGGTGCAGTGCTTTTCTGTGTATCGATTAAGAGGAATTCATTGAATCATTCACAAAATCAAAGCGAATGCGTTCGTTCATCGAATTGCTCTCAAAAACGTTCGATCGTCACACTTTGGCTTGTGATTTGCAATTCATTTAGAAGCGAGCACCACAAATTGCACCAGAGGCGTGCGCGCGTGCGTTCTATTTCCAAATAGGGGGAATCGTATCGGGTCTCCAGAGTTCAAGAGTTTATCGTGTTACTTGGCCATGATAATGAACGGTTTGCCTTAGCGCAGCGAAATTTAAACAAAGTATCCAAGCGTGTTAAATTGGATAGTTACTCTGGAAGTCGATTTCGAATCTTTATGCTTTAACCATTTAGGAGCAGATAATTTAAAATCGTTTAGTCTTATTAATTATGATGGCAAACTGTTAAGGGAGCAATTATAGCGTATATGTGTGTGTATTGTACATACAGAGCTTTCGAATAAATTTATTTGGAAATTTAAATTATAATAGTAAAAGAATTATCTTGCGCTGTACCGCACCTGATATACCCCACACCATTTTTTGAGTAAAATATTTCATCATGTTTTAAGCTATACTGTTTGTTTTTTTTTATCAGTTTCTCTTATCTGATCACGGCCATTTTTTGGCAGAAGTATTATGTTAATACTGGAATGTTAAATAAACAATTTTAACTGGGTATTTGCTTCTATTTTTATTTAAGGACAAGTTTGCATAAGTGGTCGGAATAGTTCTCATCAAAACTTGCTCATCTAACAACTTCAAAACTTCGCATGGAAAAAAGAAAGCTCAAATACAAAATTTTTCGATACCTCCTAAACTACGGCTAGAATCGCTCTTGAAGAAAATTGTAAAAACGAGGTTTCAAGGTTTCTAGAACTTCAGGCGTTTTGATCTCAATTCCGAGTTTACCAGTTTGTATTTTTATAGTTTTAAACAAGTTGTTGTTCTAAAGCTTCTCTACCTTTTATTATCATTATTATTAAAGTGGTTAGGTAAATTACATTTTTCATCATGGTATCTCTAACATTTAACTTTGCCACCAGTTGTACGTGTTGGCATGTCGCTACGGTAACGACTTTTAGTTGATAAAAACGAAATGACTTATTCTTGCACTTGTTGCACAACTTCTGTTCCAGCATTCGTTTAAAGAGAGGCTAAAATTGAGGTCACATTTTTGTTATACGCGCAAAGTTGACTTCAAAACAAAGTACAAAAATGGAAAACAAACAAAATTAATAGACTTAAAATTAAATGTTGACTTTTTGAGTGTGTGGTTGGGGTCGAAATTCCGTAAAGAAATAAGTTCTTCATGTATTTCAGATTTGTAATCTCGAGTATAAGGAAAACAGAAAGATCAATGATTAAAAATATTTGAAAAACCAAATTCTTTATTTGAAATTTTAAAATTTCAATCCACGTTTTTGAAATGTTATACAAAAATATATTCCTTGGGTGTTGAGAAATTCTTGCTTCTAGAGATTATTACATTCTTGATTTGACAGATCAGGAGTCTGGGTAACCAAAATGATAAACCCGTATGTTCAGTATCTAGTGAAACATATTTTATGAAAACAAATTCTTTAAAAAATTTTCTAAATTCTTAAAAATTAATAAGAAATTTAGAAAACAAATATTAATTTCTGTAAACACATTTGAGGATCGGAACATTCATTATTACGAACGATTTCAATATTACAGAATATCGACCCGCTTCCAAAGAAGTGTATAAAAGT
The DNA here is from genome assembly GCA_949127995.1 of Suillia variegata. Lineage (NCBI taxonomy): Eukaryota > Metazoa > Arthropoda > Insecta > Diptera > Heleomyzidae > Suillia > Suillia variegata. The sequence goes on along the minus strand of OX421843.1, from coordinate 8,715,986 downwards.
GCGGCTCAATGTGAAACATAGAGACGCAAACAGAAACGCATAGAAACCGAAAATAGTGAAACAGAGCAAAAATAGATATAGGGACAGACATGACAAACGGATAAACAGACGGACAGAGAGACAGCCAGCAAACTAAGCATAAATCAGCGATGACGACCGGCAACAACGATTGCCAAACAATGGCAACACGAGTAGGAAATAAGTAATTTGCCACAGCAGAAATTAACGCAAACATACAAACAAAAAAATTATTTAACTAAAAAACAAATAAGAAATACAAAGTAACAAGAAGAAAAAAAGATACAAACCAACCAACAAAAAGCTGAACAATGCGAAGACATGAAAAAAACAACAAAAAAAATGTATAATTCATGTGAAAAAATCGTCGCGAGTCAACCCAAGTCAAAGATCACTTAAAAAGGGCGGCGGCAGCACCAGCAGTTCACATTGAGACAAAACTTAAATCTATGCACTGCAAACAGTCCATAATGATACCTACTAAGAGCAAAATGAAAACTCGAAAAGCGTCATCGTTAGGGTGGCAATTATGTCTCCAAACGCCGCAGCAGTTAAGCTGCAACTGAGAAACTAAACGAATCTTAAATTCAGAAGTAAATTGAAGCAGTGGCAGACCTCTGATAGCATCGAGTGAGAGCGAAACTTTTTTGTTTTTCACAGAACACGAACCAGCCTAATCATTATCAGCGGACAGCAGAGGAAGGCATCATTCATTTTGCATATGAAATGAGCGAAAAAAAATAGAATAAAACATAAAAAAAAATACTTAAAAATGCGCAAACAAAAATGAAGAATATTCATCTTCAATTGGAAATGGTAATTCAGCATTGCGGTCACTACACAGTGCGTCCATCCGTCCGTTTGTTATTCTGTGCGTTGACGTGAGTGAGTACGTGTACGAGTATTTGTCTCGTTTCATTTGGATTCGAGTGGATACGCCATGCCTGAATGGACACAATAGACTTTGTTGCCGAGGGTGCATTCACATTAGTCGCCACTCGCTGATGTCGATTTTATTTCGTTTTCTTTTCCATTATTACTAATTTTTTTTTGTGTGTGTGTGTGTGTGTGTCGATTTTTATAGTAATATCAGACATTAAAATGCAATTTTAGACGCACAAATCGCAATTGTAAAAGATTGCCGCAAATCAAATGAATTAGCTTACAAAAACGTTACCACTTTCACATTTCGTATATAAAAAGTGAATTGCAGTAAATATTTGCAGTGCTTTAAGGTTTCTTTACTGTCGTTTTTGCAGTCATATTTCACATTGTAGCTTACGTTGGGAAAATGTAAGAAAAACAATTCGCTGGAATATTTTTCTGACATCCGATACTTGCGCATGTGGTGCTGTAATTCGATCTACTGGTGTGACGATATATACTGCTGATGGGGTGTTATAATGTCTACCTTCATTTTAATTAACTCCATCATCATCGAATTCGATATCAGTCAAGTTATTTTCGTAAAAGTTGCTAAGTCAACAGAATATTATGTCCAAATTCAAGCAGATGCTCAACTTTGAGAATGTAGAATTTACAAAATATATATAGAACTAGTAAAAGAATTATCTTCGGCTATGCCGGATCTCATATACCCTCCGCCATTTCAGTGATATCAAAAAATTTGCTACTTTTAGCACATAAGTGCTTCATGTCTCTATTATAAGTGGGCGTTGTTCATATCGGTTCACGCTTCTTTTTAATAAATAGTTCAAAGTTACTACTAAAGTAGTAAGTGCACTTGCACTTAGCGAAGAGTATAAAGATAGCTAAATATCCCGGAGTGGGAATAGAAACCATCAGTAATAGTAGAAGATATATCACAGGCACTAATTTGTGTATCGAAGTATGCAGATGTTTACCTTTTCGTTTAAAATTGTAGAAAATATATATCTAAAAATCAATTACCTATAATATTTCTATAAAAACAAAGTTGCGCATTTATATTTATGCATCATACTTAATAATAGTGATAATATTTAACTTCCGTTATCGAAAAATTCAAAGATAACTGAAAGAAATAGCGCCTAACGAAATCACACTTAAGCGCAGAACAATACTACATACATACATACATACATACATACATACATACATACAAAGAAAAAACGTTATCAATAAAAATTCCAAACTGATTAATAATAATTACTGTCAATTAAACGCCGCTGGTCACTCTAAAGGACAAGGTACAGTGGGTTGGAGTTGAACATTTAATGTAAAAAATTAAAATTATTCAAATAAATGCCGCATTTATAATAAAACGAAATTTCGATATTTTTATGTGTTGAATTTACGTGATTTTAATGTCAAATTAAATGTTGGATAATGTTATGAGATAATGTAGTGAAATTTGTCAAATAGAACGCACCAAATTAAAATGCAGCTTGCGATGGCCGAGTCCGATTCGAACGAAAGTAAGTGGCGAAATTGCGAAATTTGCAAATCTAACACGTAGGAGGAGCAGGAGGTAGCAGGCAAATGGGCCTTGAAGTCCAAAATTTTACGCGTATTTTAACGAAAAGCGAAACGTGCCTTTTTTGGGGAGTTGACGTCGAACGACTGCGCTGAAACACAGACAGACAGTGCGCGCTCGCGACGACGCTTTCGCGGAGAATTTGTTTGCGGCTGGGCTGGGGCTTTGTTTAAATTCGTGTGAAATTAAATATTTTTTTATTGTTGTTGTTGTTATTGTTGCTGTTGTTACTTTTTGCTCTTTTTGTATAACTTTTTATGAGGTTCGTTAAATTTGACGTCGCTGGGTATTTTAGATTCACTTTGAAGATACGAAATGTTGTTTATTTTGTTTTATGTTTTCCGCTTAATTTCATATGCAAAAAGCTGGTTGTTTTTTGTTGTTGTTGTTTTTGTTTATTTTTTTGGTGTTTTTTCTTTGGCTCAATAAAATCAATTTGGAAAAGGATTTTTTGTTTGTTGTCTTAAACACGATTAAAAAAAAACATAAATAAACAGTTGTTTTCCATTTAGACGTTGATAACTTGGAAAATGTTTTTAAATAAGTCCGTTAAAAGCCTCTCCGTTCTGCTCTGCACGACAACAACAATGTTCCGAAGTGCGCGTAAAAGTCGCGCAACAACTTCAGCGAACCGCAGCAAACAACTGAGACAATCTTTGTGCTTGCAACTCGAAAAACTCAGCGATACAAAATACACCCCATAATCTACTGCAGAGTCGATTTTCTTTGTTAAAATTTACTGAACAAAATTTTGTATACAACAATTTTTTTTATCAAAATTAGTTAATAAAAAAAATTTACGATAATTATCAATATTCATTTGTAAATCCTGCTACTCTAGATCGATTTATATATATAAATATGTATGAGTATTTATATGTGAATTTGTTATTAAAAAGCCAGCTATGAAAGCTTCAGACATCCGCTTAAATATATAATTTTGATCCCTAAGTCAACTCGAAAAGTGAAGCTATTAAACGATACACTCAATATATACAAACAGACTTCTAAAGCGAGTATACCCATCATGTGGAGTATACAAATAAAGACCCCGAGATACTTTACACACTTTACAAACGAAAGACAAAGCTCAGCTGAAAATTTCTGTTGTTAAAAGTATTGAACAAAATAAAACGAAATAAGAGGAAAAACAATCAAAGAAAAAATAAAAAAATGGCCAGAAATGTAAAGAAAAAATAGCTTAGACTCAAGCGGAGGAAGTGGTGGGCACTGAGCAGCCACTGTCTGTTCTCCCCCTCTTGAAAGATCGACTAAAACTTGGCTGGGGACTTTTGCGCTCTCTTTAAATTGCAGTGGAGTACTAAAATCGCAGGGAACTCATCGTGGAACCACAACAAACTGTTGAGTGTGATCGTAAAAAAAACATCCGCTCTTTCTCTTCGTTTAGTCGGTGAATTTCAGTGCTCTCTCGCTCTGACATGTTCTCGCATTCGAGACTCGTGCGTTTATTGGTCTCTCCTTGATATTATGTGGAGTTTTAATGTGTTTTTCTACTCATGTGAATTGTTGTTTTTTTCTTTGTTATTTTGTTGGTTTTTGTGCAGCTTTTTGTAGATGGACTTAAGCTTGTTTGTCTGGACTTGTCAAAATCAGACAATGCCGGTTTGGGAATTTGTTTTTTTTTTGTAAATTATTTAAGCCGAACAATTGGCGTGAAGGCATCTCATCAGAGATTGTATTATTACCTCTCCGGTGATATATGAATGAATTGCAAATTTCGCGAGAATTGGGTGTGTGTGTGTTTTAGTTCATGTATTTGGTTGTCAGGTGACCAGCTGTGTATGTTTTATATTAAAAAACATTTGAAGTACAAATAACAATTATATTGAAATTATATTAAATTATGTATAAATAAATTATAGAAAATTTGTAATTTTACATTAAAATCACGTCAATTTTACGTTTATACAGTGATATTAATTATACCTTTTCTCAAGTGCAAGTACACTTACTGCAGGGTATATTGAGTTTGTTCTTCCATTTGCAACGACCAGGAGGCGTGGTAGGTATGACAAATTGCATATATAAATGATCAGCGTCGGATTCTGAGTCGATTTAAAGATGTCCGTCCGTCTTTATATCTGTCCCAGAAATTACAGCTGTAGTATAAGAGCAATCGAGCTGTCAAATTGGAGGCCAAGATCAAAGATGGGCAAGATCGGATCAAAACTACTACCCCCTCCCATACAAACCACCCATTCCCATGCGAAAAAATAACAGTTAATTAAAATAGTTTCAGTGAAGATATTCAGTTAAAATTTAGTAGTAACACAAAGCTGGGCGGGATCCGATAAGAACAACGCCCACTTATAACACGTATGTGCTAAAAGAAGCATATTTTTAGGAGTCATTGTAAAGAAGTACATATATTTTTTCTATAGATACGACTTTTTTCGTATGAGGATTCGATATATAAGATATATTCTTTCTTAAATTTACATTTTATGGTTGCTTCGATTAATTTGAATTCATCATCGTTAAACTTAAAAAAAAAAATCGCCAGACAAAATTGTAAACATTCTAAATTTCGCTCAAGTTGATTAAATGATTTTATCAAATTGCTGCGGTTAATTTATGATTAGTTGTTTCGTCCATAAAAATATTTAAATAACGAATGTAAAGCATACCAAGTTTAATTTAAGTTAATCGAAAAAAGTTTGTTTGCAGTAACAAGTAAATTCAAGCAACGCTTCAAGTTAACTTTTGATTACTTCGATTAATTGCACATAAATCAAATCAAATCAAGCTAACTCTAACTTCATCGACCGGTTTGAGCAGTGGCTAACGCTGCTTAGCATTGGCTTATGGCGTTAATTAAGCGCACACAACCTTAAAAAGGAAATTCCTAACCAAAGCGGTAAATTTAATTAGAAATCGTTATAAAATTGATTTGAAATCAAGTCAAAAGTGGAATTTGTAATTTCGCAACAACAAAAATGAGTTAATGAATAATTCGATTATTTCGAAACACTCTTTTACGGATTGATTAAAGGCAACTTAGCTTGAGAACTTTTTGCCAGTTGGTTATCAAAGTAAGGCATAATTAAGTTTACATTAGTACTTATTAACAAATGATTTAATTTTTTTAAATAGCGCAAAATTAATTAAAATACGAAAAATTAAAAAATTTAAAACTACTCAACACCTTTAAAATATTTTTAATTTTATAGACCCAGTACCATTCTATAGATACCAATATTTCCAGCACATTTTGTATCGACCGAGTGATTGACAACCGTTTCAATCGTGCACTTATTAAAGTGAACATGACTGTGTGAACTCCGTGATATATAAATAACAACACATGCAATTGATAAAATTTAAAAACAAAGCAGATAATAAACATAAGAAAACGAGGAAAAAAAGTAAGCAGATAATAAAAGTAATTGAAGAACAACATAGCAACACGACAACAACAGAAAAAGAACAGAAACCGAAACCGAAACAGAAACAGAAAAAAAGGAAAATAAAGGAATGCGGGCTTTGAAACGCGCGCCACTTTAGAGTCAGCGGGCGTCAATTAAATAAAATTGAGCTGTTAAGTGAAAATTCAACCCACTCCAGAACAGACAACAACAACAACAATAAAAATACCAGCAACAGCAACGGATCGCATATATCGCACATACGAGTAATTGACGCCTAAGGAAAAGAAGCAAGCAACATCAGCAGAAAATTGCCGTCTGCAAAAATAAACTTTTGGATTTTTTAGTTTTATGATTCGTATTGAAATTTAAATTTTGTTGCTCTGTGTTATCATTTTTTTAAAGAATGTTGCAAAAAAAATTGTTGATATAACAATAATTCATATCAAATTAAAACTACTTTCGATACATTTTAAAGGTTTCGTAGTCATAGACGTCCCCTAATGCCGCCATAAAAAAAATGAACATTACTTAATGACAATTTAATATAATATTAATTTTTATTTAATTTGATAAACGTACTCGTATAGCTGTGCAATGAAGCTTTTAATCTGGAACGGATAAATCCATTACTGAGAAACACATGTCCTTGGATACAATTTCAAAAGTAATTTCTTTGTTTTTTAAAAATTTGCGCTGAAGTCAAATAAACTTCGTTAAGTTATTTTCGTTAGTCTCGTTGAAAAGTTAACGTCGTTAAAAATTTAACGTACAAGTTGAAAGCAAAAACAAATAAATAAGTTTTTTTTTCAAAAATTTAATTAACATTTCATATAAAAGTTACAATGCAAACAATTTTACATCGTTAATTAACTTTTAACTTTTAAACTAGTTCGTGCCCAGCTCTGGAATTTTTCGTTGTTTGTAATTATCAACAATATTTTTTAAGCAATTCATAGAGTTGACAAACAAAATGAAATATATATTCTTGTAAAGGACCTTTTAAGCTTTATGTATAACCCTTATAGAAAGCCAATCCTAACTGACTTTTTTCGTAATAAAACTAAAGAACTTTTAGAATTTTCTGTATAAGCTCAGACTACCCTTTTGAACTAATTACCACATAAAATAAATCAATTTTGTCCATTAATTCATTTATCGGTTTTTGATTTATAGCTCCTCTACTGTATTTTACAGTGGATTCTTTTTTGTTAATTGTGTGCTTTTTCTTACTTGCCATTTGTTGTTGTTGTTGTTTGTCTTGACATCTAAAAAATACGAAATCATCGCTTAATTGAATTTCCGGTATTGTTTGTAGTCTTTCTAAAACGATGACTTTGAAGAATGCGGGCAGGGCAGGGCAGTGAAGAATTTCATTTAAATGCAGAAGAGGGCGATTTTAATTGTGGAAAATGTTGAATAAATAATTAAGCTTTAATGTTGCAAATTGTGTGCGGTATTAAGATGGGAATACATTATATAGTTTAATAATTCATTACAGCTTTAAATGCTAAGACTAACTTATAAGAAAGGGTGTAATATGAATTAAAAGTTGATTGTCTAACAAAAAGTAAAATTTTTGCAATTGCAAATGTGAATGCCTAGACTTGACGCATTCTGAATTTAAATAGCAAAGTATGGAGTGGAAGTAAACTAAAAATGCTGCCAACCAACAAGAGTGAAATTTTCGAAAATGAAAGCTACTATTTGACAAATTCATTTGCAAACCGATGACTACGAATTGAATCGACGTGATTTGCCATTGACAACAGAGCGAAAAAAAAGAAGACATTAACATAAACGACGACGAGACGACGAAACGTCGCGTTGTCCAAATTGGAAATACCGAAGTTTTTTTTAAGAAGAAGAAGAATGTCTACAATACCTTAAATACATATAAACAATATGCAAAGACATGCAAAACCAGAGAAATTCCAACAAAAAATAACAAACAATTAAATTATGAAACATTTTTAATTTAGTCATTTTATTTTAGATTGGATAAAACTTAACTAAAGTTAAAGAATTTAATAGAAAACTTAAAAATATTTGACAGAGATCGATAACGCAAAACAAAATTTAATTTCATTCGATTTGAAGTTACAAAGTCCATATCGAGTGACTTGATTCACAAATTACCATTCATAAATAAACGATTCCAATGAAAAGCTTAAAATTAGTTAGAGTTGCGTTAAAAAATTCATAAAACGTGCGGTAATCGGAAATCCGTCGATGATCAACACGATCGATCAACCACCAAACCGATCGATACCAGCGCGCAAAGTCTACGCTGAAGCGCAATAGTGTCTACAGAGTAAATATGGACATTAGAAATGACTCACACGCATGACATCCGAACGCTTTACATTTGTCGCATCGGCTAAGATATGCGCGGGCGCTGTCGCTGACGCTGCTGGCTTCTTGGTGTCGTTTGCTTTAGCGCAAAAGCGTTGTTTAACGGGGCACTTGACGCCAGCTTCTCTCGTTGTCGTCGTCGTAGTTGTCGTCTTTGTTGTTGGTTTTGTGAAGTCGACATTTTGCACGGCATCGGGATCGCTAATCGAACGTCGCAATGTGGTCACCGAGGCGCGTTTCGCATGAAACGATCCCCGCAAAAAGCGTGCAAATTCATAAGCTGGATTTCGGCAAGATTTGATAGCGCTTGCTTTTGGCGGTGTCACTTTGAAAGTGGGCAACAACGGCGGATGCAGTTCGAACGAGGTATCGGGCGAACCATGACGACTGCTGCTGGATTGTGTAAAATTCGATCCGGCCGACGAGATGCCGTCGTCATGCAGATCCTCGTCATCGTCATTGGCATCAATGTAAATATCGTCGGCGCCATCGAATGGAGGCGGCGTCAATGCACGACAACCGAGTTGAGCGCGCATTAGTACAGGTGAAACGCTGGCGCTACTATTGCGTGAGACGGTTTGCGAGGATGCAGCAGATGAAGGCAGATATTGCGACGACAACTTTGTAGATTTCGATTGTTGCTGTGGCTGCTGCTGCTGCTTCTTTTTGGCGGAGGAGAAGAATTGCAAAACTTTTGCGGCCGAACGCAAACTAGAACGTTCGGGCTGTGCGCGTTGTAGCGCCGTATTGGATGGCTCTGGTGCGGGCATAAGTGGCGCTTCGTCCACATTCGAGATTAATTTCGGCGAAGCACTGCGTCGACTGCTGCTGCCGCTGCTATTACTGCGTCGTACCATGGCATTCTGATAGATCGCCATCGCTTTGCGACACAGAAATGGTGAATTTTTCGGTGTCGACTTGGCGCTGCTGTTGCTTACGACTTGACGTGCCTCGAATTCGCGTACAAACTGCATTAGATTTCCGCGATCCAGCTCCGTAACGCAACGATGGCGTATGCGTTGTGGACTCTGAATGTGTTTGATCTCGAGACTGGTATCAAAGCTGCCGGAATCGTTGATTTGGCTGATGGACTCGACAAAACGCTCAACCATATTGGCAATGGATTGTGTTTCGGCGACGACGTTGTAGTTAAAGTTGGTGATCGCTGATGTAGATCGGTGGTTCTTAAGAACGTTTGTTGATGTTGATTTGGATTTTGTGATGTTGTTGTTTTTCAAACTTGTTGTCATTAAAGTTTGTGGTTCAATGGTCTTGACCATATTTTATATTAATGCGTAGTCAACTATTCAAACGACAAAGATATGATTTTAAAATACGTTGATAAGCTCGAGTATAACTCAAAGCAGTTGCTTCTGTTTGCAATAGATTCGCGCAAAGTATTTTTAAATGTTGCTGTGCTCCAGAGGAACTTTTCGCAATGCTTGCTTGCTGCGTACTGAATTTTCCCAAATACCTCAACTGAATAAGTAAACTTTTCTGCGCAGATTTTTGCACGTATGTACGAGTATCTGCCTATATACTATAATATAACACCTCGCGGGGAAATCTCTACTCTTGGCTGCTCTTTTCTTTTTTTATAATTATATGCAACAATTCGGATCGTTTCATAATAAAATATATCTACTCCAATTCTATGGACAATCTCAAGTGCTTGCGACTCGACTCGCCTCTTTTTAGTGAGGCAAACGACACAGCATGGACCCTCCACAATTACTCACGATCGGATCATTTCGATTGGATTTTGGTAGCGTAAACACGTGCGCTTATGACAACCGCATCGTCGATCGTTTCATGGGCTTACTCATACATTTTTCCAGCGTCTTCCTCACCGCCTCAAATTCGATTGTGTTTGGAATATTAAAAAAGTAGGATGAGTGGTTTCAACTGTCGCACATAAAACCTGTTACTCACATTGCCCCTCTCTCCTATGTTTGCTGTATATGGTCTTTTGTAGTAATGTCTTTAAAAAGATTAAGCAATCCTTTCGTTTTGCATTTGTTGCATTGTGTCGTCAATACAATACAATGTAATGTGTACGTTTAAACCCAGGATGGGCGTTACAGCGGAAGTTCTTTCTTTGTTTGACATGTTTTCGTCAAATAAAATATTTTTGCACGTTAGTAAAAAAAGGAAACTTCCTGAATTTCGTATGCAGTTTTCCTGTTTTTGTTATTTGAGGTTCTTAAATAATTGTTTCGATTCAGGGGATCAAATTTGATTTTAGCGCCAAAAAACGAAATAGTTTTGAAAAAAAATAAAGAATTCAAATTTCTAAGGACAAAAAACGCAATCTACATTTTTTTTTGTTAAAAAAAATATATAATGTTCATACATCGAAATAAGACATCAGCGAACTATTCGAAATGAGAAAAAATGTGTCCCAAATATAAATAAAAAAAGTCTTCCCATTTTCTATCCAATTTGTTTTTTAAAAAGTTCTAAAAATTGAGGCGTTTTACTGAATTTTAAAAACCGATATAAACCACTTTAAGGGATATTTTAATGCGTGAATTAAGTAAAGGTGATTTCCCACCTGGCCCCATAAAGGGAATTGAAAGAAACCTTTATTTTTCAAAACGGAAAGGTTTTGCTTAAAATTTTGAGAAGGATCGTTTTGAAATACGATAAAATGATTCAATTTTGTACCACTTTTTTTATGAATAAAAAATCGCGATATATAGAAAATTCATTAAATCCCAAATCGGTTCAAGTAAAATTTAATTTGCAATTTATGATATAGTTGTTATTTCTTAAATTTGGATACTTTTTTACATTGTTTAAATATAAAAAAAGAACAGATTTATTATATTTTAAAGGACGCAATTTTTACTTTTGTTAATCCGTTTCTAACTTTAAATTTAAAAATGTTAGTAAAATTTACTATCAACCTATCAAATGCGAAGAATGATTTCTAATGGGGTGCCAAATCATTTTTTTTATTGTTTTTGTTGTTTATGTTTACTATTTTTACTTTCAAAATAAGTATTTTAGAAAAATATTCATTCAATGTTGATTTAAAATTAAAATAACAGACACTTCAAATATGACGTACATAAAAAATTAAAAATCAAAAACAAAAATATGATTTGCGTCAAATTTAACGAAGTAAATTCGAGGTGTCAGTGGACAAAGTACAGAGGTTCTTACTACAGACATGACATTAAGAATGTGGCTGACATTTTCCAACTGACACAATGATATATCGATATGCGTTTGTAAAATAGCGAGATAAACTAATAACAAAGTTGTAAGCGAATGTTTAAACCGAACAGGTTTCGAGTTGTATTTCAAATGCAATTAACGTCAGACTTGAAACGACGACAAAACAACGCAAACAAACAAATAGTAATAATTATAGAAAAATAGGGAAGACAAATACAAATAAACTCACGATTGTGAAAATTTATCGTTAAAAATGACTAATATTAGGAATTATTAAATTGGCATTAACAATCAGTGACATCATACCGGAGACATTTGTTGTTAGATAAGCAAACAAAGCGATAAGTGATTTGTAAACATTTAATTTTAGTAGGTAAAGTGTTTGGTTTGTTGATACGCGAAATTGTATCTAAATTAAACAGCTGATTACAAGTACGCACTAATTGTATTGTCAGCTGTTTTAACAGGTATTGACACTGACGTATGTACATTAACGCAAACAAATACAAAACAATAAAGGGCTAAATAGATGAGTTCATATTAAAAGTAAACTACATAAACCTCGCATTAGTTTACGACTTATACAATTCAATTTAAACCAATTACAATTAAAATTGTCTGTAATCTAGTTAAATATTGTATACAAATTCTTTACAGATATTTCTGAATTTTTTAAATATTTCGTAGTTTACAACTACGCAGGAATTTCCCTTAACTTAAATGCAAAACAAATCCCTCTACCATCTCACTCAAAACTATCCAATTCCTAAGACCATAAAATCGCGCCGGAAAATTACACAAAAACTGCATGAAGCGATTATAATAAAAATTCCGCTTAGAGCGAGCGCGAAGCTATGCACTAAATCTTTTAAATCAGCCATAATTGTTGTGTGTTTTCCATAAAATGTACGAGTATGCGTTTAATTTAGATTTTCCACACAAAACGCACACACACACATCGGTGAAAAACGAAAACGAAACAGCCATAAAATTTCAAGGAATTTCAGCGATTTCACGTAAATTTCCGAACGCAACATGAAACGCAAAAAAAATTGGACAAAAAAGAAGTACTTTGCTCGCGAATTTATTGCAATCATTAAGCAGCATAGTAAAAAAATTGTTTTCATTTTTTGTAAACATTTTAGCTTGAGTTTGATTTTCACGACAAGACACTTACACATTTTTTTTTTAGTTTTTTTCACTATTTGTTTTCCTTTCGGTGTGTATTTTCTCACACATGAACTTTTTGTTAAAACAACGAAGGAAGGGTGGAACTTAAGAAGAAAATATTCAGATGAGCGGAAAATTCTTGCAATGACGTTTCACTTTTACGTTACTTTAAACAATTTCGCGTTGGAATTGAATTTTTTGTGCAAATTTACACACATGTAAGTAATCACAATGATGCACTTTTATTTTGTTAATAATTTTTGGGCAGTTTTTCCAGGAGAAAACATAAATTTCGATTTTGTAGAAGCTTCGTCGCAGCGTTGGTTCTTAGATCCTTTGTTTTTTCTTTTAAAAGTTGAGTTTTACGCACTTGAAGTGTAGTTTATAATTGCATGTAAATGTTTAAAAATTCGTGCGAACGTTTTACTTTAGCGATTCCGTTGAAGCATCTTTTTATTAAAATTTTTTCTGCTTATTTAAAAAAAGTACATTTTATGCACAAATCCAGATTTTGATTACGCTCTTTGTTTACACTTATGACCAACGGCCAATTATCACAAGATCAGTTGGCGGCGTTGCGACGCGATGCCAAATTTTGTTTATAACTTTTGTTTTTGGTTTTTTGTTTTCGTTTTCGCAAGCAAAACAAAAATACTACGAAATTTGGAATTTTCCTAAACTTAGCGAAAGCATTGAAAACTTGCGGCGAAATGACGTTGCAGCATGTACGTATGTATGTACAATATTATTTTTGTGGCCGGATCACTCAGCGGGCGGCCGTGTTTTATTAGAGACGGCAATGAACGTGTGTAAATTTCGCTTCGCTCGAATTTTGTTATTATTTAAAATAATATTTGCTTTACGATTCGAGCGGCTATTTTTGGCCAGCGGTTCGTAGTTTTCTCGTTGGCTATTAATTGTCGGAAAGTGTTTGTTTGGATTTTGTGGTATGCCGCGCGAATAATTCAAATGAATTGTTTCAATTTCCGAAAATTACGGCGGGCGCCAAACTTTATTAACGGCTTATTAAATATTTTCGTGTGAATTAAATTGCAGTTTGTTTATTTTTGAATTTGACGAATTTCATGAATGTTTCATATTTTTGCTATTTTTCGTTTTTTTTTTTAATAAAGTTAACAATTAAACGTAAGACGCGCGCTTAGTTCGAGCCGTGTTTGTTGACTGATTCACTGGGCTCAGTCGAGAAAAGTCGTTGTCGTTTGGTTTGTCGCAGTCGTCGTAATTCGTAATGCCAATCGAATTCAATACGAAAAGGTGAGTGAGTAGCAGCAGCAACAGCGGTGAGTAACCACCACCACCACCGCCGCCGCCGACAGCAGCCGCAACTGCTGCTGCTGCGCACCTTGACGTTCGTATCAGGTGTTTTTGTGACCCGAACAAGCGCGCGCGCTCATTTTAATTTTTTATACTATTTTAAAATTAATTTTTTTTCTTGTTTACTGCCAACCGCTTGAAAACCCAAGCTCGTCTCTCTTGCGCCGAAATGCGTTTCTGCCGCCAGTTGGCTTCGCAATTGAGCAATTCACCCGAACAGCTGCTCTTTTGGCCTTCTTCTTTTGGGCCAACATTTGGTGGTTAGATTCTCATATTGATTTCTTCTGTTGATTTGAAAACTAATTCTTGTAGGCGTGACCGCTTTTAGAGAATGAACGATTTTTAATCTGAACTTCTTTTAAAAAGTAAAAAATTTTAATTTATTTAATTAACAATTTTTTATATTTGTTATTGGTCCATAAACAATTTATCACTCCCCGGATTCCCTCCCTTAGAAACGATTTGTAAAATATTCCAAAGGTTTGATTTTTTATTTTTGGTTGATTTTAAAATAATCACAAAAATTAAAGGAAATTTCTAACTTTTAAAATATTGTATATAAAAACCGTTACTAAAATATGCAAAACAATAAATTTATTTAAACGCGTTTTACTGAAATTGAAAACCTTCGAATCAATAATTGCAACAAACAGCCAACCACTGTACTAGCGCCCCTCCGCCGTGTACAAACCAGTTCCTGCTGAAATATGCGGTAATTATTAAAAAGTGAAGCCAAAAAGTCAAGTGCAGCCTTTGACCGTGCAGTCACTTCCCATGACGGCAATTTTCGAAATGCACACTTAACCCAACCACTAAACTAAACTGAAATTGCAATAGCCACTCTCCGACTCTGACACAAAACGGAAGGAGGAACCACTTGTACAAGGAACGAAAAAAAAAACCAAATAATTATGGAAAAAATAACGTATTTTTCCTGCTGCGACATGTGCCGTCGACGGCTGAGGGATGCACCTGTTCTGTGTGTTGCGTTTTCGTGGCGGTTTTGCAGCATGTGCCACGGTCGTTGCACAAACAGCCGAAGCAGCAAGCAACCTGTTTCTTACGGCATTAAATTGCTGTAGTAGAAATTCCGATGGTTGGAAATTAAAGCACATATTTGTCTGTACTTTCAAAGCAGAATAGTGAAGTGATCTATTTGAAGGCAAAGTGTTTGGTATGAACTCTAGCAGGGTAAATTAAAAACGATGTGCCTTATGAAGTAGTAAATGGAAAATTTAAATTCTGAATGTAAGTTTACAATTTGGAATACAAATCAGATTTGAAAAAATTTATATTTTTAATTTAAACTGAGCGATCTAGTCTTGAGAGTAACTATCTACATGTAGTTGACATCCGCAGTATTCGGTTTAAGACCATTTTCTAAGCAAATTTAAGTTTTGACAATATAGTATAACAAATTATAGACCCAACGAAAATTGATTTAAAATTTTCCACCGAAGTTAAGATTTAATATTTAATTAGGCCAACGGCCGACATCATTGAACAACAATAATAAAGTAAACAACTTTCTAATATTATTATAAAAAGTTTAAATTGTTGCCATGTTAACTAGTCGCCAAGTAAAATTTTAAAATATTAAAAACTTAATTAAGTTAAATAGTTTTTGTATAGCCAAGTTTTAAGAATTAATAAATTAATATCAAATCTATTTGAATTGACATTTCAGATTTGAAATTATCAATCATTGTCAGTCAGAACACTTTAAGAATAAAATAACAGTTTTAACTCAAAGTTAAGACGCTAAAAATGTATATTTGTCATCTTTTTTTTTTTTTGTATTCATTTGCCAAAAATACAAAATTTAGATTTAGTCGAAATTAAAGTCAAATATAAACTAAAATTGATATAGAAACTAAACCGGAAATTTGATTTTTGAATTAAATCCACATCGGCCACAAGTCAAATTTGATTTTTGACCGAATATGATCGACACCGAAAGTATTCTTAAAAATTAAAAATCACATGCAATAATTTAAATTAAATATTTCTAATAATTATGAGGGTGGTCCGCTAAGTACTTAGCCTCACCGCCCGCTGGAGGCCTCTAGAAAACGAATTTTTCAGACGGATTAAAGAAAATCGCCACTTTTCCAAAATGTTCGTTTTCCTTTTGTAGGCTAAGCACTTATCGGACCACCTTATTGTGCTTGGTTTTCTCACCGGAACATTATCCTCCGAGTATAATCCACAAACGAGTTCCAACAACGACATGTTAACGCCTTCCAAATTAATTATTTAATTTTTCGCACGTTTGCGATTTAAAAGGTTAATTTGACGAAACAAAAAAAACCAAACAAAAATAACAACAACAACAAAACATGCAGTTAATTACACATTTAATTTAATAAATAATTAAGATAAAAACCGCGTTTAAAAACGAAAGTATTTATTTTGAAGAAATGTTTTTATTTATTTACTTTGGAATTATTAAAAGCGGGCGATTGAACTTGTTGTTTTGGGCGGGCGCTTGTCGGTGAACTTTTCCGCAGCGTGTCGGAACATAAAAAATCGATGAACTTTTTATGGAGCATTAAGGTTGTTTTCTTTTTTTTTTCGTGCTTTTGGCTTCACTTTTTCTTGAAATTGTTTTTCTCACAATTTGTTTATTATTGAAAACACAAAAATTTAATTAATTCGACATTGAGGAAGTCGATTTCGCGCACTTGGCAGCATTAAAGGCGTAGCTCAGAGAAATTTCGAAATGGTGAAAATTGACCAGCACTCCAAGCGAACGTTTGCAATGTTTATGGGCAACACGCGTTCTCAATCAAGCACAAACTGAAACAGTTTTGAGTTGAGCAGAAAAATCTCAAATTACACGCGACGTTTGAAATTAAATACGCTGCACTAAACAACAACAACAGACAAACAAACAAACAAAAAAGGTCACACCGCGTCACTTACGCTGTGACTGTGACTGTAAGTCGATCGTCGGCGCGTCCTGTTGTTGTTATTGTTTTATAAATTGGTTAAAAATTTAATTAGCGCAATTAAAGATCAGAATGTCGTCGCACGAGAAATACAGAAACCGAAACAGCAACAACAACAGCAACAAAAACAAATTCAATCCAATGAATGAGTTTGCGAAATCCGTCACACTAGCTAAGTAGTCGTCATAGTGACGTCAGTGTTGAATGTCGTAGCAAAACCTTGCGATTCGATTCGATGCAATCCAGATCGATCGTTCCCGCCTCATAATTTTCTTATCACTTGTGCGCCGCTTAAAGTTAACAACAAAATTCTTTAGCAACAAACGAGCTGACTTTTTTTTTCAAATTTATTTTTGGAACACTTCTTTCAGTCGTCACTTTAGATTTTATACTAAATTGTTGAATTACTGAAAATTGTCGCCCAAGTCTGGTCTGTGTGATTCCAAATGCTTTTATTTATTTGTTTAATTTTTTTTTCTCACTTACTGCTCGTTTGCCTTTTTTTCTTATCATATTTTGTTGTTAGTTTGTATACTTTACTTGCGACAGATAAGCATTAAAAGAAATAATAAAAAAAATGTATGAACGTAATTTTTGCATTCGTTTTTGACTGTTTTTTCTGTGTTTTATCGTAAATATTTGATTTGATGGAATTTTTGTGGATTCTTTCCTTTTTAATATTTTCGATTTTGGTACTTCGGGATTTTTGGGTTCTTTTACGAAATTGTTATCAAAATAAAAATAAGAATTTTTATTTATTTTTTGCAAAGGATTTATTTCACCTTTTTAAATTTTGTTTTCCTGGAAATTATTCTTTCAGACATGAAACACCTAAGAAAGCGGTTCTTTATTCTGGATATTAAAATGCTGTATGCTAAAATTCTATATTTAAAAATCTCTTCTTAAAACTCTAAAAAACGAATTCTGCATATGCTAAATTCAAAATTTATAGAGAGAAATAATATCGAGGTTGAGAGGGAAATTTTTCTACCTTCCTCACCTAAAAAAGAAAATGATTTGCTTAAACGGTTTCTACTCACCCCCAGATCTGGTTCGCTGTTGGTAGCTTCAAGTACGCCGCCGTGTGTCGTTACATCAGCGCGGTACTCGTATTCCTGCTGCAATACGCTCCTTGTAACGGTGGCGTGCAAATCTTGCAGACTACGCCAGGTGTCCACATCAAAGCCCAATGAAAAATCAGGCGGCGGCGACGAATTGCCAGCTACGGCGTTACTAACGGGCCCGATGGCAGTATCAATGGCGGCAAAGCCCAAAGAGTGACGCATTGTCGATGTAGATTTTTTTGAAGCAGCTGTGCATGACTGTGCCGTTGAGCGCGGCGCAAAAACTTGCGGACTCAGTTTGCTGGGTACGGATGGTTGCAGTGAGCGACGTTGTTGCGGCTGCATGCTCGTTGTCGTACGGTGGTAGTCTTGCAGCAGCGAATAATGCTCGTCGTTTTGTGAAAGTGACGTCGCCTTGTGGCGATTATGATTTAAATGCGGCAGCGGTGGCGGTGCAGTCTGCGGCAGACCAAGGATACACGAAGGATGGAGAAACATTGTGTCTGCATTGTGCTGCGCAATGTCATCCATGGAGGCGTGCGGCTCTACGTCTGCTGAGCTACGCTGATGACGCTCTTGCACCAGATTTAACATATCGTCGCAAGAGCGCGTTGCCGTCAGACTTGAGGCAGGACTCTTGATTAAACTAAAGTTGGCCAAAAGATTGGGCCTCGTTATTGTGGACTGTGGTGCTGCGACCGACGGCGGTGGTGTCTTTGGATCGGGCATAGCGCGAACGGTGAGTTTATCAGCGACAGACGCTGATGCAGATGAGGCGACAGCGCCACTTAGCGCTCCAGCAAAAGCATCAAAATTATTAAAAATGCCAAGCGGACGTGCAGCGCCATTGCCACCTGCAGCAAAATTACGATTGCGTACGGCGTTTTGTGCGGCAGCGCCAGCAAAGTCCACAACTAAAATACGCTCGGCAATGTGGGCGCCGTCGTTGTGAAAACCGATGCCCGAGTCGGAGTTTGAAGTGGTCGTTGAGATTTCGCTGTGATTGCTCGGTTGCGGCGAATGTGCCGCAGCCTGTTGGCCGCCACCATCTGCTAACGGCAGTGCCGGTTGGTGGTGATGTCTCGAAGCAGGCGGGAGAATGCGCATCGTATACATGCTGCGTATTAAATTCACAACGTATTCTGAATTGTTGGGAAATTCGAGACATAAACTTGAGATCGGATCGCGTGTACAGCTAATACGAAAAGCGGCAGCGCGCGGTGCATGCTCGGCGTGTGGACATAGCTTTGTATCGATGACAAAGACATGGCAGGAATTCGAAATACTGATGTGGCCGCAATTAACAGATGCTGAGGGTGGAGCTTTGCAGTCTGCCGCAGTTCCATTTACTGTTGCAATAGCAGACGGGGCTGCCATTTCGTCGCCTTCCGCCGCCGCCAGTTCATCGTTGTCGTCGTCATCTTCATCCGCTTGTGCGGTATGTACGGCACTTGTTACCAAACCGAAAAAACGATTCTCACTTTCCGACGACGAGCTGACATAGTTTAGCCGCTCCGATGCATAACTGGCAAGTAGACTCCCGCTGGCCGCCTGCAAACGCAAACAATCGGGCAAGATAGTCATTAAGACGGTGGTGGGCTGACGCTTCTCTTGTCGCAGTTTGCGTATACAGGCGCGAACCGTTTGCAACTTGGAGCTGTGCGAAATTTGTTTGGGCATTTCAATGGTGCCCAAATAGCCGACAATGGCGCGATATTCGAGTGCGGCGGCAGCAGTTGCAGCAGCCGAGGGCACGCGCACCATTGCGCTGACATTGCCAACGTCGCTGGAGGAGCAGGCCGCAGCAGTAGCGGAAAATAAAAGCGAAGCAGGAGGTACGGACGCTTTGGCAGAGGCGGATGGATGTTTACTTTGCACCGCGACACCGCCGCCGCCACCACTGCCAACGCTTTGTTGCATTGTCAGCGGCAAATCTTCGATAAGTGGACGTAGCAAGTGCTGCTGTTGGTGGTGTTGTTGCTGTTGTGGTAATTCGAGCGGTTGCTGCTGCGGCATTTGTTGTTTGGCTGTTGTTAACGGTGCGCCATTTCGCTTTTTTTGTGGCGAATTGCGCAAACGGTGCATTTTCGTTTTGTGATGCAAAAAACGAGGCTTGGAGCGTGCGCCGCCGCTGCAATTTAACTGCCCGCTGCCGCTTGTGAGTACACAATTCGACGCTGTTGCCACTCCCAGTGACGACTGTTGCTGCTGTTGTTGATGTTGTTGCTGCTGCGCCATAAGTGCCGCATTCTCCTCATCCGAACTGTCCGAATAGTAATTTTCGGCAATTTGCATTCGTATGCTGCCGAAAGAGTTACCAATCAGCTGTACGACCGTATTGTGCGATAGCTTGGACACATTTAGACCATTGACCGAAATGAGAAAGTCACCGGCACGCAGGCCCGCCAAATCAGCGGGTGAATTCGCGACAATGCACGAGAGTCGACATGGTTGTGCGCCGGAGATGGTAAAACCGAACCCATTGTAGCCGCGTCGCACTTCGACTGTGCGTGTGCCGTAGTTGGGACGCTTTTTGCGACGGCGCTGCTGCGCGTGACCGCTGGTAGTGGTGGAGGTTGAAATGCCAGCAGCAGCAGCAGCGATCGAAGCGGTGTTGTTGACTGTTGCTGTAGTTGTGGTGATGTTGCCTGAAACGGCAGCAGTTGTTACAGCAGCAACAGTGGGCGTCGTCACAGTGATTGGTTTTGGGTGGTGGTGATGCATGGTTTTGTTTTGGTTTCTTTTTTTTCACCAAGGCTGTCTAAAAATATAAAAAAAAAACGAATTTGAAATGTAGCTGAAGATCGCATTGGTGCGTGGGTCTTATATTAAAATAAATACAAACTTTATTCCAATTGTAGAGCAGAAATTTGTAAACTAAAAACATAAATTTTGATGAAGTTTTCACGCCGCCTTCAAGTGGAATTTTCTTTTAGCGAACGAGTGCAGCAGCATTTTTGTCTTTTATGGTGGTGTGCAGAGCAGCGAGTTGCGTGTGCGTTTGTCTTCTTCTTCTTCTTTTCCTACGGTGCTGTGGAATGCGCAAGCGCAGCCAACAAGAAACACCAAACTCAGACGAAAAACAGGTAAAAAAAATCCAGTTTTGTCTTGTAACTTTTTGTTGTTGTTGTTGTTGTTGTGGCTTGCTTGAAGTCTTTTCAGGTGAAGTGTTTTTCATTGAGAAAAATGCCAATGTTTTTTTTTTTGCAATTTTCTTTTTGAAGTTTTTTTTTTAGTTTCAAGAGTCTTGACTGCAGTTTCAGTTTCTCTGCTTTTCGTTTCCCCGAGCAGTTTTTTTGAACATACTCCTTAAACGCTCAAACAATATTAGAGGATATTAGAGTGGACACGCAAATTAATTCAGCGCCGTCGCAGCCGTCAGAGCACTAAAACGACGCCATGGATTTCCTTTTTCTTATTTTCTTCTCACCAATCAATCATCTCCCACATTCCAAAGCGACAAATTTTTGGGTTTTTGGAAAATTTATAACACTGCACTACTTATATATGTATATACTCGTATACTACACAACTTACACTTACATTATTTATATACAATTCGTTACTATATTTATTTACTGTTTGTTGAACAAACGCGCGAAAGAAAATATTTTAGTTCTTAGTTTCTTATTCGACATGTTTTTTTTATTTTTAAATTTGGAAAAACGAAAATAAAACAAATGCGCAAGCGCAAAGGACACCACAAAACGCAAATAAATATAAACGTCAGAAAATTGTATAACAGATACGCGGAAGACCAAGTTGCCACTTTTAAAAATGACATTAATTAACGTTTCCAAACATTTCCAACTGATTGCGGTGGTTTGGATATTAACTGATATTTGTTTGTATATATCTATCTATCTATCTATCTATCTATCTATCTATCTATCTATCTATCTATCTATCTATCTATCTATCTATCTATCTATCTATCTATCTATCTATCTATCTATCTATCTATCTATCTATCTATCTATATATCTATCTATCTATCTATCTATCTATCTATCTATCTATCTATCTATCTATCTATCTATCTATCTATCTATCTATCTATCTATCTATCTATCTATCTATCTATCTATCTATCTATCTATCTATCTATCTATCTATCTATCTATATATCTATATATCTATATATCTATCTATCTATCTATCTATCTATCTATCTATCTATCTATCTATCTATCTATCTATCTATCTATCTATCTATCTATATATCTATCTATCTATCTATCTATCTATCTATCTATCTATCTATCTATCTATCTATCTATCTATCTATCTATCTATCTATCTATCTATCTATCTATCTATCTATCTATCTATCTATCTATCTATCTATCTATCTATCTATCTATCTATCTATCTATCTATCTATCTATCTATCTATCTATCTATCTATCTATCTATCTATCTATCTATCTATCTATCTATCTATCTATCTATCTATCTATCTATCTATCTATCTATCTATATATCTATATATCTATATATCTATCTATCTATCTATCTATCTATCTATCTATCTATCTATCTATCTATCTATCTATCTATCTATCTATCTATCTATCTATCTATCTATCTATCTATCTATCTATCTATCTATCTATCTATCTATCTATCTATCTATCTATCTATCTATCTATCTATCTATCTATCTATCTATCTATCTATCTATCTATCTATCTATCTATCTATCTATATATCTATATATCTATCTATCTATCTATCTATCTATCTATCTATCTATCTATCTATCTATCTATCTATCTATCTATCTATCTATCTATCTATCTATCTATCTATCTATCTATCTATCTATCTATCTATCTATCTATATATCTATATATCTATATATCTATCTATCTATCTATCTATCTATCTATCTATCTATCTATCTATCTATCTATCTATCTATCTATCTATCTATCTATCTATCTATCTATCTATCTATCTATCTATCTATATATCTATATATCTATCTATCTATCTATCTATCTATCTATCTATCTATCTATCTATCTATCTATCTATCTATCTATCTATCTATCTATCTATCTATCTATCTATCTATCTATCTATCTATCTATCTATATATCTATCTATCTATCTATCTATCTATCTATCTATCTATCTATCTATCTATCTATCTATCTATCTATCTATCTATCTATCTATCTATCTATATATCTATCTATCTATCTATCTATCTATCTATCTATCTATCTATCTATCTATCTATCTATCTATCTATCTATCTATCTATCTATCTATCTATCTATCTATCTATCTATCTATCTATCTATCTATCTATCTATCTATCTATCTATCTATCTATATATCTATATATCTATATATCTATCTATCTATCTATCTATCTATCTATCTATCTATCTATCTATCTATCTATCTATCTATCTATCTATCTATCTATCTATCTATCTATCTATCTATCTATCTATCTATCTATCTATCTATCTATCTATCTATCTATCTATCTATATATCTATATATCTATCTATCTATCTATCTATCTATCTATCTATCTATCTATCTATCTATCTATCTATCTATCTATCTATCTATCTATCTATATATCTATATATCTATCTATCTATCTATCTATCTATCTATCTATCTATCTATCTATCTATCTATCTATCTATCTATCTATCTATCTATCTATCTATCTATATATCTATCTATCTATCTATCTATCTATCTATCTATCTATCTATCTATCTATCTATCTATCTATCTATCTATCTATCTATCTATCTATCTATATATCTATATATCTATATATCTATCTATCTATCTATCTATCTATCTATCTATCTATCTATCTATCTATCTATCTATCTATCTATCTATCTATCTATCTATCTATCTATCTATCTATCTATCTATCTATCTATCTATCTATCTATCTATCTATCTATCTATCTATCTATATATCTATATATCTATATATCTATATATCTATATATCTATATATCTATATATCTATCTATCTATCTATCTATCTATCTATCTATCTATCTATCTATCTATCTATCTATCTATCTATCTATCTATCTATCTATCTATCTATCTATCTATCTATCTATCTATCTATCTATCTATCTACCTATCCATCCATCCATCCATCCATCCATCCATCCATCCATCTATCTATCTATCTATCTATCTATCTATCTATCTATCTATCTATCTATCTATATATCTATATATCTATCTATCTATCTATCTATCTATCTATCTATCTATCTATCTATCTATCTATCTATCTATCTATCTATCTATCTATCTATCTATCTATCTATCTATCTATCTATCTATCTATCTATCTATCTATCTATCTATCTATCTATCTATTCACCTATTTTGTATTTCAAAAGTAAAAACTTAAAATCGACCTCAGAAGCTTCCACTAAAATGATTATAAGCTCTTCGGGATCTTTGGAATACCGAACGTGTAATCGCTATTTGAATGGCTCTTTTCTGGAAGTTATTCCAAATGTTCTGTTGTGTCGATATTATTGAGAACAAATTTTTAAGTTTGGATTTTTTTAATTAATAAATTAAAGGAATTGTTTTGTTAAATATTTCCTTTCAAATTTTTAAAAAGGCTCTGGTGATCTGATGATCACGAACTACACGATACAGTATTCCTATTTTACGGGCATTCAAGCGAATTGATATAACTGCCCTGAGGTACCTAACCCGATTAAGTTCCCACAGACCCGTGTGTTTTATGTAGACGCACTTAAACGGGGAATACAGTATTCCCACGATTGTTTTAAATACTTACACTTCTTCGAAATAAATTCCATAGCTGAATATTCCAATTGAAAATCAAAGAAGCTTGACGTGTTTTGGTTTTACATAAAGCGGTGGTATTTCTTTTATTTACCTTCAATATTTTTAAATTAATAAATAATACATATATGTATGTATGTATGTATCATATGTATATATCATATGTTTCTTCTTCTTCTTCTTGTATATTATTTAATAATACCTTAGTAATGCATTCTATTTTTTATTTTTTTTAGATATGTCCAATTTCAAAAACGGTTTTTCAATTGTGGTTCTCCTCTTTGTAACGATCGGATCGCGCTCAAGCGACACCGAGCAGAACCAAGTTTGGCAAACTGTTCTTTTCGTCATGTCGCTTGGCCAACCTTTTGGAATTGGACTATATATATGTGTGTACATATATATGTATGTTATGTATATTGTTTCAAATACAAAAAGCAACAAATGCATTAAGAATGATATTCAATAGTTTAATTAGTTTTATTTCTTTCGGATATTTTTAATATTAAAGTCTATTTTATCATTTATATATATATAAATATTTATTTTACAGTTATACAATATAATTATGTAATATTATACTCGTATGTATTTGATATTTTACTTTAATTTATCTGTAGCATATGTTGTCTTCTTCATCTTCTTCTTCTTTCATTTATCTCCTTTAGTTAATTAGTTAAAATCAAACACAAAAAATTATTTCCAAAGTGCGAAAATTATTTATCTTAAAATTAAAATTAATTACATTTTTAACTTGCTTAAAAAATTATTTAATATTTAGGAAAAATTATTTTACAAAAGTGTTGATATCTTTCTTTCTTACAGTTCATATTTAAACGCGTATATCTTCTAATTTAATTGTATTTTGTATTTTGCTAAAGCAAAAAAAGTTTGTTAAACAAATATTAAATAAAAGGAAATTATTTAGTTTTGTTTAAATACAATAGAGCTTCCAATCGAAACCAATTAAAGCGACTTCTTCGGCCATATCTCGGAAGAGTTTTCTTAAATCGGTCGAACCGTCATTGAGCGATAACTACGTCACGTTAATAAAGGAGTTATCGGCTTTTGATTTAAATCTTTCCATTTTTGCAGAATAGGTCGGAGCCATTAAAAATATATATTTTATATAAAAAAAATTACAATAACAAACAAATTTTGTTTCATATTAGAAGAAATACTTTTGCAACTTAGGGAGGATCTAAAATTTATTCTCATTTAAAATATTAGAAAAAAAAGTATAAAAAATGCCTTAAATTATATTTTTATTTTAATTTGCGGCGCTTTATTTCATCCTTTAATTTTAATTCTTGAAAACAATTTTTTATAAAATATTTTCGAAGAAGTTAATTTATATAGTTAAAAGGAACATAATAGTTTTTGTTTTTATAGTAAAAATTGTGCTTTGTTATTTTGTTGTTGCTGTTGTTATGTTTTTCTTATTCAATTTTAGATTAAATTTCTAAGAAATTATCTGCTAAGTTTTTATTTAATTTGTATTTTATTTAAAATATAATAATACACAAAGTGTTTATAACTACACTAGGCAACATTTAATTTATGCCCAAATAAATGTAATAAATTGTTATAAACAAAAAGTTTAAAACAAACATTTTAAGTAAAAATAATTTTTCATATTTAGATGCTAGAATTAATGTTTTTTTCTTCTTTTTCTTCTTTCTGCAATTTCGACAATTTCAAAATATTCTCTGGGATCATGGTTGAATAATAAAGTTAGGCAAGTAGATATGAGCACGCAAATTGAGCGAACTCACCTCGATTTGTGCCTTTTTTGTTTGCCTCATTTTGAAGATTGTTTTTCTGATTTTTGAAAGAGAGAAACAATATCGAGGTGGAGAAGGAGGTTTGACTCTCCTTACCTTAAATTTATTACACCATGGGCAAATATATCTTTGTATGTGTTAATAGTGATTATCTACATTTATGTTTGAATAATAAGTTTAGGCAAGTATACTATAAATGAGAACGCAAATTGAGCGAATTCACCTCGATTTCTTTCTTTATTCTCTACCTTATTTGAAGTTTGTTTATATTTTTGTAGTGACCATGACAACTACTCAAACATTTAATTTTCAAAGAGAGAAACACTCTCGAGGTGGAGAGGGAAATTTTTCTACTTACCTTGCCTTACATTTATTTCACCATGTCTGGAGCTATTAAAAGAAACATTTAAATTTCATTTGAACAGAACTGGGCAAATGTTTCTGTGTGTGTGTGTGTTTATATGTAATAAGTATCTACATTTAGTTTTTGTTTTTATATTAGATAGTTTAATACAACAACAGCATTATACAATATTGTATAAGTAAATTATTAGGGTTTCCTTTTTCTTTTCGATATGGCAATATTTGAGAGCGTTGTCGGGGACAATCCGACCCAACTTAAATTTGCAGAAAGTATTTTGGTTAATTTTGGTTGTTGTTGTTGTTCTTTTTTTAATATTTTCTCTTTAAGCATTATCTTTGTTTAATGATATATCAAGCAGATTATTTCAAATCGGTTTAGGATTTTAATAAATTTGTATTATTATAACTTTTTTTTACTTTGACAAGTTTTAATATTTAAAAGACTTGTTCTGTATTTTGTAAATTTGCTCTTCTCTTCTTTTCTTTTCTTTCTTTTGTTTGTTTGTTTGTTTGTTTTATATATGCTAATCAGTCTTCTTGAAAACATAAAAAGTATGTATGTAGTTGAAAAAATATTTATGTATGAGTATTTTATTTTATGTTTTGTTTTATCATCTTTTATTGTTATATGAAGAATTGTATTTTCTTTTCTGTTTTTTTGAGTGTGCGTTGGGTTTGCTTAAGAGTGGGTTCAATTTTATTTTAGGTTTCTTTTTTTATACTTTATGTACGAAGTTCGGAAATGTAATTACAAAGTTTATAATAAAAAACATTTTTTATTATTTTTTACTTTTTCAGGATTTCTTTTTCAATTGTGAGTTTGATCATATTTTTATACAAAATTGGTTTTTGAGTTTCATACACGAATATTACTAATTTACTTCTTTTAAATTTTCTTTAAATAAATAATATTATATAAAAAATGAAAGTTTATAGTCATCAAAATATTTATTAAGATAAGTAAATTAACCATCCGGTAGAGTAGTGCAAAAGTTTTTCTCATGGTTGAATAATAAGTTTAGGAAAGTAGAAATGAGAACGCAAATTGAGCGAATTCACCTCAATTTTTGCCTTTATTCTATGCCTTAATTTGTTTTTCTGATTTTTGACAACAAACTATGTTGTTGTTTTTATTTAATAAATAATTTAATAATTTTGTAACAACCACGGCTACTATACAGAAATTTTCAAAGAGAGAAACAATATCAAGGTGGAGAAAGAACATTTGTTTTTTTTCCACCTTACATTAATTACAAAAATGAAGATCACTGACTTTTATTATTTTTTGATTTTTTAAATAACACCACTGGCTGATATTTATTTGTGAAATTTATTAAAAAATCAGAAATAAATATATGTATATGACAGTTATCATGTAATCTCTTTGGTTTTTACCATGGTGTAATAAATATAAAGTGAGGAGAGTATAAAAGTGTCCCTCTGCACAGCGATGTTGTTTCTCTCTTTGAAAATTGAATTTTTGAGCAGTTGCCATGGTAACTATAAAATCATTAAGTAAATAACAACAAAAATGTACTTTTTTGTCAAAAATAAAAAACCAACTTCAAAATAAGGTAGACAAATGTGGCAGATATCGAGGTGAGTTACTACTTTCTTAACCTAATATTGTATAATGGATTTAACCTTTGACCAAATTTTCTTCTTGACTCTGTCTGATTGAAAATTTTCTCTTGCTGAATTATTGAGAGTACGCATAAATTTTGAAGTTAATCTGAATTTAAAAGTTGGTTTAAATTTTGAATTCGGCTTAAATTTTGTATAAAAATATGATCGACATTCGAAATTGTTTGAAGGAAAAGTAACGTTTATATGTCTTATTTTTTCAGATATGTTTTAGAGTTACACTATGCTGCAAATTAGAACAGAAATTGAGTTTGTGTTTTACTGGTAAAATTAATAAAATTACTTTAAATGAGATCCATTTTCAAAGGAAATACATACGAACTTTTTTTTACACACTGCGACAGTGTGGGGCATCGAAATTAGGAACCAAATCTTAATCTCAAGAACTTCATGTAGTTAATAAATCTAAGTAATAGTCACTGAAAAAATGTCGTCAAAATTCTAGCAATTACTATTACTAAGCAATTCTCAAACAAAGTTTTCTAGCGAATGTTTTTTTTTTTAGTTTTTTTCATAAAAAGCGTTTTTGTTGTTGTTTTTGTTTAAACATTTAATTTTTAAATATTGACATCTAGTTTAAAAACTGGCAGAGCTTGTTTAGATTTTTTTAGAGTGATTGAGGAAATCTGTATGACATAAATATGTATGTTTTGTATGTAGGTTTGTTTGTTAATATGTATAGTACGTGTGTAAATATGTATATATATAATTTATTTTTGGACTGGAAATATTTTTAACACTGCCAGAAGCGTTCATAAAAGTTTTTTTTTTTATATTATATTATTTTTATTTTTCCATTTTAATATTTATATTCCTTTAGTTTAAGCGAAAGCAGTTTAAGTTTTACTTAATTAGTGTTTGTTGTTGTTGTTTTTGTTTTCAGCAAGCTACAAATTGTATACATATGCGTTTAGAAATATACGTCGAAGTTTTTTGGTCTAACTAATTTTTTTGTTTGTTTCATCTTACAGCAAAAGTTTCTTTCAGTGTGTGTGTGTGATATTTTTGCATAAAAACCATTTTTTTTTGTCCCAGTGTAAATTCGCGTGTTTTTTTTTTGTTGTATTTTTTGTAAACTCTGATATTGAGGATTTATTTGGGGTATGTGAGTTCCTTTTGAAAATAAAATTACTCTTGGCAGTGAGACTAAATGATGTGCTCCTTTAGTTAGGAAGATCTATAAAAATAACAAACAAAACAAAAACTTAGTTAAATTTAAATTACATTTAGTGAAAATGAATCACAACTGACATGGAAAGATGTCCTTCAGTTTGGGTTTCGCTTTGTCATGTTTACTATATGGCTTCGGTTTTCAAAATTCGGTTGAAGTCATCTTCGTTTCCTAACAAAAAAAAAAACCACACTTTGACCATAATTTATGACGATTTAAGCATGCATACTGGTACAAAACTATTTTGGTTTCTCTACACTCAACAAAAAAAGACAACAGAGTCTAAAAATTTGATAAATTCTCATGAGCATTTCGAAAGCAATGAAGTTATATGATAATTCAAATCATTTCATTTGAAAGTAGAATTTTAATGTAAAAAATTAGAGATACATTAAATATTATCAAGTTAACATTTTAATATCAATGTTACATTTAAGTATTGTAATTAGAAGTATTGCGTTACAAACTAATTTTGAAATGGAGTTATGGTAAACGATCATTAAACGATTTCGTATTTATATTACAATCAATAGTAAAAATAATTTTTAAAACGTTTAACGTCAATTTGAAATGATAAATACTAAGATTGGCTTTAAGGAAGTCGTATTATAACTTCAAGACACCATATGAACAGTTAATAGCAAGCAAGAAACATTTTTAAAATATACAAAAATTTCTTTATTTTCATTTCGATTGAAGCCGATGAAAAAGTTGAGGGTTTAGTTAAAGCGATATGACTGCAAATGTTGTTATACAATCTTTAAAGAATTCGTTTCTAACTGAGTTTTAGTA
Organism: Suillia variegata; assembly: GCA_949127995.1. Lineage (NCBI taxonomy): Eukaryota > Metazoa > Arthropoda > Insecta > Diptera > Heleomyzidae > Suillia > Suillia variegata. The sequence goes on along the minus strand of OX421843.1, from coordinate 8,685,466 downwards.
AGTTTGAAATTTCTTCTCGATAAGTTATTAATAAATTTTTTTGGGTGTACAATTTCTGCTTTGACTTTTGCGCTATTTTCAGCTACACTAATACAATGATATTTTTGAGGGTATTGTGAATTGTGCTTGGCTGGAGGAGAGGGAAATAAGGGAGGAAGGTGGAAGGGGGCTTATGTTATTAAATGCATTTGCAAGTATGTGTTTGCTGTTGCTGTCTGTCGCAGCCATTTAAATTTGCATAAATGCCACACACAAATATCAACACACACTCACACACACACACGTCAACAAAAACAATTACACACACACACACAAGCACACACGTACTTGCGCACTTATTGCGATCCGTTCGTAAATTATGCGGAAGCAGCGCCATTTTGTTTGCATACAATTTGCCTGCGTATTCATTTCCATCACAAAAGCACATGTACGAGTATGCGTACGTTGTCGGTGTGTGTAAGTGCGTTTGTGTGTTTGTAATTATGGCTTAGGGGAAAATTCGAAATTTGTTATTTCGAGAATATTGCACAAAACGTCGGTGGCTCCCTCGGCCGCGTCGTCGTCGTCGTCCTCGTTGTGACATTTAATTTCCCCTTTTTTTTGCCATGTGAATTATTTGTTTTTGATAAATGTTTTCAATAAAATTAGTCGAGGAGCGCTCTCGCCCACCTGCTGTACTCGTTCAGCTAATGAAAATGCTTAATTAAATGCATTTGGCTGGGCAAATGCATTCGAAAAGATATTTAATTGTTAGCACAAATGCATTAAATAACTATTTAATTGCTCGAGTAGAGCGTGAAGAAGTAAACATTTAAATTCATTCGAAAGTTTTGGAAACTTCACATTTAAATATCAATGTTAAATTAACATTATGATAATGTTAACTTGAAAAAAATGTATTTATAGTCAAAAAGCAGTCCAAAACAGATCGCAAATGTTATTATCGTTTTAAAATTTCCCTCTCTCAAGTGTTATATTGATATTAAAATGTTAAATTGATAATGTTTATGAAAAGTTGTAGTCCAGTAAAAAATTAGTATATTTTTAAATAAACTTTAAACTATAATTATACAATTTTAAACTTTTTAAAGAACTTTCGATGTGATTCAGTATTGCTCGTTCGGTTTAATTGTGTTGTCTAGATGTTTGACTGTATGTATTAAAATTAGAATCATTGGGAAACAGGTCAACATAAAAGGACCTCCTCTTAGTTTGATCTTAGTTATTTACTTTTAACTTTGAAAGCTCTCAATCATCCGAAAGATTTGACATTGACATTCACCGACGATTACCAAAGGGAATCTACAGCTGATGGAGAAGTGTTTGTGATTGTAAGCTAAGTTGTATAATACCAAGTATCGCAAATTAAACACCGACTATATAAGTAGATCTTACAGATATTTTAGCATGCTAAACATTAGAAAAAGAAAAAATCCAGTAACATAACATAACTAAAGCACATGCTCAAATCGATAACTAAAACTAAACTTTAAACGAAATGTACATTTAAAAACTTACTTCGCCCCTTAAAGGGCGGCCTTATTCTAAAGGGCCCCTCAATTGGTTAGCCTTATTTGTAAATGACCACTTAAGGAATAGCCTTGTCTGAAAATGACTCTTCAAAAGGTTGGACACTTTCAGAACTAGATCGTATTTATATTTATATGTATGTAGGTATTTAGCTCTATTTGGAATTTAACTAAACTGCGCCCAGGCGGCAACTTCAGTTCATGTGATTCGCTGTCGCGTACAGATGGCAATCTTGATCGGAGGACATGGAATAGTTAGCCGAATCGCGATCCTCCGGTATGGTGGTATTAATCAGACCGCCGCCGCTGCCCTGCAGTGGATCGTGCAAAAGTTTAGAGAAAGTGTGATGGCCGGCGCCGAGACCCAAATGACCGTACGGTGACTCTGCCGCTTTAGAGATGTGCGGCATGCGACGCAAAAAGTGTGGATTCGAATAGCGGACGCCATTCGGCAGCGTGGTGTGCATGGCAGCGGCCGCCTGTTGTTGCTGTTGGTATATTTGCTGCTGTTGTTGTTGTTGTTGTTTGGCGGCAGCATTGGCGCCTGCCATGGCAACAGCTGAATTAGCATATAGCTGAGTTTTGAAGCTTGAAATGTGCTGTTGCTGCTGCTGCTGATATTGTTGATGCGGATGCATGGACTGCGCCGAACAGCTGGAATAGCCGCCTGCTGTCGCTGCAGCTTGTTGCTGGTGACAACCCGCCGGCAGTGGCATTGTCGAACAGTGACCGCTGTAGTCGTATTTTGGTTCAGCGGCTGTGGAACGCTGTAGCGGTAGTGTAGCGCTATTGGCACCGCCACCGCCGCCGCCTCGCATTGTTGATGGATCGGCAACAAAGCTAGACATGCGCATATTGGTGCAACGACCGTAGGGCTCCTCCTGTATGGCGGGCTGTGGCGGTTTCGGTGGCGGTTTGCATGCAACACGTGGCCGGATGACAACTTCAACGTCACGCTCCTCGCCGGAGTGTACACCACTCGATGACTCGGATGGTGGACCACAACGTTCGGGCGGCGATGTTGTGCTCTCCGTGGTCGAAGTTGTATCGCTACGTGGTGTCAGCGCTTCGTTGGGAACGCCAGAATCACCGCGACGCAAACAGCGCGGCGTCGAGCTGGATGCGATCTGAAAAAAAAAAAACATTGGAAGAAGCAGAGGAAACGGAAAGTTCAATTACTATTTAGTCTTTCTAATTCTTATTAAACTCTGCACTACAAAGTCAACATTTCCAATTAAAAAAATATGACAATGTCTCTACTCCAGAACTGTCAATAAAGATTTGCCAGTGATTTGCTGAAGCAACGCCACCAGTCGACATGATTTATAGGTCAAATATGTGTTCTCGCAGGAGGCCTTAATATGACAGACATTGGCCACGTTGCAACAAGATTAATCATGACGAAAGATTAACAGATTTCGAAATGTCCAAGTCAGCCAAAGAAGCGACATACATGAATGTACTTATACTAGTACATGGGCAGGTATTGTACGTACGGAAATGTACCACGTGTACTTGTCACAAAACACCCAAAACATAAACCAAAGGCGGCCGGGCTGACAGGCAGACGGACAGACAGACAGACAAAACAGAGAGTTACGATGCAATAATTGAAATCAAATCAAGATTAATTTCGCACCAGTGCAAACTATACGAAGTACTGCCGCTGCTGCTGCTTGTGCTTGCTTGGCCAAAATAGATTTATGGCGCTTCTCGGAAGCCAACATAAATCTCGTACATTGTGACAGCGTTGGTACGCAAATCAAAAGTTCCACCCGACACCACCCTCCTGCTCAATTCAAGCATATTGCCACTACAGACACTTGTACTTTCTCACTCCCCAAACAAAAAAAGACCCACTTAGTTACTCACCAACCTACCCACTTAATACTCGTGCTGTAGCAAACTTGTCAGGCGCCCGAAAGTACTCCGGATATTCCGCATTTAGTGAACGAATTCGGAGCTGAGATTTCTACGCTAATTTCGAATTTTATATACTATAACTGTACTGTTACATTGAGAATAAAAAATCGTTAATATAAGAATTATTTCTAGCTCTTTGAGGCACCATGTTGGAATTCAATTTTATGTCTTATAATGTCTATCAAATAAGGTTTCCTAACTAAGTTTATAAAATAAAGTTCCCAATGTAAACTCAAGCCCCTCTAAGGAATACATATTTCAATAATGTATGGTAAGTCTATCCGCAGATCTGACTTTCTTGTGGGTGAACTACTTACATGCGCCTCATTGGTATGTACGGTCACCGTCACCGGTGCCAGTGGGCTGACTAGATGCTCCGGCGATGATGAGAGCTGCATTATCTCAGGCATAGCTTGTGGCGCACGGCCACGACATGCGGTTATGGTGCTGCTAATGGTCGTCGGCGACGAAAAGTTGGAACAGTTATCGTCCGACGACATGGGTGCCGGCGGTGGCGGCGGTGGTGGTGGTAGTGGTGGCGGTGGCAACATCGTCGATGCCACCAGTGGCGGCTCTAAATCACGTGTCGAGGCATATGTTACGCTATCGTCGCGTACGCATGCTAACAGCTTACCGCCCTCTTCGGAAGTGTTATCGTCGCCGCCAAGGCCGACAATACCGACTCCGCTACAATTGGCATAATCACCGACGACGCAGGAAGACAGTAGTATGCCACCGCTATGATAGGCTCCAATGCCACCACCACTACCGCCGCTGCTGCTGCCCATAGACGTGGGCAACAATTGCGGCGGTGGTGGCGGCGGTAGTTCATCGTATTCGCTCAGATGTAGAATTTTAACATTAATACTGCCGGTGGGCGTAAGACCACCACCAACTCGACCACTTCCACCGCCGCAGCCGCCTAAACCGATGCCCACTACTGTGGCAGCGGTGGCTGCTCTTAGTGTCGCGTACTCTCCGTCGTCAATTTCCCCCGTAGCACTGGTAAAACATACCGTGGTTCCACGGGGCGAATTGCTGTTTGCGAGTGGATAGGATAGGCAATCGTAATTTATTAGTTTGTGCTAAGAGTGGTCTATGTAACGTAACGGATAGCATATGTAGTACTACTATACACTACACTACACTACAGTACAGTGTAGTAAAGTAAAGTAAAGTATGGTTAGTTCGAAACAAAGTAAGTGGTAGATGTGGTTAATTTTGCTCTAATTAAGTGCCGTAAGTAACAAAGAGTATTCCTAAATTAAAGGTTAGTAGGTAATAGTGTGTGTGTGTGTGTGTGTGTCTATCGTTTAATTGGTGTGGTATGATTGTGGTAAGGTCTAATAAAGAATTGAGTTTAACAATTACACGCACAAATGATTTTCTCTGAAAAATGTATATTTTTAATTTTGTGTTTGTTTGTGTCTTTGTAGATATTTTAACCGTATTTGCAGTTATTTTTAACAAACATATGCAGTATTGTTACAATATTATGTAGAGCATTCTTTATTTACTTTGTTCTGATTTAGCATCACTGCAGAGAAGTTTCCCTATAAATGTTTAAACCAAACGCAAAGTTTGAACTTTAATTGACTTTCGATATGACTTAACTTTACAATTTTACCACATGCAGTACAATTTGTTAGTAAAAAATTACAGCAATATGTTGTTAAAATAACTGAAATTAATTTTTTAGAATTTGTATTTTTAAATGAATTGAATTATCAAAAAATAAAAGATATTTCCGACTGATATTTATTTGTGATTTTTACAATAAGAAATCACTGACTGATATTTATATGTAATAAAATATCACTGATTGATATTTATTTGTGATTTGTAAAGCAACTAACATCACTAACTGAAATTAATTTGTAATTTTGTAAAACAAAAATTCACTGACTTGTTTAATTTTTTGATTTTTTTTACTGATATTTATTTGTTATTTTGAAAATAAAACATCACTGACTGATTATTATTTGTGATATTTAATATTTATATCAACTTAAATTTAATTTGAGATTTCTTTAAACTTTTTGGGAAAAAATTACCACAAATATGTTCCGTGTAACGAAAACTTAAGCTTTAATACAATGATTTGATGTGATGTGATATGATTTGTTATCATTTATGATATGACTGCGATGATAAAACGTTTTCTTTTTATATAAAATCCGTTATTTGTAAATAGTAACAGTAACACTACCACAACTACAAATCACACACAGTAGCTAATAAAAATGTTGTAAAAATTAGTACGAACTATAGTTAGTATATAGTTAGTATGTATGTATGTAAGTACGTGTTAGTCGTTTTAAGTTGTTGCTATATAATAAAATGATAAATTTAAAAAAAACAGGCGACAAGCGGAACAAAATAGTTTCTCATTTGGCAATTTTGTTCTCTCCACAAATTTTGTTTAAAATTTTTTTTTCTTCCAAATTTAATCACAATTTTTTTTGTTTCAACTTAACACAAAAACGAAAATTATAAATTGGCAAAATAATGAACGAATCGAACTGGAGTAAACTAGGTGCGATACAATTTTGTGTTGATAAATAAGTGTGAATTTTCGAGTGACTTTTTTTTAGTGATAATCAAAATGTGTCATAAAACATAAAAATCTATTCAAATGCACACATAGGAAGGAAAAATAAAACGGAATACTTCAGATTTGAGGAAAATGTTTTAGTGACCAAATGTATTAACAAAAAATGCATAAATAACACAGTGTGACAGTGTGACAGAAAGTTGCACTTCCAGTGAGACATCATCATCGTCATAAAAAATGTCTCCTTACTACTTTTTTTTGTCACACCATGCAAAACACATGCAAAAAAGAACAAAAAAAAAGAATTTTTAACTGAAAAAATAAACAAATACAGAGACGACAACAGACATACACAGAGAATTCGAAAAAGTAACAGGAGCAACACAATAAAACAACGAACTTAAAACTCTGTAAACTCTGATTGACTCTGACGCTAACGAACGAAACGCAAAAACAAAAAGCATCACAAACGCAAATTTCGTCAAAAAAAAAAGAAAAAAAAAACACAAAAACAAAAACAACAAAAACCCGCGAAGTTTTTGTTCGGTTTTTGTATGGTTAGCTAAAAAACGATTTTTTACCGCTTGCCATCGGTTTGTTCATGGTCATGGTCACCAATTAGTAGGACATCATCAGACGTACTCGTAACTTCATTGAAAGTGACTTTTAATTTCGGTGAGCTGGGCGTCAGTTTCGGCCAGTATATGTCCTCGACGCCGCCATCCATGCTCGTCGCATTGCTGATGACACCCTTTTGGTCAATACTGCCGCCGCCGCCGCTACCGCCGCCAATGCCGCATCCAGTTCCAACACCTGAGCTCGGTATGCTGCCTGCTCGATTTGTTTGCATCAGTAGTGGTTGGGTGGTGGCTTTCGCGATTCCATACGCGTCCACCGGTGGCAGTTTGAATGTCCAGCGCCGCTTTGCCGTCAAGCCAAGCCAAATAACAATCCAGAGCAGCAGGTGGACGGTGCTGACGAGTGCTGTGTTTCGGGATGGCCACATGCGAGAGAGAGAGAGGGAGAGAATGAAAGACGAGAAACGTTGGTTAGTTAGTTAACATAGTTTGGCATACGTCTGGTCAGTTCAACTGTCGGTCGTCGGCAGTGAATCGCTTGAATTAAACTCAAAATGGACTTGTAATTAAAATCACTTTGTACTCCGTGTATAAAACACGCGTTGACTAAGGTACCTACCCACCCACCCACCTACCGACCCGTCCACATTTACCCACCTGATGAACGGATTCAAATGTGAGGTTAAATTGGATTTCGTTCTGGGTGGCTATGTGTGGTTGAGGAAGCGTTACATATGTACATACGTGTTTGAATTAGGGGTGATTGCGCGAAAACCGTTCGTGTGTTATCTGATATTTTATTTGCGGCTTTGACTAATGCGATTCATGTCATGTTTGGTTTGGTTTCGTATTGAGGGTCGTCGTCGTATTGATTTGGTCGTCCTCTGAGGTGAGGTCGCGGCGCAAACGGATTTTGGAAGCAAATGTTGTGTAATTGGTTTAACCTTTGGATGCATTGCACCCGTTTGATAAACAAAGTAGGAGATAAAGAGATTAGGTAGGATATGAACTTTGGGAGCTTATTAAATATTGCACCGGATGCTTAAGATATACGACTAAAGTTGACCAGCACTGAGCACTGATTAAAGATTAATTTCAAGTAAAGCAGACAATTTCCGTCAAGTCTTTGAGCCGCAAGTACATTAAATTCTTTAAAGGTCACTAACGACCCATGCAAATGCAATCATCCATTTAACGTAGTTCGACGCAAATCAATATGAGCGTCATCCGCGATATCGCAGACATGCCGCCCCTTGCATTTCGAATTAATGACACACTATAAATCAAGTATGCTGGTGACCACCAACCGATACAGTCACTAACCTCACTTGTCAGCAATATAACAAATCAATTTCGCACAGAAGCAAGCGCGCCCACTGGCATGCAATCACGCCTGCAATCGCCCACTCAACCCGACCACCGGTATCTAACTTACCCGATAAAAATGTCGGACAGTGCAAATTATTCTTGTACGTTGCACTCAAATCGTTTAGCAGAGGCGCCTTAACGACCGCAAGCGCCAAAACGTAACATAACGATGCACAATGCGCAAAATAAATCCACGTCTCACTCGATTTCATCGTGATTAACGACCGATCACGCATTTTCGCTGCCAACCGTCCGTGTCCGTACAAGTAAATAATCATTGCGGAGGCAATCATCAGCACCGACGACAGCAGAAACAGCGCCAACGTCACGACGCCGTTCAGTATGAGGCCGGGATTTTGTACCGGCATCGCTTCGCTATACACCTGCAGCTTGTAGAGATTCGAGGCACCGACAAAGCTAAAGACAATATCTAGTGCGGCGACAATCATTTGAATACTAAAGATGGTGGCGAACGATTTGGTCGTTGACCAAAAGACCGCCGGATAGCGAACGCACCACACCAGCAGTGCAAATAACAAGTTGACAAATTCGGCGCTCGGTGGGTGGGCGAAGACGGCGACATCGATGGGTTTCTCAATGCCGAAGAAAATTTGCAACATGCCGGCGAAACCGTCAAGACGCACCAGGCTGATGTCGTCACCGTTGGCAGCCACATTGGTGACAGCATCTACCATCGCTTTCGACGTGCTGGCCATGTACTCGCTCGATGATGACGATAACGACGAGAGAGAGTCGTTATTGGCTAAATCGCCAATTAGATACTCCGGTTCGATTTCCACTTGCAGCTCATCGTCGGCCATCCTTTTGACCTTTTTTGTTTTGGTCTTGATTTCGATGATTTTCGAATTGCTGGAGACAGGCGTCGAGGGTATGATTTCCGGCAGCATCTCTGGCTTAACGATGTGAATATTGCTGTCTCGTGTCGTTGTGCTAATAGTCGAGGTGGATTTCGCTTGCGACGATGCCGCCCGATGACCATAGTCGAGCTCCTCAAAAGAGGTAGACAAAGAGGTGGGCTCGCGTTTATGGGATTTGCCTACGTTTAGCATGCCTGTCGGCTGCTCAAAGACGTTAGACATTTCCAAGTCATCAAGCCGATTGAAATCGATCGTTTTCGAAGCGCGTATTTCCGTTGCACGTTCGCTGTTGGTTTCGGCAGACCGTCCGGCGGATGTGTCTGTCGTCGTCGTGCTGGTGGTTTGATGATGCCGACGTTGGTTCTGTACGCGTTGACGATGATGCTTGCCATGATGCTTACGCGTCGATTTGCCTGTGTGTGAGTGCGAGTGATGCTGATGTTGCGTTGTGTGGTGGTGTTGCATTTTAGTGGGTTGGGTCTGTAGTATGGGCATGGTCGGAAAGAATGTTGTTGTGGAACTTGCAGTGGAGCTAGTGCTATCGACAGTTGTTGAAGTTGTTGTGCGCTCTGTGCTGCCTGTTGTTGATGCCGCCGTTGTCGTTGTTGTTGACGTTGTTGCAGCTGTTGTTGTTGGAATCGTTGTCTGCTTTGTTGTTGTTTTCGTGCCAGTGGTAGTGGTGGTGGTAGTGGCCGTAGTGTCAGCTGCTACTTCAATATTCGTCGCTTTACCAGTTGTCGTTGTTGTTTGCATTCCATTCACAAACTTGCCACCACTCAAACTATTTCCTTTGCCTAGCGTGCCCAACTTGTCCCAAGTTTTATCATAATTCTTGTTGTTGAATACTCGATTATTTGTTGTTGTTGTCGTTGTCGTTGCGATATTGCTGCTGGTGGTTGTCGTTTGTGGCTTCAATGATTTCGTTTCGAGAAATTCATTAGAGTCCAATTCCTCAACACTAATGCGACCGCTTGTGTTTTCCGCATTGCTTCGTCGCTCTGTTCCACCACCAGCGCTACCAGCAACATCGCTGTCCATGCCAGCAGCAACATTACTATTCATCTCCTCTTCATAGTTGTTGCTGTTGTTATTGTTGTTATCGTTTTCGTCGTCGCTGTCATCGTCAGTACGCTCCCTATTAATTAAATCGGGCACTTCAAAGAATCTTGTACGCTGCTTGTCGCCGCCTGTTTTTGCTTGTTTTTCCAGCTTGGTGTTTGTTTCGAGCAAATTATTGTTTATGCTGCTGCCACTGCCAATGGCGGTGAACATCGTATCGTTGTAGTAGTCCTCATCGTCGACATTCGATATGTTCTGGTACGGCGAAGTAACCACCGACAGTACAACCAAATTGCGTCTATTGACGGTTATAAAATCGAGTTCGGTTTGCCAAATGTTCTCTGAAACGGAAAAAGGAATGAAGAGAAAGAGAACAATGAAGACAACATTTAACAGTGGCGGTTTTACAAAAAGGGTTATCATATTTACATCCCCAACCCCTTTGGAAGGTATTTGAGAAACCAAACTAAAGATCTTTTGAGCGATTTTAAAATATATGGCAATCTCTCCAGCCATAAAACAATCAAAGAGCCGCTACTGACATGACATGACACGAGGACAGTGTTGAAATTCATTAGACCCGTTTAGTATGCATGACGTACGACGTTTTATTGGCAACACAGCAAAACAAGTGATGGATTGATTGATTGGAAGTGCCGAAGTGTGCCACCAAATAAACATACACCGCCTAATTGCTTTGTACCATTAAAACCTCACATTTCGCTGGATACTAATTACAATGGATATTACCACTTTCTGGTAGAAGCGACAACCCCGATGTTAACCAAACACCCCTCCCCCTGCTAAGTGCGCAGCTTAAGTCAACATTAACGAAATGCGAAATATTCTGTTAATGAGCATCAAAATAAACAGCCTAAACATTGTCTTTAGTAGACTGGATTTCCTTAATTAAATGCGGCATTGATATCTGGTATAGTAAGTTTATACAGCTAAGAAAGACTCTGTTTAACGCACACACACACACATACACACAGAAAAACTAATATACACTCAAAACAATTTTGTGCTTTATTTATTTGTTTGTTTATGCAAAGACAGGTTAACCAAGTAAAGGAGCTTAACTTTTATGAATAGTTTAATGCTGAGGGTGTGCTGGAATAAAAGCAAAGCACTCAGTACATGGGACCATTATACTTAACCCGGGATTAATCGGTATAAGAAAGTACAAAGACAGGAAAAATAGATTTGGGTAAAAAGAAAAAAGTAGTTAGCTATATTAAGGCCACAGGCTGGTTTAAGAAAGACCCAGAGTAAGATTAATTTGAAATTTTTAGTTCCGGTGGTATCACAATGAGCCTTCAACAGGCATAGGTGCGTCGTCAGACAGCCACTCTACGTACGTTAAAAAATTTGAGAAAAAGATAGTATGATTGTCAGCAGCTGCATTCTTCCTCTTGCAAAGGCCGGACATACTTAGAGTTAATTTTCTGTAGTATCGACGTTCTTTAGATAGGATTTGCTAGTTGGATCGCTCAAAAATTTCCAGTTCGGATGTTTAACTAAGCAATTGGTATTTGTGCATGAGTCTGAGTCGGACTAACTAACTTCTTCTATGAATGGAATCCATTCACGAATCAGCTATTAAACGATTATTTTCCGCTAAACATATGCTAATTGGTTCTGCAATTTCGACATAGACCACATCCATTGGCCAGTGTAACTAGTTACTTTATGAACAAAAACGAATTCATTCCTAGAAGAAATTATTATTGTTATTTTTATGAAACTATCGAGTAGAGATTTCATGTTATTTTCTTTTCTTTATTTTCAGTGTTCTGTTGCTAGAACATACTCGTAAATCATCCGCAGGGTTAGAGCACTTGTGTACGAGTATGTGTGGAAAAGAAAAGCTGCTATAAAAATTAAGCGTGCTTGCGGTATGTGACCAAGAATTTTATTGTCATGGATTACGCAGTATAAAGGAATATGTAGTTGGTATGTAAATGGCTTTTAAGCAAGTGGGTTATATAAGGATTAATCAGCTGGATGAAAAGAAACACGCTTAGAAAGAAAGGAAAAAGATTAAACGAAGAACTTGGATAGCAAACAAAATTAAAGACTCTAAAGCTTTCATTGATTTAGAGTGTTATTCTAAACGGTTTAAGAGGATGTTGTTTGGGGTTTCATCTTTTTGAACTTAAAAAAAGAAATCAATGGGTAACCAAATGGCTTATGTTAATTTAGCTTTTCTGTCTTCGAATAAAAAAAATTAATTGCTATTGAATAATATAGTATAATGTTAAATTAACATGAAATTCCAAGCCTAAAAAGTCAAGACATTCTATAATCTCTTTTGTACATTTATTTATACTTTAAGCAAGTGAAATCATCATTCAATTCTGTCGAGGAATACCAGCAACCAACCAACCAACTGAACAAACTGGGAAAATCGCGTCATTGGATTGTGCTGCCTGGCTGGCCCCTTAATGAAAATCCAACCACAACATTAAAGCCATAACCAAAGCTTATCTAGGATCATAATATATGACGCTAAACACAAACCGCTGGGGAAATTTTCTGTGCTGCTATCATGAAACTATCTCATACCGTATTAACACAAACACAAACACCACCACCAACACTACCACACAAAGCAACACAGGCAAACAAAACTAGCTCATGTATGTTTGTTTGTTTGTTTGTTTCACTGTGCATATACATATACATTTATGTTTGTATGTTCGGCTTAGAAAAGCCAGCTTATTTGCTGCGTTTGTGTTGGCAAATTTTTGTACCCCACTAAACCAAATGCAAAATGAGAAAATAGCGCACAGACTAAAACTGGGCAAAATAAAGAAAAACAGGAGGGGCGGCTGGAAATAGTGGACAGAATCACAAAGGAGCTGCAGCGGACAGGAGACACTATACACTTGTATAAACAAGCACATTTCAACAAATAAAAAAAATACAAATTATATAAATATATAAAAAAAAAGATAGATAGAAAAATCATGCGAAGCAAACGAACGCTGCAAAGTTTTGCAATCAACATGGCGATGATAGCGCTATGATGAAGATGGTCCTGCCTTCCTGCCTCCGATGATGATGCTGATGATGATGCCGGTGAATTAAAAATGGCGCGCACAGTCTGAAGTTGGCGTAAGCACCAAAGCAAAGGACAGGACAGGACAGAACAGAACAGGATAGTAGAACGGCTAAAGTAGGTTTCCGTTTTTTGTTTTTTTGTTTTTGCGCTCACATATTTTTTTTAAATTAAATACTAGGGATACTAAAAAGGTGTATCCTCTTGTTCGTGGTCTTAAAAAATCTTTATTATTATTTGATTAAGGGAATAAAAATGTCCCCCCAATTAATAAAGTACTTGAGGTTCAATAGAAATTTTGATTCACTCAAAAATAGTTTTCATTTCTTCCTATTTGTCCAACTTATACAGGAATCATTGTCGATGTAAAAGCAACTAAGTCGATTAGACTTAAAATTCGAATAGTTCATATTAGTAGAAATTAAATGATTTGTGTGACCAAGTCCAAAATCAATTCTTAACTTATTTGTGCATCCCTGTTGAGTAACCACCCGCATTCATCGTTGGTTCGTTAGTTTGGTCGTTCATTCGTTGGCAGCGAGTGTTGCCACTGTGACTCACTGCTATTAGCCATGAGTAAGCTTAATGTATTTCTTTTTTGTGCTTGAATTGATGCACATTTCTTTTTCTGTTTGCTTTTTGGGGTGGCGCGCGTTTCAAATTTTAATCGGGGCAAAAGTGTGGCGACATGTCGGAATGGTGTCGGCGGCGTGCTGCAGCACAACTGGTGAAAAACTGTTTATTGATCGACTTTTCTTGTTGATTTTTATTCTGTTTTATATCTGTTGTGATTGTTTTTGTTCTTCTCGTATTTTTTGCAATTTTATTTCTTTGTTTTTGTGGCCGTGTTTTGGTTCGCTGATCTGTCTGCTGCTCGTTTTACGTGGTAGCAAAAGAATTCCTAAGTGAAATATCTTTTTTTTTTTTACTTTAGCGCATTACTTGGCATATCTTAAATCGACATTTCATTTCCAATGAGTACACGGTAAGTGAAGTACGCTTTTAAATTAAAAGCGGACACTTTTCAATGCTTGAAAATTAACATTTTGTATCTCGAACGCAAGACAATACGAACGATTCGTGTGCAGGCGAATTCGCCTGGTATTGGAATTCAGTAGTTTTTTATTTGACAATGATCGTTTCCACAACGACAGCAAATGTAAAACAAATCTCCGATAAACTATTTGAAAATGTAAATTTACGAACTAATAGTTAAATAGAAAATCTATAAACGAAGGTTTCGTTCGATTTACAAAATGCTGTTAAAGTTTCGTTTCGATTCAGAATGTAAAATTGTATAATTTAAAATTAATTTCGAATAAATTTGTTTAAACAAAATATATTTGATTGACATTTCTCAAAATTTTTTTTTTAACCTGAATGTGGAACCACAAGCGAATGTGTTCTTCTCTCTGTGTACATTCGTAGAGCATTTTTTCTGCGATTTAATGGTCTACTTCGGTTGGAATTGTTGACTGAAGTAAAATCTAATAATAAAATTCAAGAAATGCACTAAAACTTGGTCAGTGGCAAGCAGCGATAAGGTAAGATGCTTAACGGTCTCATGGAAGTATTTCGCAAATCAATGATTGTGTGTAACTACTTCGTAATGGAAACGTTTCTGCTCGAATCGGAAGTTCTCGATTGTGGTTGATTTGAATATTAAATTTATATTTTCTTGTCAGTTAATGTTGAAAAAATGAACACGAACAATTTACCACCCAAGAACTTATTACCATGCAGCTTAAACGTTTTTTGTATATACTCGTATTTAAAAATGTCCAAAGTTCACTCGCTTTCACACGATATACCAAATTCACTTCAAAGTTTTTGTATCAATAACCAATTTAAAAATCCTTCCGCCCGTTTAGCTCCGTTTCAATTAAAGGCCAAAGCAGCGAGCATTTGAAAGCGTTTGCTGCACATTAATTTTTTAATAAATCGATAGAGTATCCTTTTCACAGCCGAGGAGCAGCGCGCTTTTATCGACCTCATTAAATTTACGCGTCAATAATTGAATTACGCCAGCGCTTCTCCATGTACAATTAGAAGAAGAAGAAGAAGAAAACAACAACGAAAACAAAAACAAACTGCCGCACAAGTGGCAACATTAAGCGTCGTAAATCAATGTTGTCCACTCGGCTTCATAAATAATTAATTTGCCCCAGTTTAAGGAAATACGTTAGGAGCGAGCGAGCGAGCGGTCGGTCGTCACATTTTGGCGCGCTCGTCTTAATAGCGCAGCAGAGCAGAGCAGCTTGCTTGAAAGCACAACAACAACAACAACAACAATAACAACAACAACGACGAAAAAGCGCGCCTAAAGATCCTTCTGTGTGCGCCATCAAAGCGGAAACGGAAGCGCACCCCACCCATGCATCCCACAAAAACCGTTAAGCACCAGCGTAAACATAAGAAAATAATGAAACTTATCATTATTCATGCTAAAGACTTAACGAGTTTGTTCGCACACGGCGCACAGCACACACGGCACAGCACAGTCAGCCCTCGACATGAAGATGCTGTCGCTCGTTTTTCCGCTAGCGCTATAGACAGTCAGAGCTACAGTATTCATTGCATAAATATTGTTGTCAAACATTTATATTTCGTTTAATTAAAATTGTTTCTTATATATTTTAATTAAGTCCCCTTTTACACTATCTTGCGCAATTAATGACTTTATGAGAGAGAGAAAAGTCAAGTAATGCAGTTTACTCTCGCCCGGTTAATCGCTTGTGCAATCAAAGAGAAGCGAATAAATCTAAAAATTGCTCGCCACTAAAATTGCCTAGTGTAAAAGGGTACTTTATAAGGGCTTAAAATTGTTTTTATTATGTTTTTTTTTACTAATTAATAAATTTTAAGATTTTAACTATACAACTTTTACTTTTTTTTTTTGTGACCAAAGTACTGTGCGCCGCAACACCGCGCGACTCTGAACCGGCTTTTGTTTGGTTAATCTGCAGATTTAGCGGTTTTTACGAGCTTTGATGGCGGCGTTGCCAGCTCGTTTTCTATTACGTTGTGCTGCCACTAAAGTAAATGTTAATTTTTTGTTCTTTTTGAACTGTTTCCGTTTCTGTTTCTTTTTCTGTTTCCTTCCTTCCGGATGCGTTCTTTTGCTTAATTTTTAGGCTTCGACAGTTGTGTGTGTTACATGCGCTTCTTTTGTTGTTGTTGTTGTTGTCGCTGTAACCACCGTCTTAAAGTAGCTTTAGACATAAATTCTTTTATGGCAGCGTAAAGATAACAAATTTCTGTGAGCGTTGAGCATCGAGCAATGAGAATGAGAATTTGTGCGAGTTGATTCTTTTAATGCATCTTTACTTATTTTTAATGTTTCTTTTTCAGTTGTTTTGTGTGTTGTTGTTGCTGCTCTTGTTGTTGTTGCTTGCCGCACGAGTTGTAAAAGTTGTAATAAAATGAAATTATTGTTATTAGCGCCTTTTAGTCCTTTTAGGTTTATTGGAAAATTTTGTTTCTCAGGCGCAATTTGAATGTGGATTCGAAAGTGGTAAAACAAGAAATAATCCCTAAGCAGTTGTTCGTGTGATTTTGTGAGTTATCACAGCATTGTGAATGATATAAATTAGGTGCCAAATCAAAAATCGATAATACAATTTATGTCACGGCGCCATTTGGTGGCCATGTAAGATTTGAAAACTCATCAAAAACGTGAAAAAATTCGCATTCTAAAAATGTTATTCAAAGATTTATTCATTAAACTTTCAAGTTTCCTCAAATAAATCGAAACATAACTTTTTAATATATTTAAATAAAAGACCAACAAAAACGAGAAACATTTCAAATTGTTCAAAATTTGTTGGTTTTGTATTTGAATTTTGTTTTTCAATTTGAGAGTTTTTTAAAAGTTATATTATACATAAACTGTTTGTCATTTATTTCATTTGTCGTAGTACAACAACTTGAGGAGCTTTTAATCATTTACAGTTGATGTGGACTAGTATGGGACCAACGCTCTCAGTCCTCATGAACCATTGCGCTGGTTTATAACCATAGTCGGGAATTATAAATTTAGATAAAATTTACTTTTTAACGAGTTAATAAAGTTAACGATAGTCTCCATCTGACTCCATAACCAGAATTATACGAGAACGTCTATTAAGCTTAGGCGGAAATATGTCGAATGGTTTAGAAAACATAAAAAATCGCCATTAGCAAAAATCATTTCATAAGGATTTTTACTAAAGCTTCAAAGGTCCTTAAAATGAATCCGAACTTATTTTTCATAACAAAAGTGTAAAAATGATTAAGCATATTCGTGCTAACCTTAATTCAAAATTTTATATTCTAAAAGTTTCTTCCCATAATTTGTATTTTTTAAACTATGTTACCTCATGATTAATTTTGTACTCTGGACGGGGAATTAGTTATAAACTACCAAATAAAACTATTAACCGATATTTTATAATGTCAAATAAAACATTTGACTGGACAAAAAACGCTTAAACTAAAAATTGTAGTTTGAATTTTGGCCATATTTACTTGATTTCACAAATTGTGGGCATATTAGGTGGGCGTGACACCTTGCCTTAGTCATAAACCTTTTCGGTCGTGGGCATAGCAACTCATGAAAATGTCAACACAATCGGGTGAACGGTTTAGACGCGCATTGAGCACAACGAAAGAAAGATGTAAACAAACATTCATTTCTATATATATATGTAGATCAAATATTTTGTTTTTGTTGTTGTAGGATTAATGTATTTGTATAATTTGACATATTTAAAAGTTGAATTAAAAGTTCGACAAAAAATTTAATTTTACTCATGTTGCGCGACAACAATTATCAGAAGTGCAGCAGCAACAACAACAAAAGCGTTAAATTCAATTTAAAACGAATTGCAAAAACAAAAAATTAAATCAAAATAAAAATAAAAAATTAATAATCATAATTTTGAAAAGTGATAAAACCACAAATATCAAAATTACAAAAGCCACAAATTTTAACGACAGAGCGGAAGGACGCACACTCACATACACACATACATACATACACACGTATGTGATGCACACACACATACACAGCGCTGTCAAACTCCAATTAATACGAAACCGAAATAACGGTTGCGCTGATTTTAATTTATACACATACACACACAGACACACATACAAAAACAACAACCAACAATGGCGAATCCAACAAAAACGGAAAAAACGGAAGTGAATTAAAAGAAAAAACCGCAGGAGGAAAAAAAATGAAAACTGAATTTTAAAATGTGAAAATGTCAAGGCAAATGGACGCTTCCGCTGCAAATAAAAAACAAACAAAAAAAAAAACGAAAAATGGCTGCGTGGCGCGATTATTTTGCCGCTTTATGTAGTATACTTTTAGGGAGCACTGCGTTGCCAACAGTAAAAGAATCGGAATTTTCAAATATAAACAACAACAAAAAATACTGCTCGTTGCATTGTGCCTAAAAAGTTTAGTTTGGCAAAAAAAATGTTCTTCAACTTTCGAACCTCGCCGAACCTCGTCGAACCTAAAACGTAAACCGTTTGTGATAACGACGCTACTTTTGCGCTTCGAACCCATTCGAACCCATAAATTCCGGTAGTTCAACTATGCCGCATGCCATTAAAGTGGCAACTCCAGCGCCGTGCAAACATACACCGGCGCGCCACTGTTTACTCCGCGCTAGTTTACACACTGAACCACACTAGACCATAGCATACCACACCACACCATACCACACTGTTTAATTACCTCTCGGCAGCAGTCCATTTTCAATTATCCTGGCCTCCAATAGCAGACGCGGCAACAGTAAACACATCGCAATCACGATGTGTACAAAAGCGGCAGTCGGTCCACCGTGGGTCCACAAGGCGCGCAATGTGCCGCCGCGCGCCTCCTCTTCGAGACCGTCGTGTGGCGACATCGAACAACGACGCTCCTTGGAACCGGTTGCCAATTTAATGCCATCGTTGGCCAAGTTACCGACCTGAAATTAAACAAAACAAAACGAACAAATTTAAAACTGTTAAAACGGCCGTAAAAAGAAAATGGAAAAAGAAATGAAAATCAGAGGCGGTTGACTTTGGCGCACCAAACACACACATATTAAATATTTTATAACGGTATCACACACACACGAGCACTTGAATTTGAGTGTGTCTGTGATATGTGCATACCGCCGGTGATAAACAAAAGAAAACTAAATCGACTTAGACTGTTCTTAAGTTAATCGATTAAAAGTGAATAGATCAAATAAAATTAGTCGTAAATCAGTTAAAGGGAAAATAACATAATGAGAAGTTGTTAACGACTTAAGTTAATATTTCGAAAATATTTCCCTAACGACTTGATATCTCTTTTAAGTAGTTTTAATATAATTTGGTTGATGGTACAAACTAATTACAATGTACATTTTGGTTGTTGCCTTTTTACTCACCTAAAAGATCTTATTAAAAGCTCTTAAAAGCTCTTTTCCACAACCGATTTACTAGATCCTACACTTTTTTATTAACCAGTTTTCTTATTTTTCAACTCACTCACAAGAGACATTAAAAAAATTTGGTTGAAGAAAGTTGAAGAAAGTGTAAATCAGTCTCTAAGGAAATCGCATAATTTTGTTAATTAATTCACTAAAAATTCGACTCGCCCTCAAAACCCAATCAAAGAGTTTCCAAAATCCTAGACAGTACTTGAAATAAAATATCAACCCTAACAGAAACCAATATCATTGATTTCGATGACTGCAAGACTCAATTCCATCTGCATTTACCAATAAGCGATGTTTACTTTTTCGCAGGGTACTTTTGCGATTTAGGCTGCTTCAGTTAGGAGTTATTCAATATGTGGTCTTAACGGTAGAAAAGTGTTTGTTCACTGGCCGGATTACGGATCGGTTTGTTTTTTTTTTTGCATTTGCGATTTAGACGCAGGGGCACGAGGGTGGAGGACGAAACGTTAACGCGACAGAGTCAAGCGGCAAAAAATATTTTCCATAGTTTTCTGCAAAAGTTCTTTTATTGAGCAAACGGTCGCTTGCTCGAATGGCGCACAGCAGAACAGGCGAGCGCATTCAATGCGAAAGTCCTTTCACTTAAGTGGAGCAGAAGAAGTTTCACCGTCAACCAAGCGGTGCTTAGGAACTTTTTCTTTGGAGAATTGTGGCGGAAAATATTTGAAATTAGTTTGAGGATTAGGTTTTGTGTGGATGGGTCAAAACAGAAAAATATATATTTTTTTTAAATATATGCAAACTCTTACATAGGAACTGCCAGCGTAATTCTTTCCGAAGAATTAATAAACTTTGGTCGACAAGTACTTATATAATAAACTTGGCTATTTTACACATTTTTATTTAAATGCATTCAATATATTTTTTGTTGGGCTTTTGACTTAGTCACCTTTTACAAATCAATCTTGCGCAACTAAAGAGTTTGTAGGAGACGGAGGGAAAAGGCAAAAAATATGGATACATTCTCACCTGTCCGGTGTGGTTATTATCAAACCAGAATTGAAAAATTGCTCGTAACTAAAATTGCCTAGTATAACCGCTGACAAACTCAACAACTCTTACTTTACAACAACTTAATAAAAATTAAATCCAGTTCTTTAACTGAAAATTGTATTCAACGTTAAATGAACTTAAAAAAAAAGTTTATATTCTCCCAACTAGCTTAGCACGTATTACGCTCGTTTTAAAAGCTTTCGAATGACAACAGTTTTTACACTGGCCACATTTAAGTCGAACGCAGATTGCGCTGCTTTGAGCTATGGCCGAAATGTTTAATTTGATTTTCGCGCGCGCCGCAAAAAATCGGTTGTCAACGACAACAACAACAATTAATAAACCAAACGAAATGAAATGTTCGCATAAATATGCAAAACTGAGTTGTCTTTTTTTCTCTGCAACGCACGAGACTCAAATGTGACATAAAATCACGTGAAACCATTCAGTCAGCCATTCAGTCAGTCACATTCAACCAGAGTCGCACAACAATCAGCGACGATGGCGCGCGTTGTTTTTTTTTAATTCGCCATTTAAAATGGCGCGGCAAACTATAAAACTCTGGGCATGTGTGTGTGTCGCTGGTAGATAACAACAAAATGGCGGCGCAAAGTGGTCGAAACGGTTCCACAAATTTTGCTTCAATTGAAGTTTTGTTGTTGTTTAGAATTTAATAATTTATTTTAACAGGCGCGATATTAAATTGAAGTCCTACCGGTGAAATTATAAAAATTAGTTTTTCACAAATTGAATTTAGGTTTTTTTTTGTGAACTAGAATAGCGCTGCACTGCCATTGTGCGCTGTGCACATACATGAGAGACTGATAGATATTATACAATGGCCGTCAGCCCATTAGCCGGAAGTCGACAGTGGCAGCCATGGCTTCTGCCTGCAGACAGACGTCCTCTGTCTGTCTGTCTGTCGTGCTGAGCTGAGCTTTGTGGTTGCCACTGAATGTTGTTGAGCTTCGTTTAATTTTAACTGCACTTTTATGCCTTTTCTAAATTGTTTTCATGCCATTGCTAGTGTGAGTGCAAAGTGTGTTCGTATGGGTGTACTATATGAAGTAGAGTTCTTAAATATTCGTTACTTGTAACAAATAATGGTCGAAATATTTTGTAATCGGTTTTATAAAATTGTTTCTTTTTAATTTCAGTTTATTAAGTCATCCGATTAAAAAAAAACTTCTGTACCGAGGATCGAACCTACGAAGTTCTGCGTCGAAGGTCGGCGCACGAATTATCGCTATACTTCACCGTCTAATGAAATGAATATAATCAGAATTTACTATATGGTACAATATAATCAGAAATAATATTTTTTTTTTACTTCGAATAATATTGCTTCACTACGAAATATGGCCACAAACTTAAGAGCGTCTTATTTTCTTCCGGACGCACTTTCTACAATGATTGTTGTCCTAGACTTAAACGTTATTTGAAATAATACTAAAAATGTTCCTATTAGGTTATTCGACAGTAGAAATAAATTCTCTACTCGATATTCGAATTTCGAAAATCGTGCTAATGTGGCAAATGGTTTGCATGTACATATGTATGTATGCATGTATATTACCATTGGTTAACCGCATTTCCATAATATTTGTTATCAGAATTACGCATAATTGCACAACGTCACCAAACGAGTGCAGCGACACAGACCGGCTAACTGTGAGTATTCCGAAAAATCGGAAGTTTCGTCTCCGGATACGTTAGATAGACACCGCAGCGACCAGACCAGCTCTGCAGCATGTATGCTCTATCCAAAACTATTGAACCGAACCGACGAAGCTAATGCTGAGCAGGGTAGAATAGGAGACGAGGGCGAGTCGAATTTGCATCCGTCGTAGGCGAACCACTTTTGTTTCAGTTTGGCGGGCGAAAGCACGAACTGAAAAACAGACAGCCAGACAGCCAGACAGACAGAACCCGTACGGGTTCCTTTGTAGTGTGGGCAAAGCTTCGTTGAGTATAGTAAGCTCTTAAATTAAGCAGCGTCTGTCTGTGTTTTGATGCTGAAATTCGAGCACTTCGAGTTTTGTGTTTTTAAATGGCAAGCTTTGAGTTTGTGTGTGTTTGTGTTTGAGTTTGTTTTTACATGTCCGTGTCTGTCTGTGTGTGTGTCTGCCTGCCTGCATAAGTGAAGCGCCGACTAACTAAATGGAATTACGTTCATGACGGCCACTGTGGTCATACGGTGCGGTTGCGTTGATGTGCAGTCGATCAGTGAGTTTATTGCACTTTCCATTCGGATTATTTATATCTTCTGGCTACTCCATGACAATAAATCACATTTTTTAGAAGCTAACCTATTATCGACATTTTCAAAATATTTATTTACGTATACAATTAATTTTGTTTTTTCATTATGTTAAATTTTACAAAATAAAATTAATAGAAATCATTCAAAAATAATTTCAGGATTTACTTTACTTAATAATTTTTTATTTAAGTCCTGGTTTTGAAACATGAGACTGACACAACCTTAATAAATGTTTTTACCTTCGAAGAAACTATTTAAAATTTCTTTACGATTTCACGTTGTGGTTGCTGGAGCAATTATCAAAACAGAATCGGAAAATTGCTCGCCACTAAAAATGCCTAACTAGTGTAAAAGGGGACTAATGAATTAAACAAATAATATTTAGTAAATCGACAAATAACAAAAGCGGGAGTCAATCTGAAAATTTTTTATATAGTTGAAATCATCAGATCTAAGATATAGTTATATCTTATATATATATAGAAAAAGTTATATCTTCAATCTGGTTGGTTTCAAAACTTAAGAGATGGTAAAAAGTTTTTTACTGACGATAATTAAGAGATACTTTTCAAATGTAAAATCTTCTTGCACTGAGAATCTAATAAATAAAATTTACCCGCGGCATTGTTTGACATTATTGAAATTTTTGACAGTTGTGTGACATTTTTGAATGTAAATACTTATTTCTGCCTTAACCTAGGAATCTACAGAAATCTTCTAATGTCAAATGCTATTAACTAAATCGTAAACCAATTGGCAATTGCATCACTTCTCGGTAACTAATCAATTCGATTACTTCTTAAGTTATTCGATTAAAGCGAAAAGTTAATTAAAACCTGTTGATGTACTTCGAACTGTTTAAAGCATATTCGCCGTATGCTGGTAGACCATCACGTACCCACACGATTTGGAAGCGCTATCAAAGAAGCTTCACCACAATAAACAATAATAAACAATAATAAACAAAGGCAAAGCATAACGAAAACAAAAGGCAAAATACGAACGAAAAACCCATAATTGCATTTATTATCCTGATAAAAGGCACACACACACACTCACACACACACACACATACACATAGAAGAAGACAATATCAGGACGAGTGAGTGAGTGAGTGAGTTGCCATCAAAAGGCATCATCAGAAGCTGAAGCAGAGCAATAGCAAAAACGCGCTCTGTATGGCAACGCTGACAATGCATAGCGGTAGTCAACGAGCGGCATTCGTTGACAGCCAGTGATGCCAGACATTTTAGAAAGCCAGACAGACGGACGGACGGACGGACTGACAGACTGAGACACAATGAGCTGCCGCCAGTGTTTGTAGCAAATAAATTTAATAATAGCATAAAAAAAATCGCACAAACACACACAGACACACTGAAAATAAGTGAAAAATGAAATTATGCAATATGGGGGCGGTGGGCGGTAGTCGATGATGTTGTTTTATGTTGTTCTTGTTTATGTTCTTGTTCTTGTTAACTTTAACGAAAGTAAAGTAAATAACAGTGAGTGCATTGTACCGTTAACGTGAGCAGCCAGTGTTTGTAAACGCCTCAACACTGTAGCACATTCTTTTCCTTTTTTTCCTTTTGTTGTTAATTGTTGTTATTTAAAATCATAAAATAAGCGAGTGAGCAAACATATTTGATATGCATAATAAAGTGATAAAAATATATACATACATTCATATACATAACAAAATAACTGTAACAATATCGAAATACTTACTTTAAAAACAGCCGAAGTAAAAAAGAGTGGCAGCAATATGAAGACAACGCCTGAGAGCACAATTTGCAAATTCAATTCAGCCACGGGCTCGATTTTCCACGGTATCAGCGAACAACCTGCAGCGATAGCACAAAGAAGCGAAAATAAATGGTGGTTAATTAAAAACGAAAATAAAAGAAATGACATGACACGACACGACACGAAATGAACTGAACTGAACTGAAAGCAGGTGGCAATGTTGGATTTTAATTTGTAATTTTAAAGAAATATTTAAGCAGTTAATCTAAACTTAAAGTTTTGCTCGTATTGTCGTATTTAAAAGTGTTCATTTTTGAATTTTACTTTCATAAGTTGTTATTGGTTATCGAATAATGATATCTTGTCTTTTATTTTTGTACATCGAAAGGATTGTCGCGAAGATACCTTTCCAAGAGCTGTACAAATTATAACCATTTAAAAAAGATATTTTAGACTTGGAATGTCCTTTTCGTATATAATAAGCAAACGCGAATATAATGTCCTATATACCATTAATTGACTTGACATACGGAAGGACATGTGGAAGTCAGAGGTAAATTGGGCATGCCCACAAGTCGGTAGTATTATCCAAATTTGTTTAAAACAAAATTAAAATGTGTAAACTTTTTTTAAAATAAAAAATAAAAACAGCTGATTTCCGAGGTATAAATATGTAAAGTTAACGAGGTATACGAAGCAAAACCAAGCTTAAATGTGTACTGCTACAATTTTTACTTTCTAACAAAGTCAAATATTTTCTAAGCTTTATTCTAACAATTAAATTTTAGATTATTTCACAAATATTTTCGATAAATTTATCGCTTTGCGGTTTTAAGAAATAGCGAAAAAAGAGCAAAAAATTAAAGGGACAATAAGAGAAAAGCTTGTAAGCTCGCATTCACTCACCCAAGAATCGATATGCGCCATGTACGGCCAAGTAGCCCTGGAAGAGGGTCATCAGGACACCGTACCAGATCGACCACAGCGAGTTCAGATGCAAGTAGTTGTTGTGGTCCAAGTGCGACGGATGCATGTTGTTGTATTTGGCATGCTTTCGTGCTTTCGCATTTAAGTACTTTTGCTGCAATTGTTGTTGCTGTTGTTGGTGTTGTTGTTGCTGCTGACTAAGGCTGCTACTCGCGGTCGTAATCACGGAATTCGAAATACTCGAATTGAGACTGGACGGGCAATGTTTGCCCATTGCGCTCTTGCTGCAGCTGCTGCTGCTGTTGTTGTGGCTGTTGTTATGTTGTTGTTTTTGTTGCTGCTGCTGCTGTTGGTGGTTGAGTAGCGAACGTCGTTGTTGCAGTTGCTGCTGCTGCTGCTGGTAGTTGTTTTTCTTCTTATTATTGTTACTGCTGCTGTTGCTGGTGTTGTTGCTGCCGCCACGGCAGCCGTTGCCGACTTCGTTGTTGTTTTCGTAGCCGACCAAGGAGCCCGTTATGGACATGTTTTGCGCAGGACGCCAATATTTTTTTAAATTGATTTTTGTTGTTTGTTGTTGCTTTGCTCGACTGTCGATTCAATTAAAACAATTGCTGCTGCTGCTGCCGCTGTTGCTACTGTTGTTGTATTTGTGTTGTTGGCTGTGTGTTGTTGTTGTAGTTGAAGGTGTATTGATTTGGTCCTTGATGAATGCTGTTTGCTTTGGCGCTGCTGCTGATATCGCTTCTATTGCTTTTGCTGTTGTTGTCGCTGCTACTGCTGGATATGTTGTTGATATTCCTCATTATTGCGTTGCTTGTTTGCCTTTCAGCTACCGCTGTTGAGTTATTGCAATGATGTTGTAAACTGTAAATAAATTGAAATAATCATTTTTTGTATTTACGAATAAATAAAATGAATAAAATTGAATTGCATCGAATTGAAATATTTATCAGACGGGTACAATACGAGTACAATACAAGTACAATGTAATTCATATTTACATAGCTATGTTAATTTTAAACCAACATTGCTTTGGTTATGAACAACAACAACAAAAGAGTTCCATTTATATTCCGCTTAAAATATTAATTAAATTTAAAATTACATTTTACCCAGCCTAAAGCGAACTTTTGTGGCAAAAGCAAGAATAACTAATGAGAAAAAGGCTTAAACAGGGCGAAGAGTGGACGAAAGTGTTCCTTCCATATTTTATTGTGTTTTTGTCAACGTTGCAGTCTGTCCACTTTTTCGATAAACGATATTCTTTATTGTCGTTTCGATCGTTTTCCGACAGTCGTTCATTTGCATCGCAACCAACACAAAATCGACAGTTTTTATAGTCGTCATATTTGAAGTACTTAACATACACCGACAGTTATTTGTGTAAATTTAGTCAATTTTAGCAGTCCTTCATTTGTTTAACTGTTTAAGATGTCGAAAAATGACCCGAAATTTCAGTCTCTTTTTTATTACTTTTTTAACGAAATGTTTAACTTTAAAAATCAGGAATCGAAAATTAAACCGGATATTAACTATTTTTAAATTGCAGAAAGCTTAAAGAAAATATTATCGCAAAACCAACTTAAGTCTATCTTTCGTTATTAGATAAAGTTTGTTAAATGACTTTTCTCTTACAATTTTTGTCATTCTTTCTTCTTTGCTCTCTCTCTCTCTCTCTCTCTCTGTCTTTCATTATTGTTTTTACCTTTACCTCTATCGTTATTTTCTTTTTTTCTCTCTTCGAACCGATTTTTTTCTTATATGGAACATAACATACAATATGTAGAGTTGGATCCGGAAATATCTATAAGCTTTGTTAATTCTGCCCGCCCATCTATTACGCCCACAATTGTTGAAATTAAATGAAAATATTCATTATTATTTCGCTAATATTGCTCCTGAAAATCAGTAACTTGGCTTTTGAGCTTTTGAGGTGGTATGGTCACTGTCGACAATTTCATCAAAGAAGGTCGAGGTTGAATCAATCAAGTATCTACCGCCACAGCTCAGGAACTTGATGTACTACGATGATAAAATTATGTTTGAAAGTTTATTGTGATTATTTCTAGAACATATCCCACAAAAAGTAGGCATGGTAGGATTGATTTTTAATGGTTCATTAATTAATTCAATAAGCTGAGATTCGTATGTCTTCCATTGTGAACTTATCTATTTAATATTTTAATCAACTTGACAGTTTTCATTTCATGTCACAATTTTTTGATTTGATCGTTTTAACAGCATCAAAGAAAACTCATGACAATATGCTTTGTTGTTGTTGTTGTAACGCTCATTTGTATTTGTTTGTAATACACTGTGCGCAGTCACGCAAATTACAAATACAAAATAAAACAGAAAAAAAGAAAAGAAAAACTTATTAAAATTCAATACCAACAACAATTGTTGTGCGAATTAAATTGCAATTTGTTGTTGCTGTCAACAATGTTGTTGCTGCTGCTGTTGTTGTCACTTCAAGAAAACGAAATAAAACCAAACATTTCACTATTATTAATTATGACATGTTTAACAAGCACGAACAGCAACAGCAACAACAACAGCAACAAATGCCATAATTATGTGGCAACGCTGCGTATTGGGCTGCCAGTTGGCTGTCAGTCTGCGCGTATGTTTCGTTCTGTTTGCCTGCTTTCGATTCGTGTTGCCACAATTAGTGCGGATTTTATTTTCAATTTTTAATAATAATGTTGCAAGTACAATTTTGTGACACGTAACGGTATTTTGTTGCTGATGACTACATGCAACAACAAAAAGTAGTAAAATAAAATAGCGAAAAATGACACAATTTCAAAAAGTTTTCAACTGATATTAAAAAAGTTTATATTTTATAATTTATTCATATAAAAAGTTGAAAGTTTTAACTTTTTTTAATGTATTTCACATTGAGTTGTTGTTTTTTTTTAGTGCTTCCTGATGTGTTCGTGTTGTTCTGATTGTTGGTGTTATTGTTGTTGCTGTAATTGTTGTCGAGATTGTGGCCAATATGTATGAGCATGTATGCTGCACACGCAACATATTCCTATCGCATTTGGTGTTGGTATTGCAGTTGTTGTTGCTGCTGTTGTTATGTTGTTGCCAGCGGCAAAATTTCGGTGTGAAGTGTAATTAGATACAATTATGTGCACCTCAGTCAGTCAGGCAGTCAGTCAACCAGCCAGCCAGCCAGCCAGCCAGTAAGCAGGGAGGCAGCCAACCACCCAGCCTCATGCTCCTGCGAATGACGGTGCAGCGCGATTGCTGCATTGCACGCTGCTGCGGTTGCATCTGGGAGATAATTTATTATGCAGCAGCATAAATTTTATTAAGTACGAAAGCGCCATTAAATAATTGATGTGGCGTTACGTGATTTCTGCATTTAATGGCAGCGGGAAGGGTTCTGCAGGTTCCAGCGAAATAATCGCAAAATTTTAATACATTTCGCATACATTTGCGTGTGCATATTTAAACATAAGTCAGTGTTGCAACCGAAGATACATACTGGTACATATGTACTTGTGTATGTACATAAGTAGATGCAAGGCTATTTACAAACTCCAAATAAGTAAATAATATATTCTAATAACATTTCAAGGTACATACGAAACTATTGACGAAATGTTTATGCAACGGTTGGTCCCCTTTCACACCAGGCAATTAAAATTGCGCAACTAACAAGTTTGTGAGAGAGAGCGGTATACGCTCACCTGTACTGGGGATTGCGTTTTGATTTGCATTTCTGTGTTTCAAATGGTCATGGGAAGTTGACCACTGACTGAATTTAATAATATTTAATGTGAGAATGTCAAAAGAAGCTGACGAAAATATCAAAAGAGAATCAATAAATTGATGGCCGCTAAAATTTACTAGTGTAAAATGGTCACATTAACATTAAAATGATTTTACATATATACGAGTACTTATTTATTTTATATTAACACATAAGGAAACATTATAATGAAATAGTCTGATTGAAATGAACTATTTTAATATTTAAAAAAATTGACAAAACAACAAAACTGCAACACTGGCAATTTGAAATTTTGCGATTTAGTCTCATGCCTTAGCAGAACTAATTGGATTTTTTGGCCAATCAATCTATAATCTTGTTAACATGATATCTAGAGAATTTTTAGAGGTATTGGGTTGAAATTTTGTAAACAAAAATTCTGTTATACTTGAGACTAACATTCGTGTATGAAGATAAATAAATACTCCGATGCAAACGACTAAAATTTCTCAATTGTCAATTTGAAGTTTACAGGCGCTTTTGCCTTTCCAATCTTGTTCTTGATCCCTACAGTTGCCTTAAGTCTAAATCCTTTATTATGAAATCCATTATTTGCAGTGCAAATCACCCGACGGCGCAGTTTAATTTTCCGCGATAATCTACAAAAGGCAACCATCCGAACAGCAGAAAAGTGCCTGTCAAAGCAACGACTTCTTCTTCTTCTTCTTCTTTATTGTCGTTTCCACGAAACCGCCAACGATTCTCGTATTCGAATTTAAAAAACAAAGCACACGGAAAAACAAAAAAAAGGAAAACAAAACAAAACAAAACAGAGAAATGCAAACATCTGCATTTATGGCTGTGCTTGCGGCAGCTAATTCGTAGTCAAGTACTGTCACAAAGCCACCCCCATTAAAATCCGCTTCTAGCCGCCTAACACCAAGCAATCACCCAACCCTCCTCCCCACAACAACCCCGCCAACGTCGTTGCGTTAATTTGCGACTAAGAACGCAATTAATATTAAATTAATGCATTTTGTTTGGTTGTTGTTTTTGTTGTTGTTTGCACGCGCGCCATGTTTGTTTGTCTTTAGAATTGGCAACAACAACAACAGCAGCAACAAAGTAATGTCAACTTCCTGCTCCACGCACTCATGTCATTTTAACAGTAAAGTCGCTCTCTTGCAACTGCTCGTTAAAAAAAAAGTGAAATTACAAATACAAATACAAATACCAGCACGCACGCACTTCCCTTTCCGGCTTGTACCGTTTGACGAAGTATTGCCAGCTTAAAAGTAGAAAAACAAATTTCTTTGCTTGGTTTTTTCCCGTTGCTGCCATTTTTTTTAAAGAGGTACAAATTGCTTTGATACTCTGCTAATACAACAACATTAACAAACAACAGAGTCGCATTTACATATAAGAGTAGAGGGTGGAGGCCAGGAATTTTAAAAAAAAAAACAATAGTGGCCACTTAAGTGTAATTCTCACTTAAGCGGGTAAATAAGTAAGCGGGCAAGGACCGTTTAGACATTACTTAATATAAACCTTTCGTATTACACCTTTTTTCATATATCTTCCGTCCAAACTTTAGAACGAAAGAAAACGCGAATTAAAAATTTATAAGCATGTCGAAAAATTTTAATTCAGATTTAGGAAAACTTTAAACAACTTGAACTTCAAATTAAAACTCCCCCGAGTTCTAAAATCGCGGTACGGCGCTGCCAACAACAAAAATAACGAAGCAATTTCAAAATCCCGAGCATCCTTCGCAAATACGTAAAAGTAGAGAAGGCAAAAAAGAAAAAAGAAGAAACGGTGTCCTTATGCACAATTTGAGCGACACTTTGGCATGCGTCGTTCGCTGTCGTCGACGCCCGTCACCGAGTTTAATGAACCCCAGCGGAGCACACGAAAATTACACACGAATTAAATGAGGCGCCGTCGCCGTCGCCAAAGTGCTTCCTTCGGTGGGGACAAGCGCGCGGTTTTCGGTTGTTTTGAAGTCGTTTGACATGAAGCGTAGAATTCCGTTTGTACCGGAGAAGCTGACTCAACATCGAAATACGCTTTTGAACCGCTTAAATGCTGCAATTTAATTTAGAAAAATAACAAAAACAAAAGCAAAAACAAAACCAAACAAAACAAATTTTCAAAGCTGAGCACTTTGTGCGCTGCACTTAGTTGTCTCGTAGCTGCTAGGATGATAATGCTTTTACTGTTGTTCTGCTTGTTGTTGTTGTTGGTGTTGTTGGTGGTGGCGGTGTTGTTGTCGCCGCTTAGCAATGCAAAATGGTCTCGATGAGATTTAAAATCAGTTTCAGCGCCAATTTACCCATGGAGAAGAGGCAGCATTTAAGGTATGCAGCAGGAGCAAGAGGACGAGCAGGGGCAGGAGCAGTGCAGTTATTATTTGACAGTGTTGGAAAATGTTTGACTTTTAAAAACCAAATGGACTGTTAATTTGGTTTGGATTTAAAAAATTAATATCTTTAAATGTTTGTATTTTTTTTTGAACGTAACTATTTAAATGAGCACGAGGTGAGTTCCTACTTTTTTAACCATGGGAACTGCACAAAAATTTAATTTTCAAAGAGATGCACAGTATCGTGGTGGAGAGGGACAATTTTCTGCTTTCTTCACCTTATATTTATTACACTATGCGAACTAATAAATTAATTTTTGGCATTTTTCTACAAACTACAATACTCCGGATTATATCCAACCTGATCTTTATTATGTTAATAAATTATTGATATTTCTTCTGGCTTCACACCACATTTAAACCAGAAAACTATTGAAAAAATCTCTGCAAAATAAAACCGACACAATTTTATTTGTACTCTACAAAAACATTTGCCAACACTTAAAATGGCTCTTACCTCCAGACAATTGACGCTGTGACGAATTTCGGGAAAACACCCTTGAGCAACTTGGAATGCGTCAATTTTTTAAGCTCGAAATTGCGTTAGAGACCTTTTTTTCGTCTACACTGCTAGCAGCAGTAACGTAAACAACGCCCGATTGCGGCGAAACAGTAGCAGCCACATACCGTCGCCGTACAAAAAGCCAACACCAAAAATGCTGGAATTTATCGCTTTTCAATGGATCTGCGATGCTATTTTGTTTTTCAGCGTGGGGGATGGTTTCGGGAAGCACCCGGTCTCCCTTGGAAATTCACACGAGCTGTGCAAAAAAATTCCGTTTAAGAAAATCGATACGGGGCAAATGCGAAGTTCAAGCGTACTTAAAGCGTTTGAAGGCATTTAATTTAACACGCATTACGAAAGGGGAATAACCCTTATCCGACGAAGTGCGCCATAATGGGATGTTACGAAATTGATGAAAGTACTGCACGAAGAGGAAAAGTGGAATTTAAAGTTAAAATGAAACACTTACGAACGAGTATTGAATGAAATTTATTGTGATTTCAAATTAACAATTGTTAATATCAGTGGTAGCAAGTAAAAACCACATAACTCCAGTTGAAGGTTTTATCCTAAATGGTAACCAATGGCAATGATATTTCGGGTAAAATTGTTAACTAAAATTTAATAATTTAAAGTGATTCTTCCTAAGCTTGTGGTTGCATTTATTTATAATATTTTTTTAATTCTTTTTTTTTGGCAAGTTTGAAATGTCTCTGCTTTTAAACACTTTTTCTGTTGCTTTGGAAAAAGCATCTGTCAAAGAAAATAGGAAACAAAACGAACTCTTTTTTTTGTTGTATTTTACTCGGTTCGGTTTACCTCTAAAAGGTTCTGCCAACAAACAACAAGCGAAGCAAAAACAAATGAATTTCTACGAAAAATAAAAAGGATACCGAAACCGAAACAAATAACTAAATTGAAAGCTTCTACCATACGAAAAAGAATTCGCTTTGCTTGGTTTTCCAACACTGGAAAAATGGCAATTTTAATTAAAAATAAAAGTTAAAACGAAACAAAAACAAAAACGAAAACAAAAAAGAAAAATAACGCTGAAAACACACAAAGAAACTATGGAAATGGCTTGTGGAAATTACTTCAACTTGTTTTGTTTTTTAAGGCGAATGCGAATCCGGATGCATTCGAGCGCCTTTTTGCCACAATTTGAGCGTATATTGGCAATTAGTACTATTCGAGAAATAGTGCAAAGATACAAACAGAAAACAGAAAACAAAAACAACAACAACAACAAAGTGTGGTCTCTCTGTAAGTCTGGCAGTGTTGCCAAAGCGTCGGGGAAAAAAACCAATAATTGCAACCAAGCTAACCATTGAGTTGGTAATAATAGTTGCAATTGGTTTGTTCATTTCGGTTAAATGGGTCAATACTTATGCAAGCACATATACTCGCACACTCGCACACTCGGACACGATGCATTTATTTTTCTCGATATTTCCAGCATTTTTTAGTTGTGGCACCGGAAGTGCGGAGTCGTCTGAGAGTCAAAGCATCAGAGTTGCAAGAATACAGGGTGGTTGTTAATTTTTTTGTTTTACTTAAAATTTTTGAAATCAAACTTGTTTTATTAGAACTCGAAGCCGGTGATTTACAATTCATCTAAAACAATTTTTAAAACAATCAAAAACTACGAAAAGAATTATCTTAGACTATGCCGAAGCTTCCCTTAAACCCGACAATGCCTCAAAAACCACGAAAGTTTTCGAGCCTGGAAAAAGAACTGTCAATAGTCACAGGAAACATAGTTTTCGCAAGCTTCGCAAATATCAAAGGTGAACTAGTCGCAAAAAAAATCGTCCCGAAAAGTTTCTCGCATATTTCGGTGTGGCTGTAAGTAAAAAAAAATACTACTAATGTCATAAAAAAGTGAACTTTAAGTTATAAAATTTTAGAACAATAAAAGTAAAAATTTTTTGTTTGTTTTAAAACTTGCAAAAAATAAGCTGCTTAAATACTTGTTATAATCAAAACCAAAGATAGGCAATCCCAATTAGGAAATGACAATTGGCAGTACTCATTTAAAAGTAATAATAGGCAACACTAATTAAAAACAGCTGATTAAACTGTTAAATGCCGAAAAGTGACTCGAAACTCGAACTTTTCTAATTTTCGCGTTTAAAGAAATCCCCAAGAATGGAATTATTATTTAGAGATTAAAAATTGTCTAACCATAAACTAAATAATTGTCCAATGACTACTAACTACACTTTTCCTGTAGACATGTTCACGAAACATCCCTGTTTATTAAATCGTACCTATTTGTATATGTATGTGTGCATTACGAGCGCTTATGAGGCGGAAAATGAAATGAAATGAAATTAAATTGAAATATTTTATTATTTCTTTCCAATTTATTGCGCTTTCATTTCATGCGAAATACGATTTATATTACCCGCTACCCACTACCCGCTACCCACTCACTTATTTATATTGTACGACCAAATCTCCGAAGTGTGTACATTCAATGTAATAAATTTCAGGCCAGATTTCAGCAGTGCCTATTTCATTTTTTTTTCGTTTCTTTTTTCTCTATTGGCGCTTTAAAAAGGGGGCATAACTTTATACAAGACCCCATTTCGCCCCCTTACTCAGGATACGGCCCCAAAGCAAGCATAAAAAAGCAGAGTAGCAAGTTTTCAATAAGAAAGGATTATGAGCGAATTAAGCCAACTTGTTTGTGTATGTGGCGGGGGAAAACCCCTTTTGCGCCACCCGCATAAGGGAGGCAGAAGCGGGTTGCCATCAAAAAATGAGAAAAAAAGAAAAGAAAATGAAATGAAAATAGAAAAAAAGGTTTGCAAAGTAAGATAAGAAGAAATTTCGACTGCCAGCTGTGATTGTTAGTTGGGTAACAAATGTGTGGGTGCTCCGATTCTTACATGCTCGTACCGTAAAATAAGGAATTTTTTAAATGAAAAAAAAAAAACAAGTTCCAAGTGGGGATATAAATTTCGTTATCAAAGCATTTGATAAGGTGGAAAATTTTTAGTGTTTGTAAAGTGATACTTTATAAAGCAAGCGTAGCAGCAGCAGCGAGTGGACTGACATAGCTTGGTGAGTAAACAAAACTTGTAAAGTTTTTCAATATTTTAACACCGTTTTTCTTTATTTATTTAAATTTCAACTAAGATTGAAAATGGCCGGCTCCGTAGCGCGATTGATATTGCATTTGACTGTCGACGCGGAACGTCCAAAGGTTCCAATCTCGGTAACGAAAACAACCAAAACATTTTTTATTCAATCAACCACAAATTTGGTTAATCTTCTGCGAGTAAAATCTTGTCAAGAAAAAACTTCATTGAAAGCTCGACCACTCTACTAGGATGGTTGCGCTAAATGCGTATTTATTTGAGATTTAAAATGCAACGCTGTAAATTTAATGAACATTTGGCTAAAAACGCACTTAATTATGCTGCCAAGTTTTTTACACCCACACAAAAAAATTGAAAAAACGCAAACTCAACTTTTAATTTGCACAATTTTGCTACTTGAGCTGTTTTTGTGCGCTAGATTTACTTAAGTTCATTCTGCAGGGGGAGCGGGAACGGGAGCGGAAGGTAATGGTGTCATTTTTTCAGCCACTTTGCAAATGAGTGAAATTATGGCTTTTAAGTTTTTAACTTGGCTCTCTCTTTCATGTATTTTCGTTTTTGTTTAACTTCATAAGAAATGTGCTTTGAAATTTTAACTTTTTTGTTAATAAAGAATTTTCCATGTGTACGGTGTACGGTACTTGTAAAAGCACAACAGCTCAAGTGCTTAAAAAGTTTATTTGCTTAAGAAAGTTCACTTTCCACGCTTTCGATGGATGGATGGTAGACGTCAAGCGGAAAATGCATTTAACAGAGAATAACGCTAAGAGCAACACTGGCAAAAAATAAAATACAAAACAAAACAAAATAAAATAAAATAAAACAACGACGCGTAAAATTACACGAAGTTTAGACACAAGCAAACGCAGCGCGCATAAGTAGCGGAATGCGAATCCTTAATAAACAACAAAAATAAAAGCGAAATAAAAAGAAAAAAACAAACAAACAAACAAACAAAAAAATATCCTAGCAAGAAGAAGAGCGTTTTTTTCTTTTTCGATGCAGTGCTCAAACAGGCGAAATGATTTGATTGGATCAACTTTTGCGTTCGTCCAGTTTCGACATCTCCAAAAGTACGAATTTCGGTTATAAACACAAAAAAGCGACCAAAATACAAATGTATGTGTGGGTGAGTGAGTATGCGTGTACATAGAATCAGCCAGCACTTGACTTTTTCGATTTAAGTTGTCAAGTGCACAATTAAAGTGAAACTTTTGGAATTACGCCATTTTGAGTGGCTCCAGCAAGTGCGGAAAATCGAAAATTAATTAAAATTATGTTGAATCTATTTGCATGTTTAATTATCTTTTTCAATTAAACTTTTGTTGTAAGCAAAAAAGTGGACGATAAAAAAATTCATTAGTACACCAACAGTCGTGATCAAAAGAATGTACGTCGTCCGATAAGTACTTAGACTCATGGCCCGAGGATACTTTGCAAACCGCGAGTAAATGTATTTTCCAGACGGGTTAAAGTAGTTGGATCACCGCTGGGTGAAGTGTATCGAGCTAAAAGGAGACTATGTTGCGAAATAATCACTTTTCTTATCGGATCATCCGACTAAAATTAGTTAAAGTTTTTTGTCTGTAAAATTCAACTTTTGTTCAATTTCTTAGACTGCCATAATTTTCTCCAGCTGCTCGCAATAATTTTGTACCACATACAAATATTAAAAGCTTAAGCTTTGCAATTAGCGAAATAATCTGTCATTACTTTCTATAGTTGGCTCTATAAATGTGATAATGACTGTGTCGTCGTTTTTTTGTTTTTTGTTTGTTTTTTGCTCATATAAATTGGTACAGTTGCTAACGGTAATTGCTGTGCCGTAGTTGCCACCATTTTATCTTTTCGTTTATTCGTCGTCGTCGACGTCGTTGTTGTTGTTGTACTTGTTGTTGTTAGCCGTTTCGCGCGCACATTAAACGCTGCCATCCTCGCCGCACAGATTTGAATATGCTAGACTTGAGTTGAAGTTTCCTAAACCAGAAAAGTTTTTCCTTTAATTTTAATGTAACTTTTGCTGCATCCTGACTGGATAGCGTCGCTGTCGTTCCGTCGTTCATTCGTTCGTTCGGTGCGTTGTGCGCCTTAATTACTTTTTTGACATTTCATAAATTATATCAAAGTTCGTTCTCTTTTTCTTTAGACTCGGCGTTAACGTTTTTGAAATGCACGTTGGAAAATATGTCACAAAAGTAGTAAAAGTACACCCCCGCCACCCCCAACGCTCTCTTTGGGCGCCTCCTGTGACTTAGCGAAAGTTTGTGAAATTTTATTTTTGTGTGCGAGTGTGTGCGTGTGTGTACAAAATGTATGTTATTTCATATTGAAATGTTTTTGCGCAGAGAATTTAAGCACTGAAACATCAAAACATGTCACACAAAAGAAAATATTTATCGATAAATTCACGAATTTATAAGGAAACGTTTACCGTCACAATTGGTTCGTTTTAGTGTGGTTCTAAATTCAAGAGCAAACATTTCATATTATTTTACTTATGAGTCACTAACTAGTAAGAGAATTAACTATGCTGAAGCTCAAATACGATACACCAAGTGGTTTGTATTAATTCTGTCTCTATTATAAGTGGGCGGGTCTTATTTTCCGATTTTGTCCAATTGTGTATTTTACCGCAAAAAAGAGGAGGAGTTTGCCAGCCTAAGTGGGTCTCTTTTCAAGAGACGGGCATTACAACCTAACCTAACTTAACCTTGTATGAAAAGTCGGATTAGTTTTTGCCCAATCTTGCTTATCATAGAGCATACCGAAATGCAAGCCGATTGTTCTCAAACTACGACTGTAATCGCTTGGACAGACGGACATCGTTAAATCGACTCAAATTGTATTTAGATTTATTGTTGATTTCGTTGTTTTTCCCGTCTGCACAGATTGAATCTGGAAGTTGATTGATTTTAAAATGAAGTTTTGTTTAATATAGAAAATTTATTAACATTTTTTAAGAAAAAATTAATATTATTAAAACAATCAATAAATGCACATTTAAAAACATAATAAAAATATTCCAATAATTTAATTTTTAGTTATCTGGCAATATTAAATCGCTCAAGCGATACGTACTTCACGGGTTGAGTTAATTTCTTGTTCTTTCTTCAGTAAGCTTTTAGAATGTTTTAACAAGTTGTGAGATAGCCCAATTTGCATTCAATATTTTTAGCATTTTGTTGTTGTTGTTGCTTTTTTTTGCACATAGTTTTCTTGGGCTTAACTTCAATTTCTGGCTGTGGTTTTGCAGCTGCAGCTTTTTTGAGTTATATGCAAATTTGACTGGCTA
Organism: Suillia variegata; assembly: GCA_949127995.1. Classification (NCBI taxonomy): domain Eukaryota; kingdom Metazoa; phylum Arthropoda; class Insecta; order Diptera; family Heleomyzidae; genus Suillia; species Suillia variegata. Next base: position 8,647,046 of record OX421843.1, on the reverse strand, counting down.
TGCAATTGTGGGTGTATTTGTGTGAGTGTGTACGCGTGTGTATGTGTGTGTGCGTAAGTGAGTGTGTGTGTGAGTGAGTGCATATGCATATGCATGCAGATACAATTTTCTACTTCATCTAACGACACTTTACGGTTTGAGTGTCATAATCCTTAACGTTTTTTTTTTTCGTTTCCTCCCATTTTTACCCTTTTTTTCGCAAGCGTATAAGATGCGGCACACAATGCGAGTCTTTTTTTTAATGTCTACTTCTGTGTGTGTGGGGGAACGTTGCCATTTTTATTGCATATTTTTTTATTCTTTTTTTCATGTGTGCTTGTGTGTTGGTTGGGTCTAACTATTGCAACGTTTCTGCTTTATTTTCGTTGGGTTTTATTTGTTTTATGAGTTCTTCCGATATGCCGGTTTGTTTGTTTGTTTGGTTGTTTGGTTGGTTAGAATATCCTTTTGTGTTTTTATTTAAAATTAAATTTTCCATCAAATCGAAAATATGTTTTGAAAAAATACTTTTATTGATACAATTGCCTTTTTTTAATTAGTTTTATTTTAATAAATTTAATAGCCTCAAGCCCTTTATAATAATTTCAGGGTAGCGCAAGTTTAAAGCGGTCTAGCTTGGCATGTTCTGCATTTTTGTTAAAATGTCTTCATAAACTTAAAGATAAGTATGGACGAGGGTAATCTGATAAGTTCTAAGCCTACAAAATAAAAATTAAAATGTTAGAAAAGTGTTAATTTATTTCTCAACATATTCTCCTTTAAGCTCAATACACTTGACCCAGCGATGCTCCAACTTCTTCAACTATGACATGAAAAAGACGTTTTCTCGAGGTCTGCAAAGTAGGCTTCCATCGGGCGGTGAGGCTAAGTACTTATCGGACCACTCTCGTATATTCAATTTGTAAGTCTAAAGCTAACGAGTCAGTTATGGTGATTTCTTTTCTAACAACAAAAAGTAACTAAAATATTCTTACAGGCTTAACCTTGTACGAGCATATCGCTTCCATAATTAGTAAAAAAAAAAGTATAATTCTTCTTAAGGTTCAAATACATTTTCACACACTTTTCGCTGATTTTAATAAAGCCATGCCCTGCCATGCATGCTTTCGATTTAACGCCAGCGCTTCCAAGCGTAAATTGTTTTTAAAATTGTAAGCGTTAATATTTTGCTAAGTCATTGTTAATCCTTTACGTGCTGCGTGTGTCGCTTGCAACATTCTGAAAAAGTGCTGACAACTTTTGTTGCAACATTTATTTTCAAAATGCTTTTAAATGTTTACAACTCGCTCGAAGGAATCGCAACTCAGAGTGAAATTAAATTTTGTTTTATGTATGCCTGACCTCAAACAAAAATACATTTTTGCTAAACGAAAAAACAAAAAAAAATTTAACCGTCAGTCACTCTTAGATTACAATTCAATTATCAACAAGACAAGAGGGGGCTGACAAAACCGACGACGACGACGACGAGGACGGTGCGGACGAAGGCGACAAAAACAAGGACAACAGCACGTGTCACCACAAACCGGCAAACTTGCGCGAATTCAAAAACCGACTCTTCCGCCTGGCCCTCTGCTCCTCGAACTTTTATCATGTATAAATCAATCCAACCAACGCCATTTTCCACTCAACTTTTTCAACAATTTTTATGCATTTAATTTAAATGCTAAAACGAACGAACGAACGTACCTAAATTTCGCAAATACTCGCTCACTCGAAAATATATTTTCGCAAAGCCTGAAGCCTAAAGCGGGTTAACTGCCACGGCACGCATACCAACCAAGCACGGCTGAAAATTTCCAAAGTCTTATAGGATAGCACAAAATAGCAGAGAATAAGTAAGGCCAGGCCTCGCCTAGCCTAGCGAGAGTATTGGATACTACACGATGAGAATTTTTTACAATTACAATTGTTAAACGATTAAGCGATATTTTCGATTGCTCATAGCTTCTAAACATCTCGAGACTGTCCACGAAAACTGACGTAAGATTGAATTCTAAAGAAAAACATTTTCTAAATAATAGAAAAAATATATTTTTATAAGAAAGAAATTATAGACAATTTTCTCTGTGTGTGTTGTGGGCGTGTTGTTGGTTTAGATTCGGTTTGGTTGTAAGCTCAGAAATTGCTCGCAAACATTCCGGACGACATTTGCAATTTTGCCTATTTTACTACAGCACAACGTGACATGCATAAATAATTGAGTTTCGCAGTTGAAATTCACATTTCAAAAAGTTTAATTCGCAGAAAAAAAACCAAAACAACAACAACAGTTGTAGCAGCAGCAGAGGCAGCGGAGGAGCACTCAAACAAAAGCAAACCGAACAGGAAACGGAAATGAAATATACACAAGCCTCCAGTTAAACTCCAGGCAAATGGAGAAGATTTTTCCGCATTTTTTTTTTGGGGTAAAACAAAATAAAATAAAAAAACAAAAACAAAAAAATATCGAAAACACAAAAATATATACCGAGCATTTCCTTTATACAAACGAGAGAATCCCTAAGTACGCAGGAAGTCAGGCAAGAAAACAAGGCGGCAGGCAGGCAGGTTGAAGAAACTGAAAGCCAACATATTTTGCACACAAAATCCATCGTGCTAACAGCAGCAGCAGGAGCAGCAGGAAAACCAGGAGAGTCGTCATCGTTCTAGTCAAATTTTACTTATTCTCGCCAATGTATGCACAGTACTTTAAGATTAAACAAAAACGAATTTATCCAGTTTAGTTTTATTATTTCGCTTATTCTCTTGAAATCGAAATGAAATTCGGTCAATGAAAATTTAAAATCATCATTTTGTATCTCGAACGAAAAGCAACTCGATAGATTCGTGTGCAGGCGAAATCGTCTTGGATTGAGATTTTGTAATTTCTATTTAATACTTAGATAAGTGTTCTTGCCTACTTAAAAAATTCACAAATTGTACGTTATCGAGACGTATCAGCAATTATCGTTTGGTTGCTGTAAACGAGTTAGAAACTTTTAAATCGCGAACGATAAGTCTTTAAAATGGAACGAACATGATGCTGTATCGACAAAAAATTCTCGATTGGGCATTTTTAAAAGTGGCCAAAGTACGTTGTAATTCATTTATGAGAAATAAAAATATATCACATCATATCGAAGTACCGTGCAACGTGTCGCCGGATGTGCTGCTGCTGCTGCCGCACAAGGATATTCCGAATTATAACACACACAGTCGATAGGTCGTTCTCGGTCGGTCACGCAAATCTTTCAAATGATGAATGTGCAAAAAAAAAATATAAAAAATGTAGAGAAAAATTTCAACAAACACGTTATTCGGATTCGTGTCCGTGTTCGTATTCGAAGAGTTGGAAAAGCGCTTAAAGAAAATATGACTGTCAATTAATCATCATCATTTCGAATTTAATGCCGCTTCGCTACTTATGTCTGGCAGCATAGCACGGTCGATCGGACGGTCGGTCGGTCAGGCAGGCAGGCAGGCAGACATTTGGCATACATTCCCTTCTAATAAAGATTCAACATTCGTTAGATACATTCATTCGTAGATACTTACGAGTATTTCGTATTTTGAGGAATTACTTTATTTTCATTTTAATATGAATTTTGTTAGAGTAATAATGATAAATGTGAAAATGTTACAAAAGTATTACTACAACTAATAACAATTAACTTTAAGTGCTTTTCTAACAACACTCAAAAGAAAATGGCTACCGGAAACCAGCGTCAACGCAATAAAATGTTTATTATCGGTTTCTTACATTCAGTTCTCTGAGTGTACACATTACAATGTAATTGAATATTTATGCATGAAATAAGCTGAAAATCAAACGACGACAAATTCACATACCGACCTATGCAAATGACCTCAACTTTTGCTGCTGGATGCCCCATAAAAAAAGGTCAAAGAAATTTCCACTTATTTGCTACCTTTTGCATACGATATTCTCCAAATGTTGAGATGATAACTTTTGCCACAATATTGTGCTAAAATAACTCTGAGAAATCTTAATATTTATACAGCAAATGCCAAATGAAAGAAACTATTTTTAAAAGCTGTCATTTGATGCTTAGCTTGGCAGGATTTTTAACAAGAGCTCAGCATGAGCGGTTGTAAATTATAGAGAACTCTTAAGAGTTGCAAGCGCCATTATTTTCGAAACACTTTTGATATGCACATACACAACGCTTACACAGAAAGAAATTTAATCTACGAGTATATAAATAGTTTTCTATTTTATACAATTCATTTCACATTTAAAATTCCACACACAATTGTTTTTGTATTTATGACAACCAACGTTATTTGGAAATTACAAAATGTTTTTCACTCAGTTCATTTATATGATAAATTCTTATTACTTTATAGATTCATATAATCAAATTGTACTAGAACGGACAGATGCAAGATGATTGTTAATACTATTTGAAATTGGGTTTGATGATCCAAGTCCAATATTCCGCATATACGAAAACGCAATTTAGCACAGGAACACAAAGCAGCGAATTTATTCAGCTGCAAAAAACACAAACAAATAATAGAAATACATTTTTGGAATCACTACAACAAACTCACTTCATCTCTCAAGTGCACATCCAAATTTCTCAATTCATCAAACTTCTTCAGAATGCGGAAAGTTTCTTTTGATTCCTGCTGAGCCAGATAGCATGCGTGCATTACTAGCCAAAAATGGACGCTATTAGTTAAAATAACTTGGGCATATAATACAATCAGACAGTAATTTGTGGCCCAAATCTTGCCACCAACAAAAACACAAATAAAAAATAAACGCTCCAAATCTACGCAGATCAGTACGGCGATTGTCAGCAAAATTTGGTATTCAAATATCAGCATCAGTTGTTCGCTTAGTTTAAGCAATCTCAGATAAATTCCCATCATGGCATTTATTTCATCTGCCAAAGAATATTCTTGGTTGCTGTTCTTCTGAATTAGTACCCCAAGTTGGGTTTGGTTTAAGATTTCATCAAGTCTTTGGTTGAGCATCCAAAAGTGTTGGTATATATGGATAACAGCGAAATGAAATCGATCTTCCATTAAATTCATGACAACGTTAAATATACAAAAAACACAAATTGAGTAATAATGAATTGGTTGAGTTGGGTGACTTAGCATGAAAAGTTCGATGAAGTCAGTAATGATATTAACTAAGTAGACAAAGCGCTTCCAAAAGATGTTATTGACAAACGTTGTACAATTCGAAGTTTTATTAAAATAATTTCGCTTTATGGAAAAAATTTCGTTGAATGTCTGTTGAGTTCGACGGAATTCCGAACAGTTTTTAAAGAATGATACCAAGTTCAATACTACAATACACAAAATAGTTGTTGAGCTTATAAATATGTTAAAGGGTTTCAGTGTATAAAATTCGTCGGAATAAGCGTGTTGAATAGCGATCGGTATATTTGAGAGAAAAATTATCGTCATTGCGATATTAACGATAATGCTATAAAATGTGAGCGATTTGATTTCTTTTGGAGTGCGTCCACTTGTGTTAAATTGAAATGGCAACACGCCCAGATAAATCGAAGAAACTATCACGGATTTAAGCATGAGATTTGTGAATTTCGACATGTTGCGAAGCGTATTAAATGTTGTTAATGCTCGTTTGAGATACACTCGAAGACTGGTTCCAACACAAGTTTGTCATACATTTGACTGATAGACAAAAACGTTTTGCATTACTTTTTCATTCTTTTGTGTAATTTCTCTAGAGAGCTGTAATTGTAAACTACTACTTTACTTTTTGTAGTTTATCGAAAAGTTAAATTTAATTATTTAATAAAGCTTTCAGTCAGCTAAAAGCTCTTGAAATCAAATCAAAAGCATACTATCTATTAGTGACTGCTAGATTTAGTAAAATGTCGTTATCATTAAAACGTTAAATATGGAAATTGAATTGATTATCTGCATTGGAACTATTTTAGTTAACTTTTTCCACATAGAAAAGGGTGATTTGAATGGATGTTGGGCGCGGTTCTTATTCGAAGCTCTAAATATTGAATTTGAACGGGATATCTGCACTGAAACTATCCATGAGTTTCTGGCCTTTTTCGACGAATTTGCTCTCAGATGAAAGACGCCATTCTGAAGCTTGTTGACTGGTTTCCATATCAAACTCGTAAACCCATGTCTCATCACCAGTTACAATGCGTTTTATGAATGTGGGGTCGGAATTGACTTGTTCGTGAAACACAAAAGGTTAAGCGGCTATCTCTCTCAAAGTTTAATCACGATTTTTAGTCAACATTTCCTTCAAATCAGCGATGTTAACTTCAGTTGTAGACGTCGATGGCTTTTGAATGCACTGTAACATTCACATGCACGTGTCTTTGATAAAGTCGATTCACAGTAAGTTTTCTGTAACATTTTCAGCGATTCGGAAAAAGAAATTCTATTTGCAATGCAAAATTTGAGACAAATTCTTTGCTCGATTCTTTTATCCATTGCAAAAATCGCTACACACACTTGACAAGACAGTTGAGCCAACTAAGCGACAAAAATAATTTCGACAACCCCTTTAGCAGGCTTTTCAAATGATCAATTCCCGAGACAGAATGTACATATATGGTCAGACATACCACGCCTTATTTTGAGCGTTACAACTGGAAGTGCTTGCAATTGACGAAAATTTGTTTTTGGCCATGCCAACTTAAAACGATTTTTCTCGAAGATGAAATAATATGTTGCAATTTTATTCTAGTCAAATATTTCACCAAAATTGTTAGAGACGATGATTAATAAATTATTTTTAATACTATTATAGATTCATATAATCAAATTGTACTAGAACGGACAGATGCAAGATGATTGTTGATACTATTTGAAATTGGGTTTGATGATCCAAGTCCAATATTCCGCATATACGAAAACGCAATTTAGCACAGGAACACAAAGCAGCGAATTTATTCAGCTGCAAAAAACACAAACAAATAATAGAAATACATTTTTGGAATCACTACAACAAACTCACTTCATCTCTCAAGTGCACATCCAAATTTCTCAATTCATCAAACTTCTTCAGAATGCGGAAAGTTTCTCTTGATTCCTGCTGAGCCAGATAGCATGCGTGCATTACTAGCCAAAAATGGACGCTATTACTTAAGAAAACTAGTGCATATAATGCAATCAGATAGTAATTTGTGGCCCAAATCTTGCCACCAACAGAAACACAAATAAAAAATAAACGCTCCAAATCTATGCAGATCAGTACGGCGATTGTCAGCAAAAGTTGGTATTCAAATATCAGCATCAGTTGTTCGCTTAGTTTAAGCAATCTCAGATAAATTCCCATCATGGCATTTATTTCATCTGCCAAAGAATATTCTTGGTTGCTGTTCTTCTGAATTAGTACCCCAAGTTGGGTTTGGTTTAAGATTTCATCAAGTCTTTGGTTGAGCATCCAAAAGTGTTGGTATATATGGATAACAGCGAAATGAAATCGATCTTGCATTAAATTTATGAAAACGAGAAATATACTCCAAACACAAATTGAGTAATAATGAATTGGTTGAGTTGGGTGATGTAGCATGAAAAGTTCGATTAAGTCAGTAATGCTTCTAACTAAGTAGACAAAGCGCTTCCAAAAGATGTTATTGACAAATGTTGTACAATTCGAAGTTTTATTAAAATAATTCCGCTTTATGGAAAAAATTTCGTTGAATGTCTGTTGAGTTCGACGGAATTCCGAACAGTTTTTAAAGATTGATACCAAGTTCAATACTACAACACCAAACATCGTTGTTGAGCTTATGATTATGTTAAAGGGTTTCTGTGTATAAAATTCGTTGGAATAAGCGTGTTGAACAGCGATCGGTATATTTGAGAGAAAAATTATCGTCATTGCGATATTAACGATAATGCTATAAAATGTGAGCGATTTGATTTCTTTTGGAGTGCGTCCACTTGTGTTAAATTGAAATGGCAACACGCCCAGATAAATCGAAGAAACTATCACGGATTTAAGCATGAGATTTGTGAATTTCGACATGTTGCGAAGCGTATTAAATGTTGTTAATGCTCGTTTGAGATACACTCGAAGACTGGTTCCAACACAAGTTTGTCATACATTTGACTGATAGACAAAAACGTTTTGCATTACTTTTTCATTCTTTTGTGTAATTTCTCTAGAGAGCTGTAATTGTAAACTACTACTTTACTTTTTGTAGTTTATCGAAAAGTTAAATTTAATTATTTAATAATGTTTTCAGTCACCTAAAAGCTCTAGAAATCAAATTGACTTTAAACTATTGTCACATTTAATTAAAATAATGTCGATATGTCTCCTGCAATCTCGAATATGAATTTAAATAGAAATTAGCGAACTATCTATTACCCAGCAAGGAAATCTACTGATTTAAAACAAGTGACGATAGTTTGCTAGACCGATTTTTTTTTTAGCTTGGACGTTTCTGAAAAATAATTCAATACGTAATCGATTTTTTTTTAGCAATTTACGTACATTTAGAATATCCGAGGGTTGAGGTGTGACCCACAATTGCACAGACGTTTGCTCTTGCTGACGAAATTTGTGTTTTAATTGAATTGCCATTTTGAGGCCATGGCTTCAGTTCATCTAAGAAATCTGATCGAAAGCCGTCTACACTATTTGGCTTTGCTTTTCCTTTTGCAAGTTATTTTCCATGCCGGAGTATATTAAGTATTCATTTCATTTTTTTAATAAAATTATCTTTTCATTTTTCACTTTTTTCTTCTTATATTTCTTTTACTAAATAAACTAGTTTTTCGGCATTGCCTTTTTAATTTCACAACACTTATTAGCAATTCTTTTTTTCTTTTGACTGAAATCAGATGTTTTGCTAATGCCCAGGGAGCTGCGCAAAAGTTGCGAACGGCTTTAAATCGGCGACTCGTCGCCGCTGACGACTTTCAACCTTTGCAAATGTCGAAATATAATTTTTCGTTCTTTACCGATAATTTTTAAGTCTTCGACTTAAAATTTTTTTTAAAACATTAATCAATACAAATATGAATGTATTTGATTGTTTATCTCTCAGTAACTATCTAGAATTTTTAAACATGACGTTAATTGAAATAATTAATGTGTGTATTTTGTTGATTTTTGATTTGTTGCATACAAATCAAAACTTTGCTAAATCAACAATTGTGTTTCAAGTATTTGTTTTATTTTTATTTTATTTTATTAGTTGACTCTTTTGCTAAATGTTGCGTGTGTTGTTTTCATAACTAGTAAAATTGTTGCCAAGAAAATTTAAGCCTGGCATATTAAATTCTTTTATAAACTTGTTCGTACTTGTTTTAGCCTAACTGACAGTTGATGTACAAATTTACTTACATTTATATTTGATTTTATCCGGTTGAAGTCTTTCAATAAAGCTTTTGAATAATTAATATTGACAATTTTAAGTCATTCTTCATTCTTTTTTGGACATTTTTCTTTTAATAAATGTTTTTTTTTAAGTTTTCTTAACGAATTCCTAATTTGAAATTTAAAATGTTCACATTCTACAAAAGTTTAAAGTTTTGACCAACAAATGCATTTGAAAAGAAAAAAGAAAACAATAAGAAAAAAAACTTCAAAGCATTTTACCAAAAGACACACATACACACCGGAAGTGATCACATACACATACATAACTAAAAAAAAGCGGATAGTGAGAGCTATTGCCAAAATCATAAAGAAAGGAGGGAAGGAAGAAAGAAAGAAGAAACACCACACAAAATCCAAACCGAAACCGAACAAAAGCCATCAAAGTTGTAAGTATAAGGCTCAGATGCGTTGCACAGATAAAGCACATTTGTTGATAGGAATTCTTTAGTGCTCGGTGTTAAAATCAGACAAAAGATACGTACACACACACGCATACATACGCAATACATCGAGAAGAGTACTTGAAAATGCAAAAAAAAAAAAAACGAAAACGAAAATAAACTACAATACAATAAAAATGCTTGAAACACTAGAAAAGAAACAACTGGCATAAAACAAAACACAACAAAACAGAAGAGAAAAGAAAAGCCTGCTGAAATTGTTGCCGGAAGATTTGCTTAAAATATTGTAGTAAGAGAACACAAACCAAGACGATGATGCTGATGCTGATGGCAAAAGGAAACGCATTAAAGTTTTGCAGGCGGCAGTAGCGAGTGTACAAATGAAGAATGATTTGAGGCGCGCAGATGGCGCAGCAAGCGAGCAAGCAAACGAGCGAGCGAAGCACTTGTGTAATGTATCTGTTGCAACATAAAATACAATTTCCCGCAAAGTACACTCAAAGGCAGTTCTAATATGTTTTAAAAACTCAAGAGTATTTGTTGTATCTTCAGAATAAAAACATAAAACTTCACAATTAACATATTTGCCTTGCGATACTTTTCAGGAGTCTGCAGATTTTTATATGAAAATTTTGGTTCAATACAAATTTTGTATTTATGACATTACGCCAGCCAGTTGAGTTGAGAGGGGTATCAATTGAAAGGGAATTTAATTGAAAATCAGAAAAAAAATTAAAAAAATTAATAAATGCAAAGAGCAAAAACAAAGTATTACGCATTTAAAAAAAATGAATTTATATTAAACTGAGGAACTTTTAATCAAAAATCAATAAATCTAATTTTACCAAAATGTATTTTTTTATGATGTATGTTAGTAATTAAGTTAATGATAGTCTCCGGCTGACTCCATACTTGGTATTATACAAAATCTTCTAAGTTTTTAAATCGGAAAACTTTCAATGTGTCCTTGGAAAACGTAAAAAATTGTAATTGGCAAAAATCTTTGTAAGCGGTTTATTGTTAAATGAATCTAAACGTCATTCAAAACAAACATTTTGTATACAAATTTTACAGAACCAACATTTTCATAACTAAATCCGACATTTAAAAATATTTTTTTCGCAATTCGTGAACTTATTAAAATCGACATTTTCTGTTTTTGATTTAAAGTTCCTCGGTTTGTTTTAAACAAAACTTATTTGTTTAAAACTAAAACGTAAAATTTTCTTCTGGTGCAGACCGCTTGGCTGAACATTTTTACGTTGCTTTGGATTTTACGGATACTTCGTTCAACCCGAAATTAAATTAAGTATCTACGGCACAGCATAAAACGCAGCAAAACGAAAAAATTGCGTTACAAAAACAAACAAACAAACAAACAAACCAACAAATAAACATTTTTGTTTTAAAGAAAATGTTAACCAAAAGTGGACAAAAATGGACATATGCCGTCAAACCGCTAGAGCCTGACGCCCGCCCACAAAAACAGCCGCCGCCGAGTGCGCTAAAGTAATTCCACAGCTGGCTGCGCTGCAGGAATTTTCATATCGGCAGCGGGTTTTATTTTGTGTCCGCCTGGCTGGGGTGGCGGTGGTGTGCTTTTAAGAGGTCTTTTCATTAGTACGACAGAAATACAAAAACAACAGCAACATCAGCATCAGCATACCAATAAAAGCCAGATTACACCATGTACAACGACAGCAGCCAGAGCAATAAAAATAATTGCAATCCCAGAAGAAGCAGAACAACAGCAACAACGACGACGACAAGAACAACGAAAACAACAACTTAAGCACATCTTTTAACATTTTACATAGTTATTTCAAGAATTTATTTTTTTGTTTCGTTTTTTTTTTTTTGGTCGATTCTACCATGGCCACTTTTGCTTTTGCTTTGGTTTTACTTTTACTGCGCGCGCCGCTGTAATATGACATTTACTTCATTGCTGCCTTTTAGTGTTTTCTTCTTTCGCTTCTTGGTCGCATTGTAAATTGATATTTTCGTAGTTACCGCCGCTGGAATCGCCGCTCTTGTAATGACCATAATCGCTAAAGCAGTGCAGCAGCCATGCAGCCATTACTTAACCAAAACAGTTAAGTTCAACAAACCCTTTTTTCTTTTTCTTTTTTTTTTTCTTCTGTCTGTTTTTGTCTGTTTGCAGGGCGAACTCTTCTTTTGCGTGGAATTGTGAGATATTAATTTTTATGTTGACATTTGCTTTTGCCGAGGAGCGTACGATCTGCCGTCGCCTCGCTATGGCAACAGATGCGGCGAACTTTCGTTCGAAAGTTGTTTTTAGTTTCGGTTTTTTTGCGCTACAACCCGCACATTTAAGCAAACTTCAACTAAAGCTAATGAGGTTTCTTAAGGATTGGTACAGTGTTATTTTTTTAAGAATTAATAATAACGAAATACTTTAAAAGTTACCAACTTAAAGGGAACCTGATGCTGTAGCATCACAATGGGCTTAGGCCGGCCTAAGTGTGTTGGACTGCCACTTACGCAAGTCTCCAAAATGCACCCATGATGAATAAGAAATTTTAAATTTTTCTTCATTTAATTCCGAGTGAACCTCTGGTTCTAAAAAACGCGCTTGTCATAAAAATGTCAATTTATACCTTTTCCCAAGTGGGATTTAAATATTATTTTTTCTAAACGCCGCGAGAGTGCTGAAAAGTCAAATGCACTTAACCAATCAAACTTTTATGAAATTATTAAGTTTGTCATTGAAGTTGTTTTGAGTTCGACATATAAACCAGTTTTTAAAACTTCAGCCATTAAAATCTAGGGTAGGGTACATGCTAAAGTCGGCGCAGACCATCCAGCAGTATCCCTACTGGCAGTGTTACGTTTGTAATTTAAGTCAACCCGAACATGTGTTGGTGTCAAATTTGTCATTTCTCTCCTATGGAGGGGAGGGGGCGAAAGATACAGCATGGTTTCGGTTGAAAACACCAACAAGTGTTTCAATATGAAAAAAGATGTTGTTGTCGAAATTGCTTACGACGAATTACAATTTCATCTAAAAGTTTATTTGCTGTAAAATATGTCTTGTTGTTGGTTTTTGCTTTGTTTCCCAAACATTTCATAGATACTTTCTTGTACTCCATATAAAATATTAAAGTTCATGTGCGTTCTCGAGGGTTATTTTAAAAATTCCCTCTTTTTTAATAGCTCGAATGTCGTATGGAACCGAATAAAGACTTGGCTCTACTTCGAGAATATGAGGACACGAAAGCTTCATAGAACATTTCCTGATTGACATTTTATTATGCAATAATTTCCATGCTAATAATTTGCCTAACTAAATCACAGTTTTGACATAATTTTTTGCCAATCAGAAATTAGAATTCCTTAGTCAATTGTGCCGACTTCCTGTTGAACAAAAGCGATCAAGCTTTAATATTGTATACCACCGAAAAGGAAACGGAAACGAATATATTCGAATACTCGTTGGCACTCAATTCGATGATTGACTTTATCGAGTGTTAAAATGGCGCTCATAACCCTCAAAAGCGATGTCATTTATTTCCGATGGCGCTTCCTAAAATTAATACGCTCGCTGCTCGTAATAGCGACGCCGACCGCTTTTGCCTTTTTAAGTCAGTCAGGCAGTCGTTGAAATAAACATGCTGAATTAATGTCGAAAACGACAACGCTGACGATGACGATGACTATGACGATGGTGATTCGACAGTGCAGCAGCAGTCGCGCAGTCGGAGCACCACGCAATGAACAAAAGAATTGTAAATGTCAAATTGATTGCGCTGTCAAATGAAGCGTGAAACGAAGCAAACTAAGTACTAGAAAAGCAGTCGCTCGTTTTTTTTTTTCTTTCTTCGCTTTATTAGGGAAATTTAAGAGAATTATTAAGCTAAATAAAGAAACCTCGGGAGAAGCAGAAACTAAACAAAAGAACAAGCAAAAAAAGAAAACAAAAAACAAAAAAAAACGCCAAAGTAATTCGCAAAGAAAATGCCAAGAAAATCGATTTTCATGTTATTTGGCATAATAATGAAATGCCGCCATTTAAATAAAAATGGCCGCGCGCGCGTTCGTTTGCAGTTCGTTTCGTAAGCCAAGTACGAGTATACTGGCGCGCAGCAGAGGGGGTGGAAGGGCGGGCGATAAAATAGAAAATAACTTCTAATAAACGTGAATAAGTTCAAAGTACTGTTTGCCTGATTACGTACAACGGAGACAACGGAGACAACGACCAAACGCCACAGGATCTGAAATGTATGGAGCAGCAAAGGCAAACGATGGAACCAACACGAACAAACGAACGAACGAACGAACGAACGAACGAACGAAAAACGAAGAACGTCAAACAAATGACATTTTCATAAGCAATATGGCTGTTAATGTCAATTTACTGACACAGCATGAATTTGTTTTGAAACACAGTCACTCACATACACAAGCACACAACGTGCGCTACAGACAATACACCTAAACAAATTTAACGTGTGTAAAGCAGATTTATCGGTAAGAATCTCATACATACATAGAAACACACTTAAGAACTATTATAAAATAATAAAATTATTCTTTATTTTGCAATTTTAAATTTCGAATTTTTCGTATTCGTTTTTTTGTTTTTTTTTGAGTGTATGATGCTGTCAATTTCATTTTCATATTTCAGCATGTCAATAAACCCAAGTCACCACCAACATTACCATCATTCTCCAAGCTTCCCTCTGCAAGCAAAAATAAATGAAAAAAAAAAAAACACAACAACAACATTATAAACAGTGACAACACCCCACCCCCGCCCGCCCGCTTGTTCTCATAAATGGTTCTACCACAGCAGCAGCACAGTGGGAGGTATTCGAGCTTATCGAAGGGAATTCAAGTTGAACAGAAGCAAAAGCGTTTTGTAATTTAAACTTTTGCTCGATTGTGTTTGTCTAAAAAGTTCAATGAAGCCAATATTGTTTGTTGTGTTGTTGTGGCTGTTGTTATTGTTACTGTTTGTTTGTTTGTTTGTCGTTGAAGCCGAGAAGAACGTGTCCAGTTAAGAATTTAATTCAATTAATTTTCAACATAACCTCGAAACCCACAAAAGTAAATATATGAAATATGAAACTTATGAATTCACCACAAAACCATACAAAGAACGAACGTTCATGTGGGACGAGGGGATGTGGGGATGTGGGAGCGCGTGGCATGAATCACATTTTCATTTAATAAACTTCAAACAGTCGACATTTTGTGTGCGGTTAGATTGCCAGTTGGCCGTTGTTAAGGCAGTCCCATAGTCTTCCGCACACACACGCACACACACACACAGCGAAGATGAACCCAAATAGATACGGATATCAACAGCGTGAATCTAATAAATTTACGAAAAGGGCAAATTTTCACGTGGATGCCAAACGTTTTGCATCCGACTTCAAAGGGTTTCCGTACCTCGCTTTCGACTTGGATTGAAAGTGCTTTCAAATTGATTAATTGTGGTAATATATAAGCCCGAGCTTAGCAAACGATTTGAATATCTGGCACACAGCGAGAAAATTTCAGAAATTGAGAGATAAATTGGAAATGTTGTCGCGAATTTGTAGTAAAAATAAAATTCCTACTATTAATAGCTGTCAAATGAGTTTATTATCTGTCAAATAAAGTACCTTTACTTTAAAAAGGAAATTTATTTAGATATCTTTGTAAGAGCAGCAAAACTGTTTAGTGACCAAATTGGTTAAGCTGTTCATAAGGAAGTCGTTTGTTTAAATTCCTGATAAGTTGATATTTAGCTTCTGAGATTCTCAATAGTACATATGAAACATGTCTCAGCTTTTCTTCCCTATAGTGCCTCTTTTCTAAAAATATGTCTGGAGTCGCGTTTCTTCTCCAGTCTTCCATCATTTTTTATTATAAAATTATATCTGGTCATTGTTAATTTATTACTGCTAATGCTCCGTGTAAGTGCAAATATAGCCAGGTAAGGATATGCTAAGGAACAGAATAAATTCACCACAACACTGAGGCGACCTGGTTGTGTGCTTCTTTAGATTGTTAGCACAAAATCTTGTCTTGCACGATTTTCTTCGAAGTTGCCTTGGCACACGTATTCAAGTAATTTAAGTTTTCCACAGAACTTTGACTTTACTTCAGTCCGTCATATACTCGTCGTACACACCGTTTATACCCCTGTACGGCTTACATAGAGACAACTGCTCAGAAAACTCACCACGTTCCCGGTTGAGTTTGCGTGTTTCGTTTCCATTAATTATGTTGTTCCCTGATGTTGTTACAACTTGACCAGAACAAAACGGAAGGAATTTACCATTTAAACCTTACGTGCAGCTGAAACTTTTTCTCGCATTCGGGTTTGTTTTTTTCGTCTGTGTGCGTGTGTGTTTGTTTGTGTGAATGTTGTGTTCACTATCCCAACTAACCCCTCTTCTCTAATTTCTTCAGGATGAGTTTAACTTTTAATTGGATTCAACGCATTTAGCGATTTATTCGGTTCAGTACGATACGGTGCGGTGCGGTTTGTTGTAATACTCTCGTAGATGTACACTACACAAATGTGTAGAGTACCTACTCGTACTCGTGAGTGACCGTGTCTGTTACAGCACGCGGTGGTCATCAGTGTTACTTCACGTTAAGTACTGTTTCTTTTACTGCTCTACCGCAGCGAACTGCACTTTAAGGCAATCAAGCCAATGTTCAGGGCTGGGTCTCTATCTGCTGGATAATGTGTGGTATCATGCAGCACTGTGTTACTTTGGCAACACTAAATGCGGGCAGTTAATTTGGCAGTAAATTAGCGTTGTTGAAATGAATAATTGTGGTAGGTTTCAAGGGGGGAATTAACTTTGCAGTGGCATTCCTTTAGTATGTTAAAGCGATGTTTGTAAAAATTTCTCTTCAAGTTCGGTATGTAAAAACCAGCAAAAAGTTTAAAATTTAAGAGTTTTTATATGAAACCTTTTATTGGGCTACTGACCCGATGACGCGCATTGAGGAAGCCATCGATTTCGGTTGCCAAACTAACACTAAAGCCTACTTAAATCTTCGGAAAACATTATTTAACCCTTTCGATATCGTCAACTTCTCAACAAGAATTAACTAGAACTCATTTATGTGCCAGACCCACCCAAGGACATAAAACTGGCGACAGCATAGAACACAACGCGGAGCAGTCAGTTAGAAATGAAGGAACGACCCTTTTGCATATAGAACCCAACGAAAATTAATGTTGCTGCTTTAAAAAAAAAACAAAATTACCATTTAACAAAAGTACTGTCCAAAAAAGGAAGAAAGAAACGAGAATAAATAACGAACAACGAAAGGATTAAAATCGGAACATTTCACTTTCGGCAAGAAGAAGAAGAAGAACAACAACAACCAAGTTCCAATCTGTAACAAAAATACGGAAATGAAAAGAAAACGAAAACGAAAAAGAAAAACATTTAAACATTTCATGTTTGTGTCATGTTCGCCTCAACTTTTCTTCATTTTCATGTTTTACATTTTTTTGTTTTTGCAATTTTTTTTTGGAGAATAAAATAACCACAAAGCAGGAAAAACTTGACTCATATATCAAAATCAAAAAGCTGGAATCCCCTTGTACTAGAAAATTGTTCTTTGGTAGAACAACAACAACAACAACAACAACAACAACAACAACAACAACAACAATTTCTTTGTTTCGCTGCTGGGAAGGCGCAAACGCTTCGCCTCTGCTTTAATGGGGTTAAAATGAAATGGAAATAAAAACAAAAGCGCCACTTCTATTAGAGGGCGCCCGGGGGGTGCTTCGATGTCGCCTTTGTATGTTAGTACGGAGAGAGACATTAGCATAAAACTATATCGTGTAGTTTTGCTTCGAGCATTTCGACTTTTCGCATTCATACGATTCAGACGATCATATGGCAAAAAGAAGTTGTATTGTCGCTTGGCATAGATTGGTATAGCTCAGTGGAAATGTATTAAAAGTCAGCGTTTTATTGCAGCACATTCGCATTTATGACTCGACAATAGGATTTCCACTAAAATAAAGTGTTTATGTTCCGGATTTGCAAGAGCGGGCGGGTGAAAGTAAGAGTAATGATAAATTCACTGTTTGCTTTGTTGTTGGGAAGACAAAGCTGCCAGTTGATTTAATTTTATCGAAAACGAGTTTAAACTTTTTAGGTTAATGTATTTCTAAAGGAAAGTCAATGTTTCAATGTCAAATCACGACTTTGTTTCATATTGTAATTTGTTTAGTACAAACAATGTCATTAGTTTGTATAAATAAACCCAGAGGAAAAACCAAAAAAGGAATTTTTCTAAAGTGTCCTGCGAAAGAGAAGACAATGTTAAGAACTTATTTTGGAAATACATTTGATAGTGAAATTTGTAATAGTAAACCAGGTTTCCATAACCGGAAATAAGTAGGTTTTTTTTTTAATAATAGTCGTGTCCGGGTATAGAGAAAACCCAAACTTTTACATGGAGTTCTCTAAATAGTGAACAATCGGAATGCGTTTCAAAATTTGTTTCACTATTTGGAGGTTAGTGAATACAATTTTGAAAGCAACTTCAAGCAGATAGCAATAAAAAACACAAAAAAAAAATGTACTGATGATGCACTGCGAAGTCTACGTGAAAAAGTGGTCCAAAAGTCAATTTCTGAACTCAAGAACAACAAATATCCACCTTGAAAGAGTGAAGAACCCGGGTATATTGAGCAATCCTTTCTAAATTTAGTTGCCTATTTCCAGGCACGACTGTATTTATAAAAGCTAGATTACTTGTACACTAGAAAATGTTTGCGGCAAGCAACTTTTAATTGTCAAACCTAAAACTTTTATTCTTAGCAGTTTAGATTTTATCCGGGCTTCTTTTGACACTCTCAAATTTAATTTTATTTAATTAATCCTCAGCCAACTTCACGTTTTCAAAATAGAATTGCGAACCAATATGAAACTGTCAATACAGGCGGGCCTATGCTCCTCTCCTTGTCTGTTCCTTCACACTTCCACAAACTCGTTAGTTGCGCACGTTTAGTTGTCGAGTGTAAAAAGGGAATTATTAAGAAAATTTAATGGAACCATCTCGGTTCAAACATTTAATTTCTAGTTTCTGCCTTAAATTCTCATTTTCCAAGTTTTCATTAGAAAATTCCGAAAATTCCGAATCAACAACAACAATAACAACACAAAACATAAACATAAAACAAAGCAACAGCTGTAAATAGTTTCACCTTTCACACTGCATACTCGTATATACACACCATAATGGAGAATTCCCTCATTAGTTACGACCATTTCGAGAAAATCAAATGACCCTTTTTTGCAATAATACACCCCAGCGCTGTTTCAGGTGGGACGACGACGACGAGGACGACCCACATGAGAAATAGCGTGCAAATTATTAATCTCAATTGGACACTAGAATTTCTTCAGGCGTTCAAATGTCAATAAATTAAAACATAGCTTCTTCGGTTCCAGATAAAATGGCAAAAGCAAAGCTAAAACGCTCAACCGTAACCCACCTACTATAGACCAAACGACCAACCAAACGACCAACCGATCGACAGACCGACTGACTGTACTCGTTTTACTAAAGAGGAACATTTTCCAATTTAAAAATAAATTAGGGTGTTACCACGGCAACCGAACCGACGCATGTGTGCAGGAAGGAAATACCTTTTATACCATTTTGTTGCAAAAGCACAAAGTCCTTATTTCGAATTCTGCAGCAACACCAACAACAACAACAACAAACAACAACATCTTTGCCAGTAACAATATATTACCACCTTTATTGCTTACGCACTCGCCTGTCAGAGTCAGCAGCAGCAAGCAGCAGAGGCGTGTGTGCATATGTCACAACGTTTCCATTTCCGTTTCAAAATGGCGCTGCTGACTGCAAGTAACAGTGTTGGTAATTTTTGTTTAGGTATAATGTCAATGCTACTATTCTATTTTAAAGTGTGGAGCTTTAAATCAAAAACCAATAAATCCATAAAAAAACAAATATTATTGTAAAAATTACAAACAAGTGAATACGTCTTCCAAGATAACTTTAAAAATAAGTTTAGATAAAGTTAGATTTTTTTTTAAGAATGTTCGATGTGGATTTTTAATTTGTAAATGTTTAATCTGTCGCTATTTGAAACAATTGTTTTGCATTAATCGGCTTTTGATTTTATAACCTTAATTTTTAAGCGATTCGAACAGTTAACAAAAGAATAAAAATGACTTAACTTCAAGGACCTTTAAGGATCAACAAAAAATTTCGATTTGAAAGAAGAATTTCATTGCATGTAAAATTTTACTTGTAATATGAAACCAATACCAATACTGAAGGACATGTTTGGCGGGCACAAAAAGGTGCGAAAAAGTAGACCAGAGTAGAGTAGCGTCGAGTTGAGTCGAGAGTCGTGAGTCGAGAGTCGCCCCAAATGTCGCGTCATACTTTGTAAGTTTTTATGTGTGAAGTACGAAATGGAGCGCAGGGCATCAGCAGACGAAGTTGCCTCATGTCCCAGTGTAGTAGTAAAACTTTTTTCCGACATTTATTTCGTTTTCCTTTTTCCTTTTTTTTTTGTTTTTGTTTGCGCCCAACTATAGGTGGAAGGTACTTTTCGCTTCGACTTGAGTTTTCCGCTACATTTAAGCGTAGTTTTTAATACCAATTTCCCATTTTTTTTTCCATTTTTTTTTCGTTGAGTACCTTCTGCTGCAGATGTTAATGCAAATGCTTAGTATATTGTTGTAGTTGTGTTGCTTTTGCTGTTGAGTGTCATATGACAACAACAGACGCAACAGTCATTTCGAGAACTTATTTTTATTTTTGTTTTTGTGTTTGTGTTTTTTTTTCTTTCTATTAAGTATAAGTAATCCTTCTAACACTGCGGGGAAAATACCAAAGCAACGAAACACTCATCGCGCGAGTCGGAAACATGTTTTTTATTGCAACTGCAGCCAACTTCGTTGGTAACTTTTTATGAACTTTCATTGCGTAGCGACAACGATGATGACGACGATGACGACGACGGCAACGACGACTCCGCCTGAAATGCAGTGCTACAGAAATTAATGGGTCGGAAAGTGTTGAGCTTAATCATGGCAGGAGGAGGAGGAGGCTTAAATTTTGCGTCATTAGGAGCGTATTGCGAAATGAAGGTAACGTCTGTTACATTCGGCAAGAAGGTACAAATGCGGGATATTGTTTATTATTATTTTAAAAAGTAAAATACTAGATTATAATTATTGATAAAGGAAAATGTCACGAGCGTATTCGAATTTTGTATTATAATTGTAAAGCTAGTTGTTACTTTAAGTAAATAGAACTAAGGAATATTAGTTTAACAACTAATCAAAGATTATATCATGACCGAATTCCGATTCCGACATAATTTGAAAAGTTTACTTGGATGAGCTTCTACTAACAAAAGAACTCTTTGTGATTCAGCATTCCATACCAAATATTGTCAATTTTGTACTCACAATAGGCACACAATATTTCATTGTTATCAATATCGTATTATCAGTTTAATTAAACGATTTGATTTCCTTTATTTCTTTATTAGTAAAATACACAGTTACATTGCTTGTATTGCCCCCCACCCCATTATATTTCGATAAATCTAGTCTTGCCGATGCAGCGCACGCACTACAAAATCAACTTTATCGGAGAAGTATCGCTCAATAAGCTCAAAATTGTCTTCATGCCTCTGGAGGCCTACGTTGGCATCTGCTGTGCACACATAATTCCAATTATTGCAGAACAATATGAACAATCTAATCGTCTTAGCATCTCAATGCACCATATACATATCTATCGTACATACGTACATACATACTCGAAACTACCTGCAATCGTACAAGTACTTTAGTTCAGTCGGAATAAAACTTTGACCAAACAAATTTTCTTCATTAAGATATGAATTCCAAACTGAATTCGAACTTTGGACTGGTGCAGCGTTGACGAGGAGACGTGAAACCACAGAACTACTTAGGCCAGCTAACAACGACGTTGAAGAAACTTTTGTACAAAAAAACCAAAAAAATAAATAAAACAATCGATAAGAATGGCATATGGACAGAGGCAGAGAATGAACTTACAAACGCTTTGGTATGCCATATTGTCAATAGTGACAAACGAATTGAACAACGCACAGTGGAATAGACAAATCAAAACCAAAGGTAGGAATATAATTCAGTTTATGACATAGACATTCTATACCAATGTTCATACTTTATATTTAAGGTCATACCACGATTCCAATGGTTACATATCCAATGGTTACACAAAGGATCTCAAAGTCCGTACAATGGTATGGATATTTAATAAAATAGTTTATCTTACACAATAAATTGTATAACTTAATTTTTATTCTTAATAAAAATTTTAAGACCATAATACAAAACTCTCAAGAAGACCAGATCTTAAGGAACTTTCACAAGAAGTTTCACTGTGCATCCTTCCACAATTTCAAATATCTACGCCGGAACAAATAAAACAGTGGAAACAGCAAAACTAACACCACTGGACGGGACGGGACGGGACGGAATACTATAGAAAAAGAAAAATAATCAAACGTCAAGCAGGATGACAGAGGGGCAGAGGGGCAAGGCAACACTGCTTGAGTTTTCGAGTGCAAATGAGAAAAATATTCCAACCCGCTATCGGGAGACGACAACAAGCACGAAAAGTTGTAAACTGACTTAATGGGTACGAATGAATGTTATCATTTTTCACTTTCACAGCCGACGACGACGACGACGACCAGAGGAAGTGAGACCAACGATAAGCAGCATTTTCTCTGGACATCACAACCACCAGACCGGAGGAGTGTGAGCAAGAGATGAATGCCACTTGAAAACCCATCTAACAGTGGAGTTTATCAAGACAAAAAGGTTCTAGTATGACGCTTGTTTGCATTGAGGCCAGGTGAAGTCGACGTCCTGTTCTACCGAAGTACATACATACATACATACATACATACATACATACATACATTCACATTTATTCAAGCATTTTTTGTTTTCTTTTTGCAAATAGGATGCGACTCCCAAATACTCAGCTAGCTAGGAACAGAAGTCGAGCAAGCGAAATATGTTGCCATGTCGGCGCCATCAAGCTCGAAACATATTTCGTCATCATCAACTTCTTTCGTTTTTTCGTTTTGTGGAGTGATATGCTTTTACGTACAGTGGTATACACTGCGTTAGGTCGACCTTTTAGCGTTTGAATTGAATCACAATGGAAATGTATATATGTATGTATATACATTTAAATAATCATTACACAAAAGTTTAAGCAACCATTTTTGTTTTGACCTTGTTTTCGATATTGTTGTTAACCTTTTCCTCAATACTTCCACTACATATTTATAACCACATAATGATCTTAAAGTTTCCGCATTAAGAGATTCGGACTGTGTACTTAAGCGCGTCAGTCCATTTAGTCAGCCTGTCAGACGCCTGACAGTCGAATGTATTTTTAAGGCGTACAGGGAGTTCTTGTCTTTGTGCTGCTTCTGACTTCTACAACAACATAGCCAGAGATTCACAGCTACTGCCAACGCCACTCAGTGCTGCAGTTCGTCATTCCGACGCTGCTGCCATTGCTCACTAATCCATTTCTCACAATCATATACAGATGTCGCTTATACCGTGCGCACTGCCACTAAGCGCATCCGTACTTTCGCTGCTGCCAACGAAGCGAAGCACCACGAAGCATGTCTCACGTCGAGGTTGTTAGCTGTTAGCTGTTGGCTGTTGCTGAAACCGAAGCTAGATAGCGTCTGCTACTCCCTGTGTACGCTCTTAAATAATGATGTACTTTGGTGTGATATTTTTGCCATTTATGTTCGGCTCTGTTCGGGTCTGGTCTGGTCTGGCTTGGCACACCATAATGTTGGGGAATCTGGAAAAACGTTTTCATACTTATATATATATATACATATACATATATATAGAATCTATGATGAGTGTGGAGCAGAGCAGAGCAGAGCGGAGCGGAGCGTGTTGTATTCAAAATTGTAGATGGGCGCCTCATTTAGCAACGATGCTGCTGAGAGTGGCTGGTGTGGCTGGTGTTTCCTGTGTTAGTGGTATGCCGTTACGTTGTTCGGCTGCAGGTTTGAAGTGGCATAACTCATAAATAAAAGAAATTACAATTTGAATATGTATGTATTTCGGTATTTTGCGGGAATTCGTTTAGGTGAGATTATTTCGAACGGAAGTGAGACACTTTCTCATGTGGCACGGAGGTGGGCATTACCGGATTTGCTAATATTTATGGCATTCTTTAACCTTTTTGATTATCACGAAAATGCCATTAGAATTTGTTCTCAAATATGATTTAGATTATTTTACCAATTTAATACTGTTAATTTAACACTGCTGCATTGTAAAAGGGAAGCCATAAAAAATATTAAATATATTAAATTGTTCGTGTCTATTTAACACAAAACTGGGCATGTAAAAACCGAATGGCTTTATCAATCCCGAAATTAAGACATTTAAAACTTAAAATACCGGAATTCCGAGATTTCCTAAAATTAAATCAGTGCAAATTATTTAAATCTGGTCATCAATCTTTTTATTTATTTTTCCGAAATGAATTTATTTTGCATTCCGGGACCGCGACTTTTTAGGTTGGAAGAAATGTGTGGATTCCGGAATCAAACTTTTGGGATTTCGATATTAAAATATAATAAGTAGAAGCAATTTCAAAAGCAACAAAAATCAAATCAAATGGAATGATAATTATGATAAGGGTCAATGTTAAAATGTCAAATTATCCACGTATGATGATTGTAACACCGAACCGAATCGCTTTTAAATACATTTTAAATACTATAACTGCCTTTTATCATAATTATCCACGAATGACACAACAACAAATCCATTCGTGTCCACAGTTCCAATGTTATATCCCAGACAATGCTATGCCATGCCATGCCATAAATTAAGTTAGCACGTCAACTATTTTGTGACTCCTACCGAGAAGAGTATTCTCAGGACAGCGAACGACTATTACTGCAAACAAGCAACTCCTGCTGTCGCCAAAGGTAACCAAACTCCAGTAGCAGGTACCAAAGTAATTTATGACAATTATTTTGACATCAACTGTTGTTCTGTTTCTGCTTCTTCTACCTCATCTTCTTCTTACTGTTGTTGTTGTTGTTGTACAAAATTTAGAATTCCAAAATAAAAAAAAGAGAAAAAAAATACTCATAAGAAAAACGAAAGCATGCAATTTTAATTATCCAAAAGTGTCAATAATGCAGGCATCATTTCAACAGTTATCTAGAAAAAATATAATAACAACAATAAGTAAGGACATAGGACATTGTACCTGCTAAATACTTGCGTTGCGTGCCTATCATACCAACAACAATTCCATCGCTCTAAGGCAAAAAAAAAACCGAAGCGACGCACCGAAATTAAATATCCAAGTTATACGCTCAGCACAAAAACAAACAATTTATAAAAGACTGTTATGGATAGGACTTCGGAACAGGTATGGAAGGTACTACCTTCCAAGCCTGGCTACATAAAAGGGCAGGAGAAGCGCTCAGGTACCTGGTCGTAGACAGGCATCTTAACCGGCTGCTGGACAGGCTATGCGAAATAAAGAAACGAAAAGAAACTCGCAAGCAAAAACAAAATCGCTTTAAACATTCGAAACGAAATAAAAGAAGACGACGACAAAGAAGAAGAACAATCAGAATGCAAGACAAAAGGCACTGAATATGGAAAAAATTACACTCGAAAAAGTAATCGTAAATTAACATTAAATGGATTCACAAGAGTTCATATTCGAATATTATAATGATAATGTATGGTGTCATATAGGCCGATTGTCATATACATCAACAAGCTATCGATAATCATAATTTATGCCACTCGAATATGAATTCTTTAATCCGTCCAGTGACAATGGATATGTTAGGTTAGTGTGGCAGCATCAATGTCTCACATAGGCCAAGATTATAGCGATACTAGTCCTAATTTGAAAAGAATATTGAGCTCGATTCTAGGTTTTGATCCATCACGAAAGTCTTAATCCTTATAGATAAATTTTTTTGTTTTTAGAAGTTTATTTTATAAATGTCATTGAGAGATCTCAGAGTAGCCTGCCCAAGTAATGCCTTCCGACATCTGACTAAAGCTGGTCAGTGATTTTGGAGATGTTTCTTTTATCTCTGGTTAACAGCAATTTCTGCACCAATCGCTTGTAACTAGCCTATAAATGTACTGCTCCAGGAATTGTTTCCATTATTTTAACAATGTTTATTTTTATAATTCCTACTCATAAACTAATTTTTCAATCGAATAAATTAACCTTTTCCAATTCCTCAACATAAAAGAGACAAAAACAATCTTAAATGAGTCAACGCATTTTTCCTAAGTGTACAAAACCACAATCAAGCAAATAAAAGAGAAAAATGGTTAAACCAAAAAAAATTGTGCGAGCAGGTGGCATCCGTAAGATACACATACTGCAAGCAAATCAGATACGCAACCACGTCACGATCATCGCATGGAGGATCGAGAGAGACGCACGAACACAATTGCCACATTTCGTTTTTTGTTCGCTTTTATTTATTCGGGTTTTTGCTTGCGCCGCTTGGTAACCTTTCGGAAATTTGCACCTGCCAACGTTCGTCGTCATATCGACTGTTAAATCAAAGAGACAGGCAAACAGCTACAAAAGCAAAAACAAAAACAACAGCAATAAAATTAAATAAGAAACCAAAAAAATCGTTAACAAAAATTAGGGCTGTAACTTGATCAGTTCGGTTCAGTTCAGTCAGCAAGCAAGCAAGCAAGCAAGCAGTAAATGAACGACATATGGTGGCTCTGGATCTGAGTCTGAGTCTGCGCGCATTTTAAGCGAGATCCATAGCTCAAGTTTGAAACGATTAATACCGAAGGTTGGTAATTTTTTTTGTTTTGTTTTTTTTTTTATAGCACTGCGCAGCGCGGCAGTTGATCTTTTCGGGGGTCCTTTTCCGCTGGACAGATTCACAAATGCAGCCGGATTTCGTTGTTAACCCAAATTTTGCTTCTCATTTTTTTTCGTTTCGTTTCGTTATGCGAAACTTTAGTGGCTTTAAAAAAAACAACCAACCATCAGAAAAAAACCATCCTAAAGGTGGAACTTTTGGTGGTTATCAATGTCCGTGCATATTAAGCGAACATAATATTTGAAATTAGCTGGAATTATTAATGCGTTCAGTTCCCGAAGAACGGAACAGCTGTTAGTTTTTAGATTAGCTTTAATTGGAAGTCAGTTAGTAGAGCGGGAGGGGGGCAGGCAGGTAGGCAGGTAGGTAAGTAGGAAGCAATCTTAAATAAGTTATTTTCTTAATTGGTAAACAGTTTCTTGAACATTTTGGAACATTTTTGAATGACTTACCGTTTCGAGGCCGCATGCACATGTGTAAGTGTTGTGAGAATTTTACTGCGACTAAAACAGAAAAAAGAATATTGTTAAAAAAATTAATATTGACTGTATTTTAAGTTCTTAAAATTTTTTAATATATTTTTCTAAAAGTGGCGCAACTCAAAAAGGTAATTTTTCAGAAAAGGGAAAAAACCAATTTTTGTGATTTAGGCATCTTCACATTTGTTTGAAATGAAATGCAAATGTCCTTAAAACAACGTTACTCAAAATTGGTCACATGCCTTGAATCATATAAAGGCATAACTCGATTACAATAAACAACAAATAAAAACTTATATCGTCAAATGTGTCACAACTCAAAATAAATTGTTAAGCAATTACTACCGGCCAATAAAAATTGCGCCAAGCGTAACATCAAAAGAGACAAAACTGCTATTTTTTTAAACAATTTTAACAGTTGGTAGATCTAATTTATGTGAACAGTTTGGCTATATTAATTTGAAAATTAAATTTGTTGAATTGTGTCACTTTTGGAGTGAGTGCACTAGAGCTAATTAATTTCAAAGAAGTAAGAATCAAGCGCTGACCAAACAAATTTTAAACGTGTATCAAAATGAGTTTTTATGGGCTCTTTAAATTTAATTTTATTATCGATTCCTAATAGTGAAATTAGGTGGAGGCAAACTCGTATATGAGTAACCAGTAACCTATAAACATAACATAGAAAAGATAACTTAAATGTTGGCCAGATATACAGACGCCTAATCGATATTTGATTTCTTATTGATGGCATACACACACACACACACACAAACACACGCAATCCACACGAAGTTACTCAAGCGCAAGAAAGTATGCTACGTTTTCTTTATTTCCGTTATTGCCTATTTTATTGCGCCTCCCCTCATAAAATAAAATATAATAAAATACGACATGGCTAAAATTTTGAATGTAGTCATGTACCGACAACCTGATGTCGTGTCAAAAACGTATTTAATGACAGCTGAGGAAGTGCTTCGAACGAGTCCTGCGCGCCAAGAAATGAGAAATTCTAACAAGAAAATTTGTATACAATACGAGTCTGTGTGTGTATTTAGTCAATAGCGTATATTGCGACATTTTCTGCAAGTATGTACATAGTTGTTACATGTGCAGTTCCACACGAGTTCAAGGAGAACCTTTAAATTTAGACCTAGTGAAGCACTCTTCGCTGCCAAGTACGACATTTATTTATAAACCTTGTTTGGCGCATTCGTTGAGTGGCGTCTCGTATACGACGGCTCTTGTAATTTACGATTTAATGTTTAACCTTTTCTATACACATCTAACAAATGTTTATTTTTCAGTCTATAAATTGAAAAATGCTTTGTTTCATTACAAAAATCGTTCTGCATATTTCTCAATAACTAAGCCAAAGTTATCTAATAAATCCGCCTATAGAGTAGAAAAAAAAGGTTTTCCTATAATATTTACACATTACAAATTTAAATACGATTACGACAAAATAACGCAGTTTGTCAATATCCCTGAAAGGTGTTAAGGAGAAGAAACAACCAAACCGCTCCACTTTAAAGCGTCATCAAAGATTTACCTACCTTGACTACAAATTCCCTCCTTTTTTCCGGGAAAATACCTAATATGACTACTACTGCGTATTTTACGCCGGCGGTTTATTTTTCTACTTCTTTTGTTGTTCTGCTGCCAAATAAAAGCTTTTTCTTCTCAACTATAGACTGTGGCCCACATACAGCTACAGGCCCAAATGCCTTGAACTTGGCACTTTGGATGTTTGTGTTCTTAACTCTTGACGGTGGTAGTTAACGCAGGGTTGTATTCAATGTGCAGTTTGTAGGTAGGTAGGTAAGTCGGTTGGGTTTTAGGTATAAGTACACTTTCGTATTTGTGTTGTGGGTCACACGAATAAAAGCGTGAATACACCAAAAAAAAAGTCGCCGCTCGCCCCCACAGAATGCCTCTTGTGTAATTCGATCAATAAAATCGGAAAAGGGATTAATTCGTAGAAAAATACAACAACAACTACAAAAACGAATAATGCGAGTTTAACCAAGAATGTCAATTAAGGAAAAGTGCTGATTCAGCGAGGAGATTGTCTTGTTCGTTCATGCTCTTAAAATGTGTTGGTACGAGTTTTTATACATTTGTATTGTATGTAATAAAATGCGCGTAAATTGATATGTATGTTCCCTTTTACACTAAGCAATTTAACTTAAGCCGATGCAAAGGGGAAATAGCCTGTGGTGGTAATTCTATTTTGGAAGAGAATCGTAAAATTGCTTTCCTTTTAAATTACCTTTTGTAAAAGAGGACAAAGTTTCATATATATCAATCTTGCTTCTACTTGGGTTTACGAAAGTTAGAGAGGTTAAATTGGATAGGTTAAATGGTCGTCTCGTGGACATAAGACTTAAAGTTTTAGCACACTAGCTCATAAAACAAAATTTAGCTACGATTCAAATATTTCTTGTCCAAAACTGTGTGGACTTCTGATTTACTTTAAAAGTTAGTTAAGATTTCAGATAATGTTAAAAATAAGTCTTCTTTTCCATAAATGTACATAGACCGTTTCGATACTTGACGGCTCAACTTGATTGTTATTCGCATGAATATATCAAAAATTTAAATTTCCGCTTTACACGCAAAACTTTTTGCCCATACATATGCATATGCAAATTGCATAACTTTAATCAAATTAATATCATCTTCAACGTCATCTTCAGCGTCATCCTGAGAGCTATTTACCCATTTAGCATAACCGCTTACAGCGAGAGGACATGAACCCAAGAAAAACGAAAAAAAAACGACGACGAAGACGACAAAGAAGAGGATCCGTTTGCAATGCACGCAAACTGACAGAAGAACGCAACAATTCGCAACGGCAAGGAAGAACTTGGAGCAAGTGATTGTGGGGGACGTAGCAGGGCAAATGGTAGCCGGGAAACTTATTTGAACATGTTGCAAAAGTCACGCAGCAGAAACGGCATTTCATAAGAAAGTTGTTGTTGTTGTTGTTGTTGTTGTTGTTGTTGTTGTTGTTGTTGTTGTTGCGAAATGGTAAGAATACACAAACACACACACAAACCCACACTTGCGCAAAAGAACAATTTGCATAATAACGGCATGAGTAGACAGCCACACAGACAGACAGACAACATATCATTGTGGTAGTTGATAACTTTTCGGTAGTAGGAGAACATACAAAAAAGAAACTTAATAAAAAGAAATGGCATTGTGGCCAAAAATGTTTGCAAATACAACATAAACACATCGTAGAATTCTACAGCCAAACGAAAACCACGAAAAAATCTAAAATTTAATTTACTTTTACTGAGTTAAATTAAAATATTAAATTATAAATCTTTATACTCGTATATAAAAATAAATGTATCTTTTTTATGTTTATCTTTCTATCTCTCTTCCATTCATCCGATTGCGATAAAATTTTAAAGAGTTTCTGTACTCACGCCAAGGATGATTTTGGGCAAAAATTTGCCACGCCCACCTATTACGCTCTCAATTTGCAAAATTAAGTAAAAATATTCGATTATTTGGCTAATATTGCTCTATCTGATAACTGAAATTCGATATCTGAGTTTGTCTGGGAACTGTCGACAACTTCTCAAAAAGATGGGCGTTATTGCATCAATTTAAGGCCCATCGCAGTAACTCAGAATCGCTACAACGGGAAGTACCGGGAAGCTCCACTTACAAATTATATTCAAAACAAGACCCGGGCAACGCCGAGTACTATAAGCTAGTATGCTATATTAATATGATTAATTACTTTTAATTTATTTAAGAAAACATTTTTGAATTGAAAACTGATTGATTTGTTTTCTTTCCATCAACTGAGATTTGAACCTGAGTCGTAACGCGTCGAAGGTCCATCTACTAAACTTGATGCTATATCGTGTGTAACGCCGTAACATGCTGTTATGTTGCTTTATAAGTAGTCTTCATGTTAATTTTAAAAATTTTTTTGTGTAAAATTTTTTTAATGTAGATATAACATGCAAAAATGTTGAATTGAAAGTTGAGAAATATATTTCTGGGTGTAAACTGAAAAAATTATTATTTTTTAATTGCAGAGTAATTTAATTATGCTTACAAAATTTAAGCAAAATGCAATTTCACCCGCATCAGCTGAAAGAGTTAACAACACTATTTACTTTCTTAACCGCTGCCGCCAGCCGCCAATGCCGCCCAGCGTCGCGCTCAACGCTCGTATACACAAAAGCGTTGCATTTTCATACAATATTAAAAGTTGATTAAGTATGCTACAAAAGTCGGAAGTGCGCGCGGAGTTGTTAATATGAATTCTGAATGAAGTTAAGCGCGCTGTGCGGCGCGGCGCGGAGCGGTTTTTCATTTTTTCGTGTTGGTTTTTTGTTGTTGTTGTTGTTGTTTCTTTTTGCGAGTATCGTTTCAGTGAAAAGAAGGCGGAAAGAACAATTGAAGTCATAAAGTTGATGTGGTATTAAGTGTACTGTGGCTCATTGTGGCGGTGCGTGAAAAAAGGGTTTTTAAGTCATTATGTTGATTTTTTTCCACAATACTTTCATTAAAAATGCGAAAGGACAATGTGCGAGACAACAAAAAAAAAATAACCCAGAAGAAAATGTGCAGATGAAAAATTTTAAATTACAAAAATTTTAGTATTGCAATAAAAATGCGCTACAGCCGAGTTCCGGTGGTACACTGATAAGAATCTTTTTAAAAGTAAATATTTTAAAATTTCGTATACAAATTTATAAGCACCATCGAAGCTATTTTGTATGGCACATAAAAACAGCTGATTTACGATGTATACATTTGCGAGGTTTACGAGAAGAAAAAAAAACAAAAATAAGTAATGCTAATCATATTTATATTGTACATGATCAAACAAATTTCACAACAGCTGATTTACGAGACATAAATTTGCTAGGTAAACAAGGTTTACGAGGGTAAAACGAGCTAAAATGAGTAATATTTCACATACAATTTCTGTTTAAACTTAAACTTTAAAGATTTACATTTGCTGCAAAAATCTGCTCCAGCTGCAGTAATGGGTGCTGCAATCAAACTAAGTAATTACGTGTTTAAACATTTTAGAGCAGAACAAGAACAACCGAAACAAGCGAAACAACTGCTCCAAGTGGCACTTCATAACCATTAACCCTTCAGTGTTGTATTGTTGCAGGGCTGCAACGCAGAAACACACAAACAAAAACAACAAATGGCTAACAAAAAAACAAAAAAAGGATAACCGCAACTATGCGCAATAACAGAAGTATGCACTACAACAATAACAACAATACCAACAACAATCGTCAAAAAGAAGCCAAAAAATAAGTACGCTGAAGAAACGAACCGCAAAATGTTTTGACCCGTTAAACAAACAACCACAACAACAACAACAACAGAAACAACAACAACGACAGCAGAAAAAGAATAATAATAATAATGGAAAATTCCGAATTGCAGGCAACTTTAGCACGCGGTGAATTTTGGCTGCAACGCGCGCGAGAAATTCGGAATGACTCGAACGAACAACCACAACAACAAAAACAACAACAATAGCAAAAAATTCTCAACAATATTAGAAGTCGCAAAAATAAACGTGAATGTCGCGGCACACCCAGAAAAAAATGAAACACAGCAAAGTGAAATTATTGCATATCAAATTGACGTTACAAACTTTTTAAATTTAAATAAGTTATTTCACTTTGTTGCTTGTAATATAAGTTTGACAATTTTTAACGTATTTTGTCAATAACCGAAATTCAATTTGATATACTTAATTTAAATAGTTTTGAATCTTTTAACCATCGATTTAATCAAATTGTTTATGTACTTTATTGCTAGATGGAGCCACAATTTTTTTTTGAACTAAGGTGAGGTGCTAACTTGTCTGTTATATATTAAAATATCATGAGATGTATTTTTTTTTTCTTAAATTAATTTTTTTTGAGTGTATCAATTCGCGCGACAACATTGTTGCTTATGCAAGCGCTGCAACATTGTGACCGCTGCAAGGCGTGGCGCCACGGGACTAATGCTGCCACCGCCGTGCTACATGTTACGCAAAGTGGATGTGGATGTGGATGCGGACAAGTGTTGTTATGCTGTGTGTGAACTAGTTATGCAAAGCGAGCAGAATGAAGTCTCTGCTGTGAAGACGTCGCAGCCAAGTGTGCCCCGGCACTTCGCTTGTAGAGTACAAAATTAAAATTCACAAAATAAAAATGAAAAACAAAAAGAAAAGAAAAGAAAAGAAAAGAAAAGAAAAGGAACAACGAGAGCACGCAACACTGTCAAATGTGCAGTGCGGAATGCTCAGTTTTAGGGCAGACTAAGGAAGCTTTACCAACGTTCCCGCTATTGGGGACTTAACATTTTTGCTTATTCAAGACACCAGGCAAAAACAAAAAGCGTTGTAAGTGGAAACCGGAGTAAATATAATTTTATCAATTTGTCACTTTAATTTTTTTATTAAAATAAAAAGTAACCAAAAAATATTATCGCTTAAGTTACTCCCACCCCCAGTTTGGTTGCCGGGCGTTGGTGTTAAGCATTTGTAAAATTTAAAAGTGTTGCACTTTTTCTGTTCGCAAATTCACTCAACCTCAACCCTTAGCACGGCCAACAAACACTCGACAGCGTTACCAGAGGGCGCGCAATTAAGTTTCACCCTCTTTTGTGACGGGATTTTCTCGCTTTTTTTCTTCTTCTTCTATTTTTTGTATTTTATTGGTTGGCATGATGCCGCGCCATGTTAAACCGACTCTTACTACTACTACTACTACCACTTCCATTATTCTGGTACACTGGTTTGTACACAATGCAATTTGACATTCATGACAGTTGTCAGTTGTGCGATAGTATTGCCAACTCTAGCCAACTAACTAAGCTTTTGCAGTCTGCAGTTTGACGGCGGGACATGTGAGTTATGCCTACAAGTGGATTATGGTTTTCCCTTTTTTATTTTATTTTTTTCGCTGTTAGCATTTTATTTGCTTTTTGTCTTTGTCAACAATTGTCACAAAAGCCGCTTACAACACTTTATGTGCCGGTTGTTGTAGTTGTTGTTGTTACTCTTGTAGCTGCTGATGTTTTAGTAGTAAATTATCATTGCACACTCGGTTGCACCTTTTTGTGCAACATTTTTTTCTTCTTCTCATTCGTGTCTGTTATTCTTCTTTGATATGTTTGTCGCACTTTGATGGCGGGGAAAAAATGTTTTCAATTGGCTTTGGAAGTTAAAATGGAACTAAATGTTGATCCAGTTTGTTTGCATCAATGCAATGATAAGATTTCACGTCAGTTTCATAAGAATGCGAATCGATATCGGAACCAATACTTCATCTTGTATATAAAGGATTTATTATGTCTTTACTATAAAATCAATAAAATCCTCCTGTTCTGAAATTCCACTCGGATCGGATCGGATTTGGTTATTCTGGCTATTTCGCAAAACGGTAAACCATCTATCTAAAATGGTTTCATTTCTGATACGATTCGGGTTTCAGAACAGGGGGAATGATGAGTTATTCCTTAACAAATAGAGTAGATGAAAATTGTTCATGGCTGGAGATGACTTCCATCCCCTGAGAATTTCTACAATGAGAGAAAATAGAAGTTAGGCACTTGTAGATTTCTAGCTCGGCATAGATTTTCATTAACTATGGAAAGGATTTTAAACTGGCATTATATATATATATATATATATATATATATATATATATATATATATATATATATATATATATATATATATATATATATATATATATATATATATATATATATATATATATATATATATATATATATATATTTATATATATATATATAATTGAGAAATCACGCCACTTTTATTATCTAGACTTCTTTGGAACTGTTTGTTACACACTCGGATCAATTATACATAATAAAATCTGAGAATTTTAAAAGAAATAAAGTTGCTAAGAAAAACTTCATTACGGTTACCAGGTGTGTGATCACTAGAGCAATTATCAAAAGAGTACCGAAAAATTGCTCGCCACTAAATCTGCCTAATATAAAAGAGGACATAAACTGCAAGTCATACCACAATCTCATAAAACTCTTGCGGTTCTCTTCAGTACATCATCCGTTCTGATTTTTGTTACTTCAACGAAAGAAAGATTTTCGTTGCCATTCCTTCGACATATGAAAAAAAATATGTTTCGCAAAAGCTTAACAAAATTTAACTTAAAGCTGAAAAGCCACAATACAACCAAAATTTAATTTCTGTTTCATAACATTGCCGCAGGGGATGTAAGTATGTAAGTATGTATGCATATCAAAAAATAAAATCCCCAAACAGATTTCACATCTGGCAATATAATTTATAAAAATAAATTATATCACCTCATAAAATTAACAAATTATACTTTCGTAGCAAAGAACACACACACACACATACATACATGAACACACGCACAAAACAAGAAGCCTGAAAAAAATTACACAAGCAAGTATGTGCCAACAAGAGCCAACAAGAGCAGTTGGGCAACCTTCTGAACAGGGATGTCAGCTTGCGCTTACGCTAGTGTACAGAACTTAAACCAAAATGTATGCAAGCGAGCAAAGAGTGTTATTAAGTTGTTGTTTTATTTTTGTATATTTTTTTATTTTTTGTTTTTGTACTTTGTTATGTTGTTGCAAGTATTTCCCCCGTTGGCGATATTTTGCACCTCACGTTTATTGTGGCATTATTTTTTAAATAAAGTACAGCAGCAGCAACAATGTCAACAACATCAACAACAAAAGTGGCAACATTGCACACAGGGCAGCAAAAAGTGGGCATTATTTGCATTATGTTTTGATTAAAACTGACGACGACAAACGACAACGCTGACGCTGACGATGACGATGACTACGACGATGTTGGCTAAAAGAGCCACTCCAGACAAAGAAGGACCATAATAGTTTGCATACCTTTGTTTAGTCATGCCATAAACCAAACACTAAAACTCTTTAAATAAAATGAACAAAATTGTTTCCTTTAAATGTAGTTTGGGGTGAATCGTATTTGGGAAATATTTTAATTTAAAAGGGGGAAGCAAACATTTCAAAAGAATCCTAGACGGAAAGGACCAAACTTTATTATTAACAAAAGATTATAATAATAACAAAACATTTTCTTTGTTGAGATCTGATTTGATTTAGTTGATCTTGAAATGTTTTTATATTAATTCCTATGGTTTCAAGAAGGAACAAAGACCCTCTTTAGGTTTGGTTAGGTTAGGATAGATAAGGTTAGGTTATTGTGGCGGCAAATGCCTTATAGAGGATAGTCTAGCGCCTCTAGCAACATCAAACTCTCTCATTGATTAGGTAGGAATATTTGTAAGGAAGCCGAACAGTTTTGTTCATTTTAGGATATGACGACTGGGTTGGCGGGAGAGAATTGCGTTGTCTTAGGCGGTTAACCTGAAATGTTTATACCAGAGGTCTAACAACCATTATACTAAAACTAACTGAGGATTTGGAATTAATACGGCGCATAAGCGCTAATTAGGCTCGGGTTACCACTGCAAACCAATTAACTATCCAAGGAGGAATATTGGCATCGATTCGTGAATTTTTATAGGAAGTCCTTTTTAATTTGTAGGAAATTAATTTTTAAAAGTCATTTCAGATGATTTTTTTAAATCTCAGAAATTGGATTTTTAACGAAATTTCGAAAATACAAAAAAATCCAATTTTAAAAAGTATTGTGGAATATTCAAAAAACGATTCCTTTAAGAAACTGCCATAAGCAAAACTGTGAACACCCTTAAAACGAGTCATGTTCAGAGGTGCTTACGAAGCACACAAAGACCAGCGAGAATTCCAACGGCAGGGTGCTGTGATGAAACGTGCCAACTACGCTGAGACTACAGCCCATCTCACTCGCACACAGTCAGTTCGAAATCCAAAACGAATCACTCATTTAAATGTTAATTGGAAAACGCTAACGCATAAATTCAGCGCGTTTAAATACAAAAATAAAAAATACAAAAATAAAAAATACAAAAATAAAAAACCGCTAAAAGTTTGCACAAACTTTTGCGCGTAATTATGCAAAAAGGCATTTTTGAATTTCCATCACGCGTACCGCCTAGAACTCTCCGCGACGTAAATTACTTTTGGCAGCTTTGAGCATGATTAAATTGAACATTTCCGGTAATGTTGTTTCGAGGTTTGCTACAGTTCGGGTTCCGTTCGTCCGCCTGTCACTATGTTGCCACATTGCGGTTGGTAATTTTGATTGAAGACACCATCCAGCCAACGCCAACGCTATCACCACCAACAGCTGCGACCACCATCACCGGAAAATATCGAAATCACACTTAAGTACTGCATAGAGTAGTAGAGTAGTAAATAGGACCGAACGTAGGAGTTACACACAGCAGGAGCAGAAGGCCTGCGGAAAAAGGTTCATAGCGTTGCTGCGTGCGGTGCCGTGCCGCAAATGTAATTAAGTAGGAGGTGTCATCAGTGGCGCTTTGCAGAAAGCTTTGTGTGTCAGCTGGCAACCGACAAAACATCACACCAACGACCGTTAAACCTTAGCGCGCGGGGACCCCTTGCGCCCTCTTCACGCCTTTTCGCACCACTTACATAACAGTTCGATTGGGTATTTGTGCGCGCGCTTTCATTAAATCAGCGTCTTCGTCAAATGCCAAAATAAACAAACAACAACAAAGCTTTTGTGATCGACAGTCGTTCGTCGATATAAAGACAGACAGGCAGACAGGCAGATACCACCTAAATACTACCCAGGAGCAAGCCTGCGGGAGCAAATGCAAAACAAACAAAAATCGCCCATTAACATTTTAAGGGGGGCCACACAAAACACTTGGCGCAGCGTTGTATTTCACGTGTCTAACGGTAAAGACGCTGTATGTTCGTTCTGGGGTTGCCATACTGCGTCGTAAATTGCGTTCCATCGTTTGTTCGTTCGTTCGTTTTTTTTTTTTTGTAGCCGTAGGTAATCAAATAAATGACAGCACGCAGGTGTGTTTTGACGCTGCTTTCATCGTTGCTGCTGGAGGTTTTTCTTTTCTTATTTTTGGATTTTTTAACGGGCTTTATTCATTTTCTTATTTTGTGCTTTTAGCGATTTTTACTTCGTCTTTGGTTTCGGGTATTTTGTTCTTCCTTATGAAACTTTTTCCCCGGCATATACTCGAATTTTTTTTTTTTTAACATATTTGCACAATTTCATACTTTAATGACGAACAATTTGTCGTTAATTTTGAATATTAAAATGGACAGACTACCTGGAGTAGGAGGAGAACTCGATTTGTTGGACAAGATAGTTAATGAAATTTTAATGGAGTATTTACAGGATTTTGTTTTTAATTCACTATAATTAAAGTTGCTTGTTTGGCCTAAACCGTTTTTTTTTAATTTTGTTTAAGTAAACTTCATTTTCAGCTGGGTGTACTTTGATGTAAGTCTATATCGGAAAAGTCCTTTGGAGATTATTATAATTATTTGGAAGATTACGCACTATGGCAGAAGAGAAAAAACCACAGAGTATCTGATTTAACTATTTCTATTGTCCTACTCTAGCAACATTGTGAGTTTTTGATCGAGTCCCTTATACTTCTACCAACGATAACCCAAAAAAAAAAATATTTTTGTAATTTTGTGCTGGATGAAAATCTCAAAGTAAAGTGGTACTTATTTTATAAATTCCATTAAGGACCTAATTAATATAACATAACCTAACCTAAAAGTGGGTTCATCAACATTTGGTTTTATATATTGCATATATTTTAATGGGAGTCAAACCACAGATTACAATGTTTGACATATGATACCAAATACATATACTCTAGATACCGGTACTTAATATTTCTTTACATACTGAATATCAGGAGATCGGTCACAAAGCAAAATCCAGGGTATTAACCACGTTAATACGCTTATAAACTTTTATACCAAGAAAGAATATCGCATGCAACATATGACAAAAATCATGACAACATCGATAACTCACGATGAATAATTTATGTGTTAAAAAACATAATAAAAAATACAAGTGAAAAATAACCGGAAGACACACATACACACACACACACAATTGCAATAAAGCTACGCACATATGCAAACAAGGAGTAAAAGTCGTCTAGACAGCCTAAAAGCAATTGAATCCATTAATCTGATGAATATTATAAATAGATTATGTTTCGGTGACATACAAGCACACAAGCATATACGTATGCATGTATGTATTTGTGTTGATACACACACAGTCAGGCAAATAAGAACGACAACGCCAAATTCCGACGCATTACCACACATTGATGGCCATAATGAAGCCGTAATGATTCCCCAAAGGGTGTTGAGAGCATAACATCTGTGTACGTGTTATATACTCCTACAGATACATACATGCATACCGGCAAACGCACTAACGGTATTTTGGGCGTTGCTTTACACTATAAATTTATGAAAAGCGAAAATCATTAAAATAAATATCGGCATGTATGCGAGAGATACACTCAGAATGCCTTGAGCATATTGTGGATACTTAAGGGTTTTCGTTAGATATGCACAAACAATCTAAGCATCTCTAAGATACACTCGTACACTTCCGCTTTGTTTGGCCTATTGACAAAATCATTTAAGTGACTTTATAGTGTTGACACAAGACGACGATGTCGTCGACGACAAAGGAAGTGGCTGCTGCCTCAGTGAGGCCGCCGAACCGATGACATCTCATTCAGCATACAAAGGGTACCCTAAGATATTTGCTATAAAATGCATCCCATAGTTTGCATCAATAATTGCTATTTTAGGATAGTCACTCGAAAGCAGCTGGTGCTGCTACGGCGAGTGTCTACCTACTAAGAATAGATTTCACGGAAGACGTTCTCGCCGTCGTCGTTCGGTTTCTTCCTCATTCATATCATTTATTTTTGGTAAGTTTCGTGTACTGCAGATAAAACGATTTATTTTAGGGATGCCTTGCAAGTGTGTTCAACACGTGACAACATGAGACAAAAGTGACAAGTCAAGTATTGAGATGCCAACTTTTTACAAAGATTTTTTGTATTTTGAAGTGTTTATGGAGTAAATGTAATTGATTTCTAATATAAAATTATAGTAGTGTAAAGATTTTCAAGTTTAAAAATAAGCGTAGTTTAATTTAAGTTAATTAGAAAAGTTAACCAGAAACTTAACTTCCTTATGTCAATTTCGTTAATTTCGTTGAAAAGTAAACGTCGTTAAAAATTTAACGTGCAAGTTAAAATTTCTATAGCAACAACACAAAATATTTTGTTTTTCAAAAACTGAAGAAAAAAGTTTAATTAACTTTGCATGTAAAAGTTTCAACTCACTTTTGATTGTTCAATTTATAGAAATTATGAAATACATAAGCAAGGGTAAATATAAATTCGAAATGTCGTTAAATTTGTGATTCAGTTAGTTTTTATCTAATTTAATTATATTTAATTACATCCCGTAAGTATCTGTCAGTAAATCATTCGATTTTGCCCTAATTCAATTCTAAATTTTATCTTCTTTAGTTATTGATTTTACCTTTAAAATTTTTCGTTTTACATTTAACTAACTTGAGTTAACGGAAGAAATTTAACGCAAGTTAATTAACTTTTTAGAGGTTTTCAAAATTAACGGCAAAGTTAAAAATTTGCATATTTTTAACTGCGTTATTTAACTTTTCACTAGTTGGAGTAAAAATTTTAAATTTTTGAAAAATATGTTTTTGAAAATCTGTAAAATTTACTTGAAATACTAAATTTATCATAAATACTCAATTACGAGACTCCAATAATCGTGATCGTGAATACCCTTATTTTTAATTCAAATTTGTATTTTCACAACATACAAAAGCAACATACAAAAAGCATGTAAATTGTTTTTTGAACAAAGAATACAACAAACAAAATATTTCGAAAATATTTGTTAAATAGATTAAGTACAGCACTTGGAAGCATTTTTAATTTAATTTGGTTTTTCGATCGATATTTGAAAAGTTTGCAACATGAAATTCAAATCTAAATCTCAAGTGTTTCGGTGCTAGAACAACTTAAAAATTTCCCAACTTTGCCATTTGCCAATTACAAATATATATGAAGCAAATAGAAAAATAAAATAAAATAAAATAAAAAAAGAGAACACTTGAATTATTAATGAATGAATGCATAAGAGTGCTTCTTCCGTTTTGCTTACAAACGTACATAACTCGCCCCGGACTAAGCCGGCAGCACTCAGAGTACACGAAATTTCAATTTGTGGCCAACAAATGTTTTTTTTTCTCTGTTATTTTTATTTTTATTTTTAACGCTTCGCAGAACATCGCAAAGAGCTGGGGACAAACGCAAAAAGCGCACTTAATTTGCAATTTTCGAAAAATGAACTTTTTAAAAATCCATTCACACTATGTGTGTGTGTGTGTGTGTACGACCACACACACTCACAAACAGACACGGACACAGATACCAGAGCGGATATTGTGCAGCATCATCATCAGAGCGAATACTGCGCTGCAGCACACGGCATGCCGCATACCGTATGCAGCAGCTCATGCTATGCTGACTATCCAATTCGTTTCGTTCGAGTTCGACTGTTTGTTAGTCGCGCTGCTATGCAAATTTTTTTCACTCTGAAATTAACAAATTTTTCACTATAGTTTTTGTTTTTGTTTTTCATTTTAGATTTATTTGCTTCTCCACATCCGCAAAGGAGTCGCCGTGTTCAAGGAAAGACTTTCAAATCTACTTCTGCAATTTACAAAATTGATATAAAAAAACAAATCTTATTCCGCTTATAATTAGCAGCAAATTTGCACATTCCTGTGGTAGTATATCTAAAATTTATAAGCAGCTACGAAGAGCGCCATCAGACATTTCACATTGCCGTGATTTAAATTTAAATTTGCGATTCTTACTTCATGGATTTTAGATACAGTCTTAAATCTAAGTAAAAAATTTTGGTGATACCAGGAAATGACATTAGGCTCTCATCAATCTTAAGTCGAAATAACCGTAGATCAAAATTTTTATACACACACCGAAAATAATGTAAAATTTACATTGAATTAAAGTTTGTTTGGTTAATGTTTCTCAACGCTGTGATTATTTTTAAAATAACATTTAAAGTGTTATTTATTTTATTCAATTGTTAGATATAAATTTTGATATATTCTGTCAACATTTAACAATCGAAAATGTTGAGTCAACAGGACCCAATGTTAATTCTTTGTTTTTTGCAAAATCTTTGACACGTTACCATAAAAAAAGTCGAATTTTTACGTGAGATCATGTTAAATTAACATTTTCACAATGCTAATTTAAAAGAATGGCTGAATTTAACATACAAATTCATGTTAAAATAACACTTCATCATGTTAAATTAAGATATTTCTACATCGTGCAAGTGGAAATTGA
Organism: Suillia variegata; assembly: GCA_949127995.1. Lineage (NCBI taxonomy): Eukaryota > Metazoa > Arthropoda > Insecta > Diptera > Heleomyzidae > Suillia > Suillia variegata. Next base: position 8,604,498 of record OX421843.1, on the reverse strand, counting down.
AAATTTATTTGTGAAATAAATTAGTGAAAATTCTCTATATGAAGCAAGTGTTTTTCATAAATGTATTAAAATTGGTCATTATTAGGACTGCTCACATATATTTCAACATACATATGTATGTATGATATATAAATGTATATAAATTTTAAAAATATTTGAACTTACCAAAAAGAAATTTGTTAACGATAACTACTGCCACAAGCAGCTTTTGCAGTGTCAATATCTAAGGTCAATGACTGCAAATGACTTTCAAAGTATTCCTAGACGAATAGTACACACACGCACACACTCATATACGAGTACACAATTTTTAATATTCCGCACACAAGTTAACAGGGTATTTCAGCACAAACATATGTTAGCCTCAAATTACGCTAGCACGTACACTAACGTACTTTTTTTTCTATTTCTATTTTATTGTTGCAATTTTTCGATTTCTCCGTATTTTCTTCCTTTTTTATTTATATATTTTTATTTTTTTTAAGTAGCACATATATGTATGTATGTATGTATGTATGTATGTATGAAGGAATTTTCGAATTCAATTCAATTTTTTTTTATACTTTTTGTAATTTTTTACGCGAAATGAGTGTATCTCTCAGATATGCTTGAGTTGCGATAAAGGATATTTTATATTTTATATGAAGGATCATGCACACACTTTTTTATAGCCATATAACTATGTACGTAACTATATATGTATGTAAATACGTATTACACAGAAAGCGTACGCTTAAAGCAAAAAAAACCGCGCGATAAATTTTACAGATACTTTTCTCTGTTTATTGTTGTTTTTGCCACCAATTTTTTTTCAAGCCCAAAGATATTTATTGCGTTACAATATGCTTGTGTGCACTGCCTCACTTTGCCGCCTTTGTTAAGCGCGTATTTCTGCGATTATTGCGTTAATTAAATTCCTTTTTGTCAAATATCTGAAAGTAAAAAAACACAAAACAGTTTCTTCGTTAAGTTGAAAAACAATTAAATATATACAAATTAAATACAAATTACAACTTCTTTTACAAATAAGAATGACAACAACAACAACAACAACAACAGAAAAAAGTAAAAACAAAAATACCGTCACAGCTGCTCGTTTCGCGCGACAGATACAAATGTATCTGCAATTGCAGTTGTATCTGCAAATCCGCTAACGCAAATACTGCGCACGTTCTTTTCGAATTGCTTTCTTTCTCTTCTCTTCTCTTCTTTTCTTTTCTTTTTCTTCGTTCATTTGCCGGCATATTTATTCACTATTTTAGATTTTAAAGTCGCATCGTACAGACGACAATGAACGCCAACGACCGAACCCAACCGAACCAAACCAAACAAAACCGACCCGCCACAGGCAAATGCGCCCGCCGCGTGTACGTTTCGACTCGATGCGACGCGACGCGACTCATGTTGTCCGCCACTCCCCTACACCTTCAACGCCATGCGCTTGTATTACCAAAATTTATAGCGCCGCAGTACGGAAAAACTTCCTCTTTGCCATCTAGCGCACTCACACGACCCCCTGTAAAAGCTACTCTGCCGCTAGATACACTCAAGCACAAAATAATAAGTGTATGCGATGCATTTTGAATTACTATTAAGAAAAGTCAGGTAGGCATAAAGTGTTATTCGAGTGTTAAGCGTTCCAATCTCGACTTCAAGTTCCACAGTTAACAATGTACTTAAAGCACTGCGTTATATTTACTTTTTTCATGTTATTAAAAAACTGAATCAGAGTCCAAAAAGAACCGGTTGAAAAACCTTTGCAAAACCGAGTGGAATGGCTAAAGAGCCGATTAGTCAAAATTTGTGGTATGTACAACAAAAAACGCGCGAAATAACAGTGAATTAGTTTTAAGGTGCACGAGTGTATTTGGGTTTTCTAGTTAGTTTGAGTCACGCGCACGACGCGCCTCGCCTTGCAACAGCTAAGCCACGCGCGCGCCCATTTCTTTTGTCTCCGTCTCCGCAGCCGCCTTCTCTTTTGTGTACAGCGATAAACGTGTTTTTCTTCGTCTTCCTTCGATGTTGTATTTCGTGGTCTGCCTCCTTATCGTTGTAGTTCGCCTCTTCAAAGTCAGAGAAAAGTCAGCACGAGCCAAAAATCAACCAAGTCTCGTGGTGTTACTCCCTCGTCCTGTCCTGTTGTACACACAGTTTTCCACCCTTTTCCGCTTGTTTCGACTAGCTACCTTGTTTTTCTTTCTATTTTGTTTTGTGTGTTATTTTCGTAGCGGAATTACTTGTATTCGTCGTCTTTTTTGGTTTGGTTTGTTGTGGGATCAAGCGGGCAGACTGGCGGGAGTAACGGACAAGGCAGCAGGGATGCAGCACAGAATTTCCTCCGGCAATACGACCAGTTACTCAGTTTCGTTTCGACTGGGTCCGTTGTTCGTTGATTATGGTCTGCTATTAGGATAGCATGGCATATCCTGTTTGTGCAAGAGCGTCAGTGTGTGGCTGTGTGTGGATGTGTCTCTTGGTCTATTGGTGTACGTGTATACGAGTCCTTCGTATCCGCTTCAGTTGCAAACTTTACTCGTCAGTCAGATTCCGTTGTGAATGCGAACGTAGTTTTCGATTGTACTGCATCGTTAGTTCATACATTTTAGCATTGCACGACAGGCACAGAACTCAAATGGAAATGACGGTTAAGTTCCGATTCCAGAAAACTTCAGAAAAACTGTTTCGAATCGAATGCTTTCATAAAATAAAAATGTCAAAAACCGATTTCGAGTTCAATTCTTTCGTGTCGGTATCGGTCTGTTGTGTCATATCCCAAACATTGGTTTTTATACTTTTAAATGCAGAAATTGATCCTTCCAACATTTACCGGTAAAATGTTTGAAATGTCCATGTACTGACTATTGTCCAGAACTCTAAAACATTTTTTTTTTTATTATCGTTATGTCTGGTTAGATTTAGGAAAATGTCAAAAATATTGACAGCTGACATGAATTTTTGATGAAGAAGACTCCATTAAAGTTGCAGAAGTTGAACTATGGAGCATTCTTCTTTAAATGTCAAGCCTTTAGAAGACTATTCTTTGGAGGCGTTTGAGGTGATCTTTGTTAGAGGGCTTATTTACGGCAATCTTCATCGGAGGCGCCGTATCCTCTAAACTAAACAGGCATCTTTTAGAATGTCATTCATAGTAATTACTATACCAGCAGCTTTATTTGAAAAACAATTAAGACCTTAAAACTTCATTGGAGTATTACGAAAATTTAGCTTATTGGTTATTGTATTTGGCAATAATGTTAAAACAAATTTCGTTTAACTTCACCTGAATTTAAACTATCTTCTTTCTAGTGAGCAGTTAACCACTCAAGCAACTTGGCCACTCTCACAATACGTAATACCTTCTTAAACTTGCAATCGATGTTTGTATTATTTTGGGAAAGAAGAGTCAATCTGTTTATCTGCTAAGATAATATCATCGTCATTAGTTTAAGTACTTGCCTCTATAAGCAAAACAAACAAAACAAACAAAAAACCATCGCACAATTACTACAGATATAAACAAACACACAGATACAAGCAACGAATTGCAATCCGACAGACAAATCGACAAATACTCGCATAGTACGTCTCAAATCGATAATCGAGTCGAATCGAATCATTGCGATAGTCACAGAGCAGCTAACATAAAATCAAATACGGGAAGAAAACTTTGGCAATTGCAATTTAAGCGGAAATTTCACTGGAGCTGTTTTGTTTACAAAACTAACTCAAATTGTGTGGGGTAAATATCTAACAGATACAAATTTGCGAAAATAACATTGCCATCTGAGTATAGTATGTGCGTATCTGTGTTTATGTGCGTGTGTATGTGTGTGTGTGTGTGTGATCGCCAAGTTCAAACAAAGCAAATGCCAACGCGTAAAATTATAAATCACACGCTCGTAAGTATGAGGTAAAAAAGCGATGGACGGACATTGTCATATTGCAAAGATACACGGATACAATATACATATACAAAAAAAAAAAAAAATAGCAAAACAAAACAAAACACTTGCAACATGCGATGCGGTAGAATGTATCTGTGTATCTGCAAAATTTAAACACACACGACAGACTGGTTTAGAGAAAAATGGTCAAATAGGTAAAAGTTGGTTTTTGACCATTACCCAAAAAAGCGATTTAAAATACGTAAATGTGTGGTCCGCAAAAGTCTGATACAACCTACAAAACTTTAAGCTTTAACGGAATCACATGGAATCCCGAGTATCTCAAAGATATTTGAATCTGCGTATTGTATCGTAGATAAATTGAGCTTTCTCCAAACCAGTCTAATACAAACACGCATAGAAAAATGTTCACAGATACACAATGGCATTTGCGAGCGTTTGCGGCAAGGCAAGCGAGCGTTTGGGGATGAATTTTCAGCTTTTGGGATGGATGGCGGTTTTGGGCGTTCGTTTGAGTGTGTTGGTGTATGAGTATTTTTTTTTTCGTTTCGTTTGTTTGAGTGTCTGTGCCTGTGTGTGTCTGTGCCTGTGTGTGTTTGTGTTTGTGTGCGTCTGTTTTTGTTTTACCGGCAAAACGTAACGGTATAACGGAACGCAGCAGACATAACGGTACAAAGCGAAGAAACAAAGCCGAATCAGAAACGGAAGAAGAAGAAGAACACGATAATTTTTGGTATTTGTATTTTATTAAAACTGAGAGGAACGATGAACAAAAGGCGAGGTAGCCAGACCAGACAGACAGACAGACAGACAGACAGACAGACACTTGGACAGACGGCATATGCAGCGACAAAGGAGGAGAATAAACAGTCTTAGGACTCACTTGGGAGTTAAAGTTCTTGTTCTATTATTTTTAAATTGACAACCAACAAATTTTTCACATATCTCATGGATACCGATGTCCTGCAGTCGATAACTTTTTTTGAAGATTTTATTTTTTTTTTTTGTTAAAATGTATATTTAAAATTTGAGTTACAGAACAAAGCAATAAGAACAATCAACAACAGAAATTGATTTTTAATGCTAATATTTTTAATTTAACACTTATCACATAAGATTTTAAGGTTCTTAACTTTGTTACTGGCGATATTCTTTATATATCAAGATCTCATTATTTGTATTTTTTGCTTACTTTGAATGAATTCAAATTTTTTATTTTAACTAAATCGAATTGTATAAAATTTCAAAATACATATTAAACATCTAGAAATAATTAAAAATAATATTTAAACCAACCAGTTAGTCTATGTTAATTCTTGCCAGACGGCTGCCGGTGTGATATGTCTGTCCTTCTGTAGATTTCTATTTGCGTTAGAGAAACAATTTTTTTTTTGAAGTAAGCTTAAAACACTTTTTCCCTTCCAATTGTTAAAGGAACACGCACTTTTTTATTTTTTATTTATTTTGTATTTATTTAGTTTTGATGCAGCCAAGCCGCTCACTCACTCACTCACTCACAAAAACTTGTCACACATAAATGTTGCCTTTGTGACTTTATTTATCTCATGCACTTGTTTTTCTATCACACACAAGAACTCCTTCCTTTTTGCATTTAAGGAAAGACTAACGAACGACATCCACTCGACTGACTGTCATCTCAAAGACTGATGGAATGAAAACGAACAGAAACCGAAACCGAAACTGAAACAGAACAAAAGGACCGCTGCCACAAAACTCATACGAACGAATATTTAACGTTGTGTGCGAGACAGTGTTGTAACTTGATCATTTTCGAATTGTATCTTATCGGAAATTTTAAATGTACCTTTTTTTAAGGATATTGTACCTTAAACAATTTTGCAACATAAGAAACAAAACATAACCGATCCGTTGTTTATTAGTAAAGCCACTCAACTTACACCCACATAATGGTAAAATAATGCCAAGAGGTCGTAGTATTGATATACGCTAATGTTCACTTTGACTTTGCCAAGTGAGTTGATATAACTGTCATTATTACGATTACCTTGTTTTTTGAGCCATGGTTAACATTACATACTAATTTCAAATTGTTATTAAGATATTCACGAAACGTTTTTAAGGTAGTAAGGTAAAATAAAAATAGATACACAATGTAAAAAACTTAAAATCATTTCCATGATTTATGAATTTTTAGACGACGAATGAACTGTCGATTGTAAATTGATCCTTAAATCAGACAATTATCTTTTTTTTGATCGTGAAAAGGCCAAAAGAGATACAACTGTACCTACAACAACATCAACAACACTGCTTGAGTTCTTGCATGGAGTGAGAAATTATTGAGCAATTGAGAGAAAGTCGAATTTTAATTCAAAAGAGAGTCATTGATGACGGGTGTCAAAAATGGACTGTGACTCAAAACTGCGAAAATTCCAGTAAAAATACTTACTGGAATTTTCACTGATTACTGAAATTTTCACTGATTACTAAAAAAAAAATTGCAGTAAAAATAAATTTTTACTTATGACTTTTATTATTAGTAAGTGAAGATTTGATTTCTCTTGGCTTCTTTGTATAATTTCTCTGATATTAAATCATTGAAAATATGAGTCTAATACGAGAGTGCATTGAATATATATATGGCAGGAGTTTACAGTAATCAGTTAATATTTACTGGTAATGCAAATTAAATTTCATTGTCATTTAAAATTTACTGATTATTGCTATTTTAAATGCAGTGTATGCCGCCGGATATGACGGATCTAGCGCAAAAACATATTCATCCATCTTGAATGGTGGATGGAGTGTTATACTGACGGCGAGACACATATGTCCGCGAACAGCAAAAGGCAGATGTGTCGGTTTTGGCCACATTCAGTTGGTTCTTCGACCTGATTTTTTTTGTCGTCCTCTTTTTCTTCTTCTTCTTCTTCTTCTTCTTCTTCTTCTTCTTCTTCTTCTTTCCAGCAAAACTTCAGGTGTCTGTTTTAAAGTTCATTTTTGCTGTAGCGTCGTCCCCCATCTTGGCCGGTTTTGTACGGTTAACCAAGTGAAAGAAAATTACTTTTAAAATTTTTATTTCAAGTTTAGATAAATTTTACAACAAATTCTTATAGTACGTTAGGAATGAAAGAAATTATTAAATTTAAAAAATCTAAACATTTAAAAATGGAAATAAAAACACAAATAAAAACTCCAATATAATTTAAAAAAAGATAAATGTTAAAGATTATTACTAATGCTAGATTTTTTTTAAACACTATAGTGACAGATAGATTACAAGGGATAGCAAAACAAAACTTATTTTCACAAGTTTTTGTTTATTTTTAGTTTATTTTATTTAATTGTGGTGGCTACGCAACAAATCAAGTCTTGTCCACTCTATTTTGAAAATAATCAAAAAACTTAAATACAGCCGCGGCTAAATTATGTACTAATGTATTTCAGTGGCTTGTTCCTACAATTTGTACAATTTTGCTTTCAAAGCAAAAAATCAAAAAATTTAAATTGTTATTTTTGTCGTGTCATTAATATTAAATAATATTTTGCCAGCAGTTCTTTTATAAAGATATAACAAAAAGTGGAAAGGACACTCTTTGTATTGTAACGCACCATGTCGTTATTAGTAGCGAACTAAACCAGTCTGTAATGAATTTTTATTGTAGTAAAATTATTCTACACTAATTAATATTAATAAAATGCGTTAAAATGTAAAAATTAAATGTCTAAAATTTTTTGGTATTTTCAATGGATGGATGTATGGATTTTTTTAAAAAAAAAGCTTTAAGTAATTTTTTGTCGACATTTAATAAAAACGAAAGTCTTATTTTTAGTTATCTTAAGACTAGTTTAGTTCGAAACTGTATTAGTATTTAGTTTTATACGATATTATCCAAATACCTTATATTTATAACGGTAAAGTTTGTATATACCAAAATGAAAATTGAAGAAATTATGTCAATTGAAAATAAAAACATATTTTTTTTTGTTTTAAGAGGTTTGCTCTCAACCGCTTTCATGTCCAAACAAATCACTTCAAAATCAACGATTTAAAAAGAAGACATTCGAAGCCGTCAAAACTTTGCAAAAGTATTTGATTTGTTTGTGTGTTGAATTATGTTGAAACAAAGATCCAATATAAAGTTAAATTTGCATTAAATGAATTACCATTAATATATGTCATGTGAAAACCAAGATAGAGAAAACAGCGTTTGTCTTTTTAAAATGATAGCAGTTATGAGCACTTTTCGTTTACCATTTTGAAAAACAGTTCAAAATCGATTTAGAGCGATTTAGGAAATAATTAAACATTCATATTTGGAATATCGGCATTGTGGCGCAGCTGTTGATTCATTTGACCATTGACCGCATTGTTGCAGACGCCGACGCCGCTGCGCTGCTCTGCTAGCAACGATTTGACCAATTCTGCTGTGAATTTCTCAACCAAACGCAGAGCATCTCTTTCGTTCATCTCGATGAGTGAAGAGGCTAGAAACTGTCCGAACGCATTAAATTTATCCATGCCGCACGACGTGCCAATAGCAAAATTTAAATTATTTTGTTGATTTGACTTGTCCTCGGCGACACTGTAATCGGAAACTGCGTTGCGTGTGCCGACGTTTGGCTCGATGCGCTGACGATGATTTGCGGCAACAACGGCGGCAGCCGCAATGGGAGTCGATTGCTGTAGCGGCTGGGCATGTGACTGTTGCGCGATGCTGTTGCCATTACTAAAGTGCGTTAAAAGAAAAATAAAATCAAAATTTAAGGAAATAGGAGAACAAATATTTGTGTATACACAAACTGTTGGGTGTCCTCATAGTCGTCAGCATCGCTACAAAAATAATAAGGAAAATCAATTACAAGTTAATTTACGTGTTTAATGGTGGTACTTTACCTGGAATCAGTCTCAGGTGACTGTTTCGGTCGCAGCGCCATTAGCGTCTTCGGATAAGGACGGCGCGACTTGATGTGATCGCTAAGAAATGTCAGACTATCGTAGAGCGCCCACTGTGACGTTATATCCGGATCATTTTCCTGCTCTTGTAGCGCCTCGACTCGCCGTTTTTCTAGATTGTAGCGATTCCGTAGTTGCAACATGCGCTCCTTGACCAACGAAACTTTTAAAAGGGTTTTAAACGATATTATTAAATTTTCAGTTGAATATAAGGTAGTTTCGCTCTTTACCGTTATAGCCCAAATGACCAGCTATTTCCGACCACTGTGGCTCAAGGTAATCGCGATTACGATATTGTGGATGTCCGCGATCATAAAAAGCAGGACGGCGTTGGAACTCCTGAATGAGCGACAAGTCAAAGTCATTAATTTCGCGCGGTTCATCGCGACGCGGACGTCCACGCTTGCGTTTTATCTGAATGGTGGACATTGACATGATTGGTCCGCACGAAAAGTTTAGTAGTCACAGTTTTTTTATATTTTTTTTTTGTCACAATTTTGCAAGCTTTAAAATATTAAACTTAAGTTGATTTTTATTTTACTCTTCTTCTTCTTCTTAATCAGTAATAACAACGAAACTACAGTGACGTCGCGTCTACTATTCACATGGGAACTTGTAGCCAACAATTTTCGGTTACTTGATATATATCGACATAGTAAAATTGCCGACAAATGTACCTCAAGATTTATATTTGAAGTGAAAAACTTATTTAGATACCTGCAGAGTGTACAAACAGACAAGCAACAAATTTCGATTTCTAAAATAGGCTGAAATAAATTTTATAAGTTTAATTTTTTTAAATTTAGATATTACTTTTGAAAGATGCCGATTGCACCATTCCCCCTAAACCTCTCGGTAAATTAAACATTTTCGACTGTTCATATTGACACCTTAACTCACAGCCGAATGTTGTTTTGTACCAATGCACACTTTGACACTAACAACGATCCCTGAAAGAAACGTGCAAAAGCTGGTCATCTTATTTTATTCAGAACCTTCGTTCACCACGAAAATCAGCTGATCAACTCTTGTAGACGTCAACGGTTTTGACATTAGCATTTCGAGAAACAGTTCGAATCAGATCAACTTAGCTTAAGTTATTTATATTTTTTAAGAAAAAGTGCATTTAAATAACAGAGAATTCCAAAAGTTTGGCACGCCGTCATCGCCCCACAATGGTCGAGCTGCAAATATGTCGACGCAACGCGTGTATTATCGTGCTGGGCGACATTGGACGCAGTCCCCGCATGCAATACCACGCCGTCAGTCTGTTAGAAGAGAACTTTAATGTCGATCTGATTGGCTACGTGGAAACAAAGCCGCTGGAAGCTTTGGCCGTCGCACAGCCTAAATGCAAAATTCACGAACTGCCGCCGGTGCCAATTACCAATCTGACACCCAAACTAAAACTCATCTTTAAGACGTTCTGGCAAACGCTCAGTTTGTTGATAGCGCTCATTTCGATACGCCGTCCAAATTTTTTGCTCGTACAAAATCCGCCCGCAATACCGACACTCGTCGTTTGTTATTTGTACTGTGCGCTGACGCGTACCAAGCTCGCCATCGATTGGCACAATTACACGTACACCGTACTGGCGTTGGGCATGGCCGGCGGCGAAAAGAGTCGCCTCTGTCGGTTGGCCAAGTGGATTGAGCGGTATTTTGGCGCACGTGCCAATGCGCATTTTTGTGTAACGCGCGCCATGAAGGAAGATCTGCAACGAAACTGGAACATAAGGTTGGTTTCCCACCTCCTTTTACCATTACTAATTAAGTCCAAAATAAATATTGCCTTTATCGCGGTTTTTAGCACTGCAACCGTTTTGTATGATCGGCCGCCTACGCAATTTCGTCCCATCGATCTAGCGCAGAAACACGAATTGTTTATGAAACTCTCCAAGGACTACCCGCAATTCTTGCCCAAGTGCTATTCGGATCTAAAGGAATCTGGTGTCATTGAATCGACGGCGCTTACGCAAAAGTTAAGCAATGGAACGGTGCTGCATAAGCCGCAACGACTGGCTTTGCTAGTGTCGAGCACAAGTTGGACACCCGACGAAGATTTTGGCATTTTGCTACAGGCTTTGGCAGGTCGTCAGCGCGTGTTTTTTGTCTCTTTTTATTTCTTTATTTAAAGTATTTCTGTACCTACCGTCTATAGAGTATGAAGCTGATGCTATCGAGCGCCCTAATTCTTTTCCCACACTACTGTGCATCATTACTGGCAAAGGGCCGGACAAGGAGGAATACGAATCGCGTATTGCCAAGCTAAAATGGCGAAAAGTAACAATTATTACACCTTGGCTAGAGGTGGAGGACTATCCAACTGTTCTGGCCGCTGCCGATTTGGGAGTTTGCTTGCATTGGAGCTCCAGTGGCTTGGATCTGCCGATGAAAGTCGTCGATATGTTTGGCTGCGGTCTCCCCGTCTGTGCGCATAACTTTAAATGGTAATCTATATTTTATATTCTTTGATATTGACTTTTTTATTTTGTATTGTTTTGCTTTTTTGTAAAATGACAATCGATTTTCTTAAAACCTAGCTTTAACATACACAATTTAGTGTTCAGTAGTGCGTTTCTGTAACTCTTCTCGATCGCTTTTCTCACTTTTTTAGTCGATTTAACGTCACATCTACGTCACTCTCACTTGCACTGTTTCTGTAACAATTTTGTCAATTTCGATCGGTCATACTCTCACGTTCCAATTCCGTTTTTAGAGGAACGCTTTTAAGAAAGTGTTTCTGAAAGCAAATTGAATCGAGTCGAATCGATTCTAATTCTCACCGTGTTAGCAGGTGGTGAGAAGCAAGTTCTAAACAATATAATCGAATTAATTAAAATTAAAGCTCTAAAATTTTTGAAGTTAAAAAGGTATATCCATTTGTTTTATCAAAATATTGTACAAATATTATTTTTTTTTATATTTTAGAGAATACTGACTGGGTCACAAAGTTGTAGGCTGCTGTTTATAATTAGTTATTGGCATTGATATTATTTGTTCACAGAATTGGATTAATTGGATATTATCTGTTAAAAAGTAGTTAACAAATCATCCATTTTCAAAAATGTTGATCGAGTTTATATTAAAAAAAGTGGATTTGTTTAATAAAACTGCACTTACGCTCACATGCACATTCACATTAATATGTTAAAATTTGTTTCGATTCCATTCATTCTCTGTCGATTTTTGTTTTATTCCATTAAAGATTATATTTTCCTCGATTTGTGTTTACAGAAACACCAGTTTAGAACAAATCGACTACTGCGGAACAAAACAGTATGACGTCATGAAAATTGATAAGTTGTCACATTTGTTATAGAAACGCACTACAGATTACAGATATAAAAGTGTATACTTTTATAAAACTACAGTTGACGTACATATTGACTCTTACACATAAGTCTGTATAAAAAAGATCAATTAGAATAAATTTAACTTGGCTCATATAAATCTACAAAAAAAATCGGATTAAAAGTTATTACTGCAGACAGGAGAGCGCACTTGGGCGGGCAACTGCCCTTTGTTTCTTATCAATATCGATTTAATATATACAGTCGAGTACGTTTATAACGAACTTTTATTTATAGCGAACACTTTTTCTGGTCCCAAAGTTTTAAGACATATTTTATACATACCTCGGATATAACGAACTTCTTCTATAACGAACTAATTTGCTTGGTCCCTAATAGTTCGCTAAATTCATACTTGACTGTATATTATAAAAAATACATCGTGCAATTTCTGTCGAGCTTTCCGTACAATCATAATGTCCCTAAGCAAAGAACAAAAAATTTATAAAATTCTGTTTGAACTAAATAAAATGAAATTGATTCATCTAGAAAATCAAATATTCGGTATATAATTTGTGTTAAAATCGATTGTTTCGTTTCTTTATTAATTACGTTTCAATCTTAATAATTAATTTGAAAGGCTAAACATTTTGTTTGTAAACTTATTTTTTAATTTAAACATGTTTTTATTGCTTATTATGTAGTTTAGTTATTATAACTTTGATAACTGTTTCGCAAGGATAGTGAATTTTTGTATTGTGTGATAAACTTAAACCTCATAAAAATCTAAATCATTTAAATTATAAAATATGAGAAAAAAAAATTAATATTTTATGTTTAATATAAGATTGTTTTTTTTTTTTTTTTGGAATTTTGTTAAAAACTTTAAAATTTATATTTGTTTTTCTCTTTATTTGATTAGCCTAAGCGAACTTGTTGTGCACGGCCAAAACGGTTTTGTCTTTGAGAATCACAAGGAGCTGGCCGATCAATTGAAATTCTGGTTTGAAAATTTCCCTAGCAATCCGAGTCTACTGGAATCAAAAGAGCTGTTCCGCAAGAATCTGCAAGAATTCCAATCGTTGCGCTGGCGCGAAAACTGGAATACGAAAGCGTTGCCCGTTTTTAATGCATTTATTTAAGGCTTCTTTTTTTATATACATTTAATGTTCAGTTAAAATATTTCTCTTTTACACAATAAGCGATTAATAAACAATTAAACGTAAAATATATACACATCAAAAAAGCCTTCTTTAGAACCGCATGTCAATCGACCGACAGACAGTTTTTAACAACATATTTAGGAAAAATTAATTATAATTAAGTTGGTCATAAAATTAAAACAAAAAATTGGTTAATAAATTTAATTACCAACAAGTGAATGAATTACAAAAATCCATCTTTATCCTTGTAACTTCGAGGTATGACCGAGCTATGCAATAATCTCACGGCACAGCGGGCAGAAAGTGGAGCTTCTTTTCAAATTCCGCAAACATGTATCGTGCAGCGCATGGCCGCAGCTGATGTAAGTCATTGGCTCAGCCGATAGCTTTTTCAAACATATGCTGCAGTTCTCGTCCGGTGCGCTAGTGGGAAAATATTTAATTTAATATTATAATCGCAAAGATACACATTTATAAGATTTTCAAAATTAAAAATAATTCTACCAAAAATAAAAAATTAACATCAAAAAAGTTATATAAAGCTTTAAATAATGATACAGAAAGAAAATAAAAAAAAACGAGTTCTTCCCATTCATTGAAGAAAGTGGCTCCATACTCAATAAACAAATTAAATGCTCCTTTTTTTATTACTTGCTAATCACAAAACTTGTATTTCTTAGACCAAAAATAGTTATCTAAAAATACGACGGGGAATCCCAATTTTTATAGTTTGCAAGAAACATTTTGTTTAATACCGTACCAAATTAAAAATAAACTAGAATCATGATTATATATATATATATATATTTTCCGTGTGTTTTTGAGATCTCTTAAATTTATGAAGATGTAAGCATTTACACCAGCCAAATATGAAAAAATGTAAAAAAAAATTCAAATAGTGGCGTTGTCTACTACTAAAAGGGAATTAATTGCCATTTGATGTTGTGGGGCTACTATTGGTTAAAACCGTAACAAATTTCAAAGAACACTTATAGACACCAGCGGTAAAAAATATTAAGAGAGTTGCTTTAAGTCCTAGTTCAGCTAAAATTCGAACTGTTTTATTGTGTAACAAGTAACTAAGCACATACGACAAATAGCTGGGTTTAGAATTTGGTGATACTGAACGGCGGCGGCGAGCCCTGCGATAGCCATTATTATATTCAATCGCTTGCGGACGTAGTAGAAAGAATGCTATTATCCCGATGCTGAGACCAGCCAACAATTGCAAGTAAGGTACAACCATTTTTGCGTTTTTGAAATTGCACGATTTTTCTTTTGCGCACAACTTTAATTACAAATTTGATGCTACAGCAATAAAAACAAACAAACAACTAACAAGAAAAAATGAATGCTAGAATTGCAGTCAAATGGGTTCAGTGTTGCCTTTGTAAAAATACTAGACCTTTTTTAAGTATTAACATTTTGCATGTATGAACTAAATGCACCTTTGTGAGCTGATGGCAGTACACTAAGATCTCAAATAAAACCTGTAAGCCATCTTGAATATTTTTCATATAATACCGAATTTGTTCCGTCACTTCATGCTCACAAAACTCAAACTTTAAAGGTTATAGCTCCCTCACAGGGGATAGCAGGACCAATTTATCTTGGAATCGGAATTTATACGATGACAAAAATATTCAAAATTAAAATTCCATTAATCGTTTGCGCCGATTTTAGAGTAATACCTCTAGCAACTGAAATTTAGTACATACCAAAAGTAGCTGCTACGGTCACGGTTGTCTTTATTCTCATATTCATGCTGTTTTGGACGTAGTAAAAAATATCCTATTATCCCAATGGTGAGGCCAGCGAACAATTGAAAGTAAGGTAGAACCATTTTCTGTCAATTCTAAATGTCGCGCACAACTTTAAATCGTAGCATGATTTTTGATACAAAACAAAAAAAGAAATAAAAGACAATTGCTGCAATTTGCGTAGAGGGCTGCCATTGCACTTTTTTACAAACAGCCGAATTCAATCCTGCTTACTTGCAACACTGTTAAAAGAAAAAAATATTTGGTAGCGACAGCACTGAACGTTAACGAAAAGGGGGAGTTCCCTTTGCTAACGCTATCAAAAAGTGGCAGAAACTTATTTTTGATATGGCACTTTCAACCAGTTAACTATACCGAAATTACGTTATTCTACAGTAATTTGGTTGCAAATACAGTAACAAGTAATGTTTTGAAATTTTACAGTAATTCAAAAAAATTTTGAAAATTCTGCAGTATTGTTTTTAAAAATACAGTAATTTTGAAAATTTTACAGTATTTTTATGTAAAAATACAGTAACATTGCAAGTGAAGACCTTTTTTATTTGTTCAACTACTTTTTGGAAAATTAACTAAGAAATGAAATGAGAAAAATTAAAAATTTTAAGGTTGTAAACGTTTTTTTTTGTGTGTCTTTTATTAAATATATTTTATATTTTTCTCTTGTTGTTAGTAGAAAAAATTTCGAAAAAGCATTTTTTTATAATAAACACGATGATCAATAGTTTTTTAATATCTACAGTATTTTTACTCCAAAAACAGTAATTTTTTTGGCAAAATACAGAAATTTCACAAAATTTACTTAACGTCACTGCTTTCCTCATTCATGATTATTTTCGAAACTAACAAAATTTATACGCTCGGCCTCCGGATCAAATTATATCTCTTCAAAGTTGAAAATATATTAGGTAAAGACTTTATAATGCTGCGCTGGATAAATGAGTTTTTATATCATAGAATATATTTTTTTGTAAATTATCAAATAAGTAAATGGTCGGGGAAACAAATATTTTGGAATTGAGTTATTACTTCGTATATTGAGTTTTTCCAACTGTACAATTTTGGATGTGTTTTTAGGACCATAACAAAATTTTACGCTTCTGAAAACTATATTCATTCGTGACTTGTGATCGGTAGCGTACAGTCGATCTTTGGAGCTATTCGGATTGTGTTTTCCACAGACATTTAAGGCTAGTGGAAGTAACGGGATTCGAAAAACGGGACGCGCGTTTGCTAACGGAACAAGCACGAGTTTGCGTGGCTCAATCTTATATTTTGCACGCTTATTGTGAAAAAAGTTTGGCGATATATAACTTCGGTTTGGCCAAATAATTTCCTAGTGGATCCACCAACCTTACACATTAGTTGTAAGGGTGGTAACTTAAACCCCTTCCCAAAAAAAAAACTATATTCTGGACATGGGCTGTATATGTATATATATATAAAGGTATTCCAATGAAGTTTAAACAAATTTAGTTTTGTTTCAAATTGTCCTTGTATGGGTTGGTTCCGCTGCAAATCGGAAAACAAAAATAAATCGATTTCAAATTAAGTTTGTGAAGCACTTTGCACATCACTACTAGACGTCAAAGTGAAAAAAAATTTTCTTGTTCTCATAATTTCTTTGATGGCAAAAAACTAAGAATATAAATTAAATCCTGTATTTATTGGAACCACGCATTTGTGCCGTACAAAGGGTAACTACCAAAAATTTAAAGCAAACAAGACTTAAACCTAGAAAACGTTGTACAAAGAAGCCAGACGATGGTATTAAATGTAAAATCGATTTTTTTTTGTTTATTTGCAACTGTCTGTCATTTTCTGTCAATTATGCACAAACAGCAATAGCCACGAAAAAAGAAAGCTATTCGATTTCGATGTGACCGTTGAATTTGTTTTAATACTTGAGTAATATATTTAAAACCTACATATATAAATGTATATATATATTTACAAATGATAAGCGTCGATTTAACTTTGACCGCCCGTTTGTTTTGGCGATAACAGCCGCAGTTTAGTGAATATCGACCAAAATATGTTATGCGAGATTAAATTTTCTGAGCGAAAGTAAAATTCTCAGATGAGCAAAATCGAATCAAAATAATTTCGGTCCACTTTTTTTCAAAATATAGTAATTATAATTTTAATCTAATTGCTGACAAAAATTGGATGAATAGAAAAATATATTTGCACTTCTAATTGAAACATCAATAATGTCCAACAAAAGTTTTTTTTTTAATAAAATTGGTTTTTTCTCTTAAATGGTGTAAGGTATATAAACTGCGGCCTAGCCGAGGATAATAAGGAAATATATTTCGTTTTCATTAGGCGATTGCGATTGGCTATTATATAGTGAGTGTAGTGAAAGGCAACTGTGCGCAAAAGTGCAGCCGATGAAGAACACAACCTACCAATCATGCGTGATGATCTTTACTTTTTTATATTCTAGACTTTGTAGTTGCGACGACCCAGCAAAGATATTAAGCGTCGTCATAAGCATGGAGCGCAGCATTCATGAAATGCTTAAAGACGACTCAACGCCACCGTTGAACGAAAGCACCGGCGCTATTCACTCGGGAACAACAGAGACGACCATTGTAGCTGGGCCTGGAGCCGCTGGTAGCTCCGTCAGCTGCAGACCTTTTAAGCCGCCAAACAGTTTGCCGCTGCGTAATCATTCGGGTAAGCTTAAACGAAATTTAACTTTATAATAAAGTTAAATATAAATAAAAAAATTAAAAAAATCTTTTTTATCTCGACTCGGAACAGCTCCTGCCACCCCAATGACACCGACGAGCCCACTAAACGGTCTCGATGCTAGTCTGATACGTACGGGTGCCTCAAAAATCGACACCATCAAAAATTGGAGCATATCAACCTACAAGTGCACTCGCCAGATTATGCTCGAAAAGTTGGGCAAATCGCAACGCACCGTTGACTCCGAACTAGAGGCGCAAATCGAACAGCTACGCGAAACACAACGCAAATATCTGTCGATTTTGCGTTTGACACGCGCCTTCAGTTCGCATTTCCATCATGTCGTTGTAACACAACACGCACTGGCAGAGGCCTTTGCCGATTTAGCGCAAAAGAGTCCCGAACTACAGGAGGAGTTCACCTGCAATTCGGAGACACAGCGCAGTTTGACCAAGAATGGAGAGCTGCTCTTAAATGCACTAAATTTTTTCATTTCATCGGTTAATACGCTGTGCAATAAGACCATCGATGATACGTTGTTGACCATCAGACAGTATGAAACGGCAAGGTGCGTGTTTTATTTAAAAATGTGACAAGGTAAAATCCTATTATTTTTTTAATAATTTGTAGAGTGGAATTTGACGCTTATCGCATGGATTTGGAAAATTCAAAACCCGAGTTACCGCAGAGTCCTATTTCAGAGGAGGCACAGAAGAACTACGCACGCCAGCGTGAACTCTACGAAAAGCTGCGCGCTGATGTTGCGGTCAAAATGCAATTTCTTGATGAAAACCGCGTAAGTCAGATATATTTTTATGTTATTCGTATTGACGTTAAAAGGGCAAAATGAACTATCTGAGTTTTTCAAAATACCTATTTTGCAGCTATTTTTTGAACCCATTTAATAAACAGATAAGTTAAATTAAAAAAAAGCATTGTTTTTTTTTGAGTTGTGCTTAAAATGAAAAATCTACTTAATTGACACCAAATTTGTTTAGTAGTAATTTTTGTTAAGATACAAATTTTTGTTATTATTTTTGTTTTTCATTAAAAAAGTTAATTGAATGCTTTTATCTAGGAAGTATAAATTAAAAGTAATGAAATTTAACATAAAATAATACAATATCTGTGGTTTTATCATTTTTAGAATTAGACTATATATTAATTATCGAATAAATTAATGGCTCACTTAAATTTTGGTCACATAATTTATTATATTTCATGAGAGTTTTTAGTCTATTTTGAAAGTTTCACTCCTTGTAGATAGTCCGTTTTTAAATTGTGAGATAGGTCATTCTGCACTTTTAGCTACGATATTGAACATTTTTACTCGAAGTTATTTCTAAATGTTTATTTGTTTTCAGATTAAAGTCATGCATAAACAATTGGTTTTATTGCACAACGCTATTGCTGCTTATTTTTCGGGCAATGCCGTTGCACTCGAAAACACTTTAAAACAATTTAACATAAAGGTGATAAATTTTTGTCATTTAAAATATTTTTTGCAATATTTTTAAATATTTATTTTGCATATAAAATATACATTTTCAGCTGAAGGCACCAAATGCCGCAACAGGGTCCTGGCTAGAGCAGTAGTATTAGCCGAAACGAGTAACCAAAAAACCCAAAAAAAGAGGAAAAACAAAAGCATTCCCAAAACAAACACATGCAAATATTTTTGTCCACGTATTCATATAAAAAAGAAAACAGAAAGTAACCAACCCGTTTGATCGATCACGCTCTCTGAAATCAAAATTTCAACAAATTACAAGATAACATAAGAACAAAAACAAACAACATTAAATCTCGTATGTATTTTTATTGCTTTTTATATATTCAATAACTTAGAATTTGACTAACAAATTTACTAATGCGTAAACAAACAAAAAAACAAAAAACCACCCACTAAAATAGTTCCTCAGTTGAACCCTATTCGAATTAAAACAGAAGAAACAAATTAAAGTTAAAATAAAAATTTACAAATTTACAAATTTATTAAATGAACAAATTTATATGATTTTATCGATTCATCCCATAAACTACCACAGGTACTCCATTAATTTTTAAGTAAACTTCGAAACCGATTCCATGATACGTCTCGTCTCTTCATTTTAGGACTGTTCAAAATTTATTTTTTAATATAGTAATTATTTATTTCTGGTCTTATTTATTTTATTCTGTTATTGCAATCTCTTGTATTTATTTTATTTTTGCACAAGAAACAAACAAAAAAAACAAAAAACAGTATTTTCAAAAGTCGTAAAATTTTCATAAGAAATATAAACGAAATAAAGAAAATTCATTAATGTTTAAATTTAGCGCGTAAGTTTATGAATTTAATTAATCACCAACCAATAACAACAAAAAAGAACAAAAATTGTTTAATCTAGTCAACGTATATTTATATATAAATATATATATTATGAAATAATTAAATAAAACTTTTTGGTGTTTTCTTTTTTCACTTAATCTAACTTACAGTGAAGTAAGCCAATTGATTAAAAATGTTAAATTTTTTACTTAAAGCAGAATTAATTCGTTTCCAGTTTGAGAGAACTTAACTTATCATTCAACGCCGTTTCGTCGTCTTCCTCGGCCTTAAACATCTCCTACAATTGGATATATCGCTTAGTTAGTAAATTGAAAATTTTAATAATTTAATTTGTGTATCGCTTTTACCGGATCGTAGATGACTTTGACTATCAGCGAACAACTGGGGCAGGTGGCAACCTCCTCGCCTTCCATCAGTTCTTCTTTGCTAATTTGAAATCGATCGCCGCACGGACAAGGATAATAGTACATTTCTTCCTCTTCATCATATTCGAAATCTTCGATTTCAACTTCGTCGTGATATATGCTCATGTCGATCGGTATGCCTGGGCGGTGGTAATCGGCTAAATCTGTTGGTAAAAAATTAAAGTTGTCTTTGTTGAATAAAAACAGAGATCAGTTCGATTATCTAAAAAGAAAAACAATTGGATAACACAGACATCATAACCAGGCCCGTATCTAAGGAGAAGAAGGCGCAATTTCCCGGGCAGCACTTTGTAAGGGCGGCATGTGTAAGAAGCTTTAGGGCGACATTTATTTTAAGTGAGTACCTTTTTTTTTGCTACTACAATTATAGAAAAATTTCCAACATTCAACAAGTACAATTTCATAAAATAATAAATTTTATCTAAAAACATTTTAAAAAGGCCGACAATATCCACTCTTGCGCCGGTCGCCAGAATTCCTAGGTACGGTCCTGATCATATTCGAAGTTAGAAAAAAATCATTTAATGACACAGAAAACAGTTTTTTGTTTTAACCGTTGAATAATATAAATATATTCTTAATCATTTTAAAATTAAATTAAAAATTGTCAGGCATTTTTGTACTGCTTGATGAACAAGTACACTTTATTTATTGTTTTCTTTTCTGCTTTTAAAATGCATTTGTTTTTATTTTAATATTTTCTTTTACGTACATACCTTCAAAAACTTTTTTCAGTGTAGTCAGTCAGGAGAAGGTAAGAGCGCAACTTTTTCCTCGGCCTCTTAATTCTTTTATATAGTTCATTAAAGAATATCCTACGTCCGTGATAACAAACACAAGCAGGAAATGTTTTCGATTGGATGACTTACTAGAAATTACTATTTTGCAAATGTGTGTGCATTGGACGTGAATTAAAAAATATGCTTTGAAAGAAATGAATCGCAAAATAGAAATTGTAAACACACGTTTTTTCTTCTCTCTTAATTGATTGCTCACTAGTTCTGTTTGCTTTTGCACATGTAATGAAGATGTCAGTGTTGTGTTTATTGTGTGGGTAAACATATAACCGAGTATTTTAAACACGATAGTAAGTTGTTAAAAGTTTTAACTTAAGTTTATGAGTGATGCAGCATAATAAATAAAATGCATACTGAAGAAACGAAATAAAAAAGTTCATAAAATCGTTTTATATGAAGATCAGAGAATATCAAATTTTTAATAACGAGTAGTGGGTAACCACAAAATACAACACTGGACAATTTTGACAAATCGAACAGTGTTGGAGAAAAACGTTTGCAAAAAGTTGAAAATAAACAAAACGTTTTAATTCCAACTTGAAATTCGTCAGTAAAATAGAAGTTGTAAATAAAAACACATAATGGCGGGCGCCACAAAAAAATTTAGCGATGTGAATCTCTACGCTTTGCTCGGTCTTGAAATCGAGGCGGAGCAAGCGGACATCCGAAAGGCGTACCGCAAAAAGGCGCTCGAATGCCATCCTGATAAGAATCCAGACAATCCAAAGGCGGCAGAGCTTTTTCACGAACTCTCAAAAGCGTTGGAAATCCTGTCAGATGCTACAGCGCGAGCTGCTTACGACAAAGTGCTCAAAGCTAAAAAGGCAGCCGAACTGCGTACGAAACAACTCGACAGCAAACGACAGAAACTAAAAGCAGACTTAGAGCAGCGCGAACGTGAGGCGCACAATAAACTACATGCTTCACAACCGTACACCACGGTACGTAAATCGGACGAAGATGTGCTGGCCGAGCAGATCGATCGTTTGCGTCGAGAGGGCTCCAAACTGTTAGAGGAGGAGCAACGATTAATGCGTGAACAGCTGCAACGTACCGTGGCAGAAAGTAAGCGTAATGCAGTAGCGCCGACGCCGCCTTTTGACTCTACCCAACATCGTATACGGATCAAGTGGAAAGTGGCCGACAAGCGAGATCCCACAAATGGTGGTTACACGCAAGAGCAGCTACAAAACTACCTTAAAAAGTACGGCGACATTGTCGCGTTCGTTATGTCCAAGAAGCCGGGCAGCGCTCTGGTCGAGTTCAATACACTTGAAGCGGGTGAAATGGCGTTATCCTATGAAAAGGGTCAAATAGAAAATCCGTTGAAGCTAGAATGGTTAAAGTCACCCAAACCGAAGGAGACGGTACCCACTAACACAACTGCTTCGCCGTTGGACTTTGAAGATTTGGTTTTACGAAAACTGCGTCAGGCGGAGGAACGCAAGCGTCTGATAGAACAAATGCAAAAGGAGGAAGAAGAAGACAATCTCTAGCCACGGGGAATACTTTTATAAGGGTGGGGAATATAAATTTACAATAAATAAAATTAATTTATTAAAACATTTTAAGTGTTAAAAAGCTTGTGTATTGTTTAAAGTTAATAAAAAATGGAATATATTTTAATTAACAAACAATGTTTTTTTAATAACTCCAAAAATTAATTGTAAAAAAAATTACAGTTTATTTGAACAATTTTATAAAAAGTTGACTTAATAATTTTTAGGACTGTACTCCTCTTAAATTAATCACTAAATCAGCTGATTTGAACTTGCAAAATTTTTTGTTTTCTGCCACGATTTATTTTCGAAAATTTAAACAATCGAATTAAATTGTTAAGCAAAAACAAATTAAAATTACGAGTTACCACAAAGCAAATGGAACGGCCGAAGCGCGACTTAGAGGCGCTCATAGCTTCGCAAAAGGAGCAGTTGACGCGCTACGAAAAGCGTCTCAAAGGTAAACAATATTGAAGTGGACCCATTGGGCATTTTAGCAACACCTCTTACTACATATTTCAATTACGTATTAGATGTGGTCTGTGCATACAAAGGACTGCTTAAGGAAAAAGAAGCTTTAGAAACGAGCTTAACCGCTCTTAACACGACGGGCAAGGAACCGAGGCCGAGCGAAAAATTCGAAAATGAAATTGACGGAGGTACTTCCGGCAGTCCAACGAAGACGATGACGTCTAATGCGACCGAGACGGAGACATCCAACACAACGACTTCAGTAACTGATGACACAAATCACCTGCAAACACAGATTATCACGCTGATGAACTCTCTGGCAACACTCTCCGCGGAGAAATCGCGAATGGAGGCCTCTTTTCAGGCTGATAAAAAACAATTGCGCGGACAGCTGGCGCAAAAGGACCAATTTAGCGCAGACTTGCAGGCCAAAATCAAAGCCAACGACGAACGTGCCAAAGCTGACGTGGATGATGTGAAGGCCAAATGGATTATTGAGCGACAAGAGCGTGAAAAAGAAACCAACAATCAAATGTTGATGATACGTGAACTACAAAAGTTATATGCCGATGAACGACACCTCAAGGAGAACATTGAAATGCAGTTAAATAATTTCAAGACGCAATTCGCTAGCAATGAGGCAGAGAATAGTCGTCTGCGTGAGCTGCAGGCACAGTTAAAAGAGGCGCGTACACAGTTGAAACAGCTACAAGGCGGTAGTGGTGGAGGCGGTAAAATGACGAATGGTAATGATGAGTTGGCAGACAGTGCTGCCGTGCTTAAACAAGTGCAGCAGCAAATGCAACAATTAAAAGAACAACATGCAGTGGCTATCAAAAGCGAACAGCGGCGTGTGATGAACGCTGAAGAAGAAAGCCGCAAGCAAGCGGCGCTTCACGAGAATCGTGTAGCAAATTTGGAAGCACGACTGGCCGAACTGAGCAGTACTGTCGGTTCGTATGATCGTCTGCGACAGCAAGATCAGGAAAACATACAAGCGCTTAAACGGCAACTGTTACAGTTGGAACGTTCAACTGTGGCAGAGCAAGAGAGTGCGGTTGGGGGGCGCAATCCACAGCACAAGCGTAGCATCGTCACTGCCAGCACATACGATATGGCTGCGCTGGTCGATGATATTGTGCGTCTAAAGAAACTGCTGGTGAGCGAGAATGCGCGTGCCGCAAACCCTATCGATGTAAGCAAAGTTCTGGCTGTTGGTACTGATCATACGCAGTGTCAAGAGGAACACAAACGCATGCAACAACAATGTGATGCCGGTAAGTTGAATATAAGTTTTTTCTTTTTATAAAATTTGTATTCATATAATTTAAAATCTTACTTACTGCTTTCAAGACAAATTAGAAATTAACCAACTGTTGGAACGACTTCAAGTGCAAAAGACGCACATTGCCACTTTGCAGGAAAAGGTGAAAGTGCTCAATCGCAATATTGACGAACAAGAACTGGAGCTGAAACAACAAAACGATCGACAACGTCAGGCCGTCAAAGAGGAGCGTGTCAAATGGAAGGACCAATTGGCTGAGCTGGAAAACGACTGCCGCTGCAAGGTAAACGACCTCGAGCAGCAGTTGCAAAAGCAACGTCAGCGTTCACTGCAATTGCTTGACGAAAAAGAGCAGGAAATCAAAACGCTGCAAACATCATTTGAAATTTTTCATAGCGCAACAGCAACCACTCATTTATCAATATCACATAACAATGCGGACCTTAGTAATGTCGGTGCCGGCGGCACAGCATCATCTGACGCCGAGAGTAACGACGGTACCAACGCGATGTCATTTCCAAGTAGCAGCAAAGTCGCGATTAAATCTAAAAAACTTTCCGTTGGCGAAAACTGTCATATGCTGTATTATGCGAACGAAATTGCACGCAAGGACATCGAAATTGCCGGACTGCGCAAGACTAAGTATGCTGCAGAAACAGCATTACGTAGAGCAATACACGAAAAGGTTACTGCACAGGAAGACTTGTGCGATAAGATAGGCGCCTTAGAAGAGCAAGTCGATCGGTTTGTTTTCCAATTTAGTTTTATGAATTGTTTCTATAAGTTTTTGTATTTTTTGTAGCCTTGAACGTTGCAAGACACGCGAAGGTGCTAATCTGGAGTATTTAAAGAATGTCATCATCAGTTTTATAGTGACGCGAGATGCAGAAGGCAAGCGTCATATGATGAATGCCATTAGCGCGGTGTTGCAGTTTACGCCCGCTGAAATACAGGCTATCACAGCAGCATTCCATAAAAAGTAGGTTAGTGCGGTTTTTATACCTTTTGTTTTGTTTTCTGTAATACAAAAATGTTTTATATAATTAATAAATATGCATTATTCAGTATATAAATAAAGTAAGCCCTATATTTCTTAGTTGCAGTAAAGAAACAAGAATTTTTTAACAAATTGTAACAAGTGTATTTAACAAACACGACGAAATATTATTTCAGTTAAATCCATTTATGGGAAACTTTGTCAAATATTCCTTCAGTACGGCGGGATACATAGCAAAGAATTTAAAACGTTTTCCCATTTGTTGCGGGTCCGTAAGCATTTCGTAACCAGATTTAATGGTGTTTTGATTTTCAGGCAGTGCATTTTCCAGTAGTTGCTAAAGACAAAACAAGCAACGCTAAATTTAAAAATACTTCTTTTTTTTAGTATTTAACCATTTACCTCTAAACGTGCAGCTCCTTCCATTTTTTGAAGAAAATCGCCTTGCTCCACTGGTCCATAACATATCACCTGTTCTTGCTGTTCTGCAATGCGTTTAATCTGTCTAAAATCTACGTCCGCCGTAAGATCAGCGCTGCCAGGTTCTTTAAGTGGGTCGTGCAATTTATGTTTTTTGAAGGCCTGTACAGAGGAAATTGTTTTGAAATAATACATTTGCAAAATGAAAAAATAATTATAATTTATCTTGCCCTAAAAGTGTCAGTCTTATCGCCAAAATGTCCATAGTCCATTATAAGACCAATGCCACCGTCACTTTCAAATCGATCGGCAAGCATGCCTACAATACGATCGGTTTCAAGAGAATACTCTAGACAGGCGCGCGTTTCTCCTGCAATTGGCTGATACAGCCTCGAGATAGGAGTTTGGGCTTTGGACATAACAAAACGAAAATCTTGTTCTGATGCTGCTGCTGTCGTCACGTCAACATCGATTAGTATTTCTTTCCAAAGACCAGCCTCCTCGTCCAGCTGTAGCTTATGTACTGGCAGTGCGTCAAAGAATTCATGTGCCAACACAATCGAGAATCCTTGCGGCACATCCTCAAGCCGCTTATGCCAAAAGACATCGGTGCCGGATGCGGTCTTGCCTGTTTGATAGTATGGCGACGCATCGTCATCAATTTGTTTGTGATTGAAGCAGAAACGCTGCGCTTGTATTTGACTTAAGTGTGGGCTGATCTCTACCAGATGCATGGAGAACTGTCCGCCTAGTTTGAACTGTGTAAGTACTTTAAGTACATCACGCGCGAGTGTGCCGCGACCTGGACCTAATTCAATGATTTGAAAGGGTGATGGACTACCACACTTGCGCCACTCACAAAGCACCCAAATGGCTACCAGCTGTAGTGAAAGAAACAATTGTGTGATATTCGCCAAGGCTGATTAAGGCATTTTGTTATTAGCTTACCTCGCCAAATATTTGTGAGATCTCTGGTGACGTTATAAAATCACCTTCGCTACCGAAGACGTCGCGGTTCATGTAGTAGCCTGTCAGTGGATTTGTCAGCACTTCACGCATGTACTCAGCCACTGTAATAGGACCGGTAGCCAAGATCTTAGCTCTAAGTTGATTGCTCAAAGTGTTACCGCTGCTGCTAGTGTTGTTGTCATCAGTGTTAAGCTCGCATTCTGCTGTTGCCGAAGATTTTTCAAAATGTGGCGCTGGCGTCGTCTTTCGTAACAACGCACCATCTGGACGACGGACAGATTTGTAGCTGTAACTACGCCTGTAGGTGAGTTGTAATAACTTCTGTGCCGTTTTATTCATAATTTAACTGAAGCAGCTAATTAATTTGAAGAAAAAAAACTTCAAATTAAATGAAAACAGCTGTTTTCGTTTGAACAAATAAGGTCAGCTGATTTTGCATCTTTGCCTTATTTTACAGTAAAGGTTTCTGTCCATTGAATCCGACAATACGTTATTGGCGATTTTTGCAACTTTTAATTGTTTACCGGTTGCTGATGACTTAACGAAAACTTTTCCCAGTTCGGCAAACTTCAGACGTTGCATACTTATTCAATTTATCATTATAAAACTATGTTTCATATTCCGAATTTTATGGGCAGAGGCTTCGATAATCCATAAATAACAGTTTGGGAGTGCTAGATAATTGTTTTTTATTTTGACATTGATGAGGTTGGCGGAGCAATTGATATAAGTTTTAGAATAAGCTGGCGCCGCACACTGTTTTGAACCAATATATGGGAAGGAAGAAAAAAAACTGTAATAGCTGAATTTGTATAAACTTAGAATTTAGATTTGGGCTTGATGAGCTCAAAAAAAATTACTTTGATTAATTACGCAATTTTTTTATGATTAGTAAATGCCGGTTACCATAAGAGCTAATATTTTTTTCTTTTCATTAATTTTTTATTTTTGTAACTTTTAAGGTTAGTAAATAATTTTGGGTTCATTTAATTTCCATTTCCAATATTACTAAGGTATTTTCTGTTTATAAATTTTTGTTGCTGAGTTCAAGTATTCCGTGCGCTAACAGATCAACAATTTTAAAGTAACAAGTCTACATTTAATATTTTTAATAAATATGTTTAGCCTTTTTATTAAGACTTTTCTGCGTATTATTATTAATATGTTCAAAGACCAGTGAAGCTGAATTTTCTATATTTTTACGATCGTTTTAGTAATTATGTGTGCAGCTGTCGTCGATTTTCACTTTAGTTAAGATTATTTGTTAGATTTTCCGATTTTTGTTTCTTCTCGAGATTTTGTTTGTGCAGCTGGGTACTGTAGTGCGCATTCAAATTCGATTTGCGCTGAAACGTTGTGGTGCACAGAGCACAGCTGCAAAACAAAAACGATTTATTTAAATATGCAAATGGTTTGTAGAATTAACAATATTTTTGTTTTACCTAAAAAAACGCTCGCCAGTATGCAGCTGCATGTGACTAACCAAATGTTGTTTTTGGTTGAACGTCTTGTTGCACTCTGTACAAGCATGGTTACGTTCGTTCGTGTGAGTACTAAAACAGATCTAATTTTAAATGAAAAAAAGATTATAATAATTGTATCTAACATACCGTTCATGTTTCGTTCTTAGGCTATGGTCTATAAATCGACGATCACAGTATCGGCACTGAATCGGCCGTTCGCCAGTGTGTTTGTATGTGTGGCGCTTTAAGTCAGCTTTGGTAAAGAATTTCTCCGGACAAAGTCTACAAAGTGTTGTTAAAACTTAATTTAAAAATATGTAAATAATATTTTTAGTTCAATAACGAAAAATTCTGTTTTAAAAAATAAAACTTTTTTTTAGTATAAATATGATTTTTCTAACTCGCATTGGAACTGCTTTTCTCCAGCGTGTCGACTCTGATGAACCTCAAAATAACTGAGACAATGAAAATGTCTGCCGCACTGATCACAAATGAAATGTTGCTTTGGCTTGCACTTGCGCTGGTCCACCTTTGAAATTTTCTTACACACGGTTCTAGTTTTAAAAGTAATCACTCTCGTATTAGATGGCGTCGACTGCTCCTTCTTATCGCTTAATCTGTCGTGTTCCTCTTCATTCGTTTCTGATTCACAGCCATCTATTGGAAAAGAACTGGAGAAAGATTCGACACGGCCCTCTGCATCACTTAACCTAAAATCTTCGATCTCGTCTTCCTGTGTTTCTGCTTTGAAGAAGACTTCTTCCACTGGTGGCAGTGGTTGTTCTTCCGTTTCTTCTAATTTATATTTTTCGGAAAGTTGCTGATTGTTAAATTGTGTTTTACATGACGCTTTAGCAAATTGTCTCTGTACACGAATACAGCACACGCGGAATTCATATGCCTGCAATGTTTTCTCCTGACATGGTGCGCAGATGAGTTGAGGCAAGTCTGCGGTGTTTTGCAGCTGTCGAGAAAACAATGTGAACAATGTGAAACAATTTTAACTTGGGAATTTTTGGTTCTTGCCTGCATTCCAGTTAGCTCCTCTGCTTGTCGCAACAGATTTTGCTGGCAACCGTCGAAAAGTTTCTGTGCATTTGTACCGTTTGCGAAATTGGCGCATAGCCTGCACAGTTCTAGTTCATTCATTTTAATCAATTAAATTGTTTTTGTATACGTTTTCAGTAGCTCCTTTTATTGTTTTCCTATTAATTTGTTTACAGTTCCTTTCAAACTATTTTGAAATTCCACTTAAAAAAAAATGAGACTAGACGTGTTCCCGTACTTACCATGGTATAACTATTTTTAAAAAGTGCGTTTGCTAAGTAGAGAGATTGCAATACCAATACAAATATGAGACAAGTATAGTGAAGTTGCACTGTAAACGTTTCCGCCTTGATTGTAAACCGGATATGACCGACAACTTACAAAACGTAAAGTGGCATTTTAGTTTATTCTGGTTTAAAAACAATCACAAAGATTGTTGCTCTCTGTTCTAAACTTTACAATATTCCTGTATACAAAATTATATTTCGATTTTAGTCGAAGTCAACTCACCGGTATATATTTCCAATACTTTTCAAATTGTTTTGTTAGTGTTTTGATTTCCTCAACCACAAGCGCAAAAAGCGTACAAGTTGGTTTTTGTTAGAAAATTTTTTATTTTTTTTAATTGTTTTAAATTAATAATGCAAATATGGAAAAATCAGAATTGTGTCGACTGTGTGCAAACGTGACAAAAGAAACAAATTCAAAAAATCTGTTCATGACGGCGCAACTAAAACTTCTCATAAAGATTCAGGAACTTACTGGAATGAAGGCATGTCGACTATTATTTATTTTTTTAAATATTTTAAACTTTAACTTAGTCAACCCCAACAGTTAAAACATTCATTAGACCTACCACAACTCATTTGTGAAGTTTGCCAAAATAAAATCAAGCAAGCACATTATTTCTGTAGACGCTGCATTAAGGCGCAGGAATACTTTGCAACAGACGTGTATCAGAGTCAAAGTAAACAATCTTTGACCAATAGAGAGGACGAATATAATTGTGATGAAATTAAAGAAAAGGAAATACAATTTAACTTGGATCGTACAATTAAGATGGAAGTTCAGGAAGAAGACGGAGCGCCATTAGAGCAAATTGAAGAATTGCTGCTGTCATGTACAAACGAAGAAGATAATTTTTTACTAACAACCACAAATGATGATGATAATGCTGATGACATAGAAGACTATTCCAATTTTTCGGCTGAAGACGACGACAACAATAACAACGACGAAAACAACAGCGATAAAAAAACAAACGAAGGAGATGATTTGGTACTAACATCTACAAATGATGATGCTGATGAAATAGCAGAATACTCAAATTTTACGGCAGAAGACGATGACAACAACAACGACGACGAAAACAACAGCGACAAATTCAGCAATGACGAAGACAATGTCAATGTACATATTGAAAAGCTGGACATGAAAATGTATGAGCACAGTTATCAAACTTACGATGATGAAAAGCTTGACATAGAAATTGTTGAGCACAGTTGGCAAACTGGCGATATAGAATCAAATCATGAAATTTGCTTAATTAAAGAAGAAATGCATCAACTAAGTACAACACCAAGTGATGCAAGCGAGGAAAATGAAAGCGAGAAAATTGAAAGAATAGATGGTCAAGACGATTGCACTTGTCGGCTTTGTGGTATGCGTTTAAAAACAAAATCTAATTTAAGCGTGCACTTGAACAGACATTCCAATAACCGTAAATTTTTATGCGAGTAAGTATTTATATTTGAAACCCGAGCAATGCCGGCTGCTATAGATAGTGATTTAAAAAAAATATAAATTTTTAGATCTCGAATTCTAAATTTGCAATTAATTATCTTTACAGCATTTGCGAAAAAAGGTTTATTACGCCATGGGATTTAAAGCGTCATTTTAATACACACACGCGGGAATTTGCTTATTCTTGCAAATATTGCGGTAGCCGCTTCAACAGTTCAAGTACCTTAAGCAGACATAAGCGGTATGTAGAAGTAATTATGAATTCAAATTATTTTTCATAAAAATACTGAACTTATTTAAATTTATATATTTTTTCTAATTTTTATTTGTTCCTTCCATTTGTTTGGTCTCTATTAGTAACAAACACCCCATTGAACACAAAATGGTATATAAAACTTATATTTGTGAACTATGCGGACGACATTTCAAAGACAGCAGTAATTTCTCCAACCACGTTCGGCGACACTCTGGTGATAGACGGTATCAATGCGAGTGAGTAAAATTATTATTTCTGAATTATGAAATGAAATAAAATCAAATCTAATATTTGATAATATTATTTTCAGACTTTGTCCGAAAAAGTTTTATCTTGCAAATGAATTGCAAACACACGTACGGACGCACACCGGTGAAAAACCATTTCCATGTCAATACTGTGAATTACATTTTATATCTCGAAACGGAGTTCTTACGCATGAACGAAGGTAATGTAAAATATAAAAAAAAAACATTTTTGTTTTTTTGCTTATTTATCAAATCGCTTTCTTTTCTTTAGCGTTCATTTAAATGAAGCTCGGAAATTATTTAAATGTTTTCTGTGTGGAAAATTAATGGAAAGTCGTTGCAAACTCAAAAGCCATTTGGACGCGCATTCTGGCGTTCGTGATTTTAAGTAACAATCGCGCAATAATTAGAAATTTAAATATTTTAATAAATTTTGTAATTTCTTCGTTATCTTTGTAGCTGTAAACTGTGCAACATATCATTTAAATTAAAAAAACATTTGGTGCAGCATGAGCGTTCCAAACAGCACAAAAGACAAGCAAGTATATACAATGAAAATGAAACATGCGCTTTTTGACTTATTTCTTCCTGAGTAATAAAACAATAGCTCAATGCCAACAAAATAAAAATATATATATATTTATTAATATTTAAAAGAGGTATGTATGTAAATAATCAACAAAATACACTGGAACAAATTTAATATGACTAACGTATATTCGCTATATTGAAAAAATGTATACAAATTAATGAAAGAATAAATTTACAGCCGGTTACTTTCGCAAGTGAAATTATTTCATAATTTGGATGGGCAATGCCAAAAATGAATAAAAACAATTTGTTTCGGTTAACTTATTGAAGTCGGGCACTGTACAAAGTATAGTGTGATTTGGAGCGGAAAGTTTGAAAACTGTCGTAAACATTTCGGTCAAATCGAACAGTTTGAAAGTCGCTTTAATTCTTTTCGTTTCGATTGTTTTCGTTTTCAAAAATATTTCTTTGGTTTTTACATACTTTTACTCGTGGTTGATTAATGAATCAGTAAAATATCGCAAAGATGTCTAACGACGATGGGTCTGATTTGTGTCGACTTTGTGCGAATTTTGCAGACGACACAAATTCAGAAAACCTCTTCGAGCGCAGGCAACGAAAATTACTACGTCAAGTGGAGGAGCTGACAGGATTGCAGGCAAGTTAGCACAATAGTTAAAGTAGATTTCATTTTCATTCTACTTTAAATTTTACAGTTGAAAAACACTCAAGCATTGCCGCAGTTTATTTGTGAAACATGTCAGGAACAAGCGATGCAGGCGTACCAATTTCGCGAACTCTGCATACGAGTGCAGCAACATTTTGCTACTGCGGAGCAGGAGCACAGCTGCCATTTGGAAGAGAATACATTTCCAGAAATTAAGCAATTGTTTGCATCTACTCAACATGAGATTCTGGTTAATATTCTAGAGAATCAGGAACCAGCAATTGATAAAGTGCAAAATACAGAAATGTTTGAAGAGTTGCTGATTATGGATGAAAGCGATTCCAATCACTTTGCGGAGATGCATGACATTGTAAATCATGAGAGTTTACCGGACATTGAACTGGAAATAAATTTGGACGCCGAAGAAGAAAAAATTCTTGAAAACACAATC
The DNA here is from genome assembly GCA_949127995.1 of Suillia variegata. NCBI lineage: Eukaryota > Metazoa > Arthropoda > Insecta > Diptera > Heleomyzidae > Suillia > Suillia variegata. The sequence continues at coordinate 8,571,122 of OX421843.1, read as the reverse complement.
ACTGAAAGCAACGAATTTAAGTGCGAGCTGTGTGACGCTAGTTTAAAAAGTAGGGGAAGTCTTTCGCAGCATATGCTGAGGCACGCTAATGATCGGCAATATTCCTGCGAGTTAGTATTAATCTTTTCTTTAGCTCACACTAAGAATTGGGTGGATAAATAATTTATTGCATTACAATTTTCAGTCATTGTTCGAAAACGTTTTTTACGACAGCCGAAGTAAGGCGGCACGCGTTTACGCACACTGACGAAAGGCGCTATACTTGTCAACAATGCGAATGTCGTTTTAAACATCGTCATTACTTGTCCAAACATATACGGTGTGTATGAATGCTCTTTTCTAATCTCTGTTTTCTATTTGACAAAAATGCCAGTTTCGTCAAATTAAGTAACTTTCAGTTTTGTTATTAACTTCACTATTTTAAGCATTTATAAGTTTTTCATAATGAAATAATATCAAGACACAGCAAACTGATACTACTATAATGTGAGACTGACGACTTACATCAATGTAATTTTTTTATTAAATGCTCTTTGTTTTAAATTTAAATTTCCTCAAGTCGCATGCACAGTGAAACAGAAACCAAAACTAAAACCAAGTCAAACACCCAAAACATACGCGTACACATTTGCGATCATTGCGGCAGCCAATTCAATAACCGCACTAATTTTGTTAATCATGCTCGGCGTCATGTAGGAGATCGGCGATACAAGTGCGAGTTAGTATATACTTTTTAATGTTGTTGGGAGCCAAATTTGTAGAGGATAAAAAATACATAAAAATATTATTTAAAAAAGCAAAACTTAAAAAACCCTGGTTTACCAATAATAGATTTATAAAATCGAGTTTTTCATTCTATAGTTTTAAAAAAAACTACTTCTTTAATTTAAACTTACTCTTTTTTAACCTTAGCAAGTTAGTTCTCATAATGCAATTCTGTTTTTATTTATTCCTCATATAAAATAATAACTCAAAAATTAAAACCAACCTCTAGGTATTGCGCGAAAAAGTTTTACATGAAACAGGAGCTACAACGTCATACCCGCATACATACTGGTGAAAAGCCATATCAATGCAAATACAAATCCTGTAAGCGAACTTTTATTAGTCGTGGTGTTGCAGCTAAACACGAACAGAGGTACGACTTTGGTGCTTACAAAATACATTGACATAGATTTTTGCATCAAATAAAACACTTTCATGGTTTATTTCAATAAACTTCTTTTTGTTTATTTTCCATTTGTTTTAGTGCACATTCCACTGTGCGTCCCTTTGTCTGTGTCAACTGTGGTGGTGCGTTCAAAAGTGCAATGATACTCAGAGACCACATGGTCACGCACACTGGCGAGCGTAATTTCGAGTAAGTACGACCTAACATACAACAATTTTGCATTTGATTTTTCTTAATAGAGCAATAATTGTTTTTGTTTCAACCATATAATTTTAGATGCGAAATGTGCAACGTATCGTTTAAGCTAAGAAAAACTCTAGTCCAACATTGGCGTTCAAGACTGCACAAAACGAATGAAAATACTTTAAAATGCGAAAATAAATAATTTACAATATTCAAAGTGAAACGTTTAAATTATTAAAGAAATGATCAAAGAAAAAATGTGCCCATAGTTATGCAACATCAACCATACATAGAAGATCCTTATAGCGTTTGGGTGAAAGTTTTTAATATTATTGTATTTATTTAGAAAATATCAAATTGTTAATTAAAAATATTGATTCAAGCTTAAGCAGCTTGAGCCATCAATTGGGGGAAACGAACAGACAAAGTCAAGTCAAAAGAGATGAAGATTATTAATAGAGAAAATAAAAATTCATCGAAGTAACATTAGTCCACACTTTTAACCTCTGGCAAGTTATTTATTTTAATTTCCAATTCTTTCTGTTTATCTACGTTTTTTCTGTGGCTTTGGGTACTAAAGTGCACTTTTAATAAACCTTTTCGGTTAAAATCTGCGTTACATGCTGTACATCTAGAAAATATGAAAATATTTGTAAATAAATAAATATGAATTAACTTATAGGTAATTATTTAGTTACTTGTAGGGACGCTCTCCAGTATGAATTACCATATGAAGTTGAAGACGCTGTTTTTGTATAAAACCTTTGCCGCAGACGCTGCAGACGTGAGGCCGCTCATTGCTGTGCATCCTAAAATTAGAAGAAAGTTATATATGACTGAAAAAGTGAAATTATCTCTATAAACGCGTTATACACTTTTATACCTTTCATGCAATCTTAAGTTAAGTGGTTGTGAAAAACGACGATCACAAAATCGACAAACGAACGGCTTTTCGCCGGTGTGCTTGCGCATGTGTGCTATCAAAAAACATTTGCTTTTAAAGTGCTCGCCACACTGATCGCAAATGCAAATACCTAAACTTCGGCGCCGTCTCTGCATTTTTTTTGCTTTTGTTTCTTCGATTAATAATGCCACTTTATCCATTACCTTAAGATCGCTGGGATGCTTGGGTGGGGGCAGTTCAATTACTTCGGATACACCTTCCTTCGTTGCAAATATGTCCGCCGTGTCTGGATAGTCGAAAGACAAGGAATAACAACTGCCGGAGCTATCATCGTCATTTGAACTGATAGGTTCATTCTTGCAAACATCATCGTTTTCATTATCGTCATCAACTTCTTCATATATCTCATCGATCTCCTCGATTTTTTCTTCATCTACCTCTTCGATCTGCTCTTCGTCCACAGCTTCTATCACTTCTGCTTCAAGAATATCAATTTTTATAAAGAAATCCTCTGGTGGTGGCATCACTTCTTGTATTTCATTTTTGGGTAATTTTTTCTTTGAAGCTGCTATCGCATTGGAAAACTGTTTATGTACGCGTATGCAGCGTTCCCGAAATTCGTACGCCTGTTGCGTTTGGTCCTGGCATAGTTCGCAGATAAATTGTGGCAAGTCGGGGTTGTTTTTTAACTGTAAAAAAAATTAATTTTAATAATCGTTTTAATTTTAACAAGGTAAAAGATACATGCCACAATTCCAGTTAGTGCCTCAGTTTGACGCAGCATGTTTTTTTGGCTCCACTCGAAAAGTTTTTTAGCATTTGTGTTGTCGGCGAAATTAGCACAAAGTCTACACAGCTCTAGTTCACTCATGGTGTTTACTTTGATCTTAAATATTGAGGTCTTCTCAAATGGTTTCTTCAACTATTTACCATTGATTATTTGTTTACAACGGCTATTAAACTGTGTGTCACATTACAGGTCGAATATAAAAAAAAAACATGACTGGTGTATAGTGGTGCGAAACAAAAAAAAAATAGATTTGTGGCCGCACGGAATAAGTCGAGTTATTACATTCGTATTCAAATATACTACAATACAAATTTGTATGACTTTTGCTAAAAAATATGAATGTTTAACGCTCAAGTTTTGTGATTGTTTTAATCTGAAAAGTTCGATTTTAGACGACCATTTTTAAATTAATAGTGCTCTTCTGAACACTTCTAGAATAGATCATTGTAAACGAAAAAAAAAGTACAATAACTAGTTTGATACACTTTTTCTTCTTCTTCTTTTTCTCTCATGGAACCCACATGAATGTCAAAAGTTTGTTTACATTCAGCTGACAAATAATTGTTTACTTTTTGAAAATTTAAAAAAAGTAAGTAAAATGATAAGCTGCTTAATTTGTCAAAAGAATTTTTATAAATAAACAGATAAATTTTCTAATGTACCACTGGATGTGAGCCGTATAATGGAGATAAAAAAAAAACGCAGATTCACGTGGACCATTTTACAGCTGTTTTTGTTTTGTATGGGTCAATTTTCTTTATCTCTCTCTCTCTTTTTATTGTACCATGAGTTCTTTTACCATGTTCACAAAAATATTTTAATAAACCTTATTCATTAATTTTTTTAAGCTGGAAGAAGAGAAGAAAGAGACCATTCATTACTGCACTATTACAAACATTTTTGGATGCTATACTTTCAGAGATATATTATGAATTAAAACAATATTTCAACTTAATTTTTCTATAAATAAAGGGTTTATTAAAATACATCAATTTAGTATTTAAAAATTTATTTTAAAAAAGATTAACTTATTTTTTTTAATTTAAGCATTTCCATGTCTTTAATTTTATACGCTTTTCAAATATTTTTCTTATCCATTAAACAATAAATTACAATCCATCGAAGTAATCTTGTATCGCATTCTTATCTTCAATTTCTAATGTTTTCTGTATATCTAGGTTTTTCCTGTGTGTGTGGGTATTATAGTGAGCTTTCAAACGCGCTTTTCGACTAAAATCTACGTTGCACTCTGCACATCTGAAAAAAAAGATATACAAATACAAATTAATATAAAAAAAAGTGCATAGTAAAACATAAAAGACGTTTTACTTAAAGGGACGCTCGCCAGTGTGGATCATCATGTGATTATTTAGAGGCTGCTTTTGGGCAAATCCCTTGCCACAGACGCTGCAAACGTAAGGCCGCTCATTGGTATGAATGCTAAAATGTTTAAAAAATAAAATCTCTGCTTTCAAAATTAACCTAAGCTCATTTTAAAAAGTTGTGAGATGTTCATATACATAATTAAACAAAATTTATGTATCTTTAGTTAAATAATTTTTTACCGTTCGTGCATTTTTCGGTAAAATTCCATCGCAAAACGACGATCACAGAATCGACAGGCAAACGGCTTTTCGCCAGTGTGTTTGCGCATGTGTGCTATCAGAAAACATTGGCTTTTTAAGTGTTCGCCACATTGATCGCAATAGCAACTCTGTTTTTTTCTGCGTTTCGGCATTCTCTTTGCTTTAGCTTCTTCGATTAATAATGCCACTTTGTCCATTACATTAAGATCGCTGGGATGTTTGGGCGGAGGCAGTTCAATTTCTTCGGATACACCTTCCTTCGTTGTAAATATTTCCGCCGTATCTGGATAGTCAAAAGACAAGGAATAGCAACTGCCGGAGCTACCATCGTCAATTGCATCGATGGGTTCATTCTTCATGCAGACATTCTCATCTGCATCGATCTTCTCATCATCGTCATCAATTTCTTCATACACCACCTCATCGTTATCTTCATCCACCTCCTCGATCAACTCTTCGTTCACCTCCTCAACCACTTCCGCTCCAAGCATATCAAGTTTTAGAAAAAAATCTTCTTGTGGTGGCATTACTTTTTTTATTTCGTTTGTAGATAAAATACTCTTTGAAGCTGCTGCCGCCTTGAAAAACTGTTTCTGTACGCGTATGCAGCGTTCGCGAAATTCGTGCGCCTGTTGCATTTGGTCCTGACATAGTTCGCATATAAATTGTGGTAAATTTGCAATATTTTTCAGCTATCAAAGGCAATTGTTTTTTTTTTAATTAGTAAGAGAAAAACAAACTTTAATTTGATTTTATTTTCGATGGTTACTTACCTCGATTCCTGTTAGCTCCTCAGCTTGGCGGAGCAAACTTTTTTGCTTCTGCTCAAAGAGTTTTTGAGCATTTGTGTCATCCACGAAGTTAGCGCAAAGTCTGCATAGTTCTATGTCGCTCATGGTTTTTATTTGTTTTTTTTAAATAAATCAATCTAGAAGCAACATACTACAATATAAATAATAATGTGAAAGTAGAAGTAGAAACTAATTTGTTTACAATGGCTATCAAACTGCTTATCAAACAAATCTTTTTTAACCCCTTAAACATTGAGAGTTGCAAAAACGCGACATTTAAGAAATTGTTTATGATTTAATTTGTTTGGATACAGCCTTATAATATTGTTTATATTTTTGAAAACATATTTTTCGGACTTAGTTTTTTTTTTTTTAAATCATAACTATCAAGTTAATAAAAATTTCACTCTAACTTGCGGACCACTTCATCAATCTATATATATAAAAATGAATTTCTCTATCTTTCTTTCTTTGTACCAAAGGGGCGTCTAAACCATTCATCCTATTTTGATGAAATTTTAGGGAGTTGCTGTGCTCACGCCAACTTAGGTTTAGGGCAAAGAAAATTTTGCCACGCCCACATTTTGTAAAACTAAGTTAAAATATTCGATTATTTCGCTAATATTGCTCCAAAAATTTAAATTTGGTATCTGAATTTGTATTGACACTGTCAATAACTTCCCCAAAAATGGGCGTGGATGGATCAATTTAACGAACACTTTCAAAAAAAGGGTGGATCATTTTTACGCCTACCACCATTTGCTCAGAAACTTGATGTGCGAAATAGAAAACATGTAACGGGATGCACCGGGAAGAATAACAAGATATACAAAATTGTCCACACCCACTTATTACGACCTCAATTTATTTAATTAAGTAAAAATATACGATGACATTGCTAATATTGCTCCTAAAAATTTAAGATTTTGTTTCTGAGTTTGTATGCCGATAATTTCACAGCCATAACTCAGAATCGTTACAACGGTGAATACCGAGAAATTCCGCTAACTAACGGGAGAACCGGGAAGTTCCGGTACTAACGGAAGTACCGGGAAGTTCTGCTACCATTTTTTTTAAGTGGCATTGCAACGCATGCCGGGCATTCGCTAGTATAATAAATCATTTGTCGTAATATTATTCATTTATATTTTTAAATTTAATTAAAAAATATATCATATATGGATGGTTTAACTCTATTCATATTTGTACAAATTTACATAACTTGATAGAATTTAAAATAAAACTTATTTAGTAGACAATTATGTATCATAAGTGCTACTTCACTCTCATCAGTTGTTTGATATTTTCTGCTGTTTTGCCTCATTTTGTTGATGTGTCTTGGAACGATTGTGTGTGACCAAATGCGTCTTGCGTTTAAATGACATTTCACAAAATAGGCATCTAAAAAAAAAAAAATGCATATACTCAAAAAAAAATTTAAATCTAATTATTTACTCAAAGGGGCGTTCTTCTGTGTGGGATATCATATGGGCGGTAAGAATGTTTGATACGGTAAAGGCTTTGCCGCACTGCTTGCAGACGAAGGGACGTTCGTTTGTGTGGGTTCTGAAACAATTTTTTATTTATTTAAATTATATTAAAGGATCTTAAAGATACAAAATCCAACGAACCTGTGGTTCACATATTTCAATTTATATTAGAAATTTTAAAAAATTCTCAATTTTGTAAGAAACGATAACAAATAAACTTACCGTTCATGCTTAATTAAAGTGCTTTTATCGAAAAAAAAACGTTCGCAATAATTGCAAAAATATTCAATATCGCCAGTGTGTTTGGCCATATGACGTTTTAAGTCGCCTGGTCTTATAAACCTTTCGTCACATAATCTGAAAAAAGAAAAACAAATCTATATATTGTATTTATACCTGAAAGGATCTACATGCAACATGAAATCTGCCATGCACACCGATTGACGTTCACAATTAGTGCAGCTAAGAAACAAAATTAAATTATTTCGCTTATATAAAAATCTGAAAATTATTTTACAAAAAGGAGTAAAATATTTTACTTATACGAGGTTGAGCTACTTCTAAAATCTTAAACGGGTTACGATACAAGCAAGCAAATCGATACCCAAACTAAATCTAAAATATTTGGAATGAAATGTGTTATGGTACTAACTCGCATTGAAATGGCTTGTCGCCGTTGTGTCGCCTCAGGTGCTCGTTAAAGGCAGCACGATATGGAAAAGCGACGCCACATTGTTCACAAATAAAATTCTTTTTTTTAACGCTCTTACTTTGCGTTTTGCTCGATTTTGTTTTTATGTGTTTCGTTTCCGATTGCTCGTCATCTTTTATTGAATCGTTATTCAATTCTATTTTAATGTGATTGAAATTTTTCTCTTGTCGCTGCAGCAACAACTCTTCAGAACTGTTTGTATTTGACAAAATCATCTCGTCATCTTCCTCCAGGTGCTCCTCCTCATCCTCTGTATAATTTGCTTGAACAGTGTTTTCATTTACTACACTTATAAAATCATCAAGGTTCACTACTTCTTCTATTTGTTCTGAATATTGTTCTTCTGAAACACGTTTCTGTTGATTGCGCGAGGGCGTCTGATGCCGTATAGAGTGGGCTCGACTAAAAAAAATTTGGAATTAATACATATATACGCCAGTCACTTTACTTTGACATACCGTGCATGTGCATTTAACTGGCTCGGTTGCTTAAAACTGCGCTTACAAAGTTTGCAAGAAAATAGCTTTGCTCCAGAATGGATAAATATGTGTTGCTTTAATTCTGGCTTTGTGTAGAATTTCTTCGAGCAATGCCTGCAGAAAGGATAATTTTAAATGTCCATTTAAAAATACAAGTTAAAATTTATATTTAGAGATACGAACTTGCAAGAGAGTGTCTTGTCGCCATGCCGTTCCATGTGATCCGAAAAAGATCGTTTGCTGACAAGACGCTTACCACAAACCCCACAAACCCAGTCCAGATTCAATATTGTCGTTTCTAGGGCAGTTAGTTCACTATCAGAGTGATCGACATGTTCCTCTTTATCATGGTTTTTAAACTTTGTTTCATGTTTAACCACTATGGTGGTAATAGGCAAAGAGCGCTCCAAATCTTCACCTTTTAATTCACTTACTTCGGCCATGACTACTCTTTATTTATAATGTGTTCCTTTTGATTGACTTGTTAGTTGTTTCGATTACCCGATGAAATTTGTGCAGCAACTTTCGTTTTTCATCACAAAATCATGTGTGGAGTTAAACAAAATAATGTTTACAGTTTTTATCAAACTGTTTTGTTCGACAGAAAAAAAACACAACCCATCTGATCATGGCTTGCCAGATACAATTTGCATTAAAAAACTGTGAACATATGATTGTCAATATTTGTTGACAAGCACTTTCAAACTGTCGAAACAAATACAAAATAGTTGTTATCAGTTGTTCACAACAAAATAATCGCTTATTTTAATTAAATTTATACAATAGCAATACAAATGAGCAAATCGCAATTATGTCGTCTTTGCGCAAATGTGGCAGAACAAGGATATGCCGGAAAACTCTTCGAACGTAATAACTGGAAATTGCTTCGCCAAATAGAAGAGCTCATGGGACAGCGGGCATGTGAAAGACAAACATTAAGTGATTTGTTTAATATAATTGTTCTCATAATCTGTAGCTTAAAAATGCAACAAACTTGCCACAGCACATCTGCACATCATGCGAGGAACGATCTCGACAGTCGCATGCCTTTCGGGAGCAATGTATACGTTCGCAAAAACTTTTCGCCACACCGACAGTGACGGTGTCTGGGTCAGAACAACAGGATCAGCGCGTTGAAAGTGAATTACAAAACGATTTAAAACCTATTCTAAAATTCGAAGTAGGGCTGCAAGCCGATTACGGTGAGGAACAAATGCCCGTAGCAGACATGACGCTAGTTAAGCACGAACCCATTGACACTAATAATGACAGCAGCTCTACCGCCAGTTGTGAGAATTTAAATGCAAATGAAAATTATGTAGCCTGCTCACTAAAACCTTCAAAAATTGAAGATTATTCGAGGGTCTTAGACGACTCTGAAGTCTGCATGCCACTCGAACCGAACATTAGCTTAAATACCTCAAATGAACTTGATGTTTTGCCATATTCCTGCAAACACTGTGATAGGCGTTTTCTAGAGAAAGGACATGCAAAAAAACATGAACGGTTTGTCGTGAATCTTTTGATTTAATTGATTTTTAAAAAAATGCATTTTGTTTAAATATTTTTGGTTACTTTAAGCACTCACAACAACGATCGCCCCCATGTCTGTAAACAATGTGGTGCAGCTTTTAAGCGGAGAACTATTCTTACGAACCACTGGTTGGTTCACACTGACGAGCGTGCTTTTAAGTAAAAACCTACATACTTAAAAAAATTTTATTGTATTTTTCGTTTAATTCTGTTACATATTTTTGTTTGCAGATGTAAATTGTGCAATATGTCGTTTAAGCGCAAAACGCATCTGATTACACACACTCGCTCTATAACGCATAAAATGAACGAGGAAAATTCGTTAGAAAACGCGACCAACTAAACCAAAAAATAATCTAGCAGCTGCACTTTAACCACTTTATCCCTGTATTTTGGGTAAATTTCGTCCATTGCAATTGAATATAAAATTAAACTATTGGGTGGTGTTTGTAAAAAGCTAAAAACTTTACCAAAACTAGTTTTAAAGATTTAGTTATATTTGTTAACATTTTAGGGCTGTTGGCGTTCCCTTATAGGGGTGGTTCCACATGGTGATGTTCAAAATTCTCATATATGTATAAACTAAAAAGATTTATAACTTTGTTGAAAGTCTTTTGAAATAAGTTTTTAATAAAAAAAAATACTAAAGACAGTATATTTATATTTTCCTGTATGTATATGAAGTATTACATAAGTATATGATTAAAAGCAATTTAAAAAATTAATACTATTTTATTTATTCAAGTTACCACATTCCCACAACAATTAATATAAGTTAGTGGATCAACAAGGGAATTACTTTGAGGAGAATATAGGGACGCATTGCCCGTAGGTTTTCCAAAGTACGTACTTTAATTGTGGTCAAATGTCACTTAGTTACAGTTTTAAAGTTATTGTAAACAAATACAATTTTTAGCTGTTCGTAAAGTAAAATAAAGTAAATAAACACTAGAATGAACAAAGTGGAACATTGCCGGCTGTGCGCCAAAGTGACGGACAAAATAAATGCAGAACAACTCTTCGAGAGAAATCAACGAAAATTACTTCGCCAAATAGAGGAGCTTATAGGACAACGTGTACGTACCCAAATAAACATATATAAAAGTACATATTTTAATAATATTTAACAGCTTAAAAGGACACTTGAATTACCGCAGCAAATATGCAAAATATGCGAAGGGCTAACACTGCAGGCGCATGCATTCCGTGAGCGCTGCATTCAAACACAAAAACACTTTCTCGCTAAACAAAAACTAGCTCAGAGCAAAAAACACAAAACTCTTGAAGTAAAAGTTGAGCTACCCATTAAAAAGATAACTCAAGAAGAGGAAAGAACTGACGAATATGTTACATTGTCATTGGCACCCTATATTGATATTGAAGCGCCACATGAACATGAATCAATAAATTCAGAGACATACTTGGAAAACACTGAAGTTTATAATCCTAAACCTTTTGTTGTTGATCTAAACACAAATAATAATGATAATGAGGGCGGCGATGATATAATTAAAATAGAATCGGAACATTTTTTTATCGCTACATGTGAGCCGCCTAACACAGACGAATTACCATTGCAAAATAAAAAGTCTAGAAAACCATACTGCAGAAAACCATTTGTTGGTATTTGCGAAGTGTGTGGCAAACATTTCAAAAATGCATCTGGTTTCGAACGACACAAAAGAATGCATTTAGGCATTCGACCGTTTCAGTGCGAGTTAGTATGTCTTCCATTTGAAAATTTGTTTATTTCGTAGTCATTCAAACACATCGAATGGACTGCAAAATATAAACGCGTATCCATTTAAAATTTAAATTCTTTCAGCCAATGCCCAAAGAGTTTTATGTTAAAACCAGAACTGCGTATTCACATGCGGAATCACACTGGCGAAAAGCCATATGCTTGCAGTTACTGTGATCATCGTTTTAAGGATTGTTCCAGCAAAATTATTCATGAACGGTACCATAGACATCACACTTAATAAATACTCTAGCATTAAAACAATTTATAATTTAATTTAAAGCTACCACACCAATGTGCGACCCTTTGCCTGCGACCGCTGCGACAAGGCGTTTACAAAATCATCGCATCTTAAGCGTCACATAGTGGCGCATACTGGCGAGCGTAAATATGAGTAAGTATATCGAAATAATACAACTCGGTTTTATCTATTTTAAATTGTGGTAACAATTCATGAATGTTATTCACTCAACTAGACACATTGTATAAATTGTTTTAAGATGGCAATTCAACTTTTTTTCACAGATGTTTCTTGTGCAATTTATCGTTTCCATTTACAAAGAATTTAAATCAGCACTTTACGACCTTGAAACACAAGCAGAACTTACAGAAACAACAGAAGTTGGAAACTAAGATGATCAAGGTGTTGTAAAAGGAAGACTAAAACGACCAAGATCAATTCGAATTTTATTATTTTATTTATTAGTTTATACTATGTTATACTATTATAAACCTAATAAACCGTTTTCATAACTTTTAATACCTTTTAATACGCACACTAGTATACAAAATATAAATCTATTAAAATTAAACATTTAAGTTTTTTTTACAAAATTTACTTTCTAAAAGTTTATAAATACTTACATTAACTTAAATTTTGTATTCTTCTAAACTTAATCGAATGGCTTAAACCTTTCAAGTGTATAGCACTTTAGATACCATGATAAATATTTTACATATTTACATACTTTACCAATGTTCTCTTGCAGTCATCGTTTAATTTCATATCTTTTGATTAGTTTCTTTATTTTTGTGTCTCTTAGTTGCGAAGTGGTTCGTCAAAGTCTCTTTTAGCTTAAATGACATGTTGCACACTTGGCATCTGCAAAAGTGAGATTGCAATATGAGAAAACAAATAAACAAAAATTTAAGATTGAAATTGGCGCATATTTACTCAAATTCACGCGCTTCAGAATGAGTGACCATGTGTTTCTTGAGAACAACTGAAGTAAAAAAAGACTTTCCACAATAATTGCACACATAGCGACGTTCATTTTTGTGTCGACTAGAAGAAAAAAAACACACTTATATTAACACTATAGGAGCAATATTTAGAAAATAAAAAGTTCATAACATTTCACATACCGATGATGCATCAGTAAGGGACTGCGATCATTAAAAGCCATCCCACATATATTGCATACAAATGGCTTCTCGCCAGTATGCGTGTACGAATGTATGGTTAGCTGTGTCTTACCGAAGTACGCTTTCGGACAGAGACTGCAACGAATATTGAATTTTTTTTTTGTCAAATAAATTATAGTGCCTCAGTATCATAAGAACAGAAAAAAGTTCGTAGTTTCAAAATTAATGAAAAGTTTCAGCCAAATTAAATTTAACTTTTTAATAATAATAATACTGCAAATTTTATAATAAATTTTTTCTATGCGAACGTGTGTATACTTACTTGCACTTAAATCGTTTAATGCCCGAATGTCGTATCATGTGATTGGTAAAAGCGCTGTGACTATTGAAGTGCTTACCGCAGAGATCGCAAATTTTTAGAATGCCTCTAGAGTTGTTTTTATTTTCAGTTTCATTTGTTGATTTAAAGTTTTTTTTGTGAAATTCGCTTTAAGAAAATAATTTAATTTTAAAAATATTTGCTTCAGCAGCAAATTTATAGAGCTAATAATTATGGCTTTTCATTTTACAAGCCACAATTACTTTACTTTTGCAAAAAATAAATTTATGTATTTAAAAACTTTTACAAACCGCATATGCCGTTTTGCATGGCCCTTGTCGGTAAAGCGACGTTCACAGAGCTGACAAGAAAATGGTTTTTCGCCGGTATGCGTGTATGTGTGGCGTATGCATTCCTGCTTCGTACAGAACTGCTTCGGACAATGTCTGCAAATTAGTGAAAATATTGTATATTAAATCATAACAATTGTTAATTTAGCACGGTCATTCAATTAATTGCATTTTGAATTTTAGAATTTTGTATTGTGAATATTTACTCGCAAAAAAATGGCTTTTCGCCTGAATGACGCTTCATGTGTATATTAAGAGATCTACTGGAACGTAAAACGGCACCACACTGTGCGCAAGAGAACTCTTCATCTCTTTCGTTGTTGTTCGGTTTACTAGAAGTATCACGTGAATTGGTTTTACAAAGCAAAGGTTTATCATCACTGTCCGAACTTGCTTTTGAATTGTTGTCTAAATCTACCGGCGACTTGAAAACATTGTCATCAATATCGCTCATAAATTCACTTTCATAACTGAAGTTCGACAAATTTTGCGGTTTTAGCTGTATTTCAACTTGTGTGTGAATGTTCGATGACGGCTCATTCTTAATTGTATTATTGTACCCTGCAGTGTTGTAGTGTTTTTGTGTTTGGATGCAGCGCTCTCGAAATTCGTGGGCCTGCATTGTCTGTGCTTGGCATGTGATGCAGATGTGGTGCGGCATCTCTTCAGAGTTAAACAACTGCGAAAATGATACATGATGATTATTATTTGAATGTTACTTTTGTTGGTTAACTAACCTGGAGTCCAGTGAGTTCCTCTACTTGACGCAGCAGTTCTTGTTGGTCCTGTTCGAAGAGACTTCGAGCATATTTGGCCTCAGCCATATTTGCACAAAGTCTGCACAATTCTGTTACACTCATATTTTGTTTTGTTAATTTTTAATTTGTTATTAGTTTTTCTTTCTTTTGCAGAGTAAATTTATTTATTTTTTATCCCTGTTAAGGTTGGAGGAGGAAAGAGATTTTATTTTACTTGCACAGTTAAAAGACAATTCTAAAAACAGTGCTTTTAAAACTTTCCGGTAAAGTATTTGATAAAAAGCACTGTGAAAGTTATAAAGTAAACTAGAAGATAAACAAAAATTTATAAAAACAAACAAAAAAAAGTATATTCACAACACACTAAAATGTCGAAGTCGAAATTATGCAGACTCTGTGCAAAGATAACAGAAGTCGATTATGTGCAAAGTCTTTTCGAGCAGGAACAACAAAAGCTGCTGCAACAGGTTGAGGACCTTACTGGACTCCAGGTAACAGAACAAACATTTGTATAATACTACAGTCATTAAACATCTATTGCGACTCCTGTAGATATTAAATGCTAAAGACCTGCCGCAGTACATTTGCATCTCATGCAAAGCGCAGGCAATTCAGGCGTACGAATTCCGTGCGCTCTGTATTCGAGCACAAGAATACTTTAGAACGGCAGCTTACCAATCTTCAAATAAAGATGAATATAGCAAATACACAATAGCTCAATATGATGATGATAGTTCCAATGAGGATTGGGTTTGTCAAGAACAGTTTAAAGAAGATGGCCAATGTAGCATGGAATCAGAAACAAGTTCATACGTTGACGAAATACCTATGCTGAATGAATTACTGAATGAAAGAAAACCACGCCAGACGTAATTGCAACTTTATTTTATATTATTAAATTTATTGCATTTTTTAAATAA
This sequence comes from Suillia variegata, assembly GCA_949127995.1. Classification (NCBI taxonomy): domain Eukaryota; kingdom Metazoa; phylum Arthropoda; class Insecta; order Diptera; family Heleomyzidae; genus Suillia; species Suillia variegata. The sequence continues at coordinate 8,556,030 of OX421843.1, read as the reverse complement.
ATTTGAACGTTTTTTGTAGTAGTAAACAAAGTAAGAAAACGACTTCAACCAAATCGACGGACATAAAGAAAAAGACTAATAACGAAAAACAAAAATTCATTTGCGATCAGTGTGGCGAACAGTTCGATGTTGCTAGTAAATTTACTTATCACATGATACGACACTCAGGAAACAAAAAGCACCTTTGCACGTTAGTAAAATATTCTTATGATAAGAATAAACTTTTGTTTGAATATCCTAAATAATTTATTTTGTAAATAATTTTTTTGCAGGCTTTGTGAAAAAGGTTATTACACTAAATCGGAACTAACTCATCACATGTACACACATACAGGCGAATTACCGTATCCATGTGAATTCTGTGATCGTCGTTTTAATAGCCGCAGCCACTTGATTAGGCACAGGCGGTATGTTAAGTATTTTTTGGTCTTTTACTTCGTTTACAAAACAGACTGAAAAGACTGTATTTATGCCTTACTTACTTTTTTTAGAACTCACACCAATGAGCGACCGTTTGTCTGCAATTATTGTGGTAAAGGGTTTACTACTTCGAACATTCACAAGGGTCATCTTTTAACGCATACTGGAGTGCGCGCCTTCGAGTAATTACATGTTAATAACAATTTCTTACACTATATTTAATTGTGGTTTGTCTCTTTTGCAGTTGTTTATTATGCAATGTATCGTTTAAGCGCAAAACAAATTTGGTGTCGCATAATAGGACAAAGTCACACAAACGAAACGAGGAGAATCAACAGAATTAGGATCGTTATGCTGAATCTACATAATATTTACTAAAATTAATATATTTTTTAGTTTGTAGAATTTTAGTAATCAGTTTAAGTGTTTGTTTTCCATATATTGGTTTTCATTTAAAAATTTTAAAACAAGATTCACAGAAACCCTAATCAGACGTGTACTTTAAGCATAAATTTATATTGGATATATTATCTTTGTGTATTTAGATCTTGTTTTGTGTTAAAGTTTATCAATTGCGATTTTGTGGTCAAAAACAATAAGCGCTTATTTCGAACTGAAAGGTTGTGTTTCAAATTGGCTGTTCCCTGACAAACTGAATGCATGATTATATGGAAGCTGTCACTTGCTTAAATTTGTGATAAGTTTGTACACCGACATTTCAAGAGTCACCAGAGAGTCATTTTAAGCCAACAAATTACAAACATTACTTTAAACTTAAGTTGGTCGAAAAAATAGTATTAGCACCACATTTTAATAGAGACATATAGCAAATATGTGCTTCAAAAAGCACATTATTGTTATCTAATATGACGAAGGGAATTTGAGCTCGGTATAACCGAATATAATTCTCCCACTGGCTTCTATTTGTTTCTAAACAAAATTTACATGATCAGAAAAAGGTTTTTCGTTCAATGAATCTTTATATTCTTACTTCAGCTAATGGCAAAAAAATTAGAGGTACATGCAGTAATTGATAGCATGGCTTCATTGTCATAAAGGGTGAGAGTGAGAGCACTCTCTCTCAACTATTCAAACTCCACCAAATAAAAATTCAAAAATTATATATATTATTTGATTTGGCTCAATCAATCCGTTTTCTTCACTATCATTATGGGTTCTTTCATTCAGAATTGCAACCAAATATATATATATATATATATATATATATATATATATATATATATATATATATATATATATATATATAGAATTGCAACCAAATATATATATATATATATATATATATATATATATATATATATATATATATATATATATATATATATATTAATATTATATATAAAGTTGGTATATTATATATAAAGTAACTAGACTGGCAACACCGATTAAAATGCAATTAAAACACCAGCGCTTTTAAAACTTTTAGAAGATTTTTTTGATAAAGAGCACTGCAAGACATTTTGATGGTTCTAAAACAAACCAAAAGAAAACAAAATTTTCAAAATAAACAAAAAAAAAAAAACAAAATAAATGTCGAAGTCGGAATTATGCAGACTCTGTGCAAAGATAACGGATGTCGATTATATGCAAAGCCTTTTCGATCAGGAACAGCAAAAGTTGCTGCAACAGGTGGAGGACCTTACTGGACTGCAGGTAAGTAAGACAACAAAAACTTCATAAATTCAAGTCATTCAACATTATCCGTCTTCTGCAGTTATTAAATGTTAAAGATTTGCCGCAGGACATTTGCATCGCATGTCAAGCGCAGACAATGCAGGCGTACGAATTCCGTGCGCGCTGCATTCGAGCACAAGAATACTTTAAAACGGCAGAGTACCAATCTTTAAATAAAAACGAATCTACCAATTACACAATAGCTCAATATGGTGAGAATAGTTCCAATGAGGAATGTACCATGGAATCGGAAATAAGTTCGTTCGTTGACGAAATTCCCATGCTGATTACGAACGAATTACAGATTGAAATAAAACAACGTCAGAAGTAGGTCCAAACTTTGGTTTATATTGTTGTGTAATATTAAATTTTTTAAATAAATGTTACATTTTCTCGTAGTCGTAAACACCGTAAGAAATCGCCTCCAATTAAAACGTTGGACATAAAGACAAACTCTAGTATCGAAGAGCAAAAATTCATTTGCGATCAGTGTGGCAAACAATTTAATACTGGCGGTAAATTAACAATCCATATCATGCGACATTCAGGAAAAAAATCGCATCCATGCACGTTAGTAAAATATTCTTATGATAAGAATAAACTTTTGTTTGAATATCCTAAATAATTTATTTTGTAAATAATTTTTTTGCAGGCTTTGTGAAAAAGGTTATTACACTAAAACGGAACTAACTATTCACATGTACACACATACAGGCGAATTACCGTATCCATGTGAATTCTGTGATCGTCGCTTCAATAGCCGCAGCCACTTGCTAAGACACAGGCGGTATGTTAAGTATTTTTAGGTCTTTTACTTCGTATATAAAACTTATAATCGAGAATACAATTTAAAACGGCGGGAAAGTTTGTAAAATTGTTTATGCGAAAAAAGAAACACGTGCATACTTATTTTATTTACTTTCTTTAGAACTCACACCAATGAGCGACCGTTTGTCTGCAATTATTGTGGTAAAGGGTTTACTGGTTCGAACATTCTCAAGAACCATCTGTTAACGCATACCGGAGTGCGCGCCTTCGAGTAATTACATGTTAATAACAATTTCTTACACTATATTTAATTTTGGTTTGTCTCTTTTGCAGTTGTTTATTATGCAATGTATCGTTTAAGCGCAAAACAAATTTGGAGTCCCATAATAGGACAAAGTCACACAAACGAAACGAGGAGAATCAGCAGAGTTAGGATCATTATGCCCAATCTTTTTACATAATGTTAATAAAATTTCATCTATTTTAGTTTGTAGAACTTTAATAATAAGGTCAAATCTTCGTTTTACAGAGATTGCTTTTAATTGTTTGCTAAGAATGCAATTTCGAATCGAAAGTCGGCCGAATTTACATCACTAAAATTAACTAGATCACTCGAGTTTTGAATTTTTTTTTACCAAAATTGGTTCAGTGGTTTGCCCATAACTTCTTTCCGGAGCGTTCTAGAGCAAAAATAAGCCTAATTTAAGATCACTAGAGTTTAAAGTTTTTCTCCACCAAAAATCAACAAAACCTCTTTCGTAGTTTTTTGCTTAATGTTAATGTAGTACAATTTTTATTATTTCTTTCATAATACATTCAGGTTTCGTAAGTCCACATTATGATAGGAAATATTTTCAATTTGTTGATATACAATTTATCTGAGTGTATACAACCTTGTTAAACAGTTTCAAAGTTACTGTGTAATTAATGTGACTTATAATAAAACGATATCAACAAACTATTAATATTTTTACATTGGAAAACTAAGCATAACAGAAAAGAAAACATGGATAATTCTAAACTGTGCAGAGTTTGTGCTGATCTCTCGAATAACACAAATTCTCTATTCGATGGCAGCCTGCGAAAACTGCTTTCGAAAATAAAAGACATCACAGGGCTGCAGGCATGTAAACATGCATTTTAATTAATAATTTGTATCATATGTGTATCTAATTTGTATTTTACATTTTCCATAGTTGAAGAATTTAAAAGACTTGCCACAGAATATTTGCAACCTGTGTGAAAAGCAATTACTACAAGCACACAAATTCCGGCAACGCTGCATTCGTGCACAAAAACACTTAAGAACACTTTGCGAGCAAAATAAAGAATTGTCGAAAAGTAAAGATAAACATAAATTTGCCGTGATTCCCGACATTAAGCAGGAAGCGCAACCAATCGAAGAAGTGATCTGCAATAAAATAGATAATTTTAAAGCAGAGGAAGAAGAGGAAAATCCAGCGGATAGCGAAATGCAGCTTAAGCAAGAGCCTACAAACGCTGACAACAGCAGTTCCTCAAATCAAAGCCTCAACTCATTGACCGACGATAGCCGAGATAAGGACATGCTGGCCATTGAACCGGAAATAAGTTTGGGAAACAATGAAAGTCCTCTTCCCCTTAATGTCGATTTGAAGGCAGGCAAAAATTCGAAATCTTATGAAAAGCAAAAACGCGTAGAGCACAACTTCATTTGTGATCAGTGTGGTCAGCATTTTACAGTCAAACCTTATTTTAAGATGCACATGTTGCGGCACTCTGGAATCAAGCCGTATCCCTGCAAGTTAGTCACCTATATAAGATATCCATTTAATCAATTATATGAAATAGTAAATAATATAAAACAATAATACATAATACATAATTGAGTTCAAAATATAATCCAAAACAATTTTTTTTTTAGATTATGTCCTAAAGCGTATTATGCAAGTAAGGGTTTAAAGCATCACATGCTAACGCACACCGGAGAAAAACCTTTCCCTTGCAAATACTGTGAACGTCGCTTTAATAGTCGCAGTCATCTTACATTACATACTCGGTATGTGGACGTATTGTACATATATTAAATTTTTTATCAGAAAACAAATTTATTTTAATTAATCATTTTCTTTACAGTGGTGAACACACGAATGAGCGTCCTTTTGTATGTGATCAGTGTCCAAAATCGTTCATCAGTAACAATAATTTTAAAGCACACATGGTGACGCACAGTGTCGTTCGTGCCTTTATGTAAATATACACTTCATGTTTGTCAAAAACATTTAGCGCTTAAGTTGAGCTGAAAGGTGGTTCCTAAATACTTGATCCAACTGCGCACAATTTTTTAACTTATAATAATGAAAAATTTTGCAGGGTTCATACTTTTACTTAGGATAAAAAAAAACAAGCAGACAGTTGAAGACACAACCTTTCAGCCGGATTTAAGAACTTACTGTATTTGGCCACATTCCACATTATATAGTTTTAAAATATTTATTTTTAACAGATGTAAGTTGTGCAACGTGTCTTATAAGCGTCAGAATCATCTTTCAAGACATTATGCTTCTGTAATGCACAAGGAGAACCAGAAAAAACAACAATCGGAATGTAGCACAAACCCAGATTACTCTAATATATGTTAAGTAATTTTATTTTCATAAATATTTATTTTTGTTTAACTCACTTTTTACCGTGTAAAACACTTTGGACAGTGATCTAAATCGGTGAAATTTGTAGCTAAATAACAACCTGTTATAGAAAATAGAAACGACAATTACTTGCAAAGTGACGGATAGTAGTTTGCAGACCGAACACAATACGAAATCATAAATTAAATTTGAATTACTACTTAACTTTTTACCTAATTAAAACTTATGTGAATTTTAGACTGAATGAAATCCATTTAACATTTTACCGATTTTAATTTTGTTTATTACTGAACGTTGTAAAGTTTATTATCAATTTTGTTCAGTGTAAATTTTTAGGTGTGAAGTTTGAGAGCAATTGTGCTAAAGTGACATTTCCTAAAACTTAATAATTTGTACAATATTTTGTCAGAAATTGTTTATGTTTTAATTACTAAGTGAAACAAATAAAAAAAAATATAAATAAGCAAACAAGTGAATATGGGGCTATCGGACTTTTGCAGAGTTTGTGCCGATTTATCAGAGAAGACAAGCCCGCTCTTTCAGGGTAGTCTGCAAAAACTCCTTCCGAAAATTAAAGATATAACAGGGCTGGAAGTATGTAAACAAGTCTAGAAAAAAATAAAGATGTTTTTTAATTATTATATTATTTCAAGTTAAGAAATACAAAAGACTGGCCTCAGAACATTTGCAAATCCTGCGAAAAGCAAATACAACAGGCGCACAAATTCCGGGAACGCTGTATTCGCGCACAGAAACGCTTAGAAACACTTTGTGAACAAAATGATGATACAGCTACAAGAAGTAAACGTAAATCAGAACTAAGTCAAAAAATCAAGGATGAAGAAGTTCCACCCATCGAAGAAGTTATCTTCAATGAATCAAACGAATTTAAAGTGGAACAGAATGATGAAGATGTCGAGGATGTGTTGTTAAAACAGGAACCAACAAATACCGTCGATGACAGCAGTTCCGACAACTTTATCTTTTTGGCCGAAGAATTCCAGAACTGCAGTGATGATACACTAGCTATTGAGCCAGAAATAAGTCTGGTCACTGAAGAACCACCACCGCTACCATCACTAACATCACCACCGCCTGCGCCCAGTAAAAAATACAATAAGAAAGAAAAATCAAAATCACAAAAAATCGTTAAAACCAGCGAAAAGAAGCGAAGGCCGCGAGGTATTCAAGAAAAAAATTACATTTGCGATCAGTGTGGCAAGCATTTTACCAATACAGGCTATTTTAATATGCATATGCTCCGGCACTCGGGCAACAGATCATTTCAGTGCAAGTTAGTATATTTTAATACGCAGACCACGGTTCCAAGTCTAAAATGAATAAAATTCACTTTAAACATTTTGTATTTTTACCAGACTTTGTCCTAAAGCATACTTTAGAAGCGTGGATTTGGATAATCACATGATGAAGCACACCGGCGAAAAACCATATCCATGCAAATACTGTGAGCGCCGTTTCAATGATAAAAGTCACTTAGTAAGGCATACACGGTGCGTGCTACTAACTTTATACAGAGACTTGCGTTGCACTTTTGATAAAAATATGACAATTTGTTTTAATTTCTTTTTAAGTGGGGAACACACCAATGAGCGTCCATTCGCTTGCAATCAGTGCCCGAAAACGTTTATTAGCTCCAATAACTTGAAACATCACCTGGTGACACACAGCGGCGTGCGTGCTTATAAGTAAACTTATTAAAATGATATATTATATAAAACGTATGTAAAAACAACCTGTCTTTACAGATGTAAGTTATGTAATATGTCGTATAAGCGAACAACGCATCTGAGCGGACATTACCGTTCAGTTCAGCATAAACAGAATCTAGAAAAGCAACAAGCATTAGACAACGCAGTAGCTGGTACTGCCTCCGAAGAGTGTAATCGTATTATCTAAAAACTAGTAATACGTGTTCAACGTATTTAATAAAATATTTCTAAAATAAATAAACATACTTTTTGACTTTTATTTAAATTATTCAATTTTAAATTGAAAAAAAAAATGTATTTTAAGATAAGTTTAATATTTTGAAAAAAAAAAAAAAAACAACTTCACTTATATATAATAAATTTATTGAAGTTACAAATAATGATGCAAAAAAATTATTTTCATATGGCCAATAGATTCAGTTTGGAACTTTTGATATAAAAATATATTACAATACATTTTAAAAATAACTCCAATGGATTATATTTTTTCTTATAGTGTAGTATTTACAGTTTCTAGACCACTGCAAACATTTTTCTTTGACATTCTTAATAAACAATGTCTATATTGACGCTTTTTGTTAGAATTTAGTATAAAAAAAAAATAAATAAAAAATGAGCCTGGAACTTTGCAGAGCTTGTGCTGATTTCTCAAAAGATACAAATCCATTATTCGAGGAAAGTCAAAAACTGCTGTCAAAACTAAAAGATATCACTGGACTGCAGGTACGTACGCAACACAAACTTCAAATTGGATTTTAGTTAAGTTGGCATTGTTTATATGTAGTTGGAAAACCTAAAAGACTGGCCACAGAATCTATGTAAATCTTGTGAAAAACAATTACTGCAAGCGCACAAATTCCGGGAGCGCTGTATACGCGCACAGAAACGCTTATCGACAATTTGCAATCAAAATAATGAAACCTCAAAGTGTAAGAAGAAACGAAAATCAGTCGATTGTACAAAAATAAAAGAAGAAGTGCCACCCATCGAAGAGATAATCTTCAATGAAAAAAATGAATTCAAAGAAGAGGAAAGCGAGGAAGATGGAGAGCTGCTGTTTAAGCAGGAATCAACTAAAGCTGAAGACAGTTCAAATGATAACATCAACTTCTTGGATGATACAAACAGCAGCAGAGATAAGGACGTGCTGGCCATCGAACCGGAAATAAGTCTGTTAACGCTATTACCCAATAAAAATAAATTAAGGCCACAACAAAGGAAGCTAAAAACGAAATCCAATTTAAAGCAAAAATCCTCTTCCTCTGCTTTAGAAAAGAACTTCATTTGTGACCAATGTGGCCAACATTTTACCGTCAAGTATCATTTTCAAATGCACATGTTGAGGCACACTGGCATCAGGCCGTATCCTTGCAAGTAAGAGTAGTATTATTATAAAATGTAATTCGTTTAAAATAAATAAATACATTTTCTTAATTTTTTTGCAGACTTTGTCCTAAGGGCTACTATGCGAGTAGTGATTTAAAACGTCATATGTTTACGCACACGGGCGAGAAGCCTTATCAATGCAAATACTGTGATCGCTGTTTTAATGATGGCAGCCATCGCCTTCGGCATACGCGGTCAGTAATTTTAATTTATTTATAACTTATAAAATCTTATTAAATAAAAAATAAACATATTTTTAGTGCGGAGCACACTGGAGAACGTCCTTTCGTCTGCGACCATTGTCCGAAAACGTTTATTAGCTCCAACAATTACAGAACCCATTTGGTAACGCATAGTGGCGTTCGTGCTTTTATGTAAACCAATATTTATTTATCTGATTGTGTGTTGCTTCTCTTTTGTATAACATATTCATATTTTTTCATAGGTGTAAACTTTGCAACGTATCCTACAAACGCCACTCACATTTGGCCAGACACAATCGGTCAGTGATGCATAAACAGAGCCTGGAGACAAAGCAAATATCAGAAAATCCAGCGTATGAATGTATTACAAATAATTAAATATGTAAATTTAATTTTGCTGCCGAAAACTTAACAAAAGAAATCATTTTTGTTAAAAAACAACAAATTTTAATGAAAATTTAGTTCAAAATTGAAAAAAGTATTTCAAATTTTTCTGAAATGAAAGCTAGATTAGTACATAGTATATGTACGAGTATATACTCAAAAAAAGAACAGATTTCTGGTAACGCTAAATTTAATGGTTATTGCGTTTTTTTTTTTTTACTTTAAAATTTTTAAGTTGTTTTCGTTGTATTTTTCAATTTTATATTCTGAGTAGAAGTTTTTCATTTTTTGTTTCTTAAGGTTTTTGTTTAGAATGACAACAAAAGTAAATTAACAACTTAATGCATCTTGGGCCTTCGACCATTGATCATCTATTTTTTCTACTGCGTATGATTAATTTTAATAATTCGTTTTTTAATTAAAATTCAGAATTTTTTTTTTGCTTTTTCATAAATAAGTGGGTATGCGATATTTACAGTTTCAGTGTATGCAGTCGTATTTTAACAGTTTAAGAATTACTGTAAATGATGACATTTCCTACAAAAAAAAAACAGCTTGACACTTTAACTAGAATTATAATTATTCTAAAATATAAATAAACAAAACAATGAGCGAAACAGAGTTTTGCAGAGTTTGTAGTAATTCATCAAACGACACAAATCCACTCTTTGAGGGCAGTCTGCGGAAATTGCTGTCGAAAATAAAAGATATCACAGGACTACAGGTATCTAAGTAAACATTTATGTTTAGCAGAGTTTTGTTTACGTTTTTTATCCTAGCTGGAAAATCGGAGAGACATGCCCCAAAACATTTGCAAAACATGTGAAACAGAAACACTCAAAGCCCATAAATTCCGACAACGTTGTATACAAGCACAAAAACGTCTTAAGTTACTGTGCAGCAAAAATGAAGATGCTACTTTAAGAATCAAAGGGAAGCGAAAATCAAAGTGTTTAAAACCAGCAGTACCCATCGAAGAAGTGATCTGTAATGAAGAAGTTGCATTTAAAAATGAGACGGAACAAGTGGAGAATAATAAAGAGGTTCTGCTGCTGAAGCGAGAACCGATTAACGAAAATGATAACTCAATTGACAGTCTCAACTTTTTGATAGAAAATGACACAGGAGATCGGGATATGTTAGCCATAGACCACGAGTCCAAAAGAGACAATTTAAAGGCATTGGAGTCTAAAGCCGGTGAAAAGTACAAGCGCCCCGAACACAACTTTGTGTGTGACCAATGCGGCAAGCATTACACAGTTAAGCATCTATTTCAGATGCACATGATGCGACATACTGGCATTAGACCATATCCTTGCAAGTTAGTTGTTATCGAACACAAAAGCGAGACAAATTTATAAAGAATCCTCTTTTGTTTTATAGACTTTGTCCGAAAGGGTACTATGCGACTAATGATTTAAGACGACACATGTTTAAGCACACCGGTGAAAGGCCGTACAAATGTAAATTTTGCGAGCTATGCTTCAATGACAAAAGTCATTTGTTAATTCATACACGGTACATATTATATGATAAATTGATATGTAATACATATTAACATATTCTTAAATTTCTCTTGAAGCCGTGAACACACTCACGAACGCCCTTTTGCCTGTGATCAGTGTCCGAAAACATTTATCAGTTCTTGCACGTTTAGGACGCATCTGACGACGCACAGTGGCGTGCGTGCATTTAGGTTAAATAATTTTGGATACTTGCATATTAAGATTTTGATCAATGATGTCGATTTTTTCCATTTCGTTTTGCAGTTGTAAATTGTGCAACGTATCGTATAAACGCAATTGCCATTTGCATAGACATAACCGATCTGTGATGCACAAACAGAACCAGGAACAGCAGAAAACATTGTCGGACAATCAAACAGCCGAAGAATTAAAGTAATGAATTCAAATCTTAATCATTGATTTTAAAAAAATGTACATAGTTCAAGCTAAATTAATAAATAAGCAAAATACAAATTTACATAACAAAGAAACCAACGAAGTTAAATTTCATTTCTGTTTTTAATTTTTTTTTTAACGAGATGAGTTTTTTATTCTTTAATAAAATTGAATATAATAAGAGCAGATACAAAGGAAAAAATTAAATCACAACAAATTTCTTTTTAGTGTATGCAAAAAGTTTTACAGCCACTGTGTAAATGTTTTTACAATTCCCAAATTTTCGTATCATGGTAAATTGTTGATTTATTTACGAGATTAAAAATAAAGTAATAAAGTATGCCCGAGTCAGGACTTTGCAGAATTTGTGCCGATTTCTCAGACAACACAAGTCCACTTTTTACGGGCAGCCTGCGAAAACTACTTGCGAAAATAAAAAATATAACAGGGCTGCAGGCATGTATAATAAATTAATTTTAAAGTTGATGGTACTCAAAAAATGTCTTATTTCGTATTTAATAAGAGCGATAATTACTTTTTAAAGCGTTTGATTGTGTAATGCGGCATTTGCACCAAGTCGCTTAGTTTTCAATTACAGTTGTAAATTGCTTATACTTTTAACTTCTCTCATAGATAATAAGAATTCAGGAACTGCCACATAATATCTGCAAATCATGTGAGAATGACATACTACAGGCGCATAATTTTCGTGATCGTTGTATTCGAGCACAAGCAGGCTTTAAGACACTTTGCACCCAAAACATAAAAGAAACAAGGAAACGAAAAAAGAATGAGAAACGTAAATCAGTTTACGACGATGATGATACCGCAACGATGAAAGAGGAAGTAGTACCACCTATTGAGGAAGTACTATTTAATGAAACAAATGTATTTAAAGCGGAACAAGAAGAACAAATGCATGCCGATGTAAACCAAAGTGATAATTTATACTTCTCACCCAATTACAACCAGTCCAAAAATGAAGATGTTGGAGAAAAAACGCTGGTCATAGAGTCAAGTAAAAACCTGATCACAGTTGAAAATCCTTTGTTCAATCTTGATGATAATACAAAAGTAAATTATGAAGACCCGTCTGCCACAGAAACGGAAATAGTAAGTATACACATTTTCTTGATAATAACGAATTAATAATCACGAAAAGCAGACTACCCAAGTCGAAGTACGAGAAAAACGAGGCTATCGTGTTGAGCATACATGGATTTGTGACCTGTGTGGCAAGCATTTTACAGTCAAAAATAATTTTAAAATGCATATGTTACGACACTCTGATATCAAGCCATTTCCTTGCAAGTAAGTTCGAGTTTCTTACTATTTTCGGTAATAACAATGAATTTACAACCCTGATTTATTTTTGCAGACTTTGTTCTAAAGGCTACTATTCAAATAGCGATTTAATACGGCATTCGCTTAGGCACACCGGCGAGAAGCCTCACCCTTGTAAATTCTGCAATCGTACTTTTTACGATAAGAGCCACTTACTTAGACATACACGGTTTTTAGTCATTGATTACCGTAGTTATATATTAAACGAACATTTTTTTTCTAGTGGTGAGCACACAATGGAACGACCTTTTGCTTGTAACCAGTGTCCAAAAGAATTTCTTACTTCATATAGTCTGAAATGTCATCTGACGACGCACTCTGGCGTGCGAGCATTTCCGTAATTATGTTGAATATTTATTTCGTTTTTTGTGGTAATTTTATCCAGAGAAGTTCGAATCGAAAATAGTAATTCTGTGACGAATATAATAATTATTGCAATTGCTTATCTATAAAAGATAAATACAAAACAATTTATCTTTAACGAATTCCCGTTTAACTTTATTTAAATGTTTAATCGACTTAAGCTTCTTTGGCAAACCGCCATGAATAATTTGTAGTTTATAAATTTTAATTTGTAATTTTCTTTTTTGTAGGTGTAAATTGTGCAATACGTCTTATAAAACTTATTCGGCACGCTGTGAACATTATCGTTCATCGATGCACAAACAGAAACTGGCAAAGCAAGACACATCTTCAAACAATCAAACAAATGATATTTCAAAAAACTTATCATAGAAAATAAAAAAAAAATATTGATTTAGTAATACGATTCAATATTGAATATAAGAAATATTGTGTAAACAAGATTAAAAGCTAACTAAGAACAAGGTAAGTGATAAATCGAGTAACGCCAAAAATAGTTTGATTAAAAATCATTAAAACGAATTATCTCAATAATTCCATTGTCCTTACAACGATATTACTATTTTCTTTGTGAAATAATAACATGTTAAGGAACATAATTAATAAATAATTAAAAAATAGTTATTTCATAAAATATACACACAAAAAATCAAAATTTTAAATAAATTCCTTAACTACGTTTTTTTTTTATTTACTTTAGCTCTACCTCGTGGTGAATGGAAAATTTTTCATGCTTCTGATGACTATAATCAATGTTAAACAGTTTGAAGGCAACTGTAAATAAACGAAAAACTTATACAAAGGACTACAAAAACAAACAGAAAAACAACAACAACATTAAAATTAAATATGAAGAAAAGTGAAATGTGTAGGATTTGCGCCAATTTGGCAAACGCCATAAATTCAGAAAATCTATTTGGACGCAGTCAGCAAAAACTTCTTCGGAAAATAGAGAAACTCGCAGGAATACAAGTATGTAAACAGTTAAAAAACATTTTTCTCAAAATAATTTCATTCGTTTCATTTTCACACAGTTGAAATACGTAGACGACTTGCCACTACTCATCTGCGAAACATGTCAAGAGCAAACGGAGCAGGCTTATGACTTCCGAGAGCGATGCATTCGAGTACAACAAAAATTTGCCACCGCGAAATGTACAAAACAAATCGAAGATTTTATGCAAAAAGATGACATCCTCACTGATAACAAAGTCCCTAAAAAAGTGGTGGAAGAAGAAAAGATGAAAGCTATTTACAAACAGAAGGACGATGATGTAGCAGAAAGCTTTGATGAGAAAGAAGATCAGCATTCGCTCATGCCCATTGAAGAATTATTGCTTAAGATTGAAGAAATCACAAATACAGATAGCGAATTTCAAGATGACGACATGAAGGAGACTGAACACGCGGAAGCGATTAAACATGCTATTACAACAACGACAATAGAAATAATCACTCAACATCAACAAAGACCTTTTAAGCATAAAGAGACAAATTTTTATTGTGATAAATGCGACAAATTTTTCCAGCACGGACACAACTTCAAAAGGCACATGTTGCGACACTCTGCGAACAAACCGTATCAATGCATGGTTTGTCCGAAAAATTTTTTAACACTCGAGGATCTAAATATTCACTTACGCAGTCACACTGGTGAAAAGCCATATTCCTGCCGATATTGTGAAAGCAATTTTAGGTCGACGAGTAGCAGAATTGTGCACGAACGGTTAGTAAGAACATAAAATTTAATATATAGTATGATCATGACCGATTTTAATTTGCAAATTCTAAAATTTTAGTTCACACACCAATGATCGTTCGTATGCCTGCAATATGTGTGAAAAGAACTACACCAATTCGACACAACTTAAGAACCATTTAAAATCACATGCGGACAAACGACCCTATCAGTAAGTATCTACAATCGAATCGCATGAATTTAAGCGAGAACTGTTTATAAATGCGTTTGTCTTTTCCACAGCTGTAAAATTTGCAATGTATCATTTAATTTCAACAAGGTTTTGACCAGCCACTGTAGCACCAGAATACACAAGCTAAACGAGGAGAAGTTAGCAAAGTTCATAAATTCAACAAATGCATCAACATCATCGGACGACTGCGATTGGTGGGAATAGTTTACATTTGGAAAAAAAACTTAACTTCTACAAAAAGTTTTGTAAACAATTAGTGAAATTTAAAAGTTAATCGACCCAACCAAAGACCGAAAAACTAATTTCATAATGAATGATTTGTTATTCAAATTTACCAAAGTCAACTGTTGATTAATGAATAAATCATCAAAAAAAGAACAAATTTTAAATCATTAAAAATCAACATTTTTTAAATTTTGATTTTTGTAAATACTAATCCGAACTCACTCCCCATTAATATAAAAGGTTTTTATTATTATTGTTTCTTATTTTATCTTCTTTGCTTTCCTTGTCTTTATATTATTAGTTTAATTGTTTACGCCTAAAAGACTGAACCGATTTTGTTTTTCGAATCTGGAACATTCGAGAATATAGAGCTGGCCCTGGAAGGTATATATGTTTTTAGATACTGTCCCACCCAGATACTAAGTGGGCAATTAGTGTAGTTAAGTGAGAAAATACTTATTTTTGAAATTTTGGGCTCACGCCACGGATGGTTTTTGGGGAAAACAAAAATTTGTCACGCCCACCTAATACGCCGACAATTTGTAAAATTAAGTAAAAATATTCGATTATATCGCTAACATTGGTCCTAAAAATCTTAAAATCGGTATTTGAGTTTTTTAAACACTGCCGACAATTTCACAAAAAATGGGCGTGATTGGATCAATTTAACGCCCACTTAAAAAAGGAAAATATACGATAACATTGCTAATATTGCTTCTAAAAATTTGAAAACTGAATTTATATGAGTGTTGTCGGAAATTTCACATATAAATTTTACGCCTACAACCATTGCTCAGGAACTTTATGCGCTATTTAAAAAAAAAGTTTAAAAATATTTTAATTTATTTTTATTAAGAGGAATTGTAAAAACACAATTGTGAGCTAGTGTAAAAAACTGTAGATATGGCAACACTGATCGAAAATTTTTTTACATCTCAGACCAAGGCGAATTCATGTAAATTACAGCTGATTCTAGTCAAGCAGTTTAAATGTTATTGTAAACAAATGAAAAATTAAGTCATGCATGCAGGCTCAAGGATGTAAATAAACCAAGAAAATAATTTGTGAAATATTTTTTATTAAATAGAAATGTAGTTAAAATTAGTCCTTTGAATTGCTCTAAAATCGATGAGACCACAAAAAGACACTTTTTAAAAGATAAACCAAAACATGAAAGAAACGAAGCTGTGCAGAATTTGCGGCAATTTGGCCAATGCACAAAATTCAGAAAATCTTTTTGGACGCGGTCAACGAACATTACTTCGTCAAATAGAAGAGCTGACTGGATTACAGGCAAGTACAAAAATATACAATTTGTTGTTTTTAATAATTTAAATCTATTCTGTAATATCGCACACAGTTGCTGTACGCAAACAACCTGCCACTACTCATCTGCGAAACATGCCAGGAGAAATCGGAGCAGGCTTACGACTTCCGCGTGCGGTGCATTCGAGTACAACAAAAATTTGCTTCGGAAGAATTTGGAATGCCAGTAAAAGATTACGACGTTGATATGCCTAATGCCTTGGAGCAGGAGAAACTAGCGCAGAATGTGATGGCAGATAAGATAATAGAGAAAACAGAGAGGGAGTTAATAGTAGAGGAAATAGTAGAAGAGGAAGTAGTTGAAGAAGAGGAGGTAGTAGAAGGATTAGACGAAGAAGTATTGGAAGACGATTTAATGGCAGAGATGATAGCAGAGGAAGTGGCAGAGGAGGTAGCATTAATGGAAGCAATGCAAAAAGAAGAGAAAAACGAAAGTTGTACAAAAATTGAAGAATTGGTTTTAAAAACCGGGGTATCCATAAGCATAGATAGAGAACTTCCTGATGATTTGGACTACCATGATTACACGGATGAAGAACAAAATGAACAACCGATTGAGTTGCAACCTCTTGTAAAAACGACAATAACAACAAAAATGAATTTACCTTCGCCTAACACAAAGGAAAAGCCCAATGCCAAAAAGAAAGTGTTTTTTTGCGATGATTGTGATCGTGAGTTTAACAGCAGAACCACATTTTGGTTTCACAGAAAGTTGCACGATGGCACGGATAAAAAGAATTTTATGTGCCTACAGTGTGATCGCACCTTTACCAGCAGTAGCACTTTGTGGTATCACAGGAAGAAACACGATGGAACATATGTGCCACGTAAAAAGCCCCCCTCAACCATCACCAGAAAAAAGACACCACGTAATGTCAGCTTGTTTTGCGATCAGTGCGGCAAACATTTTAAGGATGGCAACAATTTGAAGGATCATTTGATTCGACACGCTGGCCTAAAGCCTCATCAGTGCGAGTGAGTATATATTACGTTATGTGAAGACGTATAGAAAATAATTTAAAGATTTAGTTCAGTAAACAGTTTTTAATGCCACATTTTCACTATAGACTTTGTCCAAAAAAGTTTGCTTCGAAGCCGGAAGTACGTGTCCACTTACGGAGTCACACTGGCGAACAACCATATTCCTGCAGATACTGTGAAGCCCGGTTTAAAACTTTGAGTAGCCGAGCAGTACACGAACGGTATAATATCTATATATCTATATTTTCTATCTTTCTTTGTATCAAATGGGCGTCTAAACCATTCATCCGATTTTGATGAAATTTTAGGGAGTTGCTGTGCTCACGCCAACTTAGGTTTAGGGCAAAGAAAATTTTGCCACGCCCACCTATTACGCCCACAATTTGTAAAACTAAGTTAAAATATTCGATTACATCTGAAATTTGGTATCTAAAATTTGTATTGGCATACATTCAAAAAAAGGGTGGATCATTTTTACGCCTACTACCATTTGCTCAGAAACTTGATGTGCTAAATAGAAAACATGTAACGGGATGCACCGGGAAGAATAACAGGATATACAAAATTGTCCACGCCCACTTATTACGCCCTCAATTTATTTAATTAAGTAAAAGTATACTATGACATTGGTAATATTGCTCCTAAAAATTTGGGATTTTGTTTCTGAGTTTGTATGCCGATAATTTCACAGCACGTTTAAAAGAAAGTTTAAACATTTTTATTTTTCTACATTATTTTTATATATTTTTTACATCAAAAAAGAATTAACCGAAATTAAGGTTCTGACCTTTGAGCGGTTTGTTGTTCACTGTTTAATTTTATATTTTATGCATTTATTTCCAGTAAGCACACAAATAAGTGTCCCTTTCCCTGCGCTGAATGCGGTATGGCATTTACTACAGCGTCATCACTTAAAACGCATATGCTAACGCATACGGACGAGCGACCCTTTGAGTAGGTTACACACACCACTTTGATTTTCATGCGTTTTAGTCTCCAGATTATTTTAAAATTTAAATTTTTATCTTTTACGCAGATGCGGTGTGTGCAATAGAACCTTTACTCGCCAGAAACATTATGATGGACACATGCTTTCTAAGACCCACGAAAAAAATGTTAAGAAACAGGAAGAGATGTATTTTGGAAGAAATACATAATTAGCGGATTTTTCTTTATAGCTTAAGAAATAAAACAACTTAGTGAAAAACAAATTTTGGTTTAATTTATTTTTAGAAAACAAGGTTATTATGTATCTGACAATATTTTTGTGTATTATATACACATCAAAAAAATGTAAAAAAAAAAATTTTCTCCTGGGTCAGAATTATGCTATCAATTATTAATGGGTTAAATTTGAAAGTGCTATTAAAATTGGCTAACATTTGAAAATCACTGTAAACATTTTCAACTAGGAAAAACAAAACTTACATCAATAAATCCAACTCAAATTTATATATAAATATTTAAAAAATTCGTATAAAGAAATAAATAAACAATAATGAGTGAAACCGAAATTTGTAGGCTTTGTGCAAATTTCATAGATTCGACAAAAGCGGAAAGAATCTTTGAGAGGAGTCGGCGAAAATTACTTCTCAAAATCGAGGAGCTAATCGGTCAGCGCGTAAGTAAACAAATCGTTTTCATTTTAAATTTTTATTGATTTTAAATCTTGTTTTTAGCTTAGAAATATTGAAGATTTTCCAAGGCTTATATGCGAAAAATGTCAAGAGCAAACGCTACAGTCACATCTTTTCCGCGATTGTTGCATTCAAACACAAAAACATTTTACCACAGCGGCATACAAACATCAAATTCAGAATCGTGTTCTGTTTAAAAATGAGAAGGTGAAACTCTTTTCAGCAGAAGGACACAAGTTAAAAAAACCACCGCCCATTCAGAAAGTATTTCTCAATAGCGAAATTTCAGTTAAAGCTGAGAGTAAAGTGGATAAAGGAGTATTGCTTTGCAAGAAGGCAAAAGACGCGTTGTTAAAACATAAACCAGTTATGCATACAGGTTACAGCTCAGTTAGCAAAGCTATTACTGCAGCGCCAATTGACATTCACGACATAAATACGATGCACGAGATTGTTACTAACGTAGTTAAGATTAAATTGAAACAGGAACGATCCATTGAGGTGGAGGAAATGATAGCGACGAGTGAAGTGGAGACTTTAAGTTCAGATGTTTCATTCATAAATAAACTAAACAGTGTCGGGCGTCATTGTAGAAAAAGCAAAACTCGTAAATTAGGCGAAAATATAAACAAAAAAACTAAAAACCCGAAAACTGTTGGCGAAAAAACAGACTACATTTGTGATCAATGCGGCACTCATTTCACTAACTTTACTATATTTACCACGCACTTGCGACGCCATGCAGGTGAAAAGCCCTTTCAATGCGAGTAAGTACTCTTAGAAAAACTGCTAAAACAAAACTCTGATATATTAATTAATGTTTACTACAATATAATTATTATTTTAATTATTTGACATGTATTTTAGAATTTGTCCGGACAAGTTTCTCTCGCAAGCGCAATTACTCCGTCACATACGCAAGCACACTGGTGAAAAACCCTATCCCTGCAGACACTGTGATCGTCGATTTTTGGATAGCAGTGCTAGAGTAAGACACGAACGGTGAGAGTAAATCAGGCAAACAAAAGTTTAAATTATTTATGACTATCTAAATGTTTTAGTGTCCACAAAAATGAGCGCCCCTTTGTTTGTCAACAGTGCGAGAAATCATTTACTGTATCGTACACACTGAAGGAACATATGCGAATACATACTGGCGAGAGGGCTTTCGAGTAAATACTTGCACTCAATAACCTTCGAACACAACTTGAGTTATTTAATTTGTTCTTTTATTGCAGATGTAAAATTTGCAATGTTTCATTTACACTAAAAGCGCATCTGGTAACGCACTATCGATCCATGACGCACAAACAAAATGAAGAGAAACAACAGAATGTTCAAAATGAAACACCTGATGCAGTGACAGTAAAGGACAGCAACAGTTTTTGCATTTAGAATAATATATTAGTAAACAAATAATTTTTTATCTATGTTTAAACATTGTGTAGGGCAATACTTATAAAGAAAGTCTTAAAATAAGAAGCACAACATGACAAAAAGGAATTCAGTTTCAATATTATGTCGGTTTACTGTTTCTCTTAATGCGATCAAACAATAGTCACAAAATGTAGGTTTTCGTTTTTTTGAAAAAAAAAAAATGATGTTTGAAAAAATGCATATATATGCATATTAGTTGAAAATAAAAAATAAATTAATTTCAGTATATTTTTTTACTTTTCAATGTTGTACAATCGGTGATGTCGTGCGACAGAGCAGTTAATGCAAAACCTTTAGATTTGACTTAAATCATGAAATTCAGTAAAACATTTGAAAGCCACTGTGAACACTTAATTTAACATCACCATTTTAATTCATTCCACTAAACAATTGAAAATTTGTTATTAAAAAAATAAATTTTAAAATGAGCGAAATAGAAGTAGTCTGCAGACTTTGTGCAAATTTTATAAATTCAAAAAATGCGGAAAAACTCTTTGAGCGCAGCCGACGAAAATTACTTCGTCGAATAGAGGAGCTCATCGGTCAGCGGGCATGTAAACAAATCACTTATATTAACATTTTATTTAATTTTTAATTATTATTTTCAGCTCAAAAACATGAAAGACTTGCCACAGCTTATCTGTGTAAAATGTCAAGAACTGACGCTGCAGGCGCACATCTTTCGCGAGTGCTGCATCCGAGCACAAAAACATTTTGTCACAGCTGCGTATAAAAATCAAATTAAGGATTTTCAAAAGTCTACAAAGGAAAAGGCGAAACAAAAGTTACCCGATGGGCACCAATTGGGAGAAGTACCGCCAATAGAGGAAGTGAACTTAGATGGTACAAACATAGTCAAAACTAAAGAAGAAAAAAATGTCGAGAAAATAAAGCCAAAAGAAGTTGAGGATGTGATTTTAAAGGAAGAGCTAATCAAAGAGACAGTTGACAATGCTTCCACCTATGACTTTACTCCAATGTCAATTGATGCCGACGTAGCTAAGACACAATTATTCCAGCAAAGTTCAATGGATATCGATAAAAAGAAAATACCGTGTGAAGAGGAAATTTTTAGTTCTGATGCTGCATCCGATTACAATCCCATCAAATTAAACCGTGTCGGGCGACCTTGTGGAAAAAATATAATACATAATCCCGAAGAAAAGAAAAATAAAAACCACAAAACTGAAATGAAAAAACCTGACTACATTTGCGACCAGTGTGGTACTCACTTTAACAACTTTACCATATTTACTACACACTTGCGACGGCATGCAGGCGAAAAGCCTTTTCATTGCGAGTTAGTAACTGAATTTATGAGTTTGATTTAAAAGACTAGAAGTGTATTTTTATTAAATAAAAACTCATTTTAGAGTTTGTCCAGAACAGTTCCTAACGCAAGCGCAATTACTGCGTCATGTACGCAAGCACACTGGAGAGAAACCCTATCCTTGTCGACACTGTCAGCGTCGTTTTCTTGATTTAAGTGCCAGATTAAGACATGAACGGTGAGAAAAAAATTAACAATAATTTAATTCTCAAATTTTTGTTAACAAATGAACTTTTGCATGTTTTAGTGTCCATAACAACGAGCGTCCCTTTGCCTGTCAACAGTGCGGCAAAGCATTTACTGTCGGACATACACTCAAGGAACACATGCGTATACATACTGGCGAGCGTCCTTTTATGTGAGTGCATATTTAAAATTTTTTAACTGCAAATAAATAACAGGCAATTTTTTAATATAATTACTTTTATTGAAGATGTCAAATTTGCAACGTTTCTTTTACACTAAAAGCTCATCTGGTAACGCACTATCGCTCCATTACACACAAACAGAACGAGGACAAACAACGGAATTTGCCAATTGAAAAAGATGATAGCATTTAGACTAAAAAAAGGAATTGAAAATTCGATTTTTAATTTAGTCAATATTTATTTATGTACTTTACATATTTGTAATTTAATTTATAAATACTAGAACAAAAGAAAATTTAATAAATAGTAGGAGTTAAAATGGCCTTTTAAATTATTCTCCGATGTCAAATGACATCTAAACCAGTTTTGAGTAAGTTTGTACTCTATATAATATATTACATGGTTGTTGCTTTCTGAGAGTTATTAAAACAAATTTAAAGTGTTATAGTTAATATATTATACAGATAATAAAAGGTAGGTGCTAAAATCAGGTCAGTCACTTTTGTTCGAAGATGCTCAACAAAAGCGAAGAGTATCAAGATTTTAGTACGATTGAATACATAATTATTGCAACGAAAAAAAAAAAACAACAGAAAAATATTTAAAACATATAAATCTAAACTTATTATTAAGTAAATTATTTATGATTCTATTTTTTTGGTTTAAAGTCGGCATCATATAAAGGATTCTATTTGTAAAATTAAATGTTTTTAACTGACAAGTACGACAACCTTTCATGTAAAACCATGACACCACCTTTGATATTTTACCTTGTAAAAATATATTGACCACTTCGAGAGCAAGTGCCCAGGAACCAAAGTAACTGTTGGGAAAAATTAACTTTAAATCTGATAGAGGATCCTTTTAAATTTTTCATTTCATAAAAATGCACAGCAACAGATTTCAAGTGATTTTTGTTTAATTTAACTAAGGTGTTGATTATGTTTCTGTTGCTACGTAAAACAAATTTAATGTTGTTAGTTTTGCGATTTGGGTTGTTTTGAGCATTCATACATTCGATTTGATTTCCAGTGTTGCATTTTTATGTTTTAACAAAATAGTTTAAAAATGTCCTTCCTCTTGTTAAAACTTGCTACGTTAGTTTAATATATTAATATGGATCTTGTTTTTCAGGTACTTACACTCGAATAGAAATATGGCGAAATGAATAAATTAAACAAAAAAAACAAATTTTTTAAAAACCTGTTGGTGCACGTTTCAAAACTAAAATTTTAAAAGTTGCCTAAAAGGTTCCTCTATCAGATTTAAAGTTAATTTTTCCCAACAGTTACTTTGGTTAAAATCGTATACTAAATTGATTTTCACATAACCTGTAGATACACCAAAACTTCGGAGATAGCGCCTTTAGAAGTGGGCAGAATGAAAAAACCAAATAAATCTTTATTTTTTTTACTTGAGCTCGTGCGCGTTTTCAAATGAGTTTAAAATAGTGTTCCTACAAGGATTCTTGACAAACTCTGGGTACATCACATTTTCATCAACTGCCTAATTTCCGAGATAGCGGCTCCAGAAATGGCCAAAAATAGAGTAGTATAATTTAATTATAAAAATAAATATTTTGTATTATTTTTCCCCGTATTTCTGAAAACTGAGGAAAGGAGCATGTGCACGGAGGATTCCTCTACCACTCCTGCAAACATCTACAGTTGACCAGTTGCCGATTTATTGAGATAACGCCACCGAAACTGTTAAGCGTTTGTTGAAAAAAAAAAAAAACAAATTAATAATAGCAACTTTTATCGAATCCAACTTGACTTCGGGTAAAACTAAGTAAAGGTGATGATGATCAAAAGATTTCTCCACAATCACTGGGAACATACAAATCTCACCAGTCGACTATTTTCCGAGATAGAACCTCCTGAAGGATTAATGAAGTCATACACAAAATTTTTAATTTTTATTTATCAATTTTTTTTCGTTTTTTTTAATCATTAAAGTTTGGGTTGGAGAAAACATAAAGTGTTTGGTATCAAAATTCATGATTTTTAGATACCAATACAATGGTTATGGTTATATCCAGATTCCTCTTTAAATAAACCCACGGGTTACCAAATCAGCTGATGTTCCAATTTCATTTTGTTCCCCCATGGGAATCTGACTCCGGAGCTAACTTGGCGCACATGTAAATAACTTGTTCAGCTTTTTTCAAATAAATACTTTTTTCCACCCCCCAACAATTATAAATTAAAAGATAAACAATTTAAGAATATGAGCGAGTTGTGCTGCCGCTTGTGTACAAATGAGGCAGACCAAATCAATGCCGAGAAACTCTTTGACCGGAATCAGCGCAAACTGCTTCGGCAAATAGAGGAGCTTATAGGACAGCGGGCATGTATTGTATATACACAAATTTCAACTTAATTTAACTTGTAAAATATTCCATAGCTTAAAAAGGCAAAAGACTTGCCACAACACATTTGCAAACCTTGCGAGGAGCAAACGCAGCAGGCACATTCTTTTCGGGAGCAGTGCATCCAAGCACAACAACATTTTGCAATATTGAAAAAGAAAGACAATCAACAAAAGATAACTAAATTACAAGACAAAGAAGAGTTGGTCTTCAGCGAATTAGATCCAGTAAAAGAGGAAAATGATGAAAAAGAACAAAATGAAAATGATCAAAAATATGAAATGAAAAATGATGAAGCACTCTCACTGCCAAACATCACTGAAGTTATGTGCAAGAATGAACCGCCAAACTCAGAGGACGACTCCAGTTCCGCTGACGATGATTCTGACGACTGTTTTAATCCCTTGGATGAAGAACACAATCATGACACTACCGATGAGGAGGAGAATATGATGACTGTAAAACCTGAAATAAAATTGATCGCTACTGAGAAATCATCATCATTAAATGAGGCCAACGACTTGAAACTACAGAAAAATACGAAAACTATGACCACTAAGAGAAAATACAACAAGCAGAAGTCTTGCAAAGACCCGGAAAACTTTAGCTGTGAACAGTGCGGCAAGAGTTTCAAAAAGAACAGTTTGTTGGAGGTCCATATGCGGCGGCACACTGGTGACAAGCCTCTAATATGCGAGTTAGTAGACCAAGTAATTTATTGGACCTTTATAATGATAAAACCAATCAAATTTTAGTATTTGTTCGTAACAATATATTTGAATTTGGCCCTTATTAGCAGTCGTACAATTTGAAACTTAAGTTAGACATTTTTTTTATTGAGCGTTTAATTGTTAATTAAAATAATTTCTAAGAATTAGTTTGTTGCTAAAATGTTATTCCTTACTTGCTTCCAAACTCATTATTTCTAAATCACTAGATATTTAAATAGTTTTTGTACAAAATACATAAATTTGAGTTAGTGATTTATTATAGTTGTGTTGACAATTTGAAAACTATATAAGTACATACAAAAAGTTAAGCCAAAACATTTACAGGATTTGCTCAGACCGTTTTCTTTGGCAATCAGATTTAAAACGTCATATGCTCAAACATACCGGCGAGTTACCGTATCCATGTAGTATTTGTGATCGTCGTTTTAGACATAAGCCGCACATGCAAAATCATGAACGGTGAGTTAATTTTAATTCAAACGTTTTTCTATACTTTTCAATTACTAACCAAATTTAATTATAGGACGCACTCAAACGAACGTCCCTTTATCTGCCCACAGTGCGGTAAAGCATTTACGTTAGCACAGGGACTCAGGGCGCACTTGCAAGTACATTCCAGCAAGCGATCCTTTAAGTAAATATGCCATTTTCTTTGAGAGTTATGGGTTTACCGAAAAACATTCTCTTCGTAGATGTGAACTGTGTAGCGTGTCGTTTAAACAAAAGACCAACTTGATATCGCACTATTATTCTATAATCCATAAACAGAACGAAGAGAGACATAACACCCAACATTATGTTGAAGGAAATAACCTAATTTGTGATCAGTGCGGCAGACATTTTATTTCCAAAAGCGTTTTAGAAACTCACATCCGGCGTCACCTGGGTGAAAGGCCATTTAAGTGCGAGTTAGTCTTTTTTATATACTATGTTTACTGGCCATTACAACCGATGGCTGGGTATGGGTATACAAGTACTTAATAATAAAATCTTTACAGAATTTGTCCGGACAGTTTTTTTTTGAATGCGGACCTTAGACGCCACACACAAAAGCATACAGGTGAATTACCATTTGCCTGCAGTCATTGCGATCGCCGGTTTCTGGATAAAAGTTATGCAAAGAAACACGAACGGTCTGTCATATTATTCAATTTCAATTTTTCTAAAAAATTTACTCTTTTTAAATAATTTTAACTCGTTGTAGCACTCACACTAATGAGCGTCCCTATGTTTGCCAAGAGTGTGGTAAGGCATTTACTCTGTCGACGATTCTTAATGCCCACATGGTAACTCATACCGGAGAGCGTACTTTTGAGTAAATATTTAACTATTTTTATTGTTATATTTTTATTTGAAATTTACAATATTTTGTCACGCAGATGTAAATTGTGTAACATGGCTTTTAAGCTAAGGAAGCATCTGGTAGCTCATTGTCGATCCAAGACACACAAGCATAATGAAGAAAAACAACAAATGAGTAGTAATTAAAATGCGATACTAAAACCAGACAACAAACTTTAATTTAATTTATAACCCGCTGGATTTTAAACAAGATATTTTTTTTTTATATGAAAATTACTGTAAAAGTATAAATTTATTTAATTTTAAATACAAAAATAAAAATAAAATTTTATTGGAAATAATTGAAATAACACAAAAAGCATTAATAATAATTACATAGTTTAATAAAATAAGGAGAAGAAAACTACGAATAACTTTATTTTAGAACAAATGTTTCGAATGCTGGCGTATTTTTTTAAATTTTCAGACGGAAGTGGAGATTATATATCGTTAATCCAAAAGATTATCAATCAAAGTTATCGAGAGAGTTTTTTATAGATTTATTTATTAAATATTCCTTAGACTCGTACAATACATAAATCATAGCACTAGGCTCAGTTCAGTTCAGTTCATTTCATTTTATTTATTACATATATTAATATAAATGTAATAATTATACAATACAAAATTTAAATTAATAAAAAAGAAAAGCTGATATATACGAATTTGATTTGGTATATTTATGGTTTCTAAAAGAAAACAGTCAAATACTTCGGTTTCACAAAATACGTTTTTTCATACAAAATCGGCTTTCAAATATGTTTGCACATTTACATGTTTTTTCACAGTTTGAATATCACAGTAAAGAATTAATTTTTGTCAGCTATTCGTAGACAACAAATATTTATTTCTCCGTATTAACCAAAAAATTAAATATACAATCAGAAATATGAGTGAAACGGAACAGTGTCGACTATGCGCAAAAGCGGCCGACCAAACAGACACTGAGATACTCTTTGAGCGAAATCAACGTAAACTACTCCGGCAGATAGAGGAGCTCATCGGACAGCGGGTATGTATTAGTGAATAGATTGAAATACAGACATAACTTTGTATTATTATTATTAATATGTTTCAGATAAAAAAAGCAAAAGACCTGCCACAACACATTTGCAAATTGTGCAAGGAGCGAACACTTAAGGCATACACATTCCGGACGCAGTGCATCCAAGCACAGCTAAATTTTGTCAAACAAAAGACGAATACAAATTTAAATTTAAATGAAAAAAGCAAGTTAAATCAAACAGTGTTACCCATAGAAGAATTAGTCTTCAACACGATAACTTTAATTAAAGAAGAGGAAACCGAGGAAATAGAGAATGGTGTATCAACACTGCCACATATCACGGAAGTTTTATTCAATTGCGACTTCAAAACAGACGATATCTCCATTGATGACAGCTTAAACACTTTGAAAGAAAACCAAAAACAGGAAAATAAAGTTTTTATTACCACAGAAACGGAAACGAATTTGCTTATTGATCAGAAACCCGTGCTAAATAAGAGTGAATTAAAGCTACACATACAACGGAAATCTCCCATAACATTGAAATGCAAAACGAGGAAAACTAGAGAGAAGAAATTCATTTTTATTTGTGATCAGTGTGGCAAAAACTATGCTAGTAATAGCGACTTGGAAAGTCACATTCGGCGACATAAAGGTGAAAGGCTGTTTAAGTGCGAGTTAGTAAACCTTGAGTTTGAATAGAAATTATTAGAACAAGTTAATAAACAAAAAAATTACATAAGTGAATCGAATCTTTTATCATTACAGAATTTGTCCGGAGAGTTTCTTCTTGAAAGTGGGCTTAAAGCGTCACATGCTTAAACACGCTGGAGAATTGCCATATCCCTGCAGTCACTGTGACCGTAGATTTTTGGATAAAAGCCATGCAAAAAAGCATGAACGGTATTAATTTTGTATGCCTTCAATATATAATATGTAAATTAACTCATTTACATTTAGCACACATACGAATGAACGTCCTTATATCTGCCAGACGTGTGGCAAGGGCTTTACCGTATCACATATTTTAAAGGCGCACATGCTAGTACACACAGGCGAGCGGGCATTTGGGTATTAACATTAAATTAGTAGAGATTATTTTTAACTACGAGTATATTTGATTTGTCCTTTTAGATGTAAAATATGCAACGCTGCGTTTAAGCTTAAGAAACACTTGGTTACACACTATCGCTCCTTGACGCACAAACAAAACGAGGCACGAATACAATTGCGTAGTAATTAATTGAACCTTGTGAAATTTTTAGATTTAGAATTGCAAAAGATTCTAATGATAACTTTAAGCTTACATTAATATTTTGTAATTGATATACAAAATGCTTTAGGCATGGACATTTAACTAATATAAAATCACTATTCGTCACCTTAGCCTTTTTACAATTAAGAAGCTTCATCGCAGTTCATTTCACTGTTTGAATAGCACTGTAAACAAAAAATATATATCAGCTATTCCAAAATAAATATTTACTTATCACTAGGAGTATTATAATATAACAAATTTAATTCAGAAGACAAAAATATGGGCACGACGGAATTGTGCCGACTTTGTGTTAATGAGGCGGATCAAACACATGTCGAGAAACTATTCGAGCGAAATCGGCGCAAACTACTTGCGCAAATAGAGGAGCTCATGGGACAGCGGGTATATAAAATCTAAATTCCAATTAAAGCCAGAAAAAAATAAAAACTTTAAATATTCCACAGCTTAAAAATGGAAAAGATTTGCCGCAACATATTTGTAAATCGTGCGAAGAACAAACGTTACAGGCGCATGCATTCCGAGCGCAATGCATCCGAGCACAGCAGCATTTTGACACACAGAAAAAAGAATGCAGCCCACAAAGAAAGATGAAAATTAAAGAAATTGTGCCGCCTATAGAAGAAGTTGTCTTGAACGAATTAGACACGGTTAAAGAAGAAAACGTGAAAAAGGAGGAGGAGGATGCGATATCACAACTGTCGCTCATTGCAGAAGTTCTTTTTAAACATGAACCAATAATGTCAGATGAGGATTATAATGCGGCCAATGATTCTGATGTACTAAGTTACAATCCCTTGGATGAAGAGTGCAACCACCAGCATGAGGATAAAAACGATACAACTTTTGAACCAAAAATAAGTTTAATCACCGACGAGATACCTTTGCTTATTAAAAACAAATTAAAACCGCATAAAAAACATAAATCCAATACGAAAACTAAAAGAAACAAAATAAGCAAACAAGAGCCTACCTCCACCAAAGAGAAAAATTTCATTTGTGATCAGTGCGGCAGACACTTCGTTTGCAACAGTATGTTGGACACGCATATGCGAAGGCACACGGGTGAAAGAAAGTTTAAATGCGAGTAAGTGGCAATATTGAAAATTTAAACCATAACCCATTTTCAGTACAAAGTATAATTTTTAAGCTTCTCTCAAAATAATTCTTGTATCCTTTAAGAATTTGTCCGGAAAGTTTCTTTTTGAATTCGGATTTAAAACGCCACATTTTAAAACACGCAGGCATATTGCCTTATCCTTGCAGTCACTGCGAACGTCGATTTTTAGATAAGAGCCACGCAAAGAAGCATGAACGGTAGTTATTTTTTTTCTGTTTTTGTTTCTATCGTTAAAACTACAACGAATTTTTAATATAAATTTTCTGTTATAGCACTCACACTAATGAGCGTCCCTTTGTGTGTCAACAATGTGGCAAAGCGTTTACTGTATCGCATATCCTACACGACCATATGGTCACTCATACGGGCGAGCGAGCTTTTAGGTAAACAAGTCGTTTTGCAGATATATTTATGTACTAAGTTATACTTTCCTTTGCAGTTGTAAAATGTGTAATGTGGCGTTCAAACGCAAGACGCATCTGAAAACTCACTATCGTTCCATGACACACAAACAGAATGAGGAGAAATATCAGCAGAATATCAACAATTAAGTAAAATTTTGGCATGGGAAAATGAAGAAACGTTTAATATAATAGTCTTTCATTTGAAGCCTGTATAAACTAGTAAGAGAATTTTCTTCGGTCATGCCGAAGCTCAAATACCCTCCGCCATACACATATGTGCTATATGTCTCTATTATAAATGGACGTTGTTCTTTGAAGTCTACACAGCAACTGTTTTTATTAATTTATTATGGGACAGGAAAGTAGTTCGAACTAGCTCATCTTTCCTCCGCTTGAGGTATAGGACCTCACATACCAAATTTTAGTTTGATATTTCTTAAAATACGGCTGGGACGGACTAGCTAGGCTTTATATTCGATGAACATCTATGTTTTTATTGTCATACCTACCACGCATCCTTATGGGCGTTACAAATGAAAAAACCCTTCGGTACAAACTTGCTCGTGGAAATATTTTGAAACGATTTTAAAAATTTAGAAAATCAATACATTTATATGCAAATTAATTCTAGTTTTCGCCCTTTAAAAAGCTAATAATTTAATTTAAATATACTTTCACCAACAGTGGAAAATTCTGCGGAGCAACTTTATTTAGTTCAACTTTTTGTGAATGCGCATTTAAATTTATTGTTATATATAACCTAAGGGATATATATTAATAAACAAAACGATTTAAAGATTAGACGAATATAAGTCGCGTATACAAAGTTAGGACAAGAAAACCATATTTAGTTTTTGGCTTTTAAACTTTTTTGTATAAAATGTCGAATTGCTTGTGATATGCTATTTATTTAAGTTAACTTAAATTTATATCTTGCATTTTAAATTGAATTAGTCACTAAGGGAAATGTACTTCTTTTTCAAGTTTTTTTTGTTTACAAATTTATTTTTTAAGTAATGTCAACAATTATGTTCTATGATATCATCTAAATTAAAATTTGCAAAGGACACAAATTCATTGCCCAAGTTTCGCTCATGTTCTGGTTGGAAATGACACTTTTTAAGTTTCAAGTACTTTGTTATCCATGGTTCAACTACCTCACCGGAGCAGAATATGATTTTACTTTCTGGTTTTTGCAGTTTGGTTATTATTTTCGAAATTTTGCTTATGCATTCTTCAGAGAGAAATGGTGGATCTGCTATTATTAGATCGAAGCAGTTTGTCTGTTCCTTGAGGTAATCTTGTTCGTCTGCCAGGTTGAAATCGTAAAACACAAAATCATTGCCATATGCCGCAAATCGTTTATCGTACTCGAATATTTTCACATTGTCGTAGATTTCTTTAATTGTTAAATACAATGATGGACACGAGAGTAACCCAATTCTAAAGCTGTCAGCGTTCTGATCTTGTGTCAGTTTTTTGACGACTCGACCGATTGTTGTCTTGGTTGAAGCGCTATACCAGAATTGGCTTAATTGCCAATCTTCTTCGAATGCTGCCTCTTTTCCATTTTCAAGTTCCTCACGTTCGCGTTGGGCTTTCTCTTGCAGGAATTCATTTAGAATTTTTAGCGTGTCTAATGGCAGAGTAAGTTCATCTTCCATTCTGAGATTTTGTTTTGGTTTTTATAACCTTAAATTCTGTTCGTGTTGCCAACTTTAAGTATAAAGATAAAATAACAAGTCAACCAAAGGCGAACGATGAAATTGGTCTCAAAAACTGAGCTACTTTTTAATTAATTGCAATACCTGATAAACCATTGACACTATTTTATTGTGGTTGAAGTTAAACGTCAACTCAATTTCATATATATCTGCAGTTTGAGCATCATTGTAAATAAATTTACAGCTGTTCCCAAATAAATTGTTTACTTTTCTAATTGATTAAAAAATATTTAAATTAATCGAAAAACACAAAAATATGAGCGAAACGGAACTGTGTCGACTTTGCACTAGTACGGCAGACCAAACTACGGCTGAGAAATTATTTGAACGAAATCAGCGCAAACTGCTTCATCAAATAGAAGAGCTTATAGGACAGAAGGCATGAATAATAACAAATGAGTACAAACATGATCATTTTGTTAACTGTTTAAATCTTCTCTAGTTGAAAAATGCAAAAGACTTGCCGCAACACATCTGCAAACCATGCGAGCAGCAAACAGTGCAGGCACACGCTTTTCGGGAGCGTTGCATCCGAGCTCAGCAACATTTTGCCGTACAGAAGAAAACGCTCAACCAACAACCAAAAAATAATGAATTAAAAACAGAACTGCCGCCAATTGAGGAAGTGGTCTTAACCGAATTAGATCCAGTCAAATTGGAAAATCATGCTGATACATCACCATCGCACCGCGTTTTAATGATACCTTTTAAGCATGAACACACCAATTTAGATAATAACTTTAACGCAGATGAATCTGAAGATAGTTTTAATCCTTTGGATGAAAGCTATCAACATACGACCGATGAGGAAGACATGATGACCATAGAACCGGAAATTAGTTTTTTTGCTGATGAGGAATACTTTCCTAATAGGAAGAAAAATTTGAAAACTGAAAAAAAAGAAAAGGAAAAACCCGAACAGAAAAAGAAGAGCAGAAGTGGCAAACAGACGTCTTCTGCGATCAGAGAAAAAAGCTTTATTTGTGATCAATGCGGCAGACATGCAACTTCACGAAGTGCATTAGAGATACACTTGCGCCGACATACGGGTGAAAAACCGTTCAAATGCGAGTTTGTACAACAATCCGATTGATTTTCATTAACGAAATATTACAATCAATTTATAAAAATCTTTTGCAGAATTTGCCCGGAAAGTTTTATTTTGAACTCGGACTTGAAAGTTCATATTCTTAAACACACCGATGTTTTGCCATATCCCTGCAGTATTTGCGATCGTCGTTTTTCCTATAAGAGCAATGCCAGGAAACACGAACGGTCTGTGAATCTATTTATAGTATTTTGAAGTTAAAATGCTTTTACTTTTGCTATACATAACTTTTATGTATTTTTAGTAAGCATACGAATGAACGCCCCCACGTCTGCCCTCAGTGTGGCAAAGGATTTACAGTTCCAGACACGCTTAAAGCCCATATGGTGGTACACACTGGCGAACGTGCTTTTGTGTAAGTTTTTATGAATAACTTTTAGTTTTGAATGTTATTTTATCAGCTTATTTCACAGATGTAAAATGTGCAATATGGCGTTTAAGCGAAAAACGCATTTAATAACACACTATCGTTCAATGACGCATAAACAGAACGAGGAAAAGCAACAACTGAATATGGACAATTGACACTTTGCGGTAGCACAAGATTTGTTGTTGAAATTATAATCATTTTTGGATTTATGAGTAAAAATTTAATAACCAACACATTGGTAAAATAAATATCGCAAGAAAAATATTCGAATTATTAATTGTCGACGATAATTGCCAATGTTTATTTGTTTTCAACGGTTTTAACAACAGGCCGTCAGTCGAGCCGGTGGTTTAAACGAGAGAAAACGTATGGTTAACTTTGCAACTATTTCTTTTAGAATTTTAAAACAATAAACCGTTTAGTTTTTTGATTTTAAGATATTCAATTAAGTAAATGCAATATGCCGCCTGTAAAATGGCATCAAACACAATGTATTCCACTTTGCAGGAGATATCGGATTTTGCTACAAATCCTTATTAGTAGTCTTTATTGTAATTTGTATCTTTAAGATATTTCCATTTCAAGATAAATGAGGATTTCACTCTTTGCATTAGAAAGGAAGTTTGCGACCACTAAGATTCTTTTCTATAGTTTTTATATTTAATAAAATTTGATTTTTTTTAAATTAAAGCTTTATAAATTAAAATTGCTGTTAATGACTGCCAATTTTTAAAATGGTTCAGAATTTTATAATTTTTTCTTTATTCGTATAACATAATTTTTTATGTTTCAGATAAAATAAGCACTTCTATTTAAATCGTGTGTTAAAGTTTATTAAAATATTAAGTTGTAAGATGTATTTTTTAGAGTTTTTTTTCTGATAATTTGATAAATTTAAATGTGACGGATTTAAACAGAAGAGCTTTACAAAATTATTTTACAGAACATAACTCAATTATTATTAAGTCTTTTATAAAAATCAAAAGGACTAGTTAGGTCCTTTTGACAGTTTTAAATAATTTTATTCCATAGTTTTGCGACACCTTTTGATTTTCATTTTTTTGATATCAAATAAAAATTGACAGTTTAATTACCATTGTAAACATTTTTTTGTAGCTGTTCCCAAACAATTTTTTTTAAGTATTAAATTGCTGCTGAGCAACAATTTACAATACAATTATTATATTTTAACTAAAATTAAAAAAGTGATGTGCGCAACAGAATTGTGTCGTTTGTGCGCCAATGTAGCAGACGAAACAGATGCCGAGAAACTCTTTGAGCGGCACCAGCGCAAACTACTCCGGCAAATAGAAGAGCTCATTGGACAGCGGGTATGTACCGAATCGATTAAAACAACAAAATAAATGTTATGTTTATAAAAATGTCTTACAGCTTAAAAATGCAAAAGACCTGCCACAACACATTTGCAAATCGTGCGAGGAGCGTACGCTGCAGGCACACGCTTTTCGAGAGCAGTGCATTCGCACACAACAAAATTTCTCAACACATAAAATCAAAAAAGAAACTTGCCCACAAAAAAAGTGCAAAATTAAAGAAATAGTGACACCGATCATAGAAGAAATCGTACCAAACGTAGAAGAAGTCGTATTGAATGAATACATTCCAGTTAAAGTGGAGAGGGAAGATGAAGCACCCCCATTCTCACACATCGCCGAGGTACTATTCAAGCACGAACACATGAATACAAATTCAGAGGACGAAAAAAAAGATGACGACGACTCCGATGATGGTGATAACTTCAACCCTTTGGATGAAGACAATCGCCAACACCAGTACAGCACGGATGATAAGGAAGATATGATGAAGATCGAACCGGAAATCAGTTTGTTCACTGACGAGAGTCTCTTAACCAAGAATAATGAAATAAAACCTAGTAATATAAATAAAGTTAAAAGAGCGAAACGCGGATCCAATGAAGAAAGACCCTTCATTTGTGATCAGTGCGGCAAAAACTTCAAACTCAACTGTTTGTTGGAAGCACACTTGCGGCGACACACAGGCGAAAGGAAATTTAAATGCGAGTTAGTATACCAGCGACGAATGTTGCAGAGTATTATATAAAACAGTAAATAAAATGAAAATCTTTACAGGATTTGCCCCGACAGTTTCTTCTTGAATTCAGATTTAAAACGACACATGCAAAAACATGCAGGCGAATTGCCATATCCCTGCACTCACTGCGATCGTCGATTTTTGGATAAAAACCATGCAAAGAAACATATACGGTCTGTGGATTAATTAAACTCAATGTTTTATGAGTGTCCTATAATACAACTTTAATTTTAGCACTCATACTAATGAGCGTCCCTATATTTGCCAGACGTGTGGCAAAGGATTCACCGTATCTCATATTCTAAAGGCACACATGTTAGTTCATACAGGCGAGCGTGCATTTGGGTAAAATAAGTAACACATTATTTGCTAATTTTATTATAATTAAAATATATATTTTTATGTATAGGTGTAAAATGTGTAACGCAGC
Source organism: Suillia variegata (assembly GCA_949127995.1). NCBI lineage: Eukaryota > Metazoa > Arthropoda > Insecta > Diptera > Heleomyzidae > Suillia > Suillia variegata. The sequence continues at coordinate 8,520,020 of OX421843.1, read as the reverse complement.
ATTTAAATTAAAAAAGCACCTGGTCAAACACTATCGTTCCATGACACACAAGCAGAATGAAGAAAAGTACCAAATTAATATGAACGATCAAATTAATGTGAACAATCAAAATCAAATTGATATGAACAATGTAGACATATGAAAATGCAAACAGTAGAAATGATTCGGTAATTTCTTAAGTAAACGATTAAAGTGGTACAATAACGATAACTATTGAATGAACGCCGTTAATTTATAAAGCTTAAGATAGCATAATAAATAATAAAGATTTTACACATTTAACGGATAATTATTATAATGTTTATAATTTATTTTATTATTTTAAAATTAAAAAAATAGTGAATAAAATTTTGAAAGCAACTTCAAGCAAACAGCATATAGCAAAATAAAAAACAAAAAAAACTACTGATGATGCTTGTATACTAAGTCAACTTCTGAACGCAAGAACAACAAATGTCCACTTGAAAGAGTGAATAATCCGGATTAGTGAATAGCCCTTGCAATAATTAGTTCCCTATATCAAGACACGACTGTATATTGAATAAGTTCGAGTATGTACAAAGTCTTTTCCTCGATGCTTTCTCGCACTTCTTTGAAAGTAACTTATTGACTTGAGTTACCTCTATATTATTTTTTACTATATCTTATCTCAAAGACTTTAGACAGTTTGAACAACACTGTAAACAAAAAATATATCCTCTTCTAAAAGCAAACAATGTAAATATTGTTAAATATATGTAAATATTTTTACTTATTTACTTAGGAAGTGACGGATTTAAACAAAGAGGTTTACAAAATTATTTAACAGAATACAACTTATTATTAAACATCAACTTAACTGGTCCTTTTGACAGTTCGAAATAATTGTATTCCATAGTTTTGCGACACCTTTTGATTTTAATTTTTTTGATATCAAATAAAAGTTGACAGTTTAATTACCATTGTAAACAATTTTTTTTTTTCAGCAGTTCCCAAACAATTTTATTTTAAAGTATTTAATTGCTGCTGAGCAACAATTTACAATACAATTATTATATTTTAACTAAAAATAAAAAAGTGATGTGCGCAACAGAATTGTGTCGTTTGTGCGCCAATGTAGCAGACGAAACAAATGCCGAGAAGCTCTTTGAGCGGCATCAGCGCAAACTACTCCGGCAAATAGAAGAGCTCATTGGACAGCGGGTATGTACCAAATCGATTAAAACAACAAAATAAATGTTGTTTATAAAAATGTCTTACAGCTTAAAAATGCAAAATACCTGCCACAGCACATTTGCAAATCGTGCGAGGAGCGTACGCTGCAGGCGCACGATTTTCGAGAGCAGTGCATTCGCACACAACAAAACTTTCCAACACATAATATCAAAAAAGAAACCAGTCCACAAAGAAAGTGCAAATTTAAAGAAATAGTGACACCAATCATTGAGGAAATCTTACCAAACATAGAAGAAGTGGTACCGAATATAGAAGAAGTCGTATTGAATGAATACATTCCAGTTAAAGTGGAGAGGGAAGATGAAGCACCTCTATTCTCACACATTGCCGAGGTACTATTCAAGCACGAACACATGAATACAAATTCAGAGGACGAACTAAAAGCTGACGACGACTCCGATGATGGTGATGATAGCTTCAACCCTTTGGATGAAGACAATCGCCAACATCAAAACCAGCACAGCACTGATAATGACAAGGAAGAGAACAAGGAAGAAATGATGAAGATCGAACCGGAAATTAGTTTGTTCGCTGACGAAAGACTCTTATCCAAGAAGAATGAATTAAAACCTCGAAATCTAAATAAAATCTCAATCAAAAGGAATAAAGGAAATAGAACGAAACGCGGATCCAATGAAGAAAGACCCTTCATTTGTGATCAGTGCGGCAAAAATTTTAAAGTCAACAGTTTGTTGGAAGCACACTTGCGGCGACACACAGGCGAAAGGAAATTTAAATGCGAGTTAGTATACCAGCGACGAATGTTGCAGAGTATTTAAAAAAACTTAGATATAAAACAGTAAATTTTTCTTATCGACTTCAAAATAAAATGAAAATCTTTACAGAATTTGCCCCGACAGTTTCTTCTTGAATTCAGATTTAAAACGCCACATGCAAAAACATGCAGGCGAATTGCCATATCCCTGCACTCACTGCGATCGTCGATTTTTGGATAAAAGCCATGCAAAGAAACATATACGGTCTGTGGATTGATTAAACTCAATGTTTTATGAGTGTCCTATAATACAACTTTAATTTTAGCACTCATACTAATGAGCGTCCCTATATTTGCCAGACGTGTGGCAAAGGATTCACCGTATCTCATATTCTAAAGGCACACATGTTAGTTCATACAGGCGAGCGTGCATTTGGGTAAAATAAGTAACACATTATTTGCTAATTTTGTTATAATTAAAATATGTATTTTTTCTGTATAGATGTAAAATGTGTAACGCAGCATTTAAATTAAAAAAGCACCTGGTCACACACTATCGTTCCATGACACACAAGCAGAATGAAGAAAAGTATCAAATGAATATGAACAATCTAATGACCATGAACGACCCAATGAATATAAATAATCAAATTAATGTGAACAATCAAATTAATATGAACGATCAAAGGAATGTGAACAATCAAAATCAAATTGATATGAACAATGTAGACATATAAAAATGCAAGACATAGAAATGATTCGGATATTCTCTTAAGTAAATGATTAAAGTGGTACAATAACGATAAATATTGAATGAAGGACTTAAATTTTAACTAAGTATTTAATAATAATACTAAGCGTTGATTCAGAGCTTCAAAAAAACATGAAAAATTATAAAAGTGTCACTATATCGCAAAAATGTCAGTGCTTTGGGAATTTTATATTTTTACAAGAAATGTGTAAACATCTTACACATTTTGAAAACGTAAGTTTCAAAAATATTGTTGTTTAGAACAGATTTTGCATGGTTAAATGTCTAGTGTATCGACGCAGCCTGTTGGTAGTTTTAAACAAACTTATGAAGTAGATACGTGAAAGAAGTAATATTACTGATATTTCGTATAAGTGGAACATAAGCCAACAGTAATTTTTACTGATTTTTTTGACAGCTTAAGATAGCATATTAATTGAGAAGATTTTACACATTAAACAGATAATTACTAAACTGTATTTAATTTATTTTAATATTTTTTTGAAAAATGTAATTAAATACAAATTTATTTATTTGAATTTTTTAAATTTCAGTTCAGAAAATGTAGAATTAAAAACACGATTTGTTGTAAAATGTTTTACGAAGCAGAATAATTTCGAGTATGTAAATAGTTTTTCTACTCGATGATTTCTTGCACCTTTTGACATCTTTAAAAGTAACTTATTGACTTGCGCTACCTCTATATTAATTTAACTCAATTTAAAAACTTTAGACAGTTTGAATAACACTGTAAACAAGGAATTAACCACCCTCTTCTCAAAGCGAACAATGTAAATATTTTTATTACTTAAAAAGTTGTAATATTGAATTAGTATTCTATCCCCATGCATCAATATTTCTCGTTCGTAATAAAACTATTAAATATATTATAAATAAAAGAGTATGAGTGAAACGCAGGGAACACTATGTGAAATGGAACTCTGTCGACTATGTACAAATCTACTTGCTGACCAGTTTATAGTCGAAAAACTTTTTGAGCGGAATCAGCAGAAATTGCTTCGTCAAATAGAGGACCTTATAGGACAACGGGTATGTACCAAATCGATTAAGACAACTAAAGATTATTAATTGTAAAACACACAGCTTAAAAATGCAAAACACCTGCCGCAACATATTTGTAAATCATGTGAGGAGCAAACACTTCAGGCACACGCATTTCGGACACAGTGCATTAGAGCACAGCAACATTTTGTTAAACGAAAAAAAAAGGAAATCAATCCACGTAAGGTAAAAGACGAAGTACATCCCGTGGAAGAAGTACACTCTGTGGAAGTTACAAACCCTGTGGAAGAAGTACAGCCCGTGGAAGAATTAGTCATTAACGCAATGAATTCGGTCAAGGAAGAAAAGGAAATATTGGAGGATGAGTCCATTCTGCCGCTTTTGTTGCACAACACTGAGCTGCTGTTTAAGCATGAACTGTTAACAACAAATTCAGATGACGAATTAAAAGCAAATGACTCCGACGACTTTAGTTTTAATCCTTTAGATGATGATGATGACCAACTTGCGACTACATATGGGAAAGAGAATGAGGTGCAAGATTATGAGGAGGAAGATGAAGGAAGAGACGTAAAACAAGAACAGGAGAAAGACAAGGAACCAGAAATGGACATAAAGCAAGATGTGATGAACCTACCGGAAATAAATCTGTTTACATTGCAACCACAGATAAAAAAGAAATCTTCCTATATAAAAAAGATTAAAGTTGAAAAAACTAAACGAATCGTTTCCAGTGAAGAGAAGAGCTTTATTTGTGATCAGTGCGGTAAAAATTTTAAAGTTAACAGTTTACTGGAGACTCACCTGCGACGACACAGGGGTGAAAAGATGTTCAAGTGCGAGTTAGTGTGCTTAGTGAAATTGTGGTTTGTTTCAATGTTAACAAAAATAATTAATTTACATTTTTTTGTTTTCAGAATTTGTGCGGACAGTTTCTTTCTGAATGCGGACTTAAAGCGACATATGCGTAAACACACTGGTGAACTGCCATATCCCTGCGCTCATTGTGAGCGTCGCTTTATGGATCATGGTACAGCAAAAAAACATATGAGGTTTGTGTATTTGTAAAATATTTTATAGTTACTAATTTGATTTTAGGGCATCATGATACCGTTCCAAATATAAAGCAATATGACTGTTAGTTTAATATAAAGTATATTTTAGTTCGGCACAATATCAAATTTCCTTATCGGGCCAATAGCCATTGCTGCTCATGTCCTTTTTCTATAGTAATTTAATTATTTATATTTGGCTTTTAGTATAAATAAATAAAAAATCAGTAAATTTCCTTACATTCAAAACAAACGTTACGTATCAATGTCAAAACAAAACAATTTCAGTTAATTTGTAATTTTTACTTTCAGAACTCATACCAATGAGCGTCCCTATATCTGCCAGCAGTGCGGCAAAGCGTTTACTGTCGCCCACACACTATCCAACCACATGCTGTCACATACCAACGAGCGCGCCTTTTCGTAAGTAACTTCCTCCAAAACTCATTAAATAGATTCGAGTTAATCATGTGTTCTATTGCAGATGTAAAATGTGTAACGTGGCGTTTAAGCGTAAGACGCATCTGGTAACACACTATCGTTCTATGACGCACAAACAAAACGAGGAAAAGTATCAATTGAATATAAATACATAAGTAAATTAATTTTTTGATCTAAACAAATGACATTGCATTCCCATATTTACGAAAATTTGCAGAAAAAACATTTATAACCAAGTGAATTCGAAGTTCAAAGTTATCGACAGTTTTTTACCGTAGATCCTAGGTCTATATTTTAGTACTTTCCGCTCGTAAACAATAAATTTTAAAAAACGTTGTCATTGTCGCAAAAAAATATAAAACTTAAAAATTTACTCATCGACTTGCGCCACCTTATTTATTGTTTCTACTTAGCTGCGAAGACTTTGAAGACAGTTTGAGTATCACAGTTAACAAAGAAGAATTTCCACCCACTATCAAAAACTAAACAAAAGTAAATACTTCAACTACTTAAACAATTTTACTTTGGTTTTTAATAAAACCAAAGTAAAAGTGAAATGGAACTCTGTAGACTTTGTACAAATCTGCTTGCTGACCAGTTTAAAGCAGAAAAACTCTTTGAGCGAAATCAGCGAAAATTACTTCGGCAAATAGAAGAGCTGATAGGACAGCGAGTATGTAGCATATTGATTAAGAAAAATAAAATTTATTAAAAATAAAACCCACAGCTTAGAAATGCAAAAGACTTGCCGCAACATATTTGTAAATCATGTAAGGGTCAAATACTGCAGGCACACATATTTCGGACGCAGTGCCTCCGAGCACAGAAATACTTTACGATACAAAAAAGAAAAGATAACATTCTACGAAAAAAACGTACACCAAAGCATAAAGTGGAACCCATTGAAGAATTGGTCCTTAACGAAATAAATTCGGGTAAAGAGAAAAAAGAGACAATGGAAAATAAAGCCTTACCGCTGGTGCTTTTCAAGCATAAACTAATGATATCAAATTCAGATAACGAATTAAACGCGAATGACTCTGATGACTCCAGTTTTAATCCTTTGGATGAAGGTCATTATGCGACTTCAGATGAGGAGGATAATGAGACGGATGAAGCGGAAGTAAAGGAAGATATGATCTTAGAACCGAATATACGCTTTAATGCAGACGCAGTAATCTTGCCTAATAATAAAGAAATTAAAACGCAGACTAAAAATAAAACGTATTCTATAGAAAATAATAAAAGTAAGACAACTAAACGTGTCGTTTCCAATGACAAAAATATTTTTATTTGTGATCAATGTGGTAGGAATTTCAAAAATAACTGTTTGCTGCAGACACATCTTCGGCGGCATAGAGGTGAAAAAATTTTTAAATGCGAGTGAGTTAAGTTGCTTACATTAAGAACATTTAAAAAAATATAACTTAATTACTTTTTTTTTGCAGAAGTTGTACTGACAGTTTCTATACAAAAAATGAATTAAATCGACACAAGCGGAAACACACCGGCCAATTGCCATATGCCTGCAAAATTTGTGAGCGTCGCTACATGGATCATAGCTCAGTAAAGAAACATATGAGGTTTGTGTGGTTTTAAATATACATACGTGTATATTCCCTTGTTCAAAATTATAAAACCTTGTGACTTTCTTTTAGAACTCATACAAATGAGCGTCCCTATGTCTGTCAACAGTGCGGCAGAGGTTTTACTGTCTCCAACACACTAACCCATCACATGCTTACGCATACCAATGAGCGTGCATTTTCGTAAGTAACTTTGAATTATGTTTCCAATTTTTTAAATTCGAGTTAATCATTGTGTTCTATTTTAGTTGTACAATATGTAACGTGGCATTTAAGAGGAAGATTCATCTGAAAACACACTGTAGTTCCATGACACACAAACAAAATGAGGAAAATCATCAAATTAATATAAATAACTAAATTACTTTTGTGTTCTTAATAGTTAGGTAAATAAATTAGTTTTATAAAAATATTTCATTTACAAGACGATTCACAGTTTAAATGTTATTATACAAATTATAAAAGTATGTTTAAAAAAAAGCTGGTTTTTAAAAATCATAATCGAATGTGTTTAATTATAAAATAAACTGTTAAAATATTATTTTAGATTGAATTGGAAAATTCATTTTGTAGCAAATTTGGAAACCAAAAAATTAAATTTCGTATTGCAAAATTTTGTACTATGTTTTTTAAATACAATTTTGCTAACTCAAAATATTTAATTCGATCTTTATCACAACTTTTTGTATTCAGATTATATTGGAAAATTTTAATCTCTGGTGATAACAGCTCTGTTCTTTAACAGCTGTTAATGATAAGAAAAATCACAACTGTGTCCTACAACAGCTGTTCAACAGTTTTATAAACACTGTAAGCAAAAAGTAAGTCTAATTTTGTTTTACCAATCCCCAGCTGATTGTGCTACACCAACTAAAGAAATATAATAAATAAATACAAATATATTTAGATATGCACGAAATGGACTTGTGCAGACTATGTGCAAATTTAGCAAACAACGTGAATTCACAAGAACTCTTCGCACATAGTCAGCGAAAACTTCTCACACAAATAGAGGAGCTCCTAGGAGTCAAGGTAAGTTGAATATTTGACTGTTGAATATTATTTTCAATACGTTTAAATTTAAATTAACAGCTAAAAAATACAAACTATCTGCCGCAACTGATTTGCGAAACCTGTCTGGAGCAAACACTACACGCATATCAATTTCGCGAGCTCTGCATTCGTATACAAGAACACTTTGACAAGGTCGAAGTGGAGTACAAACACTTTGAGACGGAGGAAAAGTACTACACAGAGAAAAATAAAATGATCCAAGAACAAGTATTTTCGACTGAAATTAATATCGTAGTAGAACGGCAAGAATTAGAAGAGCCAACGGTAGATCAAGATGAAGGTCAAGCGGAAGAATATGATGATATAATAGAAGTAATTGACCAGTGTACGGCTGACGAAGTTGATGCTCTTTTACAATATAACACAGAAGTATTAATTGACGAAGATGAACCTTCAAACAACGATGATATAATTTATAATGATGACGTTTTGGAGTTTTTCAGCGAAGAAGATTATCATTTGGAAGTTGATGGCACGAAGGAAAATGAAGAGGATTCACAAAACACACAGCAAACCGAAATAGGTATAGTTGTTGTTAAAAATACCGAGGAAAATGAACTAAAACCATTCAAAAAACAAAATCGCAAGCAAAAGAAATCTGACATTATTTGTGAGCAGTGTGGAAGGCATTTTAAAGATCGGGGTAACTTTGAAGTTCACAAGCGGCGGCATTCGGGCATCAAACGATTTCAGTGCGAGTAAGATAATTTATTTCACTAATAAATTGTTTTTCTTTTTAATGTTTGATTTTATTAATTTCGAAAAAGGAAGTTAAAATTTTTGAATTTTTTAATCGCAAGCATATCTCTCCACTTTCAATAGCTACTGCCCAAGAAATTTTTTTTCAAAACCTGATCTGCAAAGTCACATACGCAAGCACACCGGCGAAAAGCCATTTCCCTGTAGATACTGTGAGCAGCGGTATAAGGACATCAGTAGCAGAACACGACATGAGCGGTCAGTGTGAAAATTGCAATATATTATTTAATTATATAATTTTGTATTTTCATTAAAATTTTAACTTTTAATTTTTTACAGAGTCCACGCACCTGTGCGTGCCTATTCATGCGACCAATGCGACAAGTCTTTTACAAATGGGACGTATCTGAAGCGTCACCGATTAATACACTCGGGCGAACGACCTTTCGAGTAACTACGATGAAATATACAAAACGATGTAAAAAGTAATGTCAAATTTTTTTCCAGATGTGTAATTTGCAATGCATCTTTTCAAACGAAAAAACACCTGAAACAACATTGTCTCAGTTTTGTACACAAAGCAAACGAGGCGAAGCACAACAGCCAAATAGGTGATGTAACACGGGACAACGAATGCAAAGAGAAAACATCAATTGAAACCTTAACAAGCTTAAAGCGATGAGCAAAATTATATCGAAAGAAATTCGTAAAGATCGTCGAAATTACAATAAAATACCGAAAAAACAGAACGTAAAAGTTTTGAGGAAAAAAGTCTATGAAAAAAAGAGATGACATTTGAAGCTGAAAATGGTATAGATTATAAAACAGGTTATATAACACCCACAATTAGGGCGGACAGCAAGATTTTAAATGTTGCATAAATGTAGCATAACTCTTAAAGTTAAATTGCCTCTTAGCGAAATGAAAAACAACAAATCCATAGGGAAAGATAAGGGGCAAATGTTATGTATGATAGAAATTTCCAATTTCACTTTTATTTAAAGTAAAAAAAAATTTTACATAACAATAAAATCAAAGTTTATAATAAATATTGGTATAGCGGTATCAACAAAAAGGTTTTTTAAATTTCCTTTGTATTAAGACTACTATTCTAAACCTGGTAATTTTTCAACTTTTTACCCGGGGTTAAATAAGAAATGCTTGAGTGAAAACTAGCTTCAAAAAGAGATCATGGATTAAAAACAATAGTTATAATAATATTGCATACTAATCTATGAATACAAAATTTAAAGATTACATGGAATGCAATAAATGATAAGGTTTTCAGTTTATTAGTTTTCTAACTACTTACCAGTCAAAATATTCAAGACGGCAAATGTGGATTCACATTGAGCGACGCTTAAACTTTATGAGTGCTATTTATTATTAAAGTTTTCACAATCACTTTCTCAGATTCAGTCAGAAGCATTTTTTTCTTTCTGCTCCATTTTCCCGATTTTAGCGAAAGGTTTTAAAACTTTCGCCATTTTCATTCAATAAGTTGTGACACCGAAAGACAGGCAGAGACCAATATTAGGTAGATTTGGTTATTTCATCATTTTTCCGCGATTAATGCTTGAAATAGACGCAGGAAGAAACGCGTTCGTGAAAAACAACGGACAAAATATTTTTTTTGAAATAGTTGTTTCCATAGTGATGCCACACTTTGAAAGATTTATACACAATGCCAAATTATGACAATTGTCATTTTCAATACAGTTCGACAGCAATTGTAAACAAATGATTTTTCGCAGTTTTTCTGGGAACGAATAAAAAAATAAATAAGTTAAAAAATATAAATAAAACAGAGTGTAGAAATAGGAATAAATTATTTAAACTATAAGTTATTTTATTAATAGTGACAAAAATGAGCGAAACAGACTTGTGCCGCCTGTGCGCTAATTTAGCAGGTCCTGCTAATTCAGGCAAACTCTTTGAGCGCAACCAACGTAAATTACTACGACAGATAGCAGAGCTCACGGGTCTGCAGGTAAGTTAAAAAAAGAATTTTTCACACAAAATTTAAAACTTTAATTCTTCCACAGTTGAAAAATGTAAAAGACTTGCCAGAACACATCTGCAAATCGTGCGAAGAACAAACACTGCAGTCGCATCGTTTCCGGGAACGTTGCATCCGAACACAAAAATTCTTCGAACAGCAAAGCAATCAAGTCGCTGCGTCACCAAACAAAAAGAAAAAGCTTGAACCACACGACAAGTCCAAGTCGAAAGAAGAAATAGAAGACGTAGTTGTAGCCGATATAACTACAGTTAAAGTAGAAGAGAAAAAAGAAGAGGAGGATGAGGCTGAGCATGAAAATGAGGTGGAAGACAAAACTATGTTGAACACAGTCGTTGATATGCCAAATCTAATCGATGAAAAACAAGAGCATAAAGAAGAGTTTGTTATGCCAATTATAGCAGAAGTTCTGCTTAAGGGCGAACCCGTTGAATCGGACGATGATGATGATAATAGCAGTTGTGCAAGCGTTAGCGATGGCTTCAATCCTTTGGACGAAAAGGACGAAAATTCCTCCTCCGGCTCTAATGATCATTCGATAGCATCAGACGACAGTGAGTTTGTACCACTTGAACCAGAAATAAGTTTGGTTACTGAAGAGCAACAACTTGCTAAAGGAAAGAAAAAAATGGAATGCAAAAAGAAATCTCAAAAAACGAAAGATAAAAAGCTGCCAAAGAAGCCTAAGGTGCCCAAAAAAGAAAAGCTGCCGAAGGAGAAGAAACCTAAGAAGGAGCCTAAAGTGCACAACTTAATTTGTGATCAGTGCGGCAAACATTTTAAATGCCCACGCAAATTGGAAGACCACTTGCTTCGGCATGCAGGCGACAAACAGCATCAGTGCAAGTGAGTATACCCTAGAGTCCATTCTAATTCCTGATTTAAATCCCTAAGTGTTTTTGTTATAAACTGTAGTTGAATTTTAAATCTTTGCAGACTGTGTCCTCAGAAATTTTATTCCTATCAGGCTTTACATAGACACATTCGCACTCACAGTGGAGAAAAGCCATACGGCTGTAGGTATTGTGAACGACACTTTATGGATGACAGCAGTCGCGTTCGACATGAGCGGTATGTAGAATATTATTTAAATAATAATTAGTAGTTTATAGCCCAATTTTATTTTAAATATATATATTTCTGTTTCCAGTGTGCATACGAATACGCGTCCCTTTGCCTGCAGCATATGTAAAAAAACGTTCATCACAAATTATATGCTTAAGGATCACATGGTGATACACAGTGGCGAGCGTGCTTTTAAGTAGATATACTGAATTTTGTACGTTTCTTGTTTTTATTTTAATAATTTACATTTTCTTTTCGTAGATGTCCAATGTGCAGCGTATCATTTACTCGTAAAACGCATTTGCGAACACATTATCGATCTATGACACACAAACAGAACGAGGAGAAACATCATAAATTTCTCAATCAAACTGTGACGGCCCCATCACAAGAAGAATTTAGTTACGTTCAAAATCCGGTTATTGCGCCGGTTGGGGAAACTAATTCATTTCTATAATAAAATACAAATAAGAAAACTTTTAAAATAATTTTTTTTTAAGGAGCACTGAACTCGTATTTAACGTCGGCAAATCATTCAGAGATTGGAATCAAACTAGTACCAACCAATTACCGAAAAAATCAGTTGTTTTTAATTCGATTCCAACTTAAAAATAATATTTTCTTAAACCATTTAAAAAAAAATCAATTCTGTCTCATAATTAAATTTCAGAAAAGCGAAAAGTTTCTGAATTCTTATAGATTTTTTGCTTATTAACTTAAAAAATTCGCTATTTAATTATAATTTCGAATAAATTCTCAGTTCAATTATTCAAAGATTTTTTAAATTACAAAAAATCTGATATTAATTAAAAATATTTGTAATTTAGAAGAATGATTTGAAAGTGTTTACATTAAAATAGTATAAATTTGTTCAGTGTACTAGTGCGGATGTATGGTTGGTTTTTACACATATTTATGGTGATCGGAAAATTGGTCCTTCCTAAATTAATTGATAACCTGAAGTGACCCATATTCAACAACAACAAAAGAAATGTTTGTACTTTTGTTGTAGTGATAACAAACAAGACTTAATAAATTTTATCATACGCCGTATTATCTTCATTTACAGTTTGAAAATCATTGTCAACAAATGATTTTTGCATATGTATATCATTTATCTGCAAACAAATCGGCAGATAGCAAAAACCATAAACAAATATGAGTGAATCGGATTTGTGTCGACTTTGCGTGAATTTAACTGGTCCTACAAATTCCGGTAAACTATTCGAGCGCAACCAGCGCAAACTACTTCAGCAAATAGGACTGCTCACAGGACTGCAGGCAAGTGATGAAATCTAATATCAAATTTAAATTTATTACAGTGATTAAACATACTCATTAGTTGAAATATGAAAAACACTTGCCGGAACACATCTGTAAGCAATGCGAGCAGCAAATATTGCAGGCTTATCGATTCCGGAAACGCTGCATCCGAACACAAAAATTCTTTGCGCGACAAATCAATCAACTCGCAGAATTACCAAGCACTCAGGAAGAAATGCTTAAATTGTATCACAAGCACAAAACAAAAGTTGAGCAAATTTCGCCCATGAAAGAAGATGTAATAGCCGATATAAATTTGGTCAAACTCGAAGTTGCGAAAGATGAGTTACAGGAAGACAAAAAGCAGTCAGTGGTAGTGTTAAATGCTGTGGTCGATGATGGAATAATGGTTATGCCAAGCATAACAGAAGTGCTGCTTAAAGGCGAGCTTATCGCATCAGACGACAGTGGTAGTTGTGCTAGTGCAGGCGTTCACAATAATCCTTTGGATGAAAAAGACTATAACTCCCCCCTCTGTTCTGATGATCGTTCGTTGACGTCGAACGACAGTGAGTTCGTATCACTTGAACCAGAAATAAGTTTAGTCACTGATGGGCAGCAGGCGAAAGAAAACAAAAAGATAATTAAAAAGATCTATTTAAAAAAGCCTTTGAATAAACCGAAGAAGCCCAAAATAGAGAAGACGACTAAAAAGGAAAAGAAGCCAAAGAAGGAGCCTAAGGTGCATAATTTAATTTGCGATCAATGCGGCAAGCACTTTAAATGTCCAAGAAAGCTGGAAGACCACTTGCTTCGGCATGCAGGCGACAAACAGCATCAGTGCAAGTTAGTTAACAACCACTTTCTCGTGGTTAAAGTCAGTTGTTGAAACAATTGTTAAATTTAAATTATTTGCAGAATTTGTCCACAAAGATTTTATTCGTACCAGGCTTTACATCGTCACACTCGCACTCATAGTGGCGAAAAGCCTTACGGCTGTAGGTATTGTGAACGCCACTTTATGGATGACAGCAGTCGCGTGCGGCATGAGCGGTAGGTATCATTTTTAATTATAATAAAAATTGTATAAATGTATGTCTAATATTTATTGATTTTTAGTGTCCACACAAATACGCGCCCTTTTGTCTGCTCACAGTGTGGCAAGGCATTTACGGTTTCGCCCTCGCTCAAAGAACACATGCGAATTCATACGGGAGAGCGGGCCTTTACGTAAATATATGAATTTGCGTATGTTTTTTCAATATTAAATTTAAATTTCTTTTAACTTACATTGCAGTTGTAAAATTTGCAATGTTTCGTTTACATTGAAAGCGCATCTGGTGACACACTATCGTTCAATGACCCACAAACAGAATGAGGAAAAGCAACAGAATTCGCATAATCAACCAGACGATTCTGTGACACAGGACAAAAACAGTAATAATTGGCAATTTGTTTAAAATCAGAAGCAAAATTCGAAGTTTAAATTGAAATTGGTCACTCAATATTAATTTCGGATTTGACTTAAGATCTTAAAAATATCAAATACTAAAATTGTTTTTAAACCACTGATCTCAAATTTTTGATTTTTTTTAATGTACAATTTGTTTCAATTAGGTTTAATGTTTTTATTTTAATGTGCCATAAACAATTTACTAAAAATTACTATTAATACAAATTTATAGTTGAAGTTTAATATGTTCTTTGTGTGGAAGCGAATTAACTTATTTGCTCTGAAGAATACATATTTCCAATCAAATTGGGTTTTCTAAAATTTTCCTTAACTCATCAAAGGAACTTGACACCCATAAAGAAAATATAAATTCGTTTGTTAATAAGGGGGTTAAATATCACATCAAGTTATTAATTTTAACTAAATGGTCATCATATAAACAGAATTGATTGTTGACCGTCGAGTATGAGTTTGTAACTCATCATTCATTTGTAACCTTCATTCGAAAGGCAACATGGAGGCTTGGTAGGCATGACCGGATAAGAACAACGCCCACTTAAAATAAACATATATTTTAAGTGGGTACACAGATATTTGCGAAACATAATAAAAAAGTTTTATCCAAAATGGTTTGGAGTATTGAAGCGCTGACAAAGCCATAGATTACTTGTTAGTAGTTTATAACAGTTTTAATTTTTTGTTTATATTTTACGTTAATTTTGCATTAGAACAGTTTGGCTGTAGGTGTTTAGTTTTAAGACGTCTGCTTTCTCAACTTACCAATTTTTTTTTTAGCCCTGCTGCTCACATATTTGAAAACCGGATTTGTCGAAAAAGCGGCCATGGACACACATTTTTTAATTTCAGAATCTTAGTTATTGTTTTTAATAACATTATTTTTTTAACCGTTTGATAACTAAATGAATTTCGATTTTATACCACCAAATGAAAACAACGGTCATGGATAATATTAATTTTTTTTTTCGAAAAAGTTGCGAGTGATACAGTGATGCCATACTATTGAAACTTTCAATAAACAAATTTGTCAATAGAAAACAGTTTGAAGTCAAATGTAAATAAAAGATTTTTTTTGACATTTCTAAATAAAAAAAAGTTTAAGTATAAGTATAAGAAATAAATACATTGAAAATAATAATAATTAGAAAATATGAGCGAAACGGATTTATGCCGACTTTGTGCAAATTTGGCAGGTCCTGCCAATCCTGGTAAATTATTCGAGCGCAACCAGCGCAAATTACTTCGTCAGATATCGGATATAACGGGTCTGCAGGCAAGTGAAATCACCCGCATGATATTATGTCTATTATAATTTTTCAACATTTATTTTAGCTAAAAAATATTAAAGACTTGCCAGAGCACATCTGCAAACCATGCGAGGAGCAAACATTACAGGCACATCGCTTTCGAGAGCGTTGCATACGAACACAAAAATTCTTTGCGCAGCAAAACAATCAACCAAAACCATTCATTACAAAACAAAGAAAACTTAAATCACACGACAGGGAGACGTTAAAAGAGGAACAATCTCCCATTGAAGACGTCTTTTCCGACTTAGCTGTGGTGAAAGTTGAAGCGAGCAAAATAGAGGATGTGGAGGAAAATGAAAAAAAGCTGACAAACACAGATGTGTTAATGCCAATTAGTATCGAAACAACGAAAGAACAGAAAGAGGACGTGGTAATGCCCACTATAACAGAAGTACTGCTTAAGAGCGAAGCTATAAAATCTGATGATGGAAACAGCAGCTGTGCTAGTAATGGCTATAATCCATTAGATGAGGAAAACGATGAAAGCGCTTCATCTTCCTGCTCATCCAGCGATGATCGGTCGATGGGTGGGGACGACTGCGAGTTTATATCGCTTGAACCGCAAGTAAATATAGTCACAGAAGAAAATGCTGCTAATAAGGGAAACAAGGTTAAATATACAAAGAAGTCTAAAGCATCAAAGACAGAAAAGAAGGTGAGAAAAAATAAAATACCCAAGTTCAGCGGCGAAAAGTTGGAAGAAAATTTTATTTGCGATCAGTGTGGCCAGCACTTTAACTGCCAGAAAAAATTTGATTACCACATGCGCAGGCATGCAGGGGACAAGCAGTTTCAGTGCGAGTAAGTATGACTGTGCTTTCTTTTTAATTTAAAACCAAAAAGTCTAAAGCTATAATAGACACTCATCGTAAATTATTATACTTAAATATAATTTTTGCATTGCAGAATTTGTCCCCAAAGCTACTTTTCGTATCAGTCCTTACATCGTCACATTCGAACCCACACTGGAGCCAAGCCCTATGGCTGTCGTTATTGTGATCGTCATTTTATGGACTACAGCAGTCGTGTTAGGCATGAACGGTTTGTAGTGTTGGGACTTAATTAAAAGTGAATATTATATTCAAAAAAAAAAAGTTCTTCATTTTTAGTGTCCACACGAATACGCGACCCTTTGCATGCAGCATATGTACCAAATCGTTTACCACAAATTATATGCTTAAGGATCACATGGTGACACACAGTGGCGAGCGAGCCTTTAAGTAATTGACGTTTTCTTTAGGGCGCTTATATTCACGTTAATAACTACTTGCATTGATTTCCTCTTCGCAGATGCCCAATGTGCAGCGTATCGTTTTCACGAAAAACGCATTTATCAACACATTATCGCTCCATGACGCACAAACAGAACGAAGAAAAATATCATAAATTTCTTGATCAAACCGTGGCTCCAATACAGGAGGAATATAATTATGCCCAAGTTCAGAGTGTAGATGCGCCGACACCAGTTGTCGAGACGACGCCGTTTCTAACACAGTTTTAAATGATTACGCCCTAATTTTATTTTAAATTTAATTACTATATGATGGTTTGGAGTCAAACCTGTCGACATGTAAAGTTTTTGTTGATAGTGTTTATTTGTTTCGATTTAGTTAAGTAGTAATAAATTTATGTCGATAGTCAGTATTTTATTTTTTTAATTCAACGATTTTTATCATTTATATTGCATTCTTGCATTCCATGTACATAAATATAACGCATAGTTTTAGTAAATTGCAATTTTTTATATATTTATTAAATTATTTAATTGGTGTATACAAGAGCATATCGACTGAATCTAACTCTCATCGGTTAATTTAATAAAGAGATAATATCTACATAAAAGTAGCAAATAAGAATTTATAATGACAATATGAAATTTAATCAATTTATAAGTCAAATTGGAATTAAGTTGCTCTTCAAATTTAAGTTTATTTGGTAAATGGGTTAACCAAAGTTTCTTTTAAAAATTAAGTGCCAGAAGTAGAATTCTCAATATGCTAAACTTTTTAAGTTTTCCAAATACTACCTTTTAGATTTTTGTTCTATGTTGTTTTTGATTTTAAGCGTTCGAATAACTTAATGATTTAATTTAAATGATTTGTTTTAAATTTTATCTATCATCAACTTCGATTCCATTGCAGAGAAATCTATGGCTAAGAATACTTTTATCTGTTACCATAGCAAAAAGACCTCAATGCAGCCGATTTTCAACAGTTTGAAAGCCACTAACAATAAAGTCTTGGAAATGTATTAAATCAATTCGTTTCTAAAATTATAAAATAAAATTAAATAAATAACATAACAACGATTTATAATGAGTAAAAAGGATTTGTGCAGACTTTGTGCGCACTTGATCAACACTACAAACTCCAGGAAACTATTTGAGCGCAGTCAGCAAAAACTGCTCGGTCAAGTGCAGGAGCTGACGGGATTACAGGTCAGTAGTTGATAAAAAAAATCTTTATGTTAATTTCGATGCTTAATCTACAGTTAAAAAATATCAAAGCACTGCCGCAGTTAATCTGCGATAAATGTCAGGAACAAACACGGCAGGCGCATCAATTCCGCGAACTCTGCATACGAGCACAACAACACTTTGCCACAGAGAAATTTAGAATTCAAATCAAAAGATTACCGAAAAATATAGTAACTCGTCAAAGAGTACAGAATGGCACTGGTATCGTGGTGCACACTGAAATATGCCGAATAAAAGCAGAGGTGGAAGATGCAACGGAAGCACACAACGTGATGCAGTGTACTGAATCAGAGGAAAAGCTAATGTACGACCTTCGAAACAACAGCAAAATTACATACTCGGACGAAGAGGAAGAAGATGCGCTTCTGATAGAACCTAAAAATGATATCATGGCCACCGACATTGCTGATAAATTAAAGCGGAAGGCAAACATAAAACAAATATACCCAAAAAAAGTTAATTTAAATTTAATTTGTGACCAATGTGGCAGACATTTTAAATGTCGCAGCAATTTTGTCATTCACATGCGAAGGCACACTGGCGAAAAACCATTCAAATGCGAGTTAGTATATTTAATATTAAATTAGACAAAGTATAATGCAACAGATTTATATTTGAGAAATTTAAATAATTTATACTTTAGACTTTGTCCGGAGAAATTCAATGCTAACTGGGATCTAAAACGTCATGTACGCAATCACACTGGCGAACTGCCATATCCCTGCAGATACTGTGAACGTCGATTTCGAGAAATAAGCAGCCGCGTGCGGCATGAACGGTGTGTATAACTTTATTATATTCATTATTGATTGATATCTATAAATTACTTTATTTAATTTGCAGGAATCACACCAATATTCGTCCCTTTGCCTGCAAACAGTGCGACAAGTCTTTTACACAATCGCAATATCTTAAGAATCACATGTTGACGCACACTGGCGAACGTGCTTTCGAGTAAGTCAACTAAGAACTGAAAAAAGTTTGTTAGTTCTTTTGTATATCATTATTCAGTTATTTAATTTGTTTAGACAATTCCCGGTTGTTTTTGACATTAACCTTTTGAAAACAGAACATTTAAAAACCTCATTCATATATAAAACACTAACGAGTTCCGAGACAGATATTTTGTCGGGAAATTAATTAAAAGGTCTTTAAGTCAAATATGTTGTGTAAAAATATAAATCTCATTATTATTTCAAACATTCATTCCCTACATTGTGTAATAAATATAGGGCGAGGAAAGTAAAAAAATGTCCCTCTTCACCTCGATATTTTGTCTCTATGTGTTGATTAAATTTATGTGTGGTAAGCATGGTTGCAACGAAATTATCAAGTAAAAGAAAACAACAATGTAGTTTTTTTTTGTCAAAAATTAAAAAATTTTTAAATTTTAAAAGACAGAAATCGAGGTGAGTTTGCTCAAGTTGCGTTCTTTCTTTTTTTTACTTTCCTGACCTTATTATTTCACCATGATTACTTAGTTTTTAATTCCATGTTACGAAGATTTTACAATCTTAAAACAACGAAAAAAAATAATATATATATATATATATATATATATATATATATATATATATATATATATATATATATATATATATATATATATATATATATATATATATATATATATATATATATATATATATATATATATTTACTCGTATATATTAAAAAAACTATCTTATAATTAAAATATATATTAAAAAATCATGTTAGAATTAATTTATATTTTTATTTTGTAGATGCAAAGTGTGCAATGTATCCTTTAAACGTAAAACTCATCTGGTGACACACTATCGCTCGTTAATGCACAATCAACACGTGGAGAAGGTGCAATCGTCGTCATTGGACAGTCAAAATAACCAATATTGCCTAAAAATATAATATAATATTTAGGGTGCAGAGTATATTAAAACAGAGAACAGAATTCTTGCATGCATATTCGAATTTACTTCAATGTGTGATCAATGAAGATCGCATGCATAAATAAAAATCATAAAAATTGATGATTGATTTTAGTTTTTTACTGTTAAAATACAAATTTCTGACTGATATCATTTATTTTTATATTAAACATCTAATGAGAGTTAAATGATATTGTTGACGAAGCAGGAAAAGCTATAACATTAAGAGATGGATCTATTGCTGAATAATAAGGATAGGAAAATAGAAATGAGTACGCAAATTGAGAGAATTCACCTCGATTTCTTTTCTTGCATTGTATCTATTACACCATGGATGGAACGAATAAAAACGTAGTACATATTTGGCAAGAAGCAACTATGAAAGCGTTTTTACGTGTAAACTAATCTACAAACTTCGAACTGACCACACCTTTTTGCATGCAAATTTTCATGATCAAAAATATTAAGGAGGATAAATACTCGTGTTGCATCAGATAACACCCATCTTACAATTTTCTAATGTCAAGGAAACAGACGTAACATGTCCATTATTCGGAATTAAACACAAATAATATCATCTACAATTTTTGTTTAACACGAACAAATATGGAATTACTATAATATATATAAGAGATATTAAAAACAACACAATGATAAAATCTAATACAGTCACAACAATTGAGCTGTATAAATTTGTAATGACATTTTTATTCTTTGCAATTGGCCAAACAAATCTCTTACTCCATTTGTGATATTTCTTAAATAACTTTTTGTACGCGGACAGACCAAAATTTTAAAATTCAAATAACAATTAAAAATGAGCCAAACGGATTTTTGTAGACTTTGTGCTAACTTGACTAACACCACAAACTGCCGAAAACTATTCGAGCGCAGTCAACGAAAACTGCTCAGTCAAGTGCAGGAGCTGATAGGATTAGAGGTCAGAAATATGTAAAAATACATTTTTAAAATCTTTGTTTTAATTTTGTATACTCTACAGTTGAAAAATACCACCGCACTGCCGCAAGTTATTTGCGAAAGTTGCCAGGAGCAAACTTTGCAGGCGTATCAATTCCGCGAACTCTGTATACGAGCACAACAACAATTTGCCACGGAGGGGTATAGCATTCAGATAAAAAGGTTACACAAAAATAAAGTAGCTTGTAAAAGAATACAAAACGATTATCAACTAAAAACAGAGAAGGAAGAGGAAAAAAATGAGGAGGACCATGGGACAGAAGACAAAATGATGGTGATGCAATTCGTTGAATTAGATGAAGAGCTAAAGTACGAAAAGCTTCGAAACAATGAGAATGACAACCTAACCAGTACATTGACTAACTCAGACGATGAGGAAGTGGAGACGATTGAAATAGAACATAATAACGATTTGATTGTCACCGATATTGAGGACAATTTAAAAACGAAAGAAATCATAAAACGAAAATACCCTAAAAAAGTGCCATTAAATTTAATTTGTGACCAGTGTGGCAGACATTTTAAATATCGTCACAATTTTGTCATTCACATGCGAAGGCACACTGGCGACAAACCGTTCCAATGCGAGTTAGTATACAAAATATAGAATTAATGATTTGGTTTATATTTGAAAATCTTTTTTTTATAGACAAGCATTTAAACTGATTTAATTTTAGACTTTGTCCGGCTAAATACATGGCGAAACAAGAATTAAAGCGTCATATACGTAATCACACTGGCGAATTACCATATCCCTGTAGATACTGTGAACGCAAATTTCGAGAAATAAGCAGCCGCGTGCGGCATGAACGGTGTGGAAAATTGTATTCGCAATTTATTTTCTATTTAAAAAAATATATATATTCAAATTTCAGAAGGCACACCAATGTGCGACCCTTCGCATGTGACCAGTGCGAAAAGGCATTCACCCAATCACAAAGCCTTAAGATTCATATGGTGACGCATACTGGTGAACGCGCTTTTGAGTAAGTATAAGTAAACTAAGTTAGAAGAAATATGCTTTGGTCAGTTTTTTCATTGTATTTGTTTTTTGTTTTCATAATTTTCAATTGTTTCGAGCATTAAGAATTGTGAAATATAATACAATTAATAAATTTTGTTATAACCCTTATGTAACTTTTCAGGTCCAATCTCATTAATTTATTAAAAGGTTTATTATATCAATAATAAAATCTATTATTCAAGCCCAGGCCTCTTTAGCAAAAAGTTTATCTCTTGTTAATAACTATTTTGGCAACAACAATTTTATTTCGCTATTTACAACAAGTACAATAATTACAATACAGGATAATACATAATTTTTCTCTTTGACAGGTGTGGCTTGTGCAATGTCGGCTTTAAAATTAAATCGAATTTGAGAACACACTATCAATCTTTAATGCACAAAAAAAACATGGAAAAGCAAGAGTCATCATCATTGGATAGCCCAACATATGCAGCAACGACATACGATTAGACATAAACCAACGTTGCCGAAATGTATAAAAAGCTCCATTGTCTATCAAATCTTGCAAGATAGTATATTTATATTTACTATAAACCTAACCGATTTTAATACTATTAAAAAGTTTCTGTAAATCTCTTTTACGATATACATAATATAATATTATGAAAAGTCTGCAAATTGTTTTGTTTGTAGATTTTTTAAGCATAATTACTTTTTTCTAGAAGAAACAACTTTATTTAACAAAGCTAAAATTGAGTCGGATTAATTAATTGATTGTTTTTTAATCGAGCTAACTATCGAATTTGTTATCATATGTTTTTAATTGACTCGGCGCGGAATTATACTTATATTGTGAAACAGCTGATATCAACTTTATTAGAGCGACAATAAAACTGTAATAGTAGGTCCGTAGTCACCCAAATCGGTTGAGTAATCGTTTCCGTACGCAAAATTTGCGAAAGCATTAACGTCGCTTTCGGTAAATATACACAACTTTACCAAAAACGGATGGAAACTGACCTAATTGTACTTCAGTCCATTGAGACAATCGTCCATACCTTCCCAAAGCGGCGAACGCTTTTTCATTTAGACACACAAGTAGTTAGCAACCAATCAAAAATATGTGCGAATCGGGATTTTGCAGAGTTTGCGCTAATTTCTCCGACAACACAAATCCACTCTTCGATGGCAGCCTACGGGAGTTGCTGCCCAAAATTAAAAATATCACTGGACTACAGGCATGCTAACAAATGGATTATAATTAAACTTTGTAGTGTTTCTTTATATTATCATCATTTCTTAGTTAAAAAACATAAAAGACCTGCCGCAGAACATTTGTAAATGTTGCGAAAAGCAAATACTACAAGCGAACAGATTTCGGCAACGCTGCATTCAAGCACAACATGGCTTTGGCTCACTTTGCTACCGAAGTCTAAAGACAGAGTGCCGAAAAATAGAACAGGAGCGAGAAGAGGAGTTATTATATGAAGAAGTATTTAACAGAGGATTAAATGAAAAAAACAAATTTTCACTGCTTAAGCAAGAACCCACAAATGGTGATGACTGTAACTCCAACGACTGCCTCAACTTTCTAAATGATAATCACTGTCAAAGTGTAGTTGAGGACAAACTCGCAATTGAACCGGAAACCAGTTTGCTTATTCCTTTGTCAAGTAAAATCGAACTAAAAGCACACAAACAGTCTCGATTGCATGCCAAACACGAAAAAGTGCAACCAAAGCAAAACATCACAAATACCGATAATAATGCAGACAGTGGTTCAGCTAAAAAATCCAAAAGCGGCTGCGAAGATACACTGGACACTGAACAAAATGCTCTGCTTAGTAAAAACATAATAAAGCCGCAGCGAAAAAAACTCTCTAAATCTAATGACAAGCCAAAACGTGTCTACGGTGAAGAACATAATTGGATTTGTGATCAATGTGGCAAACATTTTACGATTAAAATTCATTTCAAGACGCACTTGTTGCGGCACTCTGGCAACACACCGTATCCTTGCAAGTATGTTGGTACTTTTGTATTTAAAATGTTTGTTTTTGCTTAAATTTTAAATCTTACAGCCTTTGTGCTAAAAGCTATTACACAAGTACTGATTTAAAGCGGCACCTCCTTAAGCACACCGGCGAAAGACCGTATTCTTGCAAATACTGTGAGCAGCGTTTTAATGATAAGGGTCACTTGCTAATACATACTCGGTTTGTTGTCGAGTAACTTGATAAACAAGAACAATATTTAAAAAATAATTTTTCAGTCGTGAGCACACCAAAGACCGTCCCTTCGTCTGTGATCAATGTCCAAAGTCTTTTTTTAGTTCTTGTACTTTTAAGGCTCACATGGTGACGCATAGTACCATGCGTGCATTTATGTAAGTAGTTTAAAAATATCGCAAATGATTTGTATTTAATTACAAATGATTATTTTTGCTCTATTACAGTTGTAAATTGTGTAATGTTTCCTATAAGCGTAAAACGCATTTGGCAAGACACTATCGTTCAGTGATGCACCAACAAATTCTAGAGAAACTGAAACAGACTTTCGACACAAATTCAACAACTATTGCACCATCAAGTAGTATTACCTAAATACAGAAAGGTTTTTTATTTTTTTAAAACTGCCTTTAAACTATTTGAACTCCAATACTTTGGCGGACTTTGTGCAGTAAGTTTTTGAAGCAGTTAAGGTTGATAGTTTCAAGTTTAGAAATATCAATCTAACCCTTTGCGATTAAAAGTCTGCCATCAGTGTAAAAATAAGAACTAGTAAGAGAATTATCTAAGGCTATACCGAAGCTCTTATACCCTCCGCCATTTCAGTGAAATCAATAAGTGTGCTTCTTTTAGCACATAAGTGCTACATGTCACTATTATAAGTGGGAGTTTTTCTTGCCGGTTACGCCCCTTTTTGATTAGTAATTTTGTGTTCCTACTAAAGTGTTAAAAACCGAATTTAAACTGGTTACTTACGCTTGGAAAGAGGTGGTTTGTATGGGAGGTGGGCGTGGTTATTATCCAATCACGCCCTTTTTTTGTGAACAGTTTTGTGATACTACTAAACTGCAAATTATCTGGATATCTGCCATAGAACTACTTTGATTAAATTTTTTTCGTATGGAAAGGAGTGATTTGTATGGGAGGGGGAAGAAGTTTTGATCCGTTCCAGCCCATCTGAAAAATAAAATAGTAGCTCACATACTATAACTCTTAAGCTACGGCTGTAATCGCTGGGACAGATAGACGGACATCGACTCAGAATCTGACGCTGATCATTTATATATATACTTCGTCATACATACCACACCCCCTTCTGGGCGTTACAAACGGAAGAACAAACTCATTATACCATTCGGTACGTGCACTTGCACTTGCAAGAAAAGAGTTCCGGTGTGTTCTTTTCGATTGGTTTGTTGAATAGCTTAAATCAATTATTTAATACCAAATCTCGCGAAGGTTTTTCCTAAGATAATGTCTAATTTCACTGTGTCCTGTAATCACGTCACAGAATTTGTGTGCATCTACTAGCTATGCTACATAAAAGATAATAAGTGCCACACAGTTTTAAAATCACTGCAAACATATGATTTCGCTTAAAACAAATGCAGAATGCAGTATTAACATTTTTATCTTAGAAAATAATTTGTTTAGCTAATAGACACAAAAAAAAAAACAAATACAAATATGAGTGAATCGGAGTTGTGTAGACTCTGCGCTAATTTAGCAGATCACAAAAATGCACAAAATCTCTTTAAACGAAAACAGCAAAAGCTGTTGCGTCAAATCGAGGAGCTCACCGGATTACAGGTAAGTAAATACAAGTTATTAAATTCAATCTTAATTAATTGCAATCTTACATCTGCTATAGTTAAAAAACATGAAAGATCTACCGCAATTCATTTGCAAAATTTGTCAGGAACAAACGCTGCAAGCGCACGAATTTCGCGATCGCTGCATTCAAGCACAGAAACACTTTTCCACTACCGAGTACAGAAATCAAATTACAGCGCCTCCTATAGAGCAAGTGGTAGTACAAGAAATTAAACCAATAAAAGAGGAACTAGACGTAGAGGAAGGAGAAGCGTTACTTAAGGATGATACCACACACAGTCATGACGACGACAATTCCAACTCTGATAGTTTTAATCCCTTGGCCGAAAACAATAGCGGCGATGATCAACACAGTTCAAGCGTAGACAATCTGGCTATGGAACCAGAAATAAGTTTATTTGCCGAAAACGTTGATAAAAAACCTACAGTTCTCAACCACAAAAAGAGCAACGAGGTGAAAACACACAAAAAACTTCAAAAGTCCAGCGAAATACAAAAGAAACCGAAAAGAGTTAGAAAGAAGAGCGTCTACCCGACAAAAAAAGACTTTGTTTGCGAGCAGTGTGGTAACAGTTTCAGCTTGAAGACAAACTTTGCTATTCACATGCTGCGACACACTGGCAACAGGCCTCATCAATGCGAGTAAGCATACTCGGAATGCAGTTTTCAATAAAGAATTTTTGTTCTAACTTAATAACTTTAAACTTATCTTTTTAGGCTTTGTCCGGAGAGATACTATACAAAAGCGATTTTAGCTCGGCACATGCTTACGCACACTGGCGAAAAGCCATATCCCTGCAGATACTGTGATAGCCGTTTTGTGGATTACAGCAGCCGCGTTAGACATGAACGGTTTGTAAAATAATTAATATTTTAACCCAACAGTATTTTGTATAAATAAACGAGAATGTGATAATATATGAAATTGACACGGGCTTTAAATTATTTTCTATTTTCAGTAATCACACCAATGAGCGTCCGTATTCCTGCAATGAATGTGGGAAATCTTTCACACAATCTCCTTTTCTAAAGAATCACATGTTGACGCATACTGGCGTGCGTGCCTTTGAGTAAGTTCCTAACTCTTTCAAGTTGCGTACATTTATTTAAAAATTTATGTTTTAATTTTTTAACGCAGCTGTAAAATGTGTAATGCCCAATTCAAACGAAAAACTCATCTGGTTACACACTATCGCTCTTTAATGCATAAACAAAACGAGGAGAAACATCATATGTTAGAAAGCCAACCGAGTGCTGAACTGCCGGAATGTAATATCAGCGAAAAATAAAATTATTATAACTTTTGTAATTAAGCTGAATTTATAGAACGAGTTAAATCTTTTATTGCTGCAGTACTCTGCCAAAAACTCATTTTCCATACGGTTTGACAATATCTACAAAACCGTAGAGTTGTTTAAAAATAAATAAGATTTCCGTTTTAAATAAATTTAAAATCACATGATTTGAACTGTGTAGCTATTGAGTTGGAAGAAGTGCTAAACCTTCAAAATATGTATTTTATATTCAAAATTAGTAGATTTAGATGAGAGACAAAATATTTCAAAATCAGTTTTGTATATAAATTTTATTTAAGTTTTCAGATATTTATATGGTGAATAAACAATCATTTCAACAAATATTTTAATCGGAATCTTTATTTTATAGAATGGAATTATTGTTAAGTTTTTGTGCATTTCAGGATCTAAAATATAATTGTTTTGTTTTCGATCCAGTACTTTTGGGGCACATCTAAGCAGCTTTAATTCGGAAGAGATTGTAAAAGTATTGATTAAAAAAATATATATATTTTTTTTCAACTTAATTGCTATATCATTGAATCATGAATGAATTTGACCATTTTTGGTTCAGTTCAATAAATAAATTTGTGACAAAAATCATTCAACTAAAGATTCAATTTTTACCTAAAAATCGTTTTTTAAGTGATAAATAATTGCAAAGTTTGAAAATATTGAAAAATGTTGTATGTATTTAAAAGTTTGAGAGTCATTCTAATATTTTTTTCGTATTTTTTCACAGATGTGCAACTGTAACTATTTTACTTAATTTTTCATACAAAAATTGTCAATATACAGTTGCAGAACATAAACAAGTTTTTCTCATCTCTATTTGCATATAAATAAGAAGAAGAATATTAGAAATTGTTTATGCTTTTGTATTAATAAGTTGATTAAACGAACAAGGGTCGCTTACAATGGGCAAAACGAAATTGTGCAGACTTTGTGCGAACATGACAAAAATCGAAAATACACAAAAGCTTTTCGAACGCAGTCAGCGAAAACTCCTGCGACAAGTTCAACAGTTAACGGGATTGCATGTAAGTTCAACAACACAATGTAATAATCTTTTGTTTAACCTTGTAACTGCATTCTGTAGCTGAAATATGAAAAGGACTTGCCGCAAGTGATCTGTAAAAATTGTCAGGAGCAAATACTGCTGGCAATCGGATTCCGTAATCGCTGCATCAAAGCGCAAAAACATTTCGCGACAATTGAGTACAGAAATCAGATAATGCCTGTCATAGAAGAAGTAGTGCTGCCAGAAATGAAACAAATAAAAAAAGAATTAGAAGAGTTAGACAATCCAACACTTATTCAATCCGATATCAACTCGAACGATAGTGTTATTTCATTTACCAAAGATTTTAACGATGATGACCATGATTTGTTGGTAATTGAACCGGAGATAAGTTTAGGTACTGACGACAGAAAGGATGTTGACAAGGAACCGGTACAGAAAAAAGATGTTTTGAAAATGAAAGTTAGAAAAAAACAGAAATTCAGCAGAAGGCCACAAGAGGGCAACTATGATGATAAACAGGAAAAAAAGGACTTCATTTGCGATCAGTGTGGACTTCGTTATCCAAGTGGCTCGACAAGTGCATTTTTTATGCACAAACTGCGACATGCGGAAAAGCGATATCAATGCGAGTTTGTATAACCCAACAGTTAACAAGTTTTACTTTCAAATTGTAATATTAAAACAAACAAAAAACAATTGCAGACTTTGCCCAAAAATGTACTTTACGAAAGCGATTTTAAATCGGCACATGGTCAAACATTCGGTAAAAAGCGGAGAAGAACCATTTCCCTGTAAATTCTGTGATCGCCGTTTTATGAATAACAGCAGCAAAGTTCGGCATGAACGGTTTGTTGGATAAACTTTTTATTTATATATTTTTAACCTTTCATTCGTAATTTAAAAATAGTTTGAAACTTAAATTCAAGTTTAATTTTTTTATTTAAATTTTATAAAAAAAAAAACTAAATAAAATTAAGCATTACTTGTTAAAAAAATACACGTTTAGCAATCACACCAATGAGCGTCCCTTTGCCTGCAACGAGTGCGAAAAGACTTTTACCCAAAAGCAATATCTGGAGAATCATACATTGACTCATACTGGAGAGCGTGCCTTTTTGTAAGTTCGTTACTAATTCAATTTACAATACTCGACTGATTCAGATCAAACAAATTTGGGTGAAATGATATCAAATTTATCATTCTATCTAACGTAAGATCTGATAAATAAATCCGGAAAAAATCAGATAAATCAAAGGAATCTAAACAAAATTGATTATATTTATTTCTTATATAGAACTAAATTCTTCTTATTTTTTTTTTGCAGTTGCAAATGGTGTAACATGTCGTTTAAACGTAAAACACATCTTGTGACACACTTCCGTTCTATTATGCATAAACAAAACCTGGAAAAGCAACAAAATTAAACAAATTCAAACACTTAACCACAATAAATATAATTTATTGAAAATAATGGGTTATTTTTGATTTATTTATATTTTAAACGATCATAAAAAAATCAAAATATGTGTGTCGAGTAACTATCCACCTACCTCTTGTATATCCGTAAGAATATATTTACTTGAATTGTTAACTATTTTAAATTTCAAGCTTAAATTTATAGAGGATTTGAAACAGAGCGTACCGGAAACTATTTCAGAATTTATTCATTTGCCAAACTTTAGCGATACGTCTTTTCTGAACAATTTTGGTTAATTTTATTTGAATATAAAGTTTCTTCAGAAGATTTATTTAGTTAATACATTTTATTTTGAATCTCTTTTCTTGTAATTATCGATAAAAATCGAATTAAAATTATACACCACTAGCACTTGTCGATTTTTGTGGTATTTTTTTGAGATTGAAATTGTGAATCCAACTCAAATAAATTAATAAATAAAATGATTAAAACAGTGCAAACAAACATCTGGACACGAGCACAAACTGAAAAGTTAATTTTCTTATTGAAGCAAAACAAATGCTTATACAACGTCAATCACTTGGATTACAAAAACGCAGCTAGGCGCTCCGAAGCCATTCGCGAAATTTCGATTGAACTGGAGAAATTTCATGAAGTTGTCACAGAAGACGATATTCGATCAAAAATCCACACACTTCGTACACAATACAGAAAGGAAAAGCAAAAGTTGGAGTTATTTAAGAAAATGGGCAAAACATATGTGCCTTCACTGTGGTGCTTTGATAAGTTGGCGTTCTTAAATTGCGTTGATTTACCAACATACTTGCTTAAAAATCAAAACTCAGAAGAAGAAGCTGAAGATCCCATCGTTATCAATATCAACGAAGATGAAGTTAATGAGGAAAAAAAACTGTCTGCAATACCTTGGTCGCGCTCAATGGAAAAAGTTTTAATTAGTCAACTTCAGAAACATCCTAGCTTGTTTGATATCCAACATGAGGACTATAGAAACTTGGTGAAACGCTCCATTGCGATAACAAACATTTCAAGTGAGGTGCAGAAATTTAATGATAATGTGACAAATGAAGAAATCCAATTGAAAATATATTCACTTCGATCACAGTACATAAAAGAATATAAAAAAATGCAATGTTTGAAAAAACGTGGACAAAATTTTGTTTCGTCGCTCTGGTGTTTTGACGCACTGACATTCCTAGAACCACAAAACCTCGACGGTACCGAAACTGAATCAACTGCTCATACATTAAAAAAAGTCAATGAGATTAAAAACAACATCAAAAGCACCATTAAACTACCAAAAAATGGTGTTTGGACGCGACAAATGACCGTGGAATTAATTAGACTTTTTAAGGCCCACACAAATCTATACGATGCCAATGATGTTAAACATAAAAATGTCAAAGAACGTGCTGTATCCATAGCAAAAATTGCATTACAATTGCAAATGCAAAATGCCAGCATAACCCCGGAAGCGATAAAGACAAAAATTCTCAATCTACGTTATCAACACCAAAGGGAACTGCGAAAGCTGTGCCATTTCAAAAGAAGAGGCAGGACATATGTGCCTACGTTGTGGTGCTTTGACGAATTGGCATTTCTTAAGAACAGCTATCGTGACTTGGTAAGCGAAACCGAAAACGCCATTAAGACAAACAAGGAAAATGAAGTAGTAAAACCAAAAGAACTACCTGCGCAATGGACACGAGTACTCGTCAAACAGCTAATATCACTTCTAAGAAAAAATGACGTTTTATACAACACCCGTAATTTAGATTACGGCAATCCTGAGCAGCGTTTTGATGCGCTACAAAAAATTTGCCAAGAATTGTGTGAGACGGATGCAAGTGTAACAATTGCAGCGATTGGTGAAAAAATTGAAGGTCTACGTACACAATTCCTGCAGGAATATTGCAAAGTTCAGCAATCTTTAAAAACAAGAGATGATAATGGGGAAGATGTTGAAGCATATGTTTCTTCCTTGTGGTATTATAACCAGTTGCTGTTTTTAATACCGTACTCTACTAGTTGTGGCAAAAAAAAAAGTATTCCAAGCAATGCAGGAAATTGCGAAATTAATTTGTGTCGACTTTGCACTAATTGTATCAATCCAAAAAATTCAAAACATTTGTTTGACTACGTTCAACAAAAACTACATAAACAGATAGAAGAACTCACAGGATTAGAAGTAGGTAGAAGAAAATCCTATTTTGTTACAATACCTAACATCCTAAGGTATTGCGTACTCAAAAATAATTTATATGCATATATAAAATAAGCTAAGCTATATTTTACTCAAATATATTTAAAAAAAAATATTTTTCAACAGTTAAAAAGTACCAGCGATTTGCCAAAATATATCTGTAAAGACTGCGAAGAGAAAACATTGCAGGCGCATCAATTTCGAGAAAACTGCATTCAAGCACAACAACATTTCAACACGACAAAGTATAGAAACCAGATAAGTGAATCAATGATTTCTGCAACGGTAGAGAATGCAGTAGACTATGAAGAACCAATGCCCTTAGAAGAATATATCATTAAGGAGGAGTCAATTAGCGCAAATGAAGAGTCCAATAACGCATTTACATTCTTGATCAATGAATGTGACGAATTTATAGAGAATAATTCAAATGCAGATGATAGTGCATTAAATACATTCGATTATAATAACCAAGGCGGTAAAGATGAGACATCAGAAATAGTCGATAGACCTCAATGTAATCTTGATGCATTAAGTAAGCAGTTTGTTAAAGGCAGAAAGGGACGAATTTGTGATCAGTGTGGAAAACATTTTAAAGTTGGTGGAAGTAATTTTAAAGATCATATGCGGCGTCATATCGGAATTAAGGAGTTTCAATGCGAGTAAGATTTCTTTTTAATGCGTTTGTTGAATTGACATGAGGCAACATTTCGTATCTTGCAGTCAGTGTCCGAAGAAGTTCATGACCAAACCAGAATTGAAAATACATCGACGCCAACACACTGGTGAAATGCCATATGCCTGCCAATACTGTGATCATCGTTTCTTAACAATAAGCGGAAAAATTAGACACGTACGACGGTCTGTATATAGAACTGGGAAGTGCTTTGTTTCATAAACTTATGCTTCAATTTCGTTGCTATTTTTCAGTGCTCACACTCGTGAGCGTCCTTTTTCATGCAATGTCTGTGGCAAGACATTTATCGAGGGCGGTCAGCGAAAGGAACACATGCAGACACACACGGGCGAGCGTCATTATAGGTAATCAACATATTAAGTATTTTTGTTGAACTTTTTATATATATATATATTTTTTTGCAGCTGTGAAAGTTGTAATGTATCATTTGTGCTCAAAAAGACACTTTTGCAGCATTATCGTTCGAAGACGCATAAAAAGAACGCAGAAATGCATCCGCATTTAGACAACCAAGACGATAAAATATTTGATGAATATCTAGATGACTTAATATCTAGTTAATATACAAAATAAATAATTTGTTCAGTCACCAAATTACTTTACTTAATTAATAAAACATTTGTTAAATAACTTTGTATTTATTTTTAAGAAAGAGTATAAGTATAAAATATCCTGAAAACTAAGTATGGACAAATTGAATATAATTTTTTTTCTTTGTTTAGCATTTCACTTGAATAAGATATTTTTTTATATTAAACTCGTATGTCGTGTGTATTTATATTCGAAAAAAGTACATATTGATATGTTATATTTTTTTGAAAATCTGTTTGGTATTTAAATATCGATTAAAATTTTATTGGAACTACCCACCACTAGCACTTCTATAAATTTAGTTATTTATCTTAGCAAAGAACTCAAAGAGCGCAAAGAAAATACTCTCCATGTCTCACATTACACCATGATACAAACACAATTTACCGACTACCACACTTTCAGTGTATTTGATCAAAATTATTGTGATTGTTGTTGTTCATGGTGAAAAATAACTCAGATGTTCAATTTTCGCAACAGTCATATGTGAATATTGATATACTCGTACATTTCGCTACATGTGTCTTAAATACCAAATTTGTTGCAATTTATATACGAAAAAACAACTTCAATATGGAATGGTTGTGGAAGTAATCTCCATACAACATACTTACCATCGTTCGTTGCACCAACAACAAAGCATCGTGGTGAATTCTGTTAGTAAAAATGTTTGTTTGTACGTTTCCTTCACATTCATCTTCTTTATGATCTTTGTTATTTTGTTTCCTTCATATTCTTCTGATGTATACTTTAAATTGTTGTGAACTCTACTTAACTGAATTATTGAAATAATTATGATTAAAGCAAAGCAAACAATCAACTGGACACGACCAAAACAATCAGAAAGCGATGACGATGATGATTTGGAAACTAATTCAACTGTTCCAGAAATAAAGGCAAAACTAGAGGAGACCAAAAACAGTGAGAAGAACACAATTAAACTATGGACAAGGCAATTGATCTCGGAATTAATTAGACTCTTTAAGGCTGACACAATTCTCTACGACGTTAATGACGTGAAGTATAAATATGTCAAAGAACGTACAGCTTCTATTGCAAACATTGCATTACAATTGCAAAAGCAAAATGCAAATATTACGCCAAAGGCGATTAAGGCAAAAATTAAGAACCTGCGTACGCAATACACAGGTGAACTGCGAAAGATATGGTCTTTCAAAATAAGAGGCAGAACATATGTGCCTACGCTGTGGTGCTTTGACGAATTGGCATTCCTTAGGAAATACAGCCGTCATCATGAACTACTAAACGAAAGTAAGGACGGCATTTGGACAAACGAAGAAGAAATAATACTAAAAGAACATTCAATGCAGTGGACTCGAGTACTTATTAAAAAACTAATATCACTTTTCAGGAAAAATGATATTTTATACAATACTCGTCATCTGGATTACGATAATTCGGAACAGCGCTTTGATGCGCTGCAAAAAATTTGTCAAGAATTGTCTCAGTTGGATGCAAGTATAACAATTGGTGCGATTGGTGAAAAAATTGAAAGCCTGCGCTCACAATTCCTACAGGAATATTGTAAAGTTCAGCAATCTTTACAAACAGAAGATGGCGATAGAGAATATGTTTCTTCCATGTGGTCCTATAACCAGTTGTTATTTTTAATACCATACTCTTCTAGTTGTGGCGAAGATCCCATCGGAATTAATACGAACAATGATGAAGTAAATGAGCAAACAAAACTACCCGCAATACACTGGTCGCGCTCACTGGAAACAGTTTTAATTAACCAACTGCAGGAACATCCTAGCTTGTTTGATACAAAACATGATGATTACAGAAACTTGGTGAAACGCTCCATTGCGATAACAAACATTTCAAAAGAGTTGCAGAAATTCAGTGATAATGTGACAAATGAAAAAATTCAGTCGAAAATCTATACACTTCGCTCACAGTTTATGCAAGAATATCAAAGAATGCAGGATATGAAAAGATGTGGGCAGACATTTGTTCCATCGCTGTGGTGTTTTGAATCACTGACATTCCTACAATCAGAATGCGATGATGATTTTGAAATTGATTTAACTGTTGCAGAAATTAAAGAACAATTTGAGGAGACAAAAAACAGTGAGAAGAACACCATTAAACTATGGACGAGGCAATTGATTTCGGAATTAATTACACTTTTTAAGGCTCACACTAATCTGTACGACGTTAAAGATGTGAATTATAAAAATGTTAAAAAGCGTACAGCTTCCATATACAACATTTCATCTCAATTGCAAAAGCAAAATGCAAACATTACGCCAAAAGCGATCAAAGCAAAACTTCACAACCTGCGTACGCAATACACAAGTGAACTGCGAAAGATGTGGTCTTTCAAAATAAGAGGCAGAACATATGTGCCTACGCTGTGGTACTTTGACGAATTGGCATTCCTTAGAAAATACACTCGCTACCATGAATTCTTAAACAAAAGTGAGGACGGCATCAAGACATACACAAACGAAGAAGAAATAAAGCTAACAGAACAACCGACGCAATGGACACGAGTACTGATCAAAAAACTAATATCACTTATCAGGAAAAATGATATTTTATACAATACCCATCACCTGGATTATGATGATTCGGAACAGCGCTTTGATGCGCTGCAAAAAATTTGCAAAGAATTGTGTCATTTGGATGCAAGTGTAACAATTGCTGCGACTAATGAAAAAATTGAAAGTTTACGATCACAATTTCTAGAGGAATATTACAAAGTTCAGCAATCTTTACAAACAAGAGATGATAATGGGGAAGATGTTGAAACATATGTTTCTTCCTTGTGGTGCTATAACCAGTTGCTGTTTTTAATACCGTACTCTTCTAGTTGTGGCGAAAAAAAAAGTATTCCAAGCAATGCAGGAAATTGCGAAATTAATTTGTGTCGACTTTGCACTAATTGTATCAATCCAAAAAATTCAAAACATTTGTTTGACCACGTTCAACAAAAACTACATAAACAGATAGAAGAACTAACAGGGTTAAAAGTATGCAGAAGAAATCCCTTCTTTGTTGCAATACCAAAACTTTTACATTTTCAAATATCATTTGTTTTTATGTAGAAAATTCATTTATAAAATAATTATGTTTAGAACAATTTTGCTTATTTTTATTTTTATTGAATTAAAAAAGTATATTTATTTTTCAACAGTTAATAAATTCCTGCGATTTGCCAAAATATATCTGCAAAGACTGCGAAGAGAAAACATTACAGGCTTATCAATTTCGGGAAATCTGCATTCAAGCACAAAAACATTTCAACACGACAAAGTATATAAATCAAATAAACGCGTACAAAGAAGATCTGAATCAAATCGAAGCACTAAGCGAATCAATGATTTATACAACTAAACCGTCGGAGGTTGCAACGGACTCTGATGAAAAAATGATGCCCTTCGTGGAGGAACTGATCATTAAGGACGAGCCAAACAGTGCAGACGAAGAGTCCAATAGTGTATATAAATTTCTGATTAATGAATGCGACGTTGTTATGGAAAATGATTCAAATGCAGATGATAATGCATTAAATACATTCGACTATAACAACCAAAGCGGTAAAGATGAGACAACAGCAATAGCCGAAAGTCCTCAATGTAATTCAAATGTATTTACACCACAACTTGTTACATCTACTACCGGAAAGGGAAGAATTTGTGATCAGTGCGGAAAACATTTTAAAGATGGCGGCAGTAATTTTAAAGATCACTTGCGTCGTCATATCGGAATTAAGGAGTTTCAGTGCGAGTAAGTATCTTGTAGATATAAGTATTGACTGTTTTCACAAAGCAACATATTCCAACTTGTAGTCAGTGTCCGAAGAAGTTCATGACCAAACCGGAGTTGAAAAATCACAAACGCCAACACACTGGCGAATTGCATTATGCCTGCCGATATTGTGAGAAACATTTTATGTCAAGTACCAGGAAAATCATACACGAACGACGGTTTGTACAACTGCAAATCTTTAGCTACTTTAATGTATGCTTATCATTTGTAACTGTTCTTGTTTTAGTGTTCACACACGTGAGCGTCCTTTTGCATGTACTCTCTGTGGTAAAACATTTTTCGATAGTGGAGAGCGAAAGGAACACATGCAGATCCACACGGGAGAGCGTACATTTAGGTAATCAATACGGAGTGTTATTATTTGGTTAATTCTACTGTTTACATATTTTTTGCAGCTGTAATATTTGTAATGCTTCATTTGTGCTTAGAAGGACGCTTAGGCAGCACTTTCGTTCGATAACTCACAAACAGAAAGCAGAAAAGCAACCGCATGGCGACAAGAAAAGCGACAAAACATTGGATGAAGATAGCAACGACCAATAAAACATAACATCTCTCAAATACTTAAACACAATTTAAATTATTTCATTCAGTGTCTTGTAGGAATTAAAGGTAAAAGTGGAAAACAAATACTTGCGTTTAAATAAAGATGTCATGTCCGCAACTCTTGCCTTATAGAACTGTGAAATGGAAAAGCAAACCCTACCGTCCGTGCGTGTTCATATCGTAGAGAATAAAAGCTCTTCGAAACTAATAAACACAACAACAATACTCAAAGATGCTAAAATTTTTTGATTTTTGTCGAAAAAAAATAATATTTAAAAATGAACGTTATCAGTTCTTCTCTTAAAAAAGCTTTCTAAATACCTACCAAAATATCAAAAATAGTAGAGGACGATTTTCGAAATGGAAGCATGGGTTTTTGTAGAAGTCTCCTCTCACATTTTTATCACTTGCAAATAGACTCAATAAAAAAACTTGAAATGCTACAGCATAAAACACATGCAAAATACAAAGCAGAACAAAGAACGCTCACATGAAAGAAGATCATACCATTCGCCGAACGTGTTCGAATTCTGCATTGGATATACTGTTAAATAGCTCGTTTAGCTATTGATGTCCTGAAATTGTGATCCAACGACTTGCATCATCTTCTGCTCTTGCAGGCAACGTTTTGTTTTGAATAAGGAAGGCACTTAATTCTTAATTCACTTAATTCAGCGTTTAAACCACAGAGGGGTAAGTAAATAGATTTTCACTAGTGATTCAAAATATAAAAACTTGCTCATTTAATGCCCAAAAGCATCATTTCTTAAAATAACTGTGATATCAAACGCCGAATTTTTTAAATTTAGTTAAGCAACTAATTAATAATTTTCACTACATGCTGGCCGAGTTTGTAGTTTTCGCCCAATCATGCCCATATTTTATAAGTAAGACGAATTTAAAAATATTCATTTGTGACTCGTAAGCAGCAAGTATAATGAGTCCAAAAATACTATTTTCTGCAGCTTCTGCAACCCTCATAAAAAACAATAAAAATTACTGAAATGTCAAATCAAAAATCGTTAAATGATAGATCATAATCCGAAAAAGTCATTAAGTCATGTTTCCTCTATGACTGTGTAGTTTCACTTAATCAATGTCTTTAGATTTCAATGCTTTATGATCTCATTAAATTCTTACGGATTGATTTCTGAATGTTTATATTATTTTATTTAATTAGTAATAACATAAAATCGCTTAGATAAAAATATAAAAAAAAAACAAAAAACTATCGGTTGAATAATAAGAATAATAAGATGAGACATAAAAAACACAAAAGTCCACAATTATTGGAGGAATCTTACTAAGCAATCCCAAATAATATTAATTTCGGAGTCGAAAAAAATGATGTGATCGTTTATTTATCAGAAAATATTGTATTTTAATAGTTAAGAATATAATGCTCGCTACATCCTCCTAGATAAGATTCATTTTAGTATCAAATAAATGAGCGCTCATAATTTCGTCAGAAAAAGCATCTTGTTAGAGTCACAATTAAGAGCGCTGCGATTTTGGGCTTTGAGCCCTCAAAGTTATTGTACACCTTCCAAAAGTCTGAATTTACGTAGTCCACTTTTTGGATAAGAAAATATGTGCCATATACCCCACTTGATTGATTGATTGATGAATTGATTGATTGATAATGCAAAAAGAATGCATCTTATGACGTGGAAAATACACAAACGTAATTTTGTTTCGTCACTCTGTAATCGTCGTATTGTGAAATTCAAACTGATTAAGATAAAAGAAAACGGTTTCAAAAAGAATCGTACTATGGACAGACATGACGGTTCACAAAACAGACATTTATTATTTTTTTATGTTAAGTACTTAAACTTAAAGTATAAATAATTAAACCGTCCTCTTGACAGATAAGCAAATATAAATATTTAAATATACTATATCAAACAACGATTAAAAATCTGTTTCAGTGTTGCAAAACAAATTAAGTCGCAAGAAACTATTTTCAGAAATAACAGCCAATTTCTCTAGTGTCAAAACTTAGAATGAACTTAAGTCGACTTAAGCTACTTTGTTAAATTGCTACACTATAAGTGCTCAAAAGTGCAATAATGAAAACTGACACAAGATACTTTTCAATTTTATAACTATTCAGTTATTTACTAATAGATAAGTACAATTACTTTCTATTGCAACAATAATAGCATAGAAATGCTATATTAACAATTTGCAACGCGTCGCGAGCTACACACACACGCTAGCGCTAAATTGAACCAAATGGCTGAAAATAATTCACACTTAGCTCCGGAATGGTTAACCGTAGAATACCTGGAACCAGTGCTCCAGAAATATAAAAAGGATACTAATCTCAAGATAAAAAACTTGGTTATAAAACCCGCCACTGCTAAGGGTGAGAATTTCGTCAGCGTCATGACACGCATTCACGTCGACTATCTGCTTAGCAGTTGCAAAGAGACCCAACGTGGATCGTTTATTGTGAAGGCGAGCCATGAGAGCGATCCTTTTGTGTCGAGCACTTTGAGCCAATACGATTGCTACCGCACCGAAATGATAATGTACGAGAAAATATTACCTCAACTGGCCGAGCTGATGCATGAGATCGGTAACGAGGATAAACTCTTTGCCGAAACGCTTCACGTGGATTATGAACGCTCGGCGATTATTTTCGAGGATTTAGCGGTGTCGGAGTTTGTAGTTGGCGATCGTTTGGCCGGCATGGATGAGACGCATGCCAGGTCAGCGCTACAAAAACTAGCGAAAATGCATGCCACCGCTTCGGTGCTCAACGACAGAATGCCGGCGGTATTAACCAAATTCGATCATGGGTTTTTTAATCGGCATACGCGCGTATGCGGTATTTTATTTGAGGAGATTTTCGAAATCTGTGCCAATTTTGCCGGTGACTGTGCGGAATTGGGTCAATACTACAAGGAGAAATTGCTGAGGATGAAGCCACATGTGGTGGAGTATGCGACACGTGTATTTGATCATCATGAGGGCCACTACGAGACACTAACGCACGGTGATTTCTGGTTGAACAATGTCATGTTGTGTTACAACAAATCGAGCAATGATTTAGAAAATGGCAAAAGCGGCACCAGCATTCGTGACATTCGCCTCATTGACTTTCAGTTCTGCACTTGGGCTTCACCCGGCGTAGATCTGCATTACTTTTTTAATAACTCGCTGGAGAGGGAATTGTGTTTTAATCGACAAGATGCTTTGGTGCAATACTATCATCAGATTTTAACAGAAACGCTGCGCAAATTTAAATTCGGCGGTTATATTCCAACGTTGCATGAGCTGGTGGTGCAACTGGAATCGGAACGGTTTTATGGTAATTTAACAAACAAATTCATTCTACTGATTTTTACCTTTAATAATGTTTTTGTTTTCGATTCTAGCGGTGACCTCTGCGCTTGTCACACAAGCTGTACTAACAAACGATAAAACGGAGGATGCGGATTTTTGTACACTTTTCTCGATGAACGAGCGTGGTCGCAATTTTCGTAATTTGTTGTATACGAACAAGAATCTTCAGGAGAATCTAAAGGTGCTGCTGCCGTTCTTCGATCGCAGGGGAATACTGGATGTGGTTAATTAAATTGTATTATAGGAAGACAATAGACTTAAAATTATTTTTAATTTTTTAATGGAAAAAGGAATGAAAATAAGGACTTAAATAAAATTACTTACTTTACGAGGTTACATCTTTTGTTTATTCCTATAAAAAACAAAATTATTTTGAATTTGACACATCTAACTAGATGATTTTTATTTTTTTAGAAACATGTTACCATAGGTGGGCATCGTTAATTAAGAATTTAACTTCGTTAATCCGAGAAAAGTTAATTCGTTAATCTCGTTGAAACGTCGAATAGCAAAACCAAAAAATTAGTTTTTTCTCGAAAAAAACTAGTAAGAGAATTTTCTTCGGCTATGCCGAAGCTCATGTACCCTCCGCCATTTCAGTGACACAAAAATGTGCTTCTTATAGCACATAAGTATACAAACAAATTAAAAGTGGGCGTGGCTCTTATTGGATCACGCTCTTGTTTGGTTAGTAGTTGTATGTTACTACCAAAGTGTCAAATACCGAATTTGAACTAGTTATTTACACTGTAACTACTTTTAATAATT
The DNA here is from genome assembly GCA_949127995.1 of Suillia variegata. Lineage (NCBI taxonomy): Eukaryota > Metazoa > Arthropoda > Insecta > Diptera > Heleomyzidae > Suillia > Suillia variegata. Next base: position 8,478,454 of record OX421843.1, on the reverse strand, counting down.
TTTTCCTCATGAAAAGGGGTGGTTTGTATGGGTGGTGGGCGTGGCAAACATCCGATCACGCCCTTTTTTGGAAACAGTTTTGTATTACTACGAAAGTGATAAATATCAAATTTGAACTGGATATATGCTTTGGAACCATTTTATCTAATTTTAAAAATAGTTAAGGTGCAGATAACCAGTTCAACTTCGGAATTAAAATTTTTCGTAGTAACATCCAACTACTGGAAAGAAATTGGCGTGATCGGATATTAACCACGGCCACCTCCCATACAAATTATTGAAAATGATTACAGTGCAGATAACCAGAAACTGCAGACGAAAAAAGAGCGTGATCTGATAAGAACAACGCCCACTTATTATAGAGACATGTAGCACTTTTGTGCATCAAAAAGCACTGAAATAACGGAGGGTATTTGAGCTTCGACATAGCCGGAAAGATTTCTCTCACTAGCCATAATTTAAAATAGTTTTCTAGAACAGTAAAGGCCAAAGCTAAAGCAAACTTTTGACGTAATACTCGTATTACCACTAAATCTTCTGTGCTGAAAATAAAAGTCATAAATATGTTTTTTTTTGGTCACGCTTTGGGCACATGACATTGTGAAATTCGAAATGATGGAGATAAACGATAAGCCAACATTTAATTTGGATACAAACAAATAGTTTATGTGGATACTACAAAACAATAAAACAGATACTTAAGAGTTATTTAAAGATTATTAGTTAGAGGATTTCCGCTTCAGCACCAGGCGCCGAAGCTTCGTCCTTTGCCGCTCACAAAGTTTATTAGTTATGAATGTCCATTGAATGAAAGAAAGAAAAAGAAAGAAAGAAAGAAAGAAAGAAAGAAAAAGAAAGAAAGAAAAAGAAAGAAAGAAAAAGAAAGAAAGAAAGAAAGAAAAAAAGAAAGAAAGAAAGAAAGAAAGAAAGAAAGAAAGAAAGAAAGAAAGAAAGAAAGAAAGAAAGAAAGAACAACATCTTGCTCTATAATATTAGTATTGGATTAGCTTCGTCATTCAGTTATCGTAAAGTTTTAAACCGTATTTACAGGTTAATTATAGTTAAATAGATTTATAATAAAACACTCGGTGCCAAAAATACCAGCTTCGAAAGGGTAATCCTGTTCCGTGTTGGCTGACATACATGCAAACATTTTATCAATCCAAACAATGTTCACAATTACAATTAAAACGGTTCATTCAAGTGCAAAAAAGAAAAAAAAACAACAACAACAAAAAAAAAAGACAGATAACATAAAACGTTATCATTTGAATTATAAATATAAAAAACTAAATATTTTTTCGTTACATTACAATGCCAACTAAAGAATAGAATATAAATAGAATATAAAGTGATGTTTGAGAATAGACGAGCTTCCATAACTTTGGCAACGTTCCGCGAACAACAAGCTTAATCGCAATCTAAAGCATAGTAGCAAGAGCAATGGTTGAGAACAATGGCTTCATGGCACCGGAATGGATAACCGTCGAATATCTGGAATCGGTGTTGCGAAAAAGCAAAAACGACACTGGCCTCAAAATCACAAACGTGGATATTAAACCGGCAACGGCCAAGGGTGAGAACTTCATCGCTCTGATGACGCGCATTTACGTTGACTATCTGCTAAGCAACTGCAAAGAGCCACAGAGCGGATCGTTTATTGTGAAGGGTATGCTTCTGGATGATCCCTCTGTAGCGAGCATTTTAAAGGAGTACGATGTCTATCGCACCGAAATGATAATGTACGAAAAGGTGTTGCCAAAGCTGACCGAACTGTTGCAGGAGATCGGCGACGAGGACAAACTGTTCGCTGATACACTTTACGTGGACTATGAACGATCGGCGATTATTTTCGAGGATTTAACGGAGACTCAATTTTTGCCCGCTGATCGTTTGGCAGGCATGGACGAGACGAATGCCAAGCTGGCGCTTAAGAAACTGGCGAAAATGCATGCGACCGCTTCGGTGCTGAACGAGAGAATGCCGGCGGTATTGCCAAAATTCGATCATGGCATCTTTAATCGATACACGCGAGGATTTGGTAGTTTCTTTGAAAACTTGTTTGAAGTATGTGCGAATTTCGCCGGTGACTGTGCGGAATTGGGACCGTACTATAAGGAGAAACTACTGAAACTCGTTCCTAATGTCGTGGAACTTTGCACTCGTGTATATGATCATCGGGAGGGTCACTATGAGACACTAGCGCACGGTGATTTCTGGATAAACAATGTCATGTTGCGTGAGGGCAAATCTGATGATGAAATTACAAATGACCAAAGCGATGACAGCACTCGTGACCTTCGCCTCATTGACTTTCAGTTCTGTACTTGGACATCGCCCGCCGTTGACCTGCATTACTTCTTTAATAACTCGCTGAAAAAAAATGTGCGTATGCATCGGCAGGATGCGTTAGTACAGTACTATCATCAAATTCTAACGAAGACATTGCGAGATTTAAAATTCGGCGGCTTTATTCCCACGTTGCGTGAGTTGGTGCTGCAACTGGAGTCTGGAGGCTTTTATGGTAATTAAAAAGATTTTTGTAGTAGTCAGATCGTATATAAATTGAATCGTTTATTTCAGCTGTGTCCACCGCACTCGTCAATCAAGCTCTCATGATAAACGATCAACCGGAAAATGCTGATTTTAGTACGATATTCTCGAAGGACGAACGTGGTCACAACTTCCGCAATATGTTGTACACTAACAAAACTTTGCAGGACAATGTGAAAGCGTTGCTGCCTATTTTCGATCGTAGGGGACTGCTAGATCTAGTGCTGTAAATTGTACGCGAAATAAATTACTTTTAAGACTATCAGAAAAATGCGAAATTTTCGTTTAAATATAGAATATACGATTAATGTTGTGGTAACTGATAAATCTAGCTTAATATGGTAATAAAAAAGGCTTTGTTTAAATATATACTTTGATTATTCATTTTAATATCATATAAAAACAATGCAATGCCTAAATGGAACACATTTTCTTTTTATTAAATTGAGTTACTTATTAAGACTTTATCCGAACCTACGGAATAAAGCTAATGGCCTTTAGACTGGCAGTTTTCACTCTTCTTTACTTGCATTTCTCTCATTCATTATCAAAAGTTATATGAGAAGCAAATTTAATTAAAACATGTATGAATTCATAAAAAAAAAAGTTAATTATGTCCTCGAATATAACATGAACAATAATTTATCTTTGTTTATAAAATAAGTTCACGTTAAGACAAATTAACTATCGAAAATATTTCGCTGTCAAAATCCACAAAGACCCTAACCTCAATTTTTTTCGAAAAACGTTTGTATGCAGTTTTAAAGTACACCTCCTCACAAAAAATTTGAGCCTCAACGTCAAAAAATACAATATTATATATGTATATATCATAAAAGAGCTCGTATATTACTTTTGTTCACATTTTGTAATGTGTTTTCTTGGTCCTGTGCATTTTGACAAAGATAAATTTTGTATAAAGCTTAGAAATCAAAAAAAAAAAAAAAATGATTTGAATAATGATCGGGATTTGATTTGAAGGACCTTTAACCTTAAGGACCTTTTAAGGTTTATAAATATTCCTTTAAAAAGAGTTTTGCTCATGCTAACGTTTTCCAAAGGAATCGATATTCTTTAAACACAAAAAACAAAGAAATAATAAAATCTTTTTAGAATTGTAAGCATGAGATTAGGTGGAGATTACCACAAATGGCCACAAACTAGTTAATTAGTTAAAAGGTGATTAACAAAGTTAAACTCTTATTTAACGATGCCCACCTATGGAGATTGACCATAACTTAATTAAAAAAAAATGTTTGCATTAGTTTATTTATTTATTGTATTTTCGCTAGTACAGTTATAGTTATAGTACCTATAAGTATATATAATGTATTAAATATTACAAAAAATTTCACTATAAGTGGTAAGATCGGTTGAAAATTGCTTAAAGTCAATCAAGTGAATAATAAACAAATTCGAACTTGTTTATTAAATTTAAATTCTCAGTTTTGTTAAATATTTTCCTTACAAACAATTGCACACATTTTTATAGAAACAATTGCATTCCTTCGTCTAGTCCACCACATCTAGTATTCCTTTACGATCGAAGAAAGGCAACAACACTTTAACATTTTCCTGTACAGTTTTGTTCGTATACAAAAGATTGCGGAAGTTATGACCACGTTCGTTCTTCGAGAAGAGTGTGGCAAAGTCCGCATCCTCCGTTTGATCGTTTATCATCACAGGCTGTACGACAAGTGCAGAAGTTACCGCTAAAAATTAGAAATACATCATTTAAGCTACAAATCACTACACCGAATAAGTCTGGTAAGTTACCATAAAATCGGCCAGATTCCAGTTGCACAACCAGCTCATGCAAAGTCGGGATATAACCGCCGAATTTGAATTTGCGCAGCGTTTCTGTTAAAATCTGATGATAGTATTGCACCAGAGCATCTTGTTCATGAAATTGCAGCTTATGTTCCAACGAGTTATTGAAGAAGTAATGCAGATCGACAGCGGGTGATCCCCAGTTACAGAACTGAAAGTCAATGATCATAATATCACGAATGCTGGCGCCGCTTTTGCCATTTTTCAGTTCACTGTTCGATTTGGTGTAGCGCAACATGATGTTGTTAATCCAGAAATCACCGTGGGTTAGTGTCTGGTATTGACCCGCATGTTGATCAAAAACCCGCGTCGCATACTCCACCACATGTGGCTTTAATTTGAGCAGTTTCTTCTTGTAGTACTCACCCAATTCCGCACAGTCACCGGCGAAATTTGCACAGATTTCAATTAATTCCTCGAACAAAGTACCAAGTGCGCGCGTATACCGATTAAAGATGCCATGATCGAATTTGGTTAATACCTCCGGCATTCTTTCGTTGAGCACCGAAGCGGTGGCATGCATCTTTGCGAGCTTTTTCAGCGCTAACTTGGCATGCGTCTCATCCATGCCTGCCAAACGATCGGCGACTACAAACTCCGACACCGCCAGATCCTCGAAAATAATCGCCGAGCGTTCATAATCCACGTGAAGCGTTTCGGCAAAGATTTTATCCTCGTCACCGATCTCATGCATCAGCTCGGTCAGTTGAGGTAATATCTTCTCGTACATTATCATTTCGGTGCGGTAGCAATCGTATTGGCTCAAAGTGCTCGATACAAAAGGATCACTTTCGTAGCTCGCCTTCACAATAAACGATCCCCGCTGTGTCTCTTTGCAGTTGCTTAGCAAATAGTCGACGTGAATCCGTGTCATGACGCTGGCGTAATTCTCGCCCTTAGCAGTGGCGGGCTTTATGCCCAAGTTAAGGACTTTAAGTTCGCAATCGTTTTTGTATTTTTGCAGCACTGGTTCCAGGTATTCAACGGTTAACCATTCCGGTGCCGCGTATGAATTATTTTCAACCATTTTTGTTCGATTTAGATCTAGCGTATGCTTAGCACTGGTTTAGCTAGCGTCTCTATTGTATCACTTTGCTTTTTATTCTGTGCTGTAGTTGACACTACACAGTGACATTTATTCGTACACGGCGATATCTCGTGTAGTTTACGATTACGTTGAATTATCTTTCGGATTTTTGCAGTAGTGTGCTCCCGCCCCATACATTTTCTATTTGTTAATGGTAAACTATTTCAATATTTGTTGTATGTATACGAATTTCTCCCGACGTGATTTTATGGGAATTAGTCTGTCAGTTTCCTAGCGTTGTTCGTCGTTCGTTGTTCACTGTTTGAATAGAAGCAATTCATAGTTCCATCTCAAAACGACTGCTTTACTAATTAACAGCGAATGTTTTGCGCTAGAACTAATGAACTAAAACGAAATTATATAAATGTGGTTTGAAAAGTTTCATTTCATTGAGAGTATGACTTGTTGAAATGAATTTCTTGTTGTTGTTCTTATAAAAAAAAAAACAAATAGTACAATATTTGAAAAGATTTAGATAAAAATTGTAAATTGCTAAAACTATTTACAGTCTCTCTCTGGCTAGTAATAAGGTGTCACAATAAGCTTCTATTCTAGTTTTTCCTTCTTTCAACAAAGGAAAGTAAATGTTAAGTTATTACTTAATAATAAGAATTAAATACAACAACAATGATATCGTATCATATACGACGAAAGTTGTCCTGATCAATTAAATTTAGAACAACTTTTTTGCCTTTCATAATTTTTCTAAAGCGATTCTGATTTTATTTCATTTTATTGCTCTGAGCTATTGCCAATATACATTACTATAAATATGTACATATGTATGTATGATTGTATATACAAATGTATCTTCAGTTCAAGAATTTATCAATACAGTAATTTTTTACATTAATTTTCAATCAGATTGATTGGTCTCGAGCAAACCGCGATTATAAAATACCGGCAAAAGATTCTTTAGATTTAGCTGGACTTTCGGATTATTATACAGATTGTTCTTGTAGTTCGTGGAGCGTTCATCTTCTGCGAAAAGAATTTTAAAATCGGCATCGTTGCAGTCCTCGTTAATCATGACCGGTTGAATGACACAGCTCGAATGAAAGGCTGTAAAGGGAAATATTAATTATAGTAGGTATATATAATTTATGTTTAATTTTTGCACATTTAACTTACCGAAAAATCGTTTCTGCTCGGCATGTAAACGAAAAACTTTCAAACTTGGCACCGGATGTCGGCGGTAACTCAATTTGTGCAACGTCTCTGCAAAGACGCCGTGATAGAACTGAAAGAGAATATCCTGTTGATGCAAACGTATTGGCTCCTGCAGTGACGTATTGAAGAAGTGATGCAGATCGAGTGTCGGCGAACCCCAAAACGAATACTGGAAATCAATGATGAGCACATCGAGTGGTTCACCCGTTGCAGTGTCATATTTAAACATGACATTATTTGTCCAGACATCACCATGCGCCAGTACATTCACATGTCCGGGCGTCGGAAGGAAACAACGCTTTCCAATTTCCATATAGTGCGATTCGAGTTGCAACAGTTTCTGACCATAGCCAGCTAGTTCGGGACACTTGCAGACGAAACGAGCGCACGCCATTAGCGTACCAACAAAATATGTGCTGTACGTATCGCTGTATCGATTAAAGAAACCCCGATCGTATGCCTCCAAGCAACCACTGTCACATTCGTTGAGCACCGCCGACGTGGCATGCATTTTGGCCAACTTTCGTAGTATCAGTTTGGTATGTTGCATGTCTAGACCATGCGTGCGATCGGCCATGACATAGCCACGATCACTGAGATCTTCGAAAATCAACGCCTGTCGTCTATAATCGACATGTACCGCCGTGGCAAAGAGTTCCTCCTGATCGTTAACTTCACGCAACATTTGAATTAGACGCGGCAGCACCTTCTCATATATGGATATTTCCCGATTGAAAATATCGTACGGCTTCATTTTCTCTTTGGCAAAATCATCGCCTTCGAAAGAGGTCTTCACCATGTAGCTTTTCTGCAGCGTTTCGCGTCCATTTCGAAGTTGATACCGGACCTTGACTCTGGTTAGTATCCCACCGAAATTTTCGCCCTTTCCAAGTGCTGCACTGAGTTGTATATCGGTTATTTGCAGGCTAATGTCTTTGTGAAAGACACGCAGCGCTTCTTCGATGTAGTCCTGCGTCAACCAATCTGGTATATCCATTTTCAAAAGTGTTCCACTATCGAATTGCTTTGCTTCAGCTTGTCACGAAACGACGCTGGCTTTTATAAATACGAGCGGGTCTACGAATGTTTCTTTAATGGAGGCTGACAAAAGAGCACTCGTGGTGCAATGTCAAGTTTAAACTCATCTCAGACGTACGTTTGAGTTTATTGCTCATATTTATTGTGAGATTTTTTACTTTTTATATTTTGTATAATTTGCATTTTGACATGCTTGTCGTCCGTCTACGCTAAATTTAACTTAACTTATCCGTTATAGCATTCACTTGTATAATTGTCGTGATTCCGACGTGCTAGAAGCGCGGAATTTTTTCGGTTGGTTTTGTTAAGAATTTTAGCTAGAGTTACCATGTGAATGGGCATACTAACATCCTACTATCGCTAGATTCACTTATTTGTTTTAATATAATTCACTAAGTGGTTTTTATGGTATGCGAGATAAGTAATTGGCATTACACGAGTTCATTGTATTCGGTAGTATTTATATACATATGTACTTATGTATATCTACATATAATAAAGACTAAAATCTGTTTGACGGGAGCAATTTCATAAAAAATTATGATCATAGCTAAGAGATTTTTGAATATATAAATATAAAACATACTTAGATGCTCACAATGATTTCTATTGATTTGATCGTCGGTTGCTTCACCAATAAATGCGCTCCTAATTTAAATTTTTGGAAAGAATCGTCATACTTCACTCCTTGTTTTGTGGCACTCGAAATAACGTACTCAATATCAAATACTTTTTAAAGTAACTCCAAGTAAAATTGAGAATCGAATACAAAGTTTTTGATGAGTACTTTTTAGACCATCACTACAAATTATTTTAAGTGAATAAAGATAAAGATGATCTCTATATATTCTCTTTATATAGAAATAAAAGAATCTATTACACACTTAGCTTAATAGGTTCTCAGATGGCAAAAAGGACGGGGACGGTTTAAATTAAAATCAGGTCAGTTACATAAAAATTGGGTTTTCGTTTTTCCAGTTGTAATTTGTCTTCTTATCCCACTAATCCCACTGATCTAGTTAAATTATACTCTGACGTACGTTTTTGTGTCAACCAACTGGTGTTACGTAAAGGCGTTATTGAGTTGTCCCACAATAAAAGTTTGATTTACATTTATTAAAAAAAAGAGTAAATTAGTATAAAAAGAAAATCATTACGATCGCTTGCAACTGCCTGCACCGGCGCAAAGCAGCCTTTGTTAATTATCTAGACGAAAAGATCTGTTCCACAAACACTCGTAAATCAAAATTTTAATAAACTTTGCAAACGTGCCAAATCTGGACTATTTGGATATAAAAGCATTTGGCGTGTTCAAGAGTTAGACTACTCCTCGCAGTAACCTTGAGCGTAGTGCACGTTTTTCCATTAAGAGCAATTAGATTTAATAAAGCTAAATCTGAAAGAAATTCACACAAAATGTCGACGATCAATGCTATGAATGCTACAGAGTGCATAACCAAAGTGCAGTCGGATATGCCGAGTAAAGAAGAAGTGAACTTAAAAATCGGCGATGGTGATTTGTCAGATGCGCCCGACTGGTTGACCAAGGACTATCTGGAGCAGTGTTTGCAAACACATTATAAGGATAAGAAATTGAAAATTAATAAAATGGACGCACGACCCGCTCTGGGCAAGGGTGAAAACTATGGCGGCGTATTGACGCGCATCAAAGCCGATTACAAGATGGGCTCAGGAGAAACACGCACGGGAAATTATATAGTGAAGACTTCTTTTGAGGGTGATGAATTCGCACAGAAAACCATGGAACCGTATGACATCTTTAATCGCGAGATGTCCATCTATGAGAATGTATTGCCCAAGTTGAATGCACTGATGCAGGAGATCGGCGATCATGATCAGCTATTCGCCGATACAATGTATGTCGATTACGAAAGATCTGCGCTGGTGTTTGAGGATCTCAATGTACGCGACTTTACTATGCCCGATCGTATACAAGGTCTGGATATGAAGCTGACTAAAATGGTGCTGCGCAAGGTGGCGAAAATGCACGCAACTTCGGCGGTGTTGAATGAGCGCGAACAGGGCTCCTTGGAGTCTTACGATCGTGGCATGTTTAATCGACATACGGAAAGTTATGCGCCCTGTTTCGTTGGCCTTCTCGAGGCTTGTAGTCGATTGCTGTACCAGTGGGAGGAATACAAACACTATGGCAAAAAGTTGGCCGATCTAAAACCACAGTACATGGAGCTGTGCAAACGTGTCTTCGATCCAACGCTGGGACATGTCAATGTTTTGGCGCACGGTGATCTCTGGACCAATAATGTCATGGTTAAATACGACAAAACAAGTGGCGAACCTTTGGATGTGATTATCATTGATTTTCAATATTCTGTTTGGAGTTCGCCGGCAGTTGATCTATATTATTTGTTCAATACTTCGCTGAAGGAGGATATGCATATAAATCGACAGGATGAATTGATTCAGTACTATTATGGAGTATTGACTGATACCTTGCGCAGGTTGCTCTATCGTGCTGATATACCGAGTTTGCACAATTTCCATTTGCAGCTGGAATCGAAGGAATTCTACGGTAGGTTAACGATTTTAATTTTTTTTTTTTTAATTTTGAACTTTTTTTAAACTGAATTTTAATTTATTTTTCTTAGCTTTTAGCTGCACCTGCGTGGTTCAGCCGGTGCAGCGTAATGAGCAGACTGAGGATGCTGACTTCAATGCACTCATGCAGGAGAACGAGCGTGCTATAAATTTCAAAAATACCTGCTATAAAAATCCATATTGCCAACGTATGATTCGTCAGCTATTGCCGTACTACGAGCGAAAGGGTCTGCTGGAACTGGATCAGTAAATCGCTAAATGGGTTTCTAATTTTGTAATTTTTTTTCAAGTTTATGTTCTCGTATTAAGGTTTGGTTTTATTATTTCGTTTTATATTGTTGTAAAAATTTGATATTTAATAAAATAGTTAACACTTCTAGAAAATTCTACATTAAATCTACCAATTTTTGTTATTCTTGGCTCCGCTTTATTTAAGATTTGGAAATCTTGAATAAAGCCCATTTAAATTGAAAATTTATAAGTAAATCTGAGCATTAAAATCTTAAACAAAAAGTTAAAAGATTTTTAATTACCTAATTACCAAAAGTGGAATTTATTTTACCACTTGTATGTGTCGGAAAGTCAAGACATTGTTGGAAGCACTTATGTCTAGAAAATATGTGTTGTAAATGATAATTCATTTGTTGCAAGTATCGGACGACTTGGAAAGTATTCTCGTACCCAATTAAACTCTTAAAGGTGGGCTTACATTACAGCTTCACGTCAATTGTACGAGCAAAACAAGAAGAGTCTAATTGCAAACTATTTAAATCGAAGAGGAGGGAATAGCACAACTATTCATATTGAAGCCTGAGAGCCTTTGTATAAGTGTAAACTTTTCTCTATTTTATTTAAAAAAATATTTTTTCTTTTTAATTTCCAATTGTTTGCACCGATTCAAAAGAATTAACAGTGACATTTTTAAAATTGGTTCGATTTTTTGTATCAAGCTACTGATTGCGTTGTTTTGAAGTATCCGTAGTGGCGGAACAAAGCCAGTCAGTCTAAATGCAGCACTAATACAAAAAAATTATTGTGGCATTAAAGATGAGATTTCTTTTATCAGGTCATTGCTATTTAAATTATTACGTTAATGTGTGCATACATATTTAATAATAATAAATTTAACTAAACAAATAATTAGAGTGAAACCACTTGAAATATATGAAAATTTATATACAAGTATATTGTAATTCCGTGTTATTGCCCAAATAAAAGTCATGTACGAGGATTCCATGCAGATAACGATTATGTGTAATCTTACATATGCGAGTATCTCTATTTAAAAACGTATTTACTGCTTTATTTAGCAGTCAGTCAGTGAGTGAGTCCGTCAGGAACGAGTATGTCGCCCAGCCAAACCGATAGCGCAGACAATCCAAATATTATACCAGCATGGCTTACCCAAAACTACATGGAAGCTGCCTTGAGGGCATTAAAAAATAATCATAAACTTCACGTTAGGGAATTTCTTGTGACGCCGGCCTTGGCAAAGGGTGAAAATTATGGCAGCATTATCTATCGCGTAAAAGTGGATTATAGTGACGAAAATAACAACAACAATATTAGTACGAGTATTGTAAAAGCATCGTTTATCGTAAAGACGTCACTTGAAGGCGACGATTCCGTTCAGGAAAAAATCGCAGCATATGAGTTCATCAAACATGAAATGCAAATGTACGCTGAGATTGTGCCGAAACTGAATAGTATCCTCCAAGAAATTGGTGAACATGAAACAATGTTTGTGGCAGCCATTAAAGTGGATTTCGAGAATTCGGCAATGGTCTTCAACGATCTAAATGCGGCTGGCTATGAAATGGCTGACCGTAAATCGGGCTTAGATGGAGCACATATTCGATTGGTACTTAAAAAAATGGCACAAATGCACGCAGCCTCAATGATACTCAATCAGCGAGAAGCTGGCAGCTTAGAACGCTACGATCGAGGCTTTTTCAATCGTCATACGGATCTTTACAAAACTTACTTTGTTGAGAATATCAAAGCATGTGGACGTACCTTAATTGCGTCACAGAATCCAAACATGTCCGGCTATGGTCAGAAACTGTTGAATTTAACGGGTGTTTATATGGAATTGGGAGCGCGTGTTTTCGATGTTTTGCCGCAGCAGTTGAATGTCCTTAATCATGGCGATATCTGGACTAATAACATGATGTTTAAATATGATCGTGAAACGGCAGAGCCAGTGGATGTGATCTTTGTCGATTTTCAATTTGTTGTATGGACGACACCAGCTGTGGACTTGCATTATGTCTTCAATACCTCATTGCGGCAAGATGTTCGATTGCAGGAACAGGATGCACTCTTTCAATACTATCATAAAGTGCTGAACGAAACCTTCGCTGCTTACCAAGTGCAGTTTTTAAAAATTCCAAGTCTACATCAGTTTCATATCGAAATGCTAGAGAAGCAATTTTATGGCAAGTATTTGGTTTTCGAAGTTTGTGAAAATTAAATCGAATATATTCTCTTTAATAGCGCTTCACGCCAGTTGTGCAGTCCAACCGGTTATACTAAACGAGAGCACCGATAATGCTGATTATAGCGCTTTAATAGGCGTGGACGAGCGTGCAATCAATTTTAAAAATTCACTCTACGAAAATGAGAAAGTTCAAGATTATCTCTGTAAAATATTACCTAAATTCGAGCGTTTAGGTTTATTAGAAACGGAACAATAAAACACATGTCGACAAACTAATACAGCTAATTCAAATTTATGTAGGTACTTTATAGGTCCAGAAATCCGGACAGTTCAAACTCCTTCACTGTACGCTGCAGGAATGCGCGATATTTTGGATTTTCGACATTTTGACGACGCAGTTTATCGCCGTCTTCCGTGCGAGATATAAGATTTTCCAAGTTCTCAAAACCATCTGCGTCCATGAAGATCAACGGCGTGAGACAGGTTGCCGCAATGACACCTGAAGAAAAAGAAAATGAATGCAATATAAACTATAATAATCCAAATTTAAATATTTCCACACTAACCTTGCAAACTATTTCGGATTAGATCGATAGTTAAATCTTTCAAGCTGGGAATATCGCCGTTATAGTGTAGTTTGTCCAAAGTCTCCTTCAATATGCGATGATACTCTCGAACGATATATTTGAAATGAACTTTGCGCACATTTTCGTTTAGCGAACCGAACAGGAAATAGTTGAGATCCACCGCCGGTGAGCCATAATAGGCCAATTGATAGTCTAACTGCCGACAAAACCAACGAAAAGGAGTTTATAACCAGAATTTCAAAATCAACCAAAGACTGCCACATACCATAACCACATTATCCGGCTCCTTAGTCTCATTATTCACGTGGAACATCAAGTTATTGATCCACAAATCGGTCAAATTGAAGACGCGAAAGCCGTGCTCATGCGATTCGAACATTTCGACGGCACTCTGCAACACATTCTCCGCCAGTTTGAACATCTTCTCAGTGATTTCTTCATAGCCCTTCCAATGGGCGATCTCTTCGGCAACACAGCGCACATTCACCGGAAAGAAACCCAAGAAATCCTTTCGTTCGGGATTACGCGAAATGGGCGCTTCGCTAAATAAATCCATTATTGTGGGATTCTCTGCGGCAATGATCGCCGAACAGGCATGAAGTTTGGCAACGCGCTCAATTGTTGGCAACACATAGTCCAGATTGAGCAGACGACCTCTTTCGAAATTTTCGAAGCCGGTCACTTGCATGTCTTCCAGTATAAGAAACGGTTCGGGTGTTTCGGTGGTATAGTAACAAGCGGGCGCGATTTTCGTATTATCGCCAATAGAGGCGAGCAGTTCTTCGACGCGAGGCAGAATCTCCTTGTAGGCGAGGATTTCACGTTTGAACAGTTTGCTCTTGTGCGCTACAACGCCGGTATAGCCCTTGGGATGATCCTGCATTGTAATCAGTGATTTAGTATAGATTTACTATAGTAAATTCAAGTTTAACAGTAGAATGGAATTCATGTAACAGTTATATTGATTTTTCACATTCCATAATTTGTGAGCTTACTTTGATAATAACCGAAAACTTTCCGACCACATCGTTTCGCTTCAGATTGAATGTGGCGCGGTGAATTTCGCTAGCGAAACCATTTCCCTTCTCGTCGCCCTGAGTGGCACTTTTCACAACGATTTCGTGCACCTCCAGTGTGTCATCTTTGAAATATTCCTTCAGCACATCTTGCAGAAAGTCGGCTGTAACCCAGTCGGGTGCCTGATAGTTTTTAGCGCCGGTGCCCATATTTACTCACAATTCTGTACACGCTCTATCTGGAAGACTTTCTAAATAATCATGTTTTTTCTATTATTATTAACAAATGTATTAAGTCACATGACACAAATCAACCCACCAAGGGAACTGTCTGTCGGCTGCCACCCGTGCGCGTTGAAGTTCGTTTGAGAATTGCAGTTTTCTTTCGTTTGTTCGTGCGCGCTAACCAAAAGTTTAAAATTTTTTGTATCTTAGAATTTCATTTTTTGTTTTTGTATTTGTATTTTTGTCGCTCTCACGTGGTGTTTATCTTTCGGATTGTTATGCTTCTTCACTGCTTCAAGTTTTACTTATCGCTGCTCAGCTGGGCGCGTTCGTTGTTGAAATAAAAAAATTAAAGAAAACAGGTTGATTGTGGTATCTCTGCTTTGTTTGTATTGTTGTATTTACCCGATTCTTGATTATTTCGAATGTGTACGAGTATGTATGTTCGTTCGAACAGCTGATTTTGATAAGTAAGCTTCAGGGTATAAGCTCATTTTTCGCTTTAAGTATATACATACATGTGTACATATGTACATATATGTAAACATTTCTAAAGCTTTTCACAGTCACACTTAAGTAAGTTTTTTGCTCAATTTTTGTTTATTAAGCCATTCACAAAAGGCATCGTAGTTTTTTAGAATGTAAATATTAACAGTTCGAATATTCAACACCAGTACTCATTTATGCTTGTTTAAGCTTCGTAAACCTCGTATATCTGACAAATGTATGCCTTGAAAAAAGTTTTTTTTTAATGTCCATACAAAAAGAGTTTTCGAGATGCTTATGAATTTATGATTTTATTGCATAAATAATTAACAAAAGAAAACTTTTTGTTAGAAGGAACTTGAACTTGAATAAAGATTTTTTTTTGAACTTTTTAGATCGAAAAACTTTACTTTGAAATTAGATTTTTTTAATGTGTCCCAAAACAATCTGAAAACCAGAAAAGTGTTTATAACAATTTGTAATGCTACAAAAATAAATATCAATTGAGTTTATATGAGAACAGATAATATTTGAAAAAATCAATCAATATTGTCAACTCTTTCCTCTAAATTTATTTTTTATAATTTATCGAACGACTTTCATAATAAATAAAAATTCCAAAATTAAAAAAAAAATAATAACTAAAACTTTCGTTAACTTTAACTACTCATAGTTAATGCAAACCTTCGATTAGACAGTCAAGTTAAATAAAAACCAAATTTAAAGAATTTAACATTGAGTGTAGGCTATGATCCTATTACTCTCACTCCTCATGGACCATTGTGCTGTAGCCAGGATAGTGTCGGAATACGAAAGAAGGAATGGAGTATTTAGATAGTGAAAATCAGAAAATAGGTTCATACGTTATTCCCGAAATTTCTTTGTTTCACGAATGAATTTCAGAAGATTAGGGATAGGAAGAGTATGATTGTTATTCATATTCAACACATCACCACCCAGTATCCGCAGTTTCGCTCTTGCTAAAGCCGGACACATACAGTGACAATACTCAAGAGTGTCATCGCTCTTTTGTGATCGCTCTGTTTATGATAAAAAAGTGTTTCTAATCCTTAATTAAAGGTTTGACTAAAACATGTTTTTTTTTTACCATACGAGTAATTTAAAAGCTTTATTTTGATGTATGACATTCTTTTCTAAAGGAGGATTTACATTACTCTTTCACTTAACCTGCACAAGTGAAACTAGAAGAGAACATCTACATATATTGGAATTGTATTGGAAGAAAGAAAACAACCATGGAGAACCCTTTTTATACCTAGACCGCCAGAGTTTGTTATCAGGTTTGTTATGTCTTTTGAGCTCTTCTTAATTCTCTACTTAGACTATAAACATAAGTACGTTTGGATTACAGACTATAGCCATAATTTTTAAAATAAGTTTATTCAATAAATAAAAAAAAAAATGGAAGATATTGACATAAATTCGGTTATTTTGGTTTAAAATTGCTAAATTTGTAATATTATTTTGTGTTTGAATAGTTTTACAATGAGCAAACTTATTTATATGCGGAGAAGAACAATTTTGTACAGAATCTTAGCTAATGATTTTTTGAGATTTCAAATATACTCGGATGTAAGTAGTTATTGAAAATCTAATATGCCACGCCTATACAAGAATGGAAAAATATCTAGAACAGCGCGCACATACAAGGGATTCGTAAACGCTTTCGTACGAAATTTATCACCACTCTCACCGAGTTCCATTAGCTTTAAGAGACTCGCCTCCTTATCGGATGGAAGTAGTATCAGGACCAAATGCGTGAATGTCGTCAAGTAACCTGCAAATGGAAGAATATGAAATGAATTTAATAAAATAGGAAGTCAACCTTCAACAATCTTCAACTTTGATAGTACAAAAATTTACCCCAAAATCCATATTTTAACATGCTGATATGCAACTCGCGTAGTTTCGGCATTGGTTTCGCATATTCGAAGAGCTTGAGACATTTCAGCAGGTGCACGTGGTAGATGCGCACGAAGTGATCAAACTGCCAGATGCGTAAATTACTCTCGACCGAGCAGATAATGACCTCCCAGAGATCTAGCGCCGGACTGCACCATTTGCACATCTGAAAGTCGACGAAACGCAACTGATTGACTTCGCCATTCGAGGCGTAGTTCTGCATAATGTTGCTGGACCAGAAGTCGCCATGATTCAGCACCCTAAATTCGTGCGGTTCCGAGTTGAAGCAACGCATCGAGGCATTTACAAATTGCTCACCCGTGGGCTGCACAATGTCAAAGCGTTAGGTTACTTATATATATTGTATATAATGCTTCGTTATTATCACCACTTACAATAAGCTCTGAATACTTTTCGTGATCCTCTAAGCCCCACGTCGCAATTGCTGCCTTGTAGCTCTGCACACGCGCCTGATAAGATTTCGACTTCTGATAGTTTGCGGGCAGATAACTCTTTTGAAACTGTTCCGGATAGGCGCCATTGCGTTCCTGCCAGATCACGGTGGACGCATGAAATTCGGCCAACTTCTCGAGTACACGCTTCATGTGCGCCATATCGAAACCCTTGAGTCGATTGATATTCTTGAATTTCTTCGTGTGTAGATCCTCCAGTACGAGCGTTATGCGCGCCGATTTCTCCTCGATCCAATGGCATTTCGGTGCGAATTTCACCTTATGTCCGATCGACAGATAGAGTTGCTCCAATTGTGGTATTATCCGTTCGTACATGTGCTTCTCCTTGGGAAAGAGATTGAGTGAGTTGATGAAGGTGCCGCCCTTGTCGTTATCCAGCATAGTTTTCATTATGTACGAATGTTGTTGGGTGAAGCCATCTGAAAGTGAAGTATTTGTTTGAAACAGTTAAAGAATTCGGTATTCGTTCAATCGGAATTCGGTATTGATCATAGTTTTGTCCAGACGAGTTTCCATTGCACTTATTTTACTGCGCATCTATTTTACATACCCTTCATTTCGATGTCCATGAGTATGCGCATCATGATCGATGTGTAGTTCTCGCCCGGCGGTGTTGCCGCTATCGGCGTAAATTTCAATATCTTGGCAAAGTCGGGCAGCTCACGCTGCAAGATCTTTTCGAAATACTTTTCATTGATCCATTTCGGAATGTTGAGCGACAAATTCGGATTGAATTTCGTGCTGTTATCGGGCATGACGAGTTCCTGTTGTTCTGGTTTTCGTTTGGGACTCGGATTCGGATTCGATCGATCGATCTCGTTTGCAATGCCAATCGACAATGATGCGCGTCTGTCGCTTTACCGCCACGGTCAATCTACAACTGGCTGGCTGGTTTGTTATGTATGAGTATGTGTCACCACTGCGCTATGGTGGGCTATCTATATGGCTATCTATCTATCTTTTGAATTTAATTCTATTCGCATTCTTCGCTGCTTTCACTTGTCTTAGTGTAAGTATTTTGTTTTTCTCATTTTTTTTTATTGTTTTTTCTTTCTGTCCCTTCTTTTCGTTATTATTTATAAATGTTTATATCAAATAGATAACAATATTTGTTTGGCTCCGCTCTCTCTCTCTCTCTCTCTTCGGTTATGCTCTTCGGGTAAATTCAAAACAATTTATAGCATTCAACGTTAAGATGTGCCTCGTTTGGTCTTATCAGAACCAGTTTAACTTAGCAGCTCCATAAATTTTGATAAGCTTGGCAGAGTGTGTAATTCCAAGTTTTCGAAACACTTAGAGAAAAATTCTATCTTGGGAACGCTCGTCGTCAGATCGACCCCGAATCTTCGGTATTGATAATATTTGATCCGACTAGCCCTGCAGGGTATAGGCTAAGTATTTTTTTTATATTTAAGCGTTTACAAGGCGAATTGTTATTCCCAAGAGTTGTGTCAAATTTTTCTGAGATGTCATTGGTCGCACAGAAACACTTTTTCAATTGAAAAGTAAATGCTTGTCCTTTGCGGCTACCAGGGATCGAAACTGGTTCAATGCACGTTGCCAAACAAATTTGGAACAAACTTAAAACAGGTCAAACTATTAGGTATAATGGCAGTCAATAGCTCCTCAGCTACCATGGGTACATTCCAATTCGATTGTGTCCAAGCACTTTTGTTATGTAAAATTTTTTTCAAAGTAAACAACATGCAAAATTTTTTTATATTTGGTGGTAATAATGTTTAATTCACATTTCAGATATTTAACTACATTATTAGATACTTTGTTGGTTAACTGCCACAGTAACGTATATAATTCTCATCATATTAATACGAAATTCATGATAATGATACGACTGAAAAATGATTGTGTAGAGTTCTATTTTCTTTGATCATAATCCTCAAAGTTGAAAAGGCCGCGTTTATGAAAGAACGGAAACAGGTCCTTCATCGCTGCCACATATAATGGATTGGTGAAAGCGGCCATTCGAAACTGTTGACCGAATTCATCATTACGCATGAGCGAATGCAAATTGCTATCCTTGTCGGTGGGCAACAAAACTGCAACCAAATGATTGAATACCGCGAAAAAAGCTGAAAATTAATTTAAAACTATTTTAATAAATATAAACAATACAAACCGAATACTCCATGTCATAGCTAAGTGATATGAACTTACCATAAAATGTTGTGTTCTCCCTGTACAAGTCCATATGCAAGTCGCGTAATTTCGGTAGGCGTGCCTTGTAACCCAACAGCTCGAGACACTCGATCAAATGCTCATGATATATCGCAATGAAATTGTCAAATTCTTTAATGCGAATATCCTTAGCCGCAGATATGCTAATGAAGAAGAGTAAATCCTCGACAGGACTTCCCCACTTGCAAAGTTGATAGTCACAAACGAGCATGTCCTTGATATTGCCATTGGGCAGATAGTTCAACATAATGTTACTGGACCAGAAGTCACCATGCAACAGTACATTGAAGGTATTAATATCAACGTCCAATGTGCGGAGGCAACATTGCCAGTATTGCTCAAAAGTGGGCTGAAATTTTGTAAAATCGATTTAACTACTGCCAGAAGGATGATCATTAATACAGTTAGTAAACGATCAGAAAAGGGATGGATGACCTGCTTGGCATTTGAACTGGAAACTCTTGGTATGGACGCAATTATAATAACAATTTGCAAACATGGAAACCAGAGCTCTGAACTAGCTCACCCGAACAGTTAAAAAAAAAATCGTTTGCTTACAAATTTTCGAATGTACAGCTCGGCATCATCGATTCCCCACATCGCCATGGCTTTCTTATAGTCACCGGACTTCAATTGAAACGCTCGCTGTTGCATCGGAAAACCCTTGTCTTTGTTAATGAAACCGTAATGGAATTCTGGCAAATAAGCGCCATTCTGTTCGGCATACACCGCCGATGCGGCATGCAGTTCCGCTAACTTCTCCAATGAACGTCGCATATGAACCATATCGAAACCCTGTACACGATCGACGTTTTGATAGTTTTGTGTTTGCAAATCTTCAAAAACGAAATTAACCAATCCTGGTTGCGATTCCTTGACGAAGAGACATTTGGGCGCCAGCTGTATGTGCCGGCCGGCCGATTTGTATAGCGCCTCAAAAGCGGGCAAGTAGCGTCTGTACATAACGAGTTCTTTATCGAATAAACCCAGCTCATTGATCATGCTGCCGCCTTTATCAGCGTCCAACATGGTTTTCAGTACATATGTCTTGTGTTTGTTGCTGCCATCTAAAAAATCAAGTAATCATAATTGTATTTCATTTTTGTTGTTGTTATTGTTGTTGTTATTTAATTAAAATCAATTGTCTACAATGTTTGTATTGCAGTTTCGCATCATTGCATTCCGATTGCATTCGCCCCACCTTACCGGACATTTCCAGATCCATGTGAATGCGCACCATGATCGACGTGAAATTTTCACCCGGTGGAATCGCTGCGATCGGTCGAAAATTCACAATTTTCGCATAATTCGGTTCATCGTTTTTGAGTACATTCGCCTCAAAATAGTCCGCATTGATCCAAGTCGGTATTTGTAGATGCTCATTAGGGTTGACGATTGCGTCAATGGATGACATGGTGATAATTGCAAAGCGTACAAGTACAAGTGCTCAAGCGTGTTGAAGTGCAACTGAACTGGTAATTTCGGTTGTTATTCGTTTGCTTTTAATTCAGACTATTTTGATTTTGTTCATGTACATTTTTTAAAGTGGATTTGTATTATTTCTGCATACTTGCTTGCTCTCTTATCTGACTATTCAAATACATTTCGCAAGCTTTTATATCTGTGCAATCTCTTTAATTATAAATGAGCTTTTGTTTTAATTATGAATTTGTACTCTTTCATACAAAATAAGAAAACAATATAAACAATATAAATGATCAGAGTACATTTCTGAAACGATTTAACTATATCCGTTTGTCTGTCTGTCTGTCTGTCTAAATGTAAGTCCGCTCAACGTCCACTTATAATAATGACATGGCTAACATCGCTTAAATGGGCTACGTACTATAAAGGACATTTTTGGGGTTTTTAAAATAATGTTGGGTATTTGAATTTCGGCATAGTCGAGGTTAATTCTCTTACTAGCTGCTGTGTGATTTTAATTCTGAATTTAAATATTTTTATCTAATTTAAAATTTGCTATTAAAAAACTAAATTAATTTTTAACCAGTCTGGTAACCTTTTTAGCATAGGTATCAAATTAAAATCTTAAAACATTAAACTAAGTATTTAAATTTGTTTAGTCGTGCTTGAAGATCCAGAAAAGTAGAAACAAATTAGGTCGTACAATTGTTTATAAGAGTTAAACATTTCGGTAACACTTTTGAATTTTGGCATTGGAATTGGCCTTGGATGAGGAACGTTCCAGGTGCAATTCTCATTTCATTCTCACATTTGCCGAATTTTATAGGACTAACAGCTTGGCATGAAAAGTTCATAAACAGTAAAATATGAAGGTTTTGCAGAATCTGACGTTGTATTTATTTATAAAATTTAACTTTAAGATGTCATCCAGTCCAGTAAACCGCGATTATCCAACCACGGTAATATCTCATTCATAGCCTTAACGTATTTTGGATTCGTGAACATGGCGTTCTTCATCTTGGACTCATCCTCGATGTAATTTTCCAAACCCGCGCCATCGGTCTTCTCCAATATGACAACTGGCAATACCTTTGAGACGACCATATAAGCTGGAATCAACTCGAAAATTAAATATTTCCTAAATATATTTGTATATATATCAAGACCTACCAGAAAGTCCATTTTTCAAGAGTGTTGCATGCAGATTCTTCAATTTCGGCAATGGACGATGGTATTGCAGCAATTTTAGATTCTCAACTAAATTATCAAAGTAGAAACGCACAAAATAATCAAATTGTGACAGCTTAATGTCGGCAGCAGCCGAGGACAGTATCGTATAGTACAGATCATAGGCAGGAGAACCGTATTTGCCCACTTGGAAGTCAACGAAAAGTGTATTCTTGATCTTGCCAAAGCCATCGTATTGGAACATAATATTGTTGGCCCAACAATCGCCATGATTAAGTACATTGAAATCACGAGAATTGGTCTTTTGAACCGCCAACAGACGATCGACGAGATGGACATCGGTATCGGCCTAAAAATGGGTTTAAATTTGGATAACAAATATTCCATAGTCGGAAATACTATATTAATTCTAACCAATTTTGCATAATAGTGCGCACCGTCCTTCCACTTCTTAAGTTGTGCCAAAAATGCACCGGATGCATTGAATTCCTTCAGCAAATTCCGATTCGATTCGTTGAACACGCCCACAGTAAACTCCTCCGCAAACATACCGAAGTGCTCCACATAACAAGCGGATGCGGCATGAAACTCTGCCATTTTCGTTAGTACCGCCTTTATGTGTTGCATATCGAATCCTGCCACCCGATTAGCATTCTTGAAATGGCGTTCACGCAAATCCTCTAGCAGCACATAGTCCACGCCCACGTCACGATCGAATTTATAACCCTTGGGTGCGAACTGAATCGATTTGCCCGCCCCCTTGTACAGTTGTTCGAATTTCGGTATGATA
Source organism: Suillia variegata (assembly GCA_949127995.1). Lineage (NCBI taxonomy): Eukaryota > Metazoa > Arthropoda > Insecta > Diptera > Heleomyzidae > Suillia > Suillia variegata. The sequence goes on along the minus strand of OX421843.1, from coordinate 8,455,450 downwards.
GTATGATACATCGCCTCCTCCTTGGTGAAGACCTTCAGCATTGTGAGTATTTGGGCCATCATTTCGTTGCTATGCAGCGCCTTCAGCACGAAGCTGGTGTGCTTGGTGTTGCCATCTGAACATGATGTTGTTGCGTTAAGTACAATTATTTAGCTTAAATTTGTGTGCTTTACCTTTTAATTCCACTTCCACGGCTAAACGCAACATAAGTGAAGAATAGTTTTCACCCGCTTTTGTGCCAGTTGCCGGAGTTACGGAGACGATTTTTGCATAGTCTCCGATATGCTCACGCACCGCCTTGTCGAGTGTTACGTTGTTTAGCCATGCTGGCAGATTGCTGGCGGGCGTCGGTTCTGTGGAGGTGCCATTTGCTACGGGTGCCATTGTCGCTTAGCTGAAAGTAGGCAATTTGTTAAAAAGTTTAAAAATCCCCGGCAAAGTGTTGGGTGCTTTACAGTACAGTAACACTGGGCTACAAGAAAAAGCTAAATTTTCATATATGTTAATGTACTCGTATCTGGATATGTGGTAATAAGGATAAACGTTGAAGCGCCAATTAAAGGGTTACTCCTTTACATTTTTCATCTGGATAGCTTTAACTATAGAAACGATTTTTTTTGTATTCTTAGTTTGACAAGTTTGTACTGTCATCAGTTCCAACTCCGATGTTAAATATTTATATTTATTCATCCTAACTTACCAATTAGGAACAAACTTTTAACTCGTTTTAGTACGTCCTCTTTTCTAATAACCACAAAAGTGTTTTTATATCAACCAAATCTCTTTGGATCAGATTACATTAAAAGCAAATATGATTCAAATCTACTTAGATCTAATCACATCCATTAATTCTTTTTTCTATATGGCCAAACAGATTTCGTTTGCGAAACCTTTCTACCAATTTTTGTTGAGCTGTGTTGCCTGCCGACAGACAACTTTTAAAAGGTGCTTTTAGAAAAAAATATTCGTACGTGCCTCTCTATAGTATCTAATAGACAAGTAGCTTTCATTCGCTATACCTTGGATACTTGATTTCCCATCAAACTGATAACGCCTTATCTAAAGTTGTATCGCAATAAATACACAACATTTTTTAATTGGTAATTATATTTTAAATATATGTATATATATATATTGTATATATAGATACAGGAATTCACACAATTCCGTATTTACAACTGTCGTATATCATAAACTATTTATGACGTTGGCATACTTTTTTTTTCAATTTCGTATTTTTCTAAAATTATTACGACATACAATAAATCGGTTTTAATGTTTATAGTGTGCCGTAAAGCAGTAGTATATCTCATATTCGTGTATTTTTGAAAAAAAAAAAGAAGAACAAGTTTTTAAATCCATGAAGTTTAGTTGGAGTATTATTATTATTATGGGCCTTGAAGCACTGCGACCATCAAGATCTATTGTGCATGGCCTTTAGGTTTAATCCCTATATTTTTAGGCTTTTAATAAATTTTAGCACTAATTGGAGATTGTTGTTCCAAAGTTTGTATGGATTTACAACAGTGTCACCGAAGTGACAAAATCTTTGTCTGCCGAGTGCAGGACATTCGCAGAGTATATGCTCTGAACTTTCAGTATCCATTTCACAGAAACGACAGATGTCAGTGTCAGAAAGACCTAACTTTTTTTGGTGATATCTTAGGTTACAGTGACCCGTGAAGTACCCAGCTAAAATGCGTAAGTCCTCTCTATTAAGTGAAAGTAGCTTGCTAGATATTCCCTTGGATGGAGATTAGTTGGAGTAAAAACAATTTCGTTTGCGATCAACTTGTCGCACAGTGTCATTAATTCGATTATGTACGAGTACACATGACCAAATTTGGCCAACTCGTATTGTGGTGGTTCTTAAATCTGTTTGGGGCATTATCAGTTTACGATAAGTAAAGCGAAATTTATAAATACTTGACGATTTGCAATGATTGATAATATTTATTTATGTAATTTTTGTTTTAAATCAAATGAGTCACACTAAACCAAATAAAAAAAATTTATTTTTTTTTAATATATTTATATTGATAAGACTTTTGGCAGTGATCACAGCTGAGATATTTTTATGTTGGCTTAAAGTCCATTATTTAATTCTTCTGCTGAATTTTTTTGATTTTTTGAGGTATTGACTTTTTAATAAAAGTTTTTGAATAACTTCGGTTTTCGAGAATTCGCGGCGAGAACTGAAGTTGATTCCACAAAATTCGTTTAAAAAACAAACTACACGACAGTCAAACTCAGTATAGAATACCGTTGTGTCATCTTAGCGATAAAAAGGATATTGACAATTCATTTAAGCTGGCTTTTTAATTGATCAATTTCGGGTAATTTTGACAGCATGTAAACCTTTTTTTTTAACAAAATTATCAAACAAAATTTTGAAATGTTTGAATTTTTTAAAACTCAACAAAAAGTTGTGTTTATTCTTTCAATACGAAATTTGCGAAACTTACAAAATAATTTGAAATTCGAAAAAAAGAAACACCAAACGGAAAAGGAACTTCTTCACTGCCGGCTGTTGAGAATCCAACTGAATCGAGCAACTCAATTCGCTCTTCTCATCAATTGCAAAATTTTTTTTAATAATTTTCCAACTTTTTGCGAACTTTTTTTTTTGTTTTCACGAATTTTCTTTGATTTTACCTTTTAGAGTCAAATTGCAGCAAAAACAGAACAGGAAAGAGTCAACAAAACCACTTGCGGAATGATTAGCGTTTCGAACGCTGCGCTCGCCTAAAGTTTTAACACTTTTGCCCAATTTGGCTTTAATGCTGAGCGTTCTGTCGATTTTCTTATCTAAAAGCAGAACGAAAAAAGGTCGTCTACATATGGCAAGGTACAATATTTGAAATTTGAATTTATTAGATTTGACACTTGCGCAGGTACCTCATATCTACACACACACGCATACATCGAGCCAATCGCAATCAATATGGGAAGTTGTGTATCTCGAACATGTGTACTATTTGATTGATAAGTGTTTTCCTTTTAGCTTTATTGTTATTGTTATTTTATTGTACGAATATGTTTATATTTGTGCTGCTTTTTTTTTGTTCGTCGTCGTCGTCGTCGTCGTTGCATGACGCTGGTGCTTTCGAATGGTATCGTAAATTTCGCTCTACACTTGACATGTGATACGAATACTCGTATGTGGCGCTGTCGCCAAATTGCAGATAACTCAAAATGTCCCGCTGGGCGTGAGTTTACAGCGCTGCGATCAGGTTTTGTCAACTTGCGATATTTTGGAAACCCAATGGGACCAAAGTTATCTGCTCGATCGAACTGCATCAATAAATTGGAAATAGTCAAAACTATATCTCTTTTTTTTTCTTGAATATCAGAAATTTGTGGGAATCGCCAAACGAAAATTCTACACTACATCTCCAATTATTTAACTCAAAAATATGTTTAAAGAATTTTAAATTCCAAGAAAGTATTTAATAGAATTAATTTTTTGAAAACTAAATATCGCAGATATTTATTAAAAGACTTTGTGGGAGTCATTTAACCCCGTAGTGCCCCATTTGGTTGTACTACTGTACACTTACATGCTGTGACTTAATGCGGAAAATTAAAAGTACCTTGACTCACACATACGAGCATGCAGTCCGCTTCATATCGTTTTTTTTATTTTTATCTATCAGTATTTATAAAGTCTTACCCGAGCTTCGGCTACGAGCGTTAATTGAATATTAATTGGCGAAAATTGACGAGGCGCCAAAACAATAATTCGCGAGTTATCACTTTTATTTACAGCATTTACAGGGCAACTAACAACTGTATTTGGAGGCGTGTCAAAAATTTAAATGTGGTGGTTTGTTGGCTTTTTTAAATTTCTAATGGATAATGGACATTTGAGGTCTATAAGAATGACCATAGTTAATAGTGTAAGGGATTTTATCGTGTTTGGGGATTACACCGTTTGGTACCCACTTGGATTTGTGATTTTGAACTTAAGATGTCTTAAATATGGTTCATGAAATGTATTTTAAATGCTTCAAGAAAAAAAAGAAGAGTTTTGATGTTGAGATATTTTCAATTTTAAAGATTTAAATCGACAAATTTAAGGAACTCAAATAAAATTACGTGCAGACTTATTCGAGGATTTTCCGAAAAGTACTTAGCCTACAAGAAAAACGAAAATTTTGGAAAAGTGGATATTTCTCAACATAATCTTCTTTAAGCTCAATACTCTTGACAATGCGATGCTTCAACTTCTGCAAAGTATGCCTCTATCGGGCGGTGAAGCTAAGTACTTATCGGACCATCCCTGTACTGTGGGTTCATCTGTTGTCCACAAATTAATTAGGGATATGCTAAATTAAGACTATTGATTTAAATATTCAAGGCTTTAGCAGTTTTTGCTGCACAGTGCTTAATTCCAGATATTTTGTTAATAAGCGTGTATATTTTACAAGCTTCTTTCACAGAAATTTCGCACCTATGAATTTTAACTTAAATATGTTTCTTTTGTGCGATAGAATTTATTTTTGTTTGATCGGTTTATATTCGTGTTCATTTTGCTTAAGTTTGCAATCAAAATGTTTCCGAAAATCAAAGTAAAACAAAGGTGTAGTATACAATATGGTACCGGGACAATATTTACTCTCGCACCCAGTAAACTTGCGGCTTTTATGATTCATGCCGTCAGCTATTTATTAATTAATTTGTCAAAAAAAAAACTCATATTATCATAAGTAAATAAAAAAGAGACGATTGTTTAAATAATGAGGTTCGTACCATATATGCAGATACTTTTGGGCGTTTTTTTTTGCAATGATAAAAATTTTTTATCATATTAAAAGTAGATAGCTAATCGAAACTCACAGACAGAACTGGAACTATAATCCTAGCAAGTATTGTTTTGGATCAACGCCTTAAAGCTCCGCGATTATGTATGTGTACCTACATACTCGTATACATATGTAAAATCACTAATATGCATTAAATTTTTGTTCATGACATTTTCAGGACTGACCTGATCACGCGGTTTCCCATCGAAAACAGCGAAATGGATTTTTACTATATATACCACTTTTCGAAGTCACCTCTTACTTGTATATTTAATAACTCTTAAACTGTTTCTTACATTTTTTTATATATTAAGAACTAGCTTAAAGTACCCGGCGATATATGGTCACCATAAACCTCCATACCAAATTTAAACATCATAGAGCTTTATGTTTTTGAGTAACAACGTTAGGCGTTAAATTGATCCAATTGCGTCGACTTCTCATGAGATTTTGTCACCATACACCGGCATATCATTACGTTCCTTATACTGGAGGTGGACTTTAAGTTGATGCTATTGGAAATCGGTTCAGCCATGTAAGCGTGAAAATGGAACAAACGAAAATAAATAATGAAAGAAAGAAATAAACAATCAAAGAAAATAAGAAAAAACGAAATTAAGAAAGATAGAAAGAAAGAAAGATAGTAGAGAGAAAGGAAGAAAAGAAAGAATAACACCTTCCTTTATAATATTAGTACGGAAAATGGTCGAAAAAAAACATTTTTAATATATTAATTCCATTAAACTAATGTAAATTTACATGAAATAATATGGACGTAATAGTAGTAATACTTTGAATAATTTTGGCGTTTGTAATCGTATTATATTGTATGTTAAAGTCAAGGTCATTGTCATTTGGTTATTGTTTAATATACAAATTTGTGTTAATGTTTTAAGGTATAATTATCTTATGGCATGGCATAAACGCACTCAGTCAAAACGTTGTTTTTGCTTGTATGCTGAAGAATTATGTCGAAATCACCAACATCATCATACTATGATTATCTGCAAAACTATACAAACACATTTAAAAATCTTCTCTTATATGGTTTTTCTCTACATTTAATCGAAAACAAAAGAACACAATTTAACTCTCAATCTAATGAGAAGAAAAGTAAACTTTGCTTTACACCATGGTGTAATAAATATAAGGTGAGAAAAGTAGAATAACGTCTCTCTCCACCTCGATATTGATTTTCTCTTTGAAAACTAAATTTTTGTGTAGCGAAAAAATTATTATATTGTAGTTAAAAACAACAACGTAGATTGTTGTCAAAAACCAAAGAACCAAACTTCAAAATAAGCCAGAAAAATTAGGCAGAAATAGAGGTGAGTTCGCTCAATTTGCGTTCTCATTTTTTACTTTCCATACCTTATTATTCAACAATGCTTTACTATGTACAATGACGAGCAAATTACAATTAATAATGACAATGTATACACATATTATTATTACTTTATCAAACAAAAATAACAACAGTTAATAATAGAAAAACACACACATGCACGTATGTAGATACAAAAATTAAATACATTTATAGCAAATACTGCCTCAATAAAATACTATTTATTTTTTATTTTTTAATGAATCAACACTCCAAAGCACCGCGATTATACAACCAGGGTAGAATCAATTCAGCGTGTTTCCGATATCTTGGATTCGAATACAATTGCAATTTGAATTGGGTACCGGCATCTGATTCGTTCAAAAAAGTATCGATATTGGCCTTATCGCTGGGTTCAAGCAGCACGGCAGTCATCACATTTACTACAGTATAATATCCTGTAATCGGAAAAATTTATTTTATATTTGAAATAACTTAATTTATCAATTTCCCATGGGGTAGAAATTTACCAATTATGCCGTATTTGTACAACATCATGTGAATGTCCTTTAGAGCGGGCAGCTTTTTCGAGTACTTCAACAGATTCAAGTTCTCCACCAGATTATCATGGTAATATTTGATGAAATACTCGAATTGTTTCAACTTGAGTTCGAGTTTCGTCGACGATATCAAAAAGTACAGTAGATCCTGTGCAGGAGTACCATACTTAGGCAATTGATAGTCCACGAAATAGGTCTCCTTTATTTTACCGAACGCGTCGTATTGGAACATGATGTTATTCGCCCAACAATCGCCGTGATTCAAAACATTGAATTCATTTGGATCCGGTTTGGCAAACTTAAAGCAAAAGTCTGTGATATTTGGCAACAGTTTCTCCTAAAACGATTACCGATTGAATAATACTTTTATCTCAAATTGAGACGGAATAAATTTTCCACTAAAAATAATATATGAACAAAATCAGCAAGACAATTTAAACATACCACAGCTTCCGAATAGACTTCGTTGCCCTGGTAGGTCTTCATACACGTCAAAATTGGCTTGGTCACGCTGTCGGATATATATTTCATCATTGGCAAATTCTGCTCCACATAAATGCCATTTATTAAAGCCTCCGAATACTTTCCCTTCGATTCGACACGTTTCGCCGAGGCGGCATGCCATTGTGCCAACTTTTTTAGCACACACTTGGTGTGCTCCATGTCCAGACCCTCCAAACGATTGGCATTCTTGAAGCCACGCGGACGCAAATCCTCAAGCAGTATATTGTCCTGCTCGGTTTGTAAGCGGTAACATTGCGCACCGAATTTCACCTCAACGCCAACATCGCGATATAGTTGCTCCATCTCGGGCACTACATCCATGTACGTACTGGCCTCCACATCGAACATGTTGTACACTTTCATCATTTGCTTGAACATTTCATTGTCGTGCGGCACCTTTAGCATGTACGGAATCGTTTTGGTTTTTCCATCTGAAATTATGACCAATGTGAATCGTATCGCATTAATAAACTTCATAAAGATTATAACGCAACATTAGGCAAGTCATAATTGATTCACTACTTTACGAACCCTCCAGTTCCACTTCGATTTCCACGCGTAACATGATCGTGGCATAGTTTTCGCCTGGCCCCATTGCTGAATTAGCCTTAAAGTTGACGATCTTCTTGTAGTTTGGCACGGTTTTACGCAGCACATCTTCGAAGAGATCCGCCTCCAGCCACTTGGGCAGTACACTGGTCGTGACATCACCATTTGTTTGCGATTCTGCCATGTTTATAGTTTCAGTGATTTCAAATGCGTTTTTTTCTCGAACTTGAGAGACGACTGTTCCGTCTGACTAAGAGCGAAAAACTGAATTGAATATTTTTGTATACTTCGCTTTTAAGTGAGCGATGTGTGGACGCTTATAAACACAACGCAACCTATTCCGATTCCTCAATTTGTGCGTCTATTTATTTAGTTTTTTTATCAGCCTATAAACAAATTCTCATTGAGCAAGTTCTAAGTTCCACGACCTGATTCTTTGATATAGTTAAATAAAAGCTTTCTATTGGGGTTTCTCTATCGCTCTCTAAAAAGCTTTGACGCATATTTTCTCTTCGTTAGATCCAAATTAGGTAAACCTTGTCTATTTTAGAAATTATGATTAGAGATTTCGAGTCAATTGAGTCGTAGATTATGTATCATCGTTTGGACATGAGTTATCATAAATTATTTGACCAAGTATGGTCAATATTCTACCAACCTGATTATTTCTAAGAATTGCGAAGTAAGGTTGAACGAAATTATAAATAAAATAATTTTTGTCTGTTTACTATATCGACTTAGTCGGTTAATAGTTATTCTAAAGATCTCGGATCGTACAAGCTTTCTGTTTTGTACGTACTTCTTGTGACCAAAATAATCAACCTTTTAATTTTAATAGAATCCTGAAATTGACAAAACTCGGTATCATAAGTCCAAAATCAAGTTTATATTTATATACAAAAGAAAAAAACATCTTCAGCAAATATTACTTTAATAAAATATTATTTCCTCGTGGTCGTCAACACTCGAAAGCACCGCGATTATACAACCAGGGTAGAATCAATTCGGCATGTTTCCGATATCTTGGATTCGAGAACATTTGCAATTTTAATCGGGTGGCGACATCTGTTGCGTCAATCAAATTATCGAAGCTGGCTTGTTCGGTTGGATCCAACAGTACGGCGGCCATGACAGTCTTCACAGTTCCAAAGCCTGTAAACACAAAAACAAAAATTGTTGTACTCGAATAGTTTACAAATATGTACCAAGGTACATATTGAAGTCAATTTGTAACCCACCCCAAACGCCGTATTTGTAGAGCATTATGTGTATATCCTTCAGGGTTGGCAACTTCTTCGGATACTTCAACAGATTCAAGTTCTCCACCAGATTATCATGGTAATATTTGACGAAATACTCGAATTGTTTTATTTTAATTTCGAGTTTCGTCGACGATAGCAAAAAGTACAACAGATCCTGTGCAGCCGTGCCATATTTCGATAGTTGAAGGTCCACGAAATAGGTCTCCTTTATTTTACCGAACGCGTCGTACTGGAACATGATGTTATTCGCCCAACAATCGCCGTGGTTCAAGACATTGAATTCATTTGGATCGATGACTCTGGCCGATTTTACGTATAAGTCTGTGATATCCGGTAACAGTTTCTCCTAACAATATAAAAAATAATTTAAAAGGTTCTTACAGCTGATTTAATACTTCATATAATTTACATACCACGGCTTCATAATAAACTTCGTTGCCCTGGTAGGTCTTCATGCACTGCAAAAATGGTTTGGATGAGCTGTCGTTCATTGCTTTGATGAGTGGCTCATTTTGCTTGGTAAAGAAGCCAATGCTTAGGGCTTCCGAATATTTGCCCTTCGTTTCGACACGGGTCGCTGTCGCGGCATGCCATTGCGCCAACTTCTTCAGCACACACTGGGTGTGCTCCATATCCAGACCCTCCAAACGATTGGCGTTCTTGAAACCACGCGTCCGCAAATCCTCAAGCAGTACATTATCGTCCTTGGCTTGCAGGCGGTAACATTGCGCACCGAATTTTAACTCAACGCCCGCATCGCGATAGAGTTGCTCCAGTTCGGGCACCACTTCGAGGTACATGGTAGCCTCGACATGGAACATATTGTAGTTTTTCATCATGTTCCTGTACATATCATTGTCGTGCGGCACTTTAAGCATGTACGAAATGGTTTTGGTCTTCTCATCTGCAATACGGATAATATTTATGTGCAAAGGAATTCCTTTAAATTATTACATCATAAAAAATAAACGCTTCAAATTTAAGTTTTTCAATTGATACCGTTCCATGGAACTCATTGACAATCGAACCAATTTTCTTCATGTTATCTCATTGATTTCTTATCTAATGTTACTCCTGCTTACCCTCCAGTTGCACTTCGATTTCGACACGTAGCATTATTGTGGCGTAATTTTCACCTGGCCCCATAGCCGAGTAAGCTTTAAAGTTGACGGTCTTCTTGTAGTTTGGCACGGTTTTATGCAGCACATCTTCGAAGAGGCTCGCCTCCAGCCACTTAGGCACTGCGCCAGACGCTGACATGTTGTTGCTGATGATTTACAATAGCTCGAACGAGGGAGACAACTGTTCGGTTTGGCTAAGAGCGATGTACTGAATTGAAAAATTGTGTTGACTTCTTTTTAAGTGACGCGCGCGTTTGGACGCTCTTCAAAACTACGAAGTACATTAATTCTTATGTGTAAAGGTTTTGTTTTTGTACTCTAAAGCAAAGCGTTATTGTTATTTTTTTTTTTCTATATAGCAAAATTAGTGAATTACGTATTTTTTGCACGGTCATTGATTCTCATGTGACTCACTTTTCACTCATTTGTGTAAAATAATGTTCAGAGATAACAACTAAAAAATCAGTTTTTCTTCTTTGGTCATTTACAAATAATCATAAATGATAAGAGTTATCATGATATGAGAGGGTGGGTCAAAAAATATATGATAACAATAATATAAGTGTTAACAAATTTCTGATAGTCAATGCTTTTAAAATGAAGTTTAAATAAGAAATTAGTTTATGAAAATTTTTGAATTGACCGGAATATCACTTGGATCCTTGGGAATTGGTTGAATACTTTTGACATATGAACAAGCTCCTAGGAAAACATTCGTCTATTTAAAATAACAAAGTTCATTTTGCCTTGTGAAAATTTAAAATCGCGTTTCCAACAAATGCAATAAAATTAATTAAGATAATGAAAGTCGTTACAGTTCAATTTAATTTGTAAATGCTTCACGGAAAATTATCAGCAGTGTAGAAACCTTATGATGATTCTTTTTTGTAACCTTAAATTTTCATAAGAAGCAAGGAAATCGTTTTTTAAAACTAATGAAATTCAACCAATATTTCCAAATACAAAATAACAAAAAATCATTTCATTGATATTTATAATATTAGTTAATTTCTTTCTCGAGTATAATTTTAACTTAACCTTTTCTCGCAGTCTAAGAATTCTCTTCCTTCATTTCTCAGATCAACAACTTTAAAACTTTATTTTTATTAATACTCTTGGAAGATCTACAAATGACATATTTACATGGATTCCCTTAAATTTGTTTATATACAAGTTATCAACTAAGTCTCGAATGCGCCTCGATTATGCAACCAAGGTAAAATCATTTCAGCTTGTTTGCGATATCTCGAATTTGAGTAGAATTTCAATTGGGTATCAACATCGCTCATGGTATTATCGAAACTGGCCTGATCGGTGGGGTCCAGCAGCACGGCAGCCATGGCGCTTGTTACAGTCGAAAAGCCTGTAATTTCAAAATGTATCTATAAGATTGGTTTGAATCTACAAAATTTCACAAATTATTCCAATTCCAAAGTAAATACTTAACATACCCCAAACGCCGTATTTGTATAGCATGAGGTGAATATCATTTAGAGTGGGAAATCTTTTCGAGTATTTCAGCAGGCTAAGTCCTTTCACCAGATTATCATAGTAGAATTTAATAAAGTACTCGAATTGTTGTAATTTTAATTCGTATTCCGTCGAAGATAACAGAAAGTAGAACAGATCCTGCGCCGGTGTACCATACTTCGATAATTGAAAGTCCACAAAATAGGTCTCCTTAATTTTACCGAACGCGTCGTACTGGAACATGATGTTATTCGACCAACAATCGCCGTGGTTCAAGACATTGAATTCATTTGGATCGATTTTGGTTGCTTTGAGGAAGACATCTGTGAGTTTTGGTAGAAACTTTTCCTATTGTAAAACGATTTGCAAGTGCGAATTGGCCCACATTTAAAGCTTAAACCTACTTTAACAATAACATCGAGTATCAAATATTTACTTACCAAAGCTTCCAAATATGCCTCGTTGCCCTGATACGTCTTAATGTACTGCAAAAAGGATTCGGTCACAGCGTCGTTCATTGCTTTGATTACAGGCAAATTCTGTTCGGAAAAAAAACCGATTCTCAAAGTGTCCGAATAGTGTCCCTTTATTTCGACACGTTTCGCCGACGCGGCATGCCATTGTGCCATTTTCTTTAGCACGGACTTCGTGTGCTCCATGTCTAGACCCTCCAAACAATTCGCGCGCCTAAAACCACGCGGACGTAAATCCTCAAGCAATATATTGTCGTGCTCGGTCTGTAAGCGGTAACATTGTGCACCGAATTTCACCTCAACGCCGGCATCGCGATATAGCTGCTCCAGTTCGGGCACCACATCGTTGTACATGGTAGCCTCCACATCGAAAATGTTGTACACTTGCATCATTTGCTTAAATGTTTCATTTTCATGTGGTACTTTCATTATAAACGAAATGGTTTTGCTTTTTCCAGCTGATGTTAGCAACAAAGAAATTAAGTTATTTTAATATTTTATGTGAGTATTAAATATTTATATTTGAAAATAGGTGAAAAGACGAATAGTGCTCCAAAATCAAAAGTTATTTATTGCAATACCTTCCAGTATATTCCAGTCCTATTCGCTATTTTACGTACCCTCCAGTGCGACTGCGATTTGGATACGCAGCACAACTGTTGTGTAGTTTTCCGCCGTCGTCATTACCGGAAGAGCTTTGAAGTTGACGATTTTCGTGGAGTTTGGCAACATTTTACGCAGCACATCCTCGAAGAGGCACGGCTCCAGCCATTTGGCCGAAATACCCGTACTCGGCGTGAGGTCGCCATTCGTTTGCGATTCGTTTGTCATTTCGAAATGTTTTTTTGAATTTAAACTTGACTTGAAAGCTTTCGGTAATGTTTGAGTACACTAATTCAAAATTGTTTTCAATTTTTTTGCTTATGTATAAAATCGCTTAAACGCTTTGAAGGTACACTTCCGAGTAAATACAACAAACTATGTACCGGTCTTTGTATTTAAATGGTTTTTGTTTATCTTTCCCACAACAATTTGTATTTATTTTGTATACAAAATACAAAAAATAAATAAAGCAGATCTACGACCTATTTAAAAGCTGTAAGCTCTTGTTTGCTCTCTCCAACTCATTTTCGTGCTCTTTCTCTTGGTATGTCCAAATAAGGTAAATTTATTAATTTCAAAAATTGTTCATCGAGCTTGGTTGACTGAGAATAATTCGAAAAATTCTCATTACTCTCATGGATAGTCAGTCGTTAATGCCAATTGTTATCTTTTTTTTCTTTATTCTTTTAATTGTGAGAAGTTTTTAGTTCTACGAACAGTTTTATCAGTATTCCGTGACTCTCTCCAGTTCTTTTCAATTCAATTTCTATTTGACTTTTCTCTCCGCTATGTCCAATTAAGGTATTTTCCAAACTCAGAAATTCTTTGTTGAGTGAGATTAGTTGGTTGGATGACTGCAGACTTAGGTAGACAATTCACCATTATTTAAACATTAACAAGTGGTAATTTATTTTTTAAGCTTAGGTCAATGTTCCTGCAAAGCACAAGTTTATGTTATTTTTGTAATGAACTAGCTTGTAGTACCCGGCGTTGACCGGGTTTTGTTTCGAATAGAAGTGTGTGTAAGATAATTAGAGTTACGGCAGTAGGCGTTAAATTTCCTCAACCACGCCTTTTTTTGTGAAGTTAACAATAGTGAATATACAAATCTAAATTTCAGTTTTAATGATAAAAATTAAAAAATGTATTCAATTTTTCACTTTATTTCACAATTCTGGACCTTTATAAATCATCTTCTTTCTGAGCTACGATGGTGGACGTAAAGTTAATCCGAACTATTTCTAAAAGTGGGAGTTGAATTGATCCAACCACGTTGGAGTAGAATTTACAAAGAATTTCGCAAATTGTGGGAGTAATTCCCAAAATGTCATCGCAATCGAATGAATGGATATGAATAGATATGAATTTTTTTAAAAATCTAAACTTTTCGGGAGAATAAATACAAATTCATCGTTAAACTTCAACCTCGTATTTACATTAACTCTCAGGAAATTTGTCATTATGACAGTTGATAGAGGTTTTTTTTCTTTGAATTATAATTGTTTAATGAGGCGTATATCAATTATTTGGTAATTCATGTATGTAAAGTTTATAATAAATGGAATCATTACGTTTCCATGTTTTGTTTAATACATTTTCTTTATTGTGATCAAAATTGTGTACATACATACAAAAGGAATATAAATAAAATGGGTTTTAATAATTATATTCTATTTTCAAGTGCATTAATTTCGAGGTTTTTTATGTTATACTCAAGAATATTATTTGCATTAATTTCAAAAAAAAAGGAACCTTTAACGATGGATAATTAAGCCTCCAATGCACCTCGATAGAACAGCCAAGGAAGAACTACTTCGGCATGTTTGCGATATCTTGGATTTGAGAACATTTGCATTTTGAAATTCGTGCCGGCATCGTTTTCGTTCACAAAATTATCCATACTAGCCTGTTCGGTTGGATCAAGCAGCACGGCGGCCATGACGCCTACAGTTGTGGAATAGCCTGCAATTGATAAGCAAAATGGAATTTAACTGCAATTCTTATTTGAACATGAACTGTTTTCAGTTGTTAACCAACCCCAAACGCCGTATTTGTACAACATCATGTGAATGTCCTTCAGTGTGGGCAACTTTTTCAAGTATTTCAACAGTTTCAGGTTCTCCACCAGATGATCATGATAGAACTTTATGAAATATTCGAATTGTTTCAATTTCAATTCCAGTTTCGTAGACGAAAGCAAAAAGTATAAGAGATCCTGTGCCGGAGTGCCATATTTCGAAACTTGGAAATCAACAAAATAGGTTTCTCTAACTTTTCCGAAGGCATCGTACTGGAACATGATGTTATTCGACCAGCAATCGCCGTGATTCAAGACATTAAATTCATTTGGATCGGTTTTGCCCATGGCCAAGACGTGATCGGTTATATTAGGTTGAAGTTTTTCCTGTAATAATTTGATATGAAAAAATATTAAAAAAAAAAATATAGAAAATTCAAAAGTATTATTTAACAATTGAAACGCACCACAGACGCTAAATAAACTTCATGGCCCTCGTATTTCTTCAAACATTTCACAAACGGCTTGGCCAGGGCATCGTTCATCTGTTGTATGAAATCGCGACTTTCCTCATTAAAGTAACCAACACGAAGTGACTCCGAATATTGTCCCTTTATTTCGACCAGTTTGGCCGAGGCGGCATGCCACTGCGCCAGCTTCTTGAGCACACACTTGGTGTGCTCCATGTCGAGACCCTCCAACCGGTTGGTATTCTTGAAACCACGCGGCCTCAAATCCTCAAGCAAAATATTATCTTGGTCAATTTTCAACTGATGACACTTTGCGCCGAATTTCACTTCCACGCCTACATCGCGGTATAGCTGCTCCAGTTGGGGCAAAACATCTAAGTATATTGTGGATTCGTTTTCGAACATGTCGAACATTTTCTTCATTTGCTGGAAGGCTTCCGTTTGGTGTGCGGTTTTCAGCATATACGGAACCGTTTTAGTTTTGCCATCTAAATATAAGAAATCATTTTAATCTATACTCATTTAAATATTTGACAGATCTTACCTTCCAGCTGCACTTCGATTTCGACACGCAACATTACGGTTGCATAGTTCTCACCCGCTGCCAATGCCGGATATGCTTTAAAGTTGAGAATCTTCTTGTAGCCCGTCACGTTTTTACGCAGCACATCCTCGAAGAGGCACGCCTCCAGCCATTTGGGCAACGGGGATGTAGTAGCGCTGTTTTTGGCTTTGCCATTGGTTTCGGCCGTGCTTTGATTTTGAGATTCTGCCATAATATCGACTTGCAACTTAAACTTATGGAGGAGGGACAAGTTTTGCTCTTGACGAACAAAACGTAACTAAATTTAAGGAATTGAGTTCAGTTGTTTATAAACAAAATCCAAACGATCGCTCTTTAATGTTGTTGTTGGCTTCTTTTTGCTCGTAAATGAATTTAAATTTGATTTGGACATTTTCTCGGCTGTGCTTTTACTATATCAAAGCTTTTTTCATTGAAGACTTTCCATGCCGGTCCTCTCCGATTAGGTTCAAAATCGGTGTATAAATTTGTTGGTTTCTATATTATTGTTGGCGAAACATTGTTCTGGACTTGGTCTATATATACAGTCAGATAAAGTCCGACTGGATTTTTTCAAAGAGCGCTAATAATTAAAAAGGTATTTTTTGTGTTAAATTATAAATAATTAGAATTATTTGCACTTTAATTAGTTATTTGACCTAAATAAGTTTCTTAAAAATAAACCGGGCAATACCGGCTATTACGAGCTCGTTATAAATATACATATGTATATTAATCTGAGTGGTCTATGGAAAATTAAGCATGTGACGAATACGAAATCACATTTTGCGTCCTTATCGACAAACGAAATAATTTATCAAAATAATCACTCACGAGTGGATTGTTAAAAAACAAAACTATTTGATCGCAAAATGTAAAGGGATATTCCACAGAACTGGACAACTCCAATGTTCAACCGAGACGGTTAGCTCAAAGCAATTCTTTTTTATAGTTTCGTTTTTCCTAATTTACAATTTTTGAAATAAAAAATCAAGATTAAATTCTCTTGGGAGATCTGGAAATAATTATAAATCCAAATGCTGTAAGACCCCCCACGACTTGATCGTTCCTGGCAGATTAGAACGCCCCGCCGGGGTACATGAGGAACACATTTCTTCACCGTATCAAGTCTATAATCATTTCATTCAATTTAAGTTAAGTTAATAAGAAATATACAAGAAATTTACAATTTTAGTTTTTGAACTTCTGATTTTACTATTATTAAATTCCGATCATGAGAACTCTTAACCGTTTGAATACTCCATTTCAAGAAGAACCGGGTTTTGGGTTAAGATTTGGACGCCAATTAAATAATAATAAGATCAAGAACTGTTGTGAAAGCGTTTTTGTTTATAAACTCTTTTATGTACGTTTTAAAAGCCAATCTAAAAAATTGATTGGTTAAATTTTGAATTTGTTTGTTTGTCTCTTTACTCTCCAGCAGAGTAGATCAATGAAGAAAGAGAGTTTGTTTTGTAAACATACAAACAATTTGGTTGATGTTGGTGTATATAAATTTGTATTTGTTTTGATCGCAATGTATATGACTACATATATGTTATTTTTTTCGTTTGTTATGTACAATTCTTTTTACTTCCTCTCACAGCGACTCAATTTTGTGCCGAAAGCTTTGAGCATTTCCTCAAAAGCTTGAACTTGCGATTAGAGTAAAACCGCTCAAGCAACAATGCTGCATTAAGCTTTTAAACTGTTGGATTTAAGATTGCGCGAGTATAAAACGTAGGAAAACAGGTTGAACGCATCCAGTTGGCTGCTAAGAGTCAAGTGAGCAAGTTTTGCGGTATTCAAAGAAATAAAATGGGTAAGTTTAAAAAAGTATTTCACAGTTAGCGTATGTAGGAGTTGCAATGATCTGCCTCCGGCGCTGTTTGTCATGATTTGATACCCCTGCTCCAGTTATTAGTGTATGCACCTATTTGCTTATACTAAACAATAAAAAATATCTTAAATAGTTTAAAAATGTCTTGTAAAATACTTTCGGGATTAATGATGAGAAAAGTATTAAGGTTAAAAACTATTTCACCATACTCTGAAATTAACAATTTACTTTATTTTAAATGCTGTTGCATTGATTACATTGTAAAGAGGAGTACTATACTAGTCAAATAGAGTTCCTAATGAAGTTCATTGCATAAAAAATTAAAAAAAATTGTTTTTAAACAAACTTTGAATGTGTCCTTTTTATAAAATTTCCCTTTTCATAAATATATTCAAAAGACGTTCTAAATATTTAAGTCATAGTAAAGAAATGATCAACTTGTTTTATACAATGTTTAGATATTGTACAAAATTTTCCATACACAAACTATTGTTCAAACAAAAGCTTAATAACTTTATAATATTTACTTCTACATAGCATCCACAAATTTTCCATTATCGCTGAATGAAACCCATTTTGTCGAAGTATTAAAGGAGCATATCGAGGGATTTGCGAGCATTAAACAATTTAGTGTAGTTCCAGCGACAAAAGCTGGCGACAATTACGGTGCCGAATTGTTAAGGATATCGCTAGACATCACACTGAAAGGTCAGTTATTTTATTCAGTTCAATCTTTGTTTCCTAAAATAAAACAATATATTATACATTTGTTCAAACCTCGTAGATGATGATTCCACGAAAACGATTTCGTATATACTTAAAATGCCACCAAACAGAAGTTCTACCGCCGATCTGCAAGACTTCTTCACCCGCGAGTCTAGCATGTACGCACAATATCTGCCGGAATTTGAGAAATTATTCCAGGCAGCCGGCTGTGAAATTGTTTTCGCGCCCAAATCCTTTAAATTTCGATCAGCAGCCGACGACGGTAATGTAAATGCAATTTTGATGGAGGATCTATGTGCACGCGACTTTAAAACTATCGATCGAATGCAAGGACTCGATAAGCCGCACACCGAATCCGTGCTACGCAAGTTGGCGCAGTTTCATGCGGCTTCTGCAAAGCAATTCGAACTTGAAGGCGCCACTTCTGAATTGTTCTTTAAGAACTTCTATACCGGTAAGGATTTGGCTGGCCTGAAGGAACGATCAAAGGGTACCTACGGAGTGTTCTTGGAGTGTATGCGCGAATATGCCGGCAGCGAGCAATATCAGCACAAAATTGTAAGGCAGATTAGTTACTACAATAAGCTTGAAACGTATTAATTATTTGTATTCTACTTCAAGGAACACATGTTGGAGATCTTTCATGATCTGGGCAAAGCCAGTAATCAGATTGACAACGTTGAGTTTAATGTTTTAAATCATGGCGATTGTTGGATCAATAACATTATGTTTCAATATGACACTGCCGGAAATATTCGGGAAACCTATTTTGTTGACTTTCAAATTTGCAAATATGGTTCACCAGCCCAGGACTTGTATTACTTTCTACTGTCATCCACCCAATTGGATATTAAAGTAGATCAGTTTGATTATTTCATAAAGTATTATCACGAGCAGTTGTTGGCGAACTTGAAGCTCTTAAAGTATGTGGGCAAACAACTGACATTGGCAGAACTACACGCGAGTCTGCGCAAATATGCTTTCAGAGGTCTGTGCAACATTCTTTTATTAATTAAGTTAACCGATTGAATTTAAAAAATTTTATATTTGTTTTTAGCCTTTTCAACTCTAATGGGCGTTAGCTCTGCGTGCTTTATAGATCCGAGCAAAGCTCGAGTAGTCGACAAGTGTGTGGACAAAACTGCGGACGATATGGCATTCCGTCGACTTTACTATGGCAATGACAAATACAAGGCACATGCCGGTGTTGTATTAACTTGGCTTAACGAACGCGGCTTATTAGATTTTTGAGACAATTTGTTATAAGAAATTGTATTAACATTTTTGGCTTCGTATTGAAAAAAAAAAACTTTTAAATCAAAATTTAATTTTCAGTCAATTTGCTAAAAGAGCATTAAGCTTTAAATAATAAAACGAATTTAATGAATTTTTAAAATTTGGCGTTATTTTTTTAATATCTCAATTTTTCGACATAGTTGGATGGATACAAACAAGAAAGTATTGTTCGCAATATTCAATTTTACCCATGGTGCAATTAAAGGTGAGTAAAGTATAAAGATGTCCCTCTCCACCTCGATATTGCTTTTCTCTTTGCAAATTTAATTTTTGAGCAGTTGTCTTGGTTGCTATAAAATTATCAAGTAAATTAAAACAACAACAACGTAGTTGTTTTGTAAAAAATAAAAATATCACACTTCAAAATGAATTCGAGGTGAGTTCGCTCAATTTGCGTTCTCATTTCTATATTATTATTCAAATATGGTTTACTTAATTTAACCGTTTATATTATGAAATAAAGTAACAATGAGATTTGATTTGAAAAGAAGAAACAATTTACGTTAATTAAAACAAACAAACAAGAGAGAACTTTGCACAGTTCTAACGTTGACCTACTTATCCGAGTATTTCCAGATGACAATCTAATGAGAGAAAGTTATTTAAAAATTTGTTAGAGTATTACCTTCGACTATGCCGAAGCTCAGATTCCCTACACCTTTTTAGAGACACCAGAAGTTTTTGTGCCAGCAGTTTCGTGTTGGCCCCAAAATGTTAAAATCTGAATTTAAACTTACCGGCACTGAAAATATTTTGATAATTTTTTTTTGTGCAAAAATAGAGGAAGTTTACACGGTAGGTTTATCATAGATCTTAATCTCCACTTGGAAAATAACAGTTAACCGGCCAGGTTGATATATCATAAACGATGGTTATAATCGCTGATACAGACATTTATACGGACGGACGATTTTGGAATTCAACGCTGATAAATTATATAGTTTCATACCTACTACGCCTCCTTATGGGCGTTTATTTAATAGTAGTACAATATGGAAAAGAAAAGGTTACAGTAAGACCTAAAATCTTGTAAATAGTTACTTAGTATTCGTTTGAATGAACTATTCATAAGAAAATGTTATGCTGGACTAATAAAAAAAAAACATGTCGATGTGAAGCACCTTTTCTTCCATCAAAACTTAACGATCAATGAAAAATGAAATTCGCATTGAAACTATCAATAGTCCACTCTCATCCAACGTTTTTTTTTGTTTCACTTAGGAAATACAAAAAAATAATTAACATTTTAATAAATTTGTTGATAACTGTGTGAATTTGCTTAAGATAAGATATGTGGAATTACGTATTATTTTGAAACTTCTGCCATCCGAACAACTACGATGATTACACAAAAAGCAAACTTTTATTATTTAATTAAGAATATTCAATAGAACTAGTAACTTTTTGTTTAATCAGCTACTCCGTTGATTAAATACTTCTTCGTTGCCGATATTTCTTAATAAATAATATATACATACATATGTATTATATATAATTTGTAGAGCCAATCAATAATTAATATTTTATTATTAAATGTTGTTCTTTCTTATTTTCTTAATCTGTTAAATCATTTGCTGACTAGAGTTAATTCATATATCAAGAAATCAAGAAATCGATTCTGATGTCTGGCTAACTGACGCTTTAGAAAAGATGCAGACTCATCATGATGAATAGCAAAAGCGCTAGAACGAACGGCTAAATGTGCACGAAAATCAACAAAGATCTTTTATACAACGTTGTTAACAGAAGACCCAAGTGAATATACCCATTGTGGTTTCGGCGCAAGTGGTATTGAAACGCGTTGAACAAGTTTGAAAGCTAAAGCTTCAACATTTTCTGATTGCTTAAATTAGTTGTATTCTGATTGTCTAGTCGAATTGTTGACTAGAAAACACGGTGACTAGAATTCGAGTTTGAACAAGCGATTTCGCAAAAAAAGCAAAGAAATGACAAGCGTAGAAACGAATGGCAAGACAGAAGTAGAAGTGGAAGTCAAAGCCAATGGCGACGGTGACTCCAAAGTGCCCGCCTGGCTGGAGGCGCAACTCTTTGAGAAAGTGCTAAAAGAATCCGTGCCGGGCTATAAGAGTATCAAACAATTTAAAGCATATCCGGCCATGTCGGCTGGTGAAAACTACGCCACAATCATGCTGCGCGTTGAAATCGAAGTTGAATTGAATGGTTTGTGTCTGTCTGCAAGCGATCATGTCTTGTCTTAAATAATAAAAACAAAACATTAATTCATCCACAGATGAGACAACGAAATCCGTCTCGTATATGTTGAAAATTTCGCATGACTCCGAAATGTACAAGGAAATGCTGAGGCAGCACAACATCTTCGCCGTCGAAGAGAGCATGTACCTGGATGTGGTGCCCGAATTCGAAACGATCTATCAAGACGCAGGCGTTTCAATAAAATTCTGTCCACATTGCTACAAGTTGGATACGCCGCCAATGTATCACAATCTTCTACTTGAGGATTTGCGGCCGCGTGGTTTCAAGAACGCCGATCGTTTAGTCGGTCTGGACATGGAGCACACCAAATGTGTACTCAAGAAGCTGGCGCAGTGGCATGCCGCCTCAGCGGTACGCGTAGAAACGAAGGGACAGTATTCCGATATCCTTACAAATGGATTCTATCAAGAAAAAAATCGTCCAATGATGGAACAGTGGTGCGACGGTATGACCAAACCACTTGGCGATTGCATTAAAAGCTTTAAGGGCCATGAGACTTATATTGAGGCAGTGGTGCGTTCAGTCGAGAACTTCATTTGAATGACATTATTTTTTTTTAATAATACTTTTTAAACTTATTTAGAACAAACTGCATACCCAAATCGTAGATAAAATGTTTGAGGTCAACAAAATTGATCCAAATGAGTTTAACGTGATGAACCACGGCGATTGTTGGTTAAATAACATCATGTTCCAGTACGACGATGCCGGCAAGGTAGAGGAGACCTATTTTGTGGACTATCAAATATCCAATTACGGTTCACCCGCTTTGGACTTGCTTTACTTTTTGATTACCTCAACGCAATACGAGCTAAAGTTGAAACAATTCGAGTATTTCATTAAGTACTATCACGATAATCTAGTGGAACACTTAAAGTTGTTGAAATATTCGAAAAAGTTGCCCACTCTTAAGGACATTCACATGGCCTTGTATAAATATGGTTTCTGGGGTAAGTTGTGCTAATCTCTTATGTCTTCTTCACTTTAATATATGTTGTATATAATGATTTTTATAATTCCTTTTCGAAAAGGTTACAGCACTGCGATGGGCGTGATGGCTGCCGTCTTACTGGATCCGAACGAAAACGCTAGTATCGACAATTTTATGGGTCAGGACGAAGCCGGTTATGCTTTTAAATTGCAAATGTACACCAATCCCAGATATCGCAAACATATGGAAATGATATTGCCATGGTTGCATAATCGCGGCGCACTCGAATGTTGACGGCAGTTAGTTCTTTAACTAGACCCAGACTGTGTCATTGAATGCTTTCATTGTTACTAAGCAAGGTCTACTAAAACGTACAAACGTGTTCTTTACTAGTTGGTAAATGTGCAAATGTAAAAATAAAAGTTTATAGTATAAATAAAAGTTTTGTATATACAAATTAAAAAGTGTTCTTTGAATAAATTTTCGTTCTTGCTCATACTTGACAATGAAGTTGTTTGTTTTTTTTTTATCGGAAGAGCTTACTAGACATTGCTAGAATAACAATCTTACAGCAACAATTACAATTATACAGCAACATTTAAATTATTTATGTCATCTATTGCTTGCATTGGATGAATAATTAAATACAATGGAGATGGCGAATGATATCTGACAGAAATTTAGAAACTGCACAATGGGCGAATTTATTAAATTGTATTCATTTTTATATTAAGCGAAGAATTTGAATTTATTCTTTATAAAAAATTCCTTTATTTTATTTTGTTAATTTTGTTCGGAATTGGGTGAGGGCACGAGTAACAGGAGATTTGGAGATAGGTCGAAGCATATCTAACTCTATTAGCTATGGGCGCAGCATTATATAGTCGAATCCCAGAGCATTAAAAATTTTTGAAAGAACCTTTTGCCTCTTTCACACTTGATAGTATTCATAAGATATTTTTAATAAGAACGAAAATATTAGACATATAAAAGGGTAATCGCAGCATAATTAACTGGATTAAGGAGCATTTCTATTGGCTAGAACAAAAACAAAGAAAAGAACGAAATATTAATTGAGTGCAATTCGATCGTGGAGTGATGCATACATACATACATACATCGTATATACATATGTAGGGCAATGCACTTGGTGACGAAAACGTGTCACACGAAATCAAACACCCAAAAACAAATTTGAACCTTGCTTGTTTGTTCACCAAGTGTGTACGCTGCACTTGAACAATTGGCTTAGTCGAATAGTGGGTACACTACACAACTTAGTCTTTCTATCGAAATTGAGACTTGCCTGCCTTTTCGTCGTCGTTCAGTGGCCATCATTCCAAATAACGTTTGCATCAGAACGTCTTCGTCTATAAGCACATCATGACCGACCCATGCAATTTAGATGCTTAATGTCGAATTAAGAACATATAAAAAGGATCAATTAACATGTAAAATTAGAGTCTAATTTTTACAGTATATATGTACATGTAAGTATATATGTAAGTAATTTAACAGATGACAATTGTTAGGCTGCAATTAATATTTACAATGATTGTTAATAATTACAAAATTGTTAATAAAAAAAAACGCCATTTGATTAAGGGGATTTTTTTAAATTCAGAACAAAAAAACTTTGTAATTATCAGAAAAAGTATCTGAGTATCTTAAATACTATACACGAGTATTCATATTAGAACTATCTAAATTTGTAAATCTCGTGAAAATTGTTTTTTGTTACTATTATTAATTAAAATCAATTAATTAACTCGTTGAACCAATTTATCTTTTATAACTTTTGCGAATATTTTACAGATAACAAAGATACTCGAAAATTCGTATTTCACAATAAACTTTTAATCCATTAAAAACTATCTAACGATATGAAATGTTTATCAGAAAGCTTTTTCCATTCAGTTACGATTGTTAGTTACAAAAAACTAATAAAATAGTTTGTCATTAGCTAGACTGAACCTTAAATACTTAGCCACCAAATTTGTATGGAATATATATTTGAATATACGATTTGTATGCATTAAATACTGAAGTAGGCGTACCTAATTAGAGGCCAGGGTATGTCATGAAAACAATTGAACAGATTAGGTACAACACTTGAAATGGAACAAATGATTGAGGAAGTATTTCAAGTTGATAGGCATACATAAACTATTGTGTATTCAAGAGAGCAAAGTAAATATAACTCTTTGTTGTTTTGTTGAGGAGTATAGAAATAACGTTGCACGAATGTAAAACTTAAAATTCCCAAATGTTTCACTTCAGTCGTTGGCCGATAGTCTCGTCAAATAGTTAGAAGTAAGCACGTAACTGCAATTCAAGTTCAAAGAGTCGTTGATACAAAAAATGTCAAGTGCAGAAACTAATGTCAAGGCGGAAGCCAAATCTAATGGCGGCGGTGACTCCAAAGTGCCCGCCTGGCTGGAGGAGCAACTTTTTGAAAAAGTGCTCAAAGAATCCGTGTCGGGTTATAAGAACATCCAAAAATTTAAAGCATATCCGGCCATGTCGGCTGGTGAAAACTACGCCACAATCATGCTGCGTATTGACATCGAGGTTGAATTAGAAGGTTTGTATGCCAACGATATCATCTTAAATGAATCCTAACTGGGTTAAAAAATGAAATAAAAATGTCTCCTCACAGATGGGAAGTCGAAATCCGTCTCGTATATGTTGAAAATCTCGCATGACACCGAACTGTTTAAGGAAATGCTAAAAGATCATAATATCTTCGCCGTCGAAGAGAGCATGTACCTGGATGTGGTGCCCGGATTCGAAACAATCTATAAAGATGCGGGCCTTTCAATAAAATTCTGTTCACAATGCTACAAGTTGGATACGCCGCCAATGTATCACAATCTTCTACTTGAGGATTTGCGGCCGCGTGGTTTCAAGAACGCCGATCGTTTAGTCGGTCTGGACATGGAGCACACCAAATGTGTGCTCAAGAAGCTGGCGCAGTGGCATGCCGCCTCAGCGGTGCACGTAGAAACGAAGGGAAACTATTCCGATATTCTTGCATATGGATTCTATCAAGAGAAAAACCGTGCATTAATGGAACCATTTTGGAACAACATGACCCAACCTCTTTACGAGTGCTTGCAAAGTTACCAGGGTCATGAGACTTATATCGAGGCAGTGGTACGTTTAGTCAAAAATTTAATAACCCAAAATTTGTCAATTTAATTGTTTTTGATTTGTCTGCTACTAATTTAAGGACAAGCTTCACTCCCAACTCATCGACAAGATGTTTGAGGTCAACGAAATTGATCCAAGTGAATTCAATGTTCTGAATCATGGCGATTGTTGGACAAATAACATCATGTTCCAATATGATGATGCCGGTAAAGTCAAGGAGACCTATTTTGTGGACTATCAAATACCCAAGTACGGTTCACCCGCTTTGGACTTGCTTTACTTTTTGATATCTTCGACAAAGTACGAACTGAAGTTGAAGCATTTCGAGTATTTCATTAAATTCTATCACGATAATCTTGCGGAGAATTTAAAATTGTTGAAATATTCGAAAAAGATTCCGACGCTTAAAGATATACACATGGCTATATACAAGCGTGGATTTTGGGGTAAGTTTAAAATGTATTAAAAAGAATTACATTTTTAAAAACTTTTCATTAACTTTGGAAATAATTAAATATATTTTTGTCCTAACTTTTAACAGGTTATAGCACAGCCATGTGTGTCATGGCTGTGGTTCTACTGGATCCAAGTGAAAACGCTAATATCGATAATTTAATGGGTCAAGACGAAGCCAGTAGCGGCTTGAAAAAGGAAATGTACTCTAATCCAAGATATCGCAAACATATGGAAATTGTTCTGCCCTGGTTGCATAATCGCGGCGCCCTGGAATGCTGAAACGTTATTTAATGCTTTCAGCTGGACCTAAGTACGATTATTTAATTTCATTAGCATTACATTACTAATGTCTAGACAATTATTAAAAATTAACATTTGATCCAGCCTTTTGTTATACATACAAACATATATATAAATATATACATATAAATATATTGTATAAATACATAATTGCACACGGAGTAAATAAATGTTTATATTACATATTTGTATCATGTTCCACTCTAAAACAACTTGACTTGGCCTATTTAGGAACTAGGACATTTAGATTTTTGAAAATGTATATATAATACATATTACAACTCCTACAACAACAATACGAACACATTGAAGCATTAAGCAATTCTTTCAGTGCTCCAAAATTGATTTCCTAAAAAAATCGATATGATGATAATTCAAGCGATAAGGGAGTGCTAAATAAACTTTATAAAGTGCTCTAATGACATGGTAAAGTTCACAGAAAGAAAAATAAATAAGAATAACAACAACAACAAAACAACTTTGTACATTTACATACAAAAATGTATTAAATTTTTTTTAACAATTGTTATTATGCAGATAGAAATTAAATAATCACACAAATTTGTTTTACTAAGTAAAAAATATACTTAAAGCGAAAGTTTACATAACTCTAACTTTTTTCTAAGGATTTTTGTAAAGTTTTAAATTCCTATTTTATTTTTGAAAACGAATTTTTTATCTTCATCATAACCATTATGACATTATCACATTATCACTGAAAAATATAATTTTGTTTTAACAATCATCGAAGTATTTTCGTTCGATTAACCACGGCAATATCTTCTCAATTTGCTGCACATATCTGGGATTGTTGAGCATATGCATCTTAAATTCCACGCCCTTGGCATTATCGCTCATGAAGTTATCAATGTTCGAATTTTCGCTCGGATCCAATAGGACTATTGCCAGCATGCGTTGTGCACAAACGAATGCTAAACAACATAAGAGATAAAATTATTAATTGAGTATTAACACGAAAACGAAATTTTCAAATTAGTTAAACTTCCAGAAACCCACCCCAAAGTCCGTCTCTTCTGAGGATATCGTGGAGAGTGTGCAAAGGCGGTGCAAACGAATTTTCGCATTTCAAAAGATCCAAACTCTTCAGCAACTCTTCATGATAGTAGCGAATAAATTCATCGAATTTATTCAGCTTGATTTCCATTTTCGGCGAAGTCATCAGAAAGCAGAAAAGATCTTGCGCCGGACTGCCGTACTTCGGCAATTGAAAGTCAACGAAGAGAATCTCCTCGATTTGGGCATTCGCAGCGCTGTGCCGAAACATGAAATTATTGACCCAAAAGTCGCCGTGATTGAGCACATTGAACGCGTTCTCATGCACGATTCCAAATTTCATATACAAGTCCGTCATCTTTGCCATGTAGTGGCGCTGCGATAGATCGAACGAAATAAGTTATTTGATTTATTATTTGTTTTGATTCGGAAACTGATTTTTTAGCTCAATAATTTGGCCACTGCGTTAATTACAATTGTCTCCATATGCGCCGCCGACAGGCTGTAACTCGCCATGCACTCGAGAAATGGCTTGGCAAAACCGCTATTCATGTCATCGATAAACTGGCGACACTCCTCCGTGAAATAGCCTGTGCGATATGCAGCGCTGAAAGGACCCTTGGTCTGGACCCGCTTGACCGACGCCGCATGCCATTGCGCCAACTTGGCCAGCACACACTTGGTATGTGCCTCGTCGAGCCCCTCTCGTCGATTGGCCATTGCAAAGCCCATCGGCTGCAAATCCTCCATGAGAAGGTAATCGCAAGGCGGCGCTGTGCTAAATTCAAAATGCAACGGTTTGAATTTGAGAGGCTGTCCGACGTCAGCCCATACGCTCTCCATGTCCGGTATTATATTGACATACATATCGGTTTCCGTGACGAACATGTCGTGATATTCACCAGCTTCTGTGGGATCGCTTCGAAGCGGAAGTTTCAATATGAACTTGATCCGTTCGACGCTGTCATCTGCAATTGAAGAATTGAAATTAGCATCAATTGAAATGCTAACAATAAATAACAACAACAACAAAATACCCAGCAATTTCATGTCAATCTCCACTCGCAGAATATCGGTCAGATAGTTTTCGCCATTGTTGAGTGCCGATAGCACTTGAAAATTTTGAATCTCCTTGAATGTGTTGAACTTTTTCGCACAGATTTCGTGGAATTGCTCTTTCTGCACCCAGTCGGGTATGCTAATCGCTTTTGACATTTTTCGTGTAGTTATTTTAAGTAATCTTTTAGTTTTTGTTTGATTTACAGACGCGATAAGAACCAAACCGCACGACAAGAGATAAAGCTTACAACTGACAACCGCTTCAGTGGATGCGTTTAAACAACCATAAAATATTTGTAAGTTGACTGGCAGTTTCGGGGCTCTTGTCAGGGCTGGTTAAACGCTTAAAATTTGGTTGCTTACGATTATTGGTCATTAATTATTTGCGATATAAAATCAAATTAATGAGTTTTCACAAAGAAGTTTAGTTTTATTTATTCAGAGAGGAATTCAATATTTTAATTTTGATTTTTTTGGAAATATGTTTGAGTGAAATAACAGTTGGTTTTTAATTATTTCTGGTTTAAAATTACTCATGAACTTCAAATTTTTTCAGTATTTACAAAAAGATGATTTTCATTTAAAAAGAAGTAAAATTTTACATATGTACATATCAATAAGAATTTAAAATGTACAGTCTTATAATTTTATAAAGAACAACAACAAAATTTACCAATTTAGCATAAATACATTTATTTCATTTTTATTTTTACCTGCAAGAATTTTCCTTGTTTTTTTATTTTTTCCAACAAGAAGTTTAAATAGTAATTTTTTTTCTGGTATTTTGAAAATGCTTTCAGAAAATGATCACATTCAACATCCAAAATCCAAAAGAACAAAGAAAATAAAATATAATTAAATGATTTCATGAATTTACTTAATAGATTTTTCAAAATATTTCGTCAATCAATGTTACATAAAAAACAATTATTTGAGTCATATTTGAGTATGTACAAACTTATCTGCTCAAAGTGATAAAATTCTAAAATCAAAAGAAGACAGGCAGCCAATCGGAAATTTTTGATATGTGTTTGAATAAGTGAATATTTTTAAACTATCAAATCAATCCAGTGGCGATAAATACAAAACAATCGCGAGTCTAAATAAAAATCAATAATTGATTTGCAAAGTTAACCCCTGTGATCATTTGATAGTTCGTTTTCAAAAAAATATTCAATTTGTTCACGGTCATCGAAAAATGTACTGTTTTTTTTTCACAAAATTTTATTTTTTGAGAATATTTTCATTGCCATCACTGATTTTTTTTAATATTCAATTGTCATTTAAGGTACATTCGTCTAATGGTTTTCTCGCTCCTAAGTAATATGTCTGTACTGTAATGTTGCGACAATGTACCTTAAGAACAGTAGCAATATTGAAGTATTACATACGGATATATGATTTGAGTAGGTAGCGTCAGCCCTAGTTCGAATCTGACGCTCAACATTTAATGCCAAAGCTTTTTTGCAAAGCTTCAAAAGTAGCTTGAAAAAATTCTCTCAACCAAAATTTTGCATTCGGAAGTTTTCTCTCAAATGGATTTTGTAAACTCTTTGGAAACATTTTTTTGTATCTCACCGGTTACAACTTTTTTTATAGACTAATCAAATTCGGTTTGGTTTTAGTTTGATTCTTCAATATTCATAAATGACCTTTCGTTTTGATATGAATTCATGTTATTCTACTCCAAATATCTTTAAAATAAGGCGTTTAATTTTTTTTTGAAGATGTAAAAAAGAAGAGATAGAAAACATTTTCTTATCTCATTAACAAGAATTAAAAAAAAAACTGTTAGTCAAGAATTTAGAACTTTACAAATATTTTGTGTTGTTTAGTTTTTACTGTCGACCCACAACGATTTTGCTTACTCGTTTTGTTAATATTTTAGTAACAAAAATTTTCGTTGTTCTTAACGTCATTAGGAATGATTTTGTTATCGACAAATTTTCTAATTATTATTAAGCATGACATTCAAATATTAAACAAAAAAGTCACATGCATGTATGTATGTATGTACATATGTATGTAAAAAAAAACAGTTTAAAATAAATTTTAACATACATACTCGTACATATGTATGTACATACTCAAGTGGGTATTTACATTTTGTATTCGAATGTTGTGTGCTGTATCTGACAGATAAGCATGTAATTATTTTCTATCTACAAACAATTATAAACGATATTTAGATTCAAAATGTTTATAAATAATTGGCGAGTTAAATTATAAAATTGCGTTTGTATATAATTAATAATATACTTTTTTTATCGGTTTCATATGTTTTCGTTATTGAAAATTGCGTTGGTTCATGTACATATGTATGTATGTAACTGGAGCTTTAGTTGTAGTTGTGTATTTATAAAGATTGTTGGAAATTCAATCAATGAAATTTAATCTTCACTACAGATAATCTCAATGATTGTGCGGATTTTTGTGTTTGCCCAAAGGATTTAAATATCGTCTGAGAGGTGTGGCTGATAAGGAGATTAAAACCAAAAATCTGTTCTTTAAGTATCTAAATGAAAATTCATTTAAATACGTCATAAAATTCATCCAACAAAATGTTAATAAAAAATTGGTTTTAATTTCTTGTACTTGAATGGAATCAGATATGAAAAAGATTAACGACGGAATACAGTTTTAGTTGAAGTATTTTGAACATTTAAAAAAAAACCTTTTATCAGAATTGGAACACAATATAATAATTGAATAGAAGATCAAAATCATTCTTTGTATTCTTTGTTTAAACAAATGGTTCTTAGACATTTTAAAGTTGACTGTGTGGACACATTTTATATTTTATGTCCTTTGATTGAGTCTTGAATAGGTTTTCAGAAAATGAATTTCGAATGTTGAATAACTTTTAAGTAGATCGATTGGCAGAGTCAACAAAGGGTTATCAAAACCATGAGGCACCTCCTGTGGTCATAAGGATAATTGATTCTTCAGTGAATGTTTCAAGTGCAATATTATTTTAAGGTAGAGATACACAAATTATTGATCTTTATAAGTTAAAATTAAATTTGACTGTCTAATAAAATATATATTGCATACAAGCTAACAAGTATTGCTTCCGTATTTATATAAATAATGAATATTGTTAACAACAAACCTGTTGAAGTGTCATCTGTATATTTTGAAATTTTTGTTTTGGAATTGGTATTTACTTATTTCATATTGTATGTACATATATCAAAGAAAATTGCTTCTCTCGAACTTAAATACATTTTTACATTTAAAGAAGTTTATTACACTAAAAGGTACAACAACGTTAAAAAACTTTACAAAAATAAATAAATTGTCTATCTTAAAAATCTAACAAGCCGCGCTTATTCAGCCATGATAGCACGAGACTAGCATGCGCCTTAAATCTGTCATTACTAACGAGATTTCTGCGGAATTCATCAGCTTCGGGTGTTTCAGCAACGAAGGTTTCAACGCACGCTGCTTCAGTGGGATCGAGCAGGCACACAGTTGCCACACCGAACAATGTCGTAAAAGCTAAAAAGAAAAAAGAAAATATTTAAAAGAATTCAAATGCAATCAATCTTCCCATTGAGGACGGAAAATGTCTAACCTATGCAGCCGTATTTCAAAAGACTCGCATGCAACTCCTTCAATGTCGGCACTTTGCCGGAGTATTTCAGCAGTGTCAAGTTCTCTATCAGATGCTGGTGATAGAAGTTGATGAAATAATCGAATTCAGCCACTTTTATATCCAGATGTGTCGACGACATAAGCAGATAGTATAGATCTTGTGCTGGTGAACCATATTTACAGACTTGGTAGTCAACGAAATACGTTTCCGAAATGTTTCCGGCATCGTCGTATTGGAACATAATGTTATTATTCCAGGTATCACCATGATTCAAGACATTGAACTCTTCGGCATCGATATTACCGGATTCGATGGCCTTATCGATGAAGACTTCGAAAAGATGTGGCTGCATTGTAAAGAAAGATTCAATATCTCAAGAAAAACTATTACTTAATATATTTAATAAATTTACCATCTTATGTTCATATTCTTCGTGTCCATCATACAGAGAGATCGCCTTTAACGTTATGTGATCGTGTTTTGACATTTCCTTGAACATGGGCCTCGACTTCTCGCAATAGAAACCCGAGTTGAATATTTCCGGATAGGCACCCTTCACTTGAACGCGCTTCACAGAAGCCGCATGAAATTGGGCCAATTTGCGCAGTGCACATTCGGTGTGTTTCTTGTCGAGCCCCTGCAGACGATCGTTGACTTTGAATTTTCGTGTCCGTAAGTTCTCCAGCAGAAGGTTTTCCATGCCGACATCCTCTTTGAATTTATAGAATTTGGGTCCGAAAACAAATTCTGTGCCAGCCTCTTTGTACATTTGTTCGAATTCCGGCAAATACTGATCGTAGACGGTTATCTCTTTTTCGAAAAAGTTGAAGGCCTTCGTCATACTGGTTGTGTACTCGGAGGCGGTTGGAATTTTAAGCATGTAGGAGATTGTCTTGGTCGCACCATCTGCAGGATTCAATATATATTTTGAAAGATTTAGACTTTGTGTTTTGGTATTTTGGAAGCTATTTTAATTCGCAATTATAATTCAACAGGTACATCTATATTGACAAATAAACTAATCTGAATTCATTTTACACTACAAACCTTTGAGCTGAACATCGATATCAACCGCTACAATCAGCGAGGCATAGTTGTCACCCGCTTGTGTGGCCGGACTTGCGTTTATTTTCAGTATTTTTTCGAATCCCTCAACATTTTCTGCCAAGATATCAGCAAAATGTGCTTCGTCCACCCATGCCGGTGGACTATATGCGGGAGTGTCCTTCGGCAAATTGTCGATGCTACATGATGATTAATTTATATTTTAATTATAAAATTATTTTCTTTTAATTTTGTAAAATAGCTTACTTAAAGTCCAGGAGTCCACGTCTATTTAACCAAGGCAGTATGACCTCAATGTGTGAACGATATCGCTGATTAGAATACATCAGTTTTTTGAATGCGATGCCAGTGTCATCATCGCCTAACATATTCTCCATGTTAGCGTTTTCAGTGGGTTCCAAGAGTATTGCACACATAACACCAGAAGCAGTCGAATAGCCTATGGAAGGATTATACAAAAAAAAAATTGCCATTGGTTAAGGTTTTTTGGTCACCACTTCTACACTTGAAAATAACAGGAACCAAAGTAAGAAACTTACCCCAAATATCATTCCTTAGCAATTCCAAATGCAATTCCTTGAGACTTGGTATCTTATTCGGATACTTAAGTAATTCCAAGTTTTTCGTCAATTGTTCGTAATAGAACCGCACGAAGTAATCGAATTGTTCCAGTTTAATATCCAGTGCTGGCGAAGAGATCAACAAGTAATAAAGATCCTGCGCCGGTGAGCCATATTGACACATTTGATAGTCAATCAAGTAGGTACTCGTAATCTTGCCCTCGGCATCGTACTGGAACATAATATTATTGGTCCACAGATCGCCGTGATTTAGAACGTTGAGGAACATGTTATCTTCGACTTCGTTTGCTTGTATCAGTAAATCAATGAAATACGGCGTTATTGCTGACTAAAAAAAATATTTAAATAAATTATTATGTAGATATATACATATATGTATATACTTTTACGCTCTCTATAACTTACGAGTTTGTCAAAATATTCCTCATTTCCCTTATAGGTCTTAGCTACTTCATAGAAAATGGCATAAAACGATTCGGTCATTTTTTTCATCATCTCGCGATTACCCTTGTTGAAAATACCCTTCAAAAACATTTCAGGATAATTTCCCTTCGTTGTAAGGAAATAAGCCGATGCCGCATGAAATTCGGCCAATTTGCTTAGAACATTTTCGGTATGTTCCATATCTAGGCCATTCAAACGATCGGCATTTTTATAGCCATGCGGTTGGAGATTCTCCAAAAGTATTGTCTCACAGCCGGGATTCTTAACGAACTCGAAACTCTTGGGTCCGAAGACGACGTCGACGCCCGCTTCCTTGAAGAAGTTCTCAAATTGAGGAATGAAGGTTTTGTATATTTCGCCCTCCTTCTTGAAAGTATTCATATCGCCAAGCATGGCTTGCGTCTGTTCACCTTCGGGTTGCACTTTGAGCATATACGACAAAGTTTGCGAGGAACCGTCTATAACGAAAAGTTTATTTGAGTATTTCGAAGTAGTTACGATTTTTTTTTGTGTAGGAAATTACCATTTAGTTCGACATCAATTTGAACTTTTAGCATCAATGAAGCATAGTTATCACCAACATTTGTACCTGGTGCAACAACGAATTTTTGGATCTGCTTGAAATTACTGACATTCTTCTTTAGTATATCGACAAAGTACTCTTCCGTTATCCAGTTGGGAACTTCGCTTGTATTTTTAATAGCCGCCTTGACTTGAGGTTTCATCACGCTGCGATTACAAATAATAAATATAAATTAGATGCCTAAGTGAAATATATTTACTGAGCTTACTCAAATTCCAGTAGGCCACGTCGGTTCAGCCATAGCAGTAAGGCCTCGGCATGTTTGCTATATCTCGGATTTGAGTACAGGCGATTTTTAAACTCCATACCAGCCTCACTTGAACCCAAAAAGTTCTCCATACTTGCGTTTTCTGTTGGATCCAATAGGATCGCGCTCATAACTCCGGTCACTGTAATAAAACCTATATATACGAAATAATTAAACATATTGTCATGTAAATATATTTTTAGTTAAAACTTACCCCAAGAGTTATTTTTGAACATATCGTTATGCAGCTCTTTCAGACTTGGTATCTTGTTTGGATAGTTCAGAGTCCGCAAATTTTTTGTCAAATTTTCATGATAGAATCGTACGAAATAGTCGAAATGTTCAATTTTCAACTCAAACGCTGGAGAGGACAACAAAAAGTAGTAGAGATCCTGCGCTGGCGAACCATACTTGCACATTGCATAGTCGACCAAGAAGGTATTCTTGATCTTTCCATCGTTATCGTACTGGAACATGACATTATTGGTCCACAAATCGCCGTGATTCAAGACATTGAAAGAGCTCTCATCGACCTTATAAGCGCCCATTGAAATATCAATCATAAATGGTTTCGTTGCGAGCTTAAAATAAAATCGAAAAATTGATTAAACTTCTTTCTTATCACACAAAAATGTCTTATCATACACACCAGCTTATCGAAATATTCCTCACTGCCGTTGTACTTCTTCATGCTATCGAATGCAGCGCCAAACAATGATTCACCCATTTTTTGGAATATGTCACGATTCTCTTCGGTGACAACTCCATGAAGGTACATGTCCGGATAACTTCCTTTTGTCGCTTGGAAATAAGCGGAGGCGGCATGGAATTCCGCCACTTTGCTAAGGATAGCTTTGGTGTGTTCCATATCCAAGCCAGCCAATCGATCGGCATTAACAAAGCCCTGTGGCCGCAGATTCTCCATGAGTATCGTCTCACAGCCGGGATCTTTAACAAATTGGTAACTTGTAGGCCCGAAAACAACATCTGCGCCAGCTTCTTTATAGAATTTCTCGAATTGCGGTATGAATTTGTTGTAGACTTCTGCCTCCTTGACGAACACGTTGATGGCATTGAGGAAGTCATTACTGGTCTCGCCATTCGGTGCTATTTTCAACATATACGATACGGGATGCAATGAACCATCTATGAGAGAAAACATTCCACAATATTTTAAACAACTTTACATAAAAATGTATTTGAGTGAGTGTACCCTCAAGTTCGGCAACAATGTCGACTTTCAGCATTATCGAGGAATAGTTATCGCCTGCATTAGTGCCCGGCGCCACTTCAAACTTCTTAATCTGCTTGAAACCCTTAACATTTTGCTTAAGAATATCGACGAAGTACTCCTCGGTGAGCCACTTCGGCACTACACTAGTCTCCTCCACCTGAGCGACAGCTGATACGGCGGTGGGTTTTTCCTCCACTGGAACTTCGCTATAATAATTTTGCGTTAATATTGCCATCAATTAACTTATCTACCACAATCCGAACACTTACTAACTCTCCAGCAAACCGCGATTATGCAACCATGGCAATATCTGTTCAATGGAACGGCGATATCTATCGTTGGTGTAGAGCATATTCTTGAAATTCTTCGCGTCATCATTATCGGCCATAAAATTCTCGAACTGCGCACTATCCGTTGAATCTAAGAGCACAACTGGCAACGTTATGGTCACGGTAGTTAAGGGCCAAAAGCCGTACTTATACAACTGCATATGCAATTCACGTAGAGTTGGCACGCGTTTCGGATACTCTAATAGTTTTAGATTCTCCACAAGGTGATTGTAGTAGTAACGGATGAAGTAGTCGAAATGCTTCAGCTTAATGTCAATATTGGCCGAAGATAGCACGAAATAGTAAAGATCACGTGCTGGGGAGCCAAAAGCACTCTGCTGGAAATCAACAAAGAAGGTCTCCGCAATCTGGCCATCGTCGGTGTATTGGAAGAGTATGTTATTGCTCCAGCAATCGCCGTGATTGAGGACATTGAACTCATCTGGATTATACTGGAAACTGGAAATCCACTCGTTTGATAGTTTATCGTATTGCGTGCTCTGTAATGATGCACAAAAGTGGTCAGCACGAAACTCCAGGCACATTTGCCTGCAACTCTTATTAAACTTACCAAGATCTCGTGATACATCGCACCATCCTTGTAACTGGGCAGGTGTTCCAGAAATTGCGTCTTGAAACCGGAAATCATTGCCTCCATCATAGGTCGAGCGGCTTGATACGTTTCGAAGATTTTCATGAAGCTATCCGCAAAGGGACCCTTAACGGCAACACGCGTCGCCGAAGCTGCATGCAACTCGGCCATCTTCTTGAGCACCGCTTTAGTGTGTGTCATATCCAGACCCTCCAATCGATTGACATTCTTAAAACCACGTGGACGCAAGTCCTCCATGAGCACATTATTGTGACCGGGATCCTTAACGAATTTGTAAGCCTTGGCAACGAAAGATTTCGACTGACCAACGGACTTGTACATTTCCTCAAGCTCTGGCATTATGTCGAAATACATGGCATTCTCGGGATCGAAAAAGTTTACAAGGGCCAACATTTGCCGCATCTGTTCGGTGTCGTGAGCGACTTTCAACATGAATGAGACATGCTGACTGGAATTATCTGAAATGAAAGTATCAAAACTGTTTCTTTTCGAATAGCAGACGTTGGAATGTACCTTTCAGTTCAACATCAACGCCCACTCTCAACATGAGTGTGGCATAATTCTCGCCTGGCGCCATCGCTGGCCTCACATGGAACTTTGTAATCCTGTTGAAACCGTCCACCTGCTGCCGCAGCAAATCGACAAAGATTTCCTCATTGACCCAGGCCGGAATCAATTTGCTATCAACCTCATCTACTGCCACGGACTGCACCGTCGGCGCTGACTGCTCCGCAACTTCGGTTATCAACGCATTCTCTGGTATGACAACTTGAGCGGAACCGTTTCGGGTTGTTGGTGTATGACTGCCTCGTGATTTGAAGTCGGCATTTGTGGTGGGCGGCACATCATAACTGGTCTTACTTAATTTTGACTTTCTTTGACCCATTTTCACATAAAAGTGGTTATATCCAAAAAATTTGTTTCAATATCAATCGCGGCGTTTAAGCGAACTAGTCGACCTGTACGTTCTGCGTTTCGCTTTTAACTGTGTGAAATGTTTAAAATAAACCAGTTAAAAATACCATTTAACAAATGTACATATGTATGTATGTATGTGTTGTGTGTATTGGATTTGGTGTGTGTGTGTTGTTCTAGCAGATAAGCATGTCAATTTCTATCTACAAAACTTTTTTCGTACGCTTAAATGAAGAAACAAAACAAAAAAACAAAAAAAAAAGATTTTTATTTCATAATAATGTGTATCAATATTTTGTTGTTGTTTTCTCTTGTTGTTGTTGTTGTCTGATAGTATTTAGTACTATAATTGCGTTTGTATTTTGTACTATCATTTAGACTCTTGATATAACTTGGTAATAATAATGGCAAGGCAATTCGAATTGTTTTAACAATTTTATATACAAAGCAATACTCGTATATTTTTTTTCTTTAAGTTTCTCATGTGGTCTACACGCTTAATTGCTGTATTTAATTTTGTTCGCTATTTCATCATATGGTATTTCGCGTATGTCCATATATGTTGAAATTCGCATGAAGTTATCGGACACAAAGTTGGGCATAAACTTGTATTTGTGTGTTGATAAAGATTATCATCTGCCGCATTCAATCAATGAAATTTAAACATCACTACAGCTAATCACAATGACTGAGTAGATTTTTCGCATTTGCGTAAAAGATTTGTTTGTTCTCCGTGTGAGAGGTGTGGCTGGCTGATTAGTTTGATTGATAATATTCGAGTTGCTCCTTTAAATTTCTATAGATAATCAATCCAAGCGATTGTGTTTGAATTACTCATTATTGCTGATTGGGTTTTTTCTCTATTACATATCTAAACATAAATTTAAAGGAACTTAATATAATAGTTAAAAAGATACAAACGAATATAAAAGAATCAGGTTATTGAAGTATCTCTGATAATTTAGAGTACAAGGGATATCACTGTGTAAATCACTTTTGAAGTAACACGATTTTAATCTTTCACACATGAATTAATGAAGGATTATTTGTGGAATCTGGTCAAGTTTAATAAAAGCTCTGATGATAAAATTTTAGCAAAACAAATATTATGACCAGTAACGTTTTACCTTGAGTACATTCAATTCGTCTTAGCATAGATGGGCATCATTAATTAAGAATTTAGTTTCGTTAATTCTAGAAAAGTTAACTTTGTAAACTTGTTGAAAAGTTAACTTCGTTTAAAATTTAATGTTTAAATTTATAAAGCAAAAAAATAAATATAGAATTGTATCCATAAAACATTTCCAAGTTTTCCTTGCTCTTAAGATGTCCTTGCTCATCGAAAACAATCGTTCCACTGCAGCACTGGACGGAATTTTTGCAATGTAAATAAATATTTCTATTCGATTTGCTTTAAATTAACTCTTAATTTTTCCTTTTTTGTAATTAATTTAACTTTTTAATTTATCGTTTTATATTTAACTAACTTGAACTAACGGAAGAAATTTAACGCGAGTTTATTAACTTTTTAGTGGTTTTAAAAATAAACTTCGTTAATTAATTTTTAACTTTTAAGGCAGGGTACAAACAGCTGTGCCTAACCAATACAAGAACAATTTTTATGCAATACGATGTCTAATACCCGTATGAGAAATTTGACAAGTCAATCATGCCAATATTTCGTTAGTGAAAAACACTTTCGCATAGCATCACAAAATAAATAATTTCTAGACACAAATATTAAATACAAAACTCCGTCACTTGAAGTTGTCATCGCGCTTTTCTGTTCTAGCATCATCATATTTCTTTGTTTGCCTTAAATAAATAGTTTATGTTTTTAGTAGTTTCAATTGTTAACTTCACGATTACGATCGCAAGGAGGAATCGCTTTATATAGTAAGACCTTCTTGGTACACCGCGAGCACAGGTGGATTTACTGTGTGTGCTCCCCCTATACAACTTTTTGGCTTCTTAATTCGTGAATCCAGTTGAGACACAAAATCGCAAGTTTGTGTCTTAGTTTAAACCGGCAGCTGGATAATTTTGTACTACGAGTATATGTGCTATAATTCCCAGTTACTTTGTTATTGAAAGTTTATAAATGTACACAAGTTGTTGTTCGATGTCTCTAATAGATGAACTTCAATTAATTCGGTTTATTTAATATTTAAATTGTTTAATTAAAATACAATTTTCAGCAAGTGTATACAAAATGTTTAATTAAACGTTTTGCTGCTATAAACTATTAACAAATGAATTCAGTTTTTATTATTATTAGTTTAACCAATGCGCAATTCAAAACCACAACAAAAATTACAAATTTCAAGTACGAAAGTCCAATGGCGGCGTATGATGACATGAATTTAATTGTTATGCCGCACGGAACTTGTTTTTTTATAATTAATTTGTGTACATATTCAGATTAGACAAAATACTTTTCACCTACGTCACCAATTTCAGAACTTAGGGTATCTCCACTTTTATCTTTGCTATGTCACGTTTTTCTCTTTTTGCTTTGGTTCTGATTTTGATTAGATTTTGTTATTTACAACTAAGCAGATCTCTTGTAATTTTTTGTATTTGCACTAATTGTAAAAGTGGGCATGGTCATTTAATACCAATGCCCATTATTGTGTAGGCTATCTTCAGTGCGGTGAAGCTGTGCAAAATATTTTGCTGTTATAAAATTAAATTTTTTATGTTTGCTTTTTCATATTTTAGTAATTTTATCAATTTTGTATTTTTGTTTGTGTCTTCATTAACAAATTTTTTTGTGCTTTTTCATTTGTTAATTTCTTATATGTTTTATTTAGAATTTCCCAACTTTTAAACAATTTTGTACCTTTTCCGGAAAAATGAATCTTACGCGTTTTGCGTTTAATTTCAAACTGCCAGATGCGAATCCCATTCATAATCTTAGAAAATCCAGAGCGTCAGTTAAACTACAAATCGCAGAGAGAGAGAGAGAGAGTGAGAGTGAGACGAGAGTGAGGCAGAGCGAAGGCGATCATTAAAAAAGCTCATCGCTAAACGCTTATGATGATGAGCTTGCCGAAAACAATCTGCTCGCTGTCTATTCGAATGCTCCGATGATGAATTCGAAACTACGCGCTTTTGTATATCGTCTGTACGAGTATTTGTGCGATACAATTGCATCTTTTGAATAGTATCCAAATGTGTTTTTTTTTGTTTGTTTGTTATGTCTTCAATTTGAATTAGGCGCGCCCAATTGTCAGTTTAACGCCAATTGACAAAGTAATTTTTAGCTAAAGTTCTGCGAGTATTAATAAAAGTAAATACAAATTTTTATTTATGTATCTACAAGTTTAAGTTTTTGCAGTTCTATGCTGGAAACCTGTCGGAACATGAAAATGTTATCAATTAAACGTGACCATAGCAAAATTTTTATCAAAATTTTGTGTGAAATTTGCATGCACCACACTTGGCGGCTGCATTTTGGTTGTTTGTATTTTAGGCAAGTCTTTAAAGCGATAAAGTTAATCAACATTTCAAAATTCCAAAATGTGGACTTAATATTTTAGATAAACAAAAACTGGGCAAAGAATTATCTTCAGCTATGTCGAATTTCAGCTAGATTATCTTAAACTTTGTTTTGTCTCAATTGATTTTTTTTAAACCCAGTCTCAGCATTTACACATTTCAGGCGGGCGGCCATCCCTCTCCTCCTCTGTCACCGACTTAAACACCTTACAAGGTCATTCTTCGAACCTTAATATGAAATTTTGTTTTATGAATATTCTAATTTTACTTAAAATTTCAAGTGTGGAACATTTCCAAAAGTCCAAAATTCCGGACAAAATTTTTAAGTTTTCCAAGAAAAATGAATTCTTTCTTATCTAATCGAGGCGAAACAAATTGAATGCGAATTTTTAGCGATAACTTTTGCAAACCGTTGGCGTTAATATTTTTATTAACATTTTAAGCAATTCATGCAATTTCAATATCAATCGAGGGACATTTCGCAAAGTGTGACAATTTTGGAATACTGATAGCGAGGCACTAAACGCTCAAATGCATTTATTTATAAAAAAAAATTCGTTATAAATGGAAAACAAAAAGAGTTTGTTCAAAACAATCTACCTTAGCTGGGCACGAACTAGTTAAAAAGTTAAAAGTTAACTAACGAAGTTAAATTGATTGTTGCTTTTTAACTTTCTCGTTACTTTTGAAAACCATTTAAAAGTTAAATAACTCGCGTTAAATTTCTTCAGTTAATTCAAATTGCTTAAATATAAAACGAGAAATTTTAAAAATAAAATCAATAACAAAAAAGGAAAAATTAAGAATTGAATTAGGGCAGATCGAATATGATTTGCTGACCTTTCAGCCTTCTGGGATGGAAATTCATAAAATTAAATTAAAAATAAATTATATTATATAAAAAAAAATCAAAAGTATATGAAAACTTTTATATGCAAAATTTATTAAATATTTTTTTTCGAGTTTTTGTTGTTGCTATAGACATTTTACCTTGTACGTTAAATTTTAAACGACGTTAACTTTTCAACAAAGTTAAAGAAACTAAACGAAGTTAAGAGGATTAACAAAGTTCAATTCTTAATTAACGATGAAAAATAATATTTGAAGTGTCAATAACTACTTAACTGTTTGAGTTTTAGTCCGATCGGCTTATATATTTTCAAATAGTTCATAACTTTTAATTACAGAAGTTTATTATTGAAACTACAATTAAAATTTCAATCAAAATCAATTTTCGATACAACATTTCGGGCGTGTCAAATAATCAATTTGGAAATTATTCCTCCAGATAACCGCGATTCTCCATCCATGGCAAAATCTGCTCGATTTGATTGGCATAAAGTCGGTTGGTGTACATCAATTTTAATAAATCTTCCATGTTGATATCAGCACTTGGCGTTGGTTCCAGCAGCAGAACGGGCAAAATTTTCGTAATCACAACAAAAGCTAAAAGAGATAATACGATAAAATTTACTTATCGCTTTTAGTAATAACAATAATCTGAAAAATGATGACTGGAAAATTAGGGAGAGATAAGAATAATATAGAAGAGATTAACGCTTTCAATGTTCAAATATTAATTGTATACATCGAGACTGCAGTCATGGAAAGTGGTTTGCCGAAAAATATTCTCAATTAAGTTAGGACTCCAGTAGCGCTAACGAACTCACCCCATTGGCTGTGCTTCAAAACAGCCAAATGCAAGTCGGTCAAACTGGGCATCGATTTCGCATAGCTCAGCGCTTTCAATTGGACTCGCAAATGGTCATGATAGTATTTAATATAGAAATCGAAGTTTTGAAGTTTCTCCTCGCAACGTGTCGATGATAATAGAAGGTACAACAAATCCTTGACCGGAGAACCGTATTCACTGATTTGCATGTCAATGAAAAGTGTATCCTTTATATGACCAAAGGCGTCATATTGGAATAGAATATTATTGGACGAACAGGCGCCGTGGAGCAGCACAGTAAACTCCGACGAATCCGTTTTGGCATTTTCGATGAAATTCTGCTGCAGATG
The DNA here is from genome assembly GCA_949127995.1 of Suillia variegata. Taxonomy (NCBI): domain Eukaryota; kingdom Metazoa; phylum Arthropoda; class Insecta; order Diptera; family Heleomyzidae; genus Suillia; species Suillia variegata. Next base: position 8,411,588 of record OX421843.1, on the reverse strand, counting down.
TTGCTGATAAGATTTCTAGATCGGACATTAATTTGATATAGTTTTACAGATATATAATATAAAGTATATTTTGTTGTTGCCTCTTCGTACTCACAATTTTCTCCTCGAAGTGTCGCAAGTTATAGGAGCGCAGACTCTCGTGAAATTTGCGATTTGATATTAAATTTCTCTGCTGATAGTCGGTTTGCAGCTTCTTGGATTGGGATCGTTGAAAGCCATTTTTGGCGCTGGCAAAATTTACTGCTGAAGCGGCATGAAAGCTGGCCAACTGCTTTAAGGCGGCCTTCGTGTGCAGCACATCGAGACCCTTCGCTGGATTGACATTTTTATAACCCTTCGGTTGCAGATCTTCCAGCAATATAAATTCGTTCTCCAGTTTTTGCTGAGGTCTATAGCTGCTCGGTCCGAATTTCAGCTCTTCGCTAGTTGACTCAGGCGACGCTTGGCACTGCGGCACACCCAAATGACTGAATACATCCTCGGCTGGCCAAAGTGGCTTAAGTCTATAAGCCAACGATTTGGTCTTACCATCTGTGTATGTAGTATACAAATAATTATTATTTAAACAAAGTTTAGTTGTATGAAACAAACCTTTCAACTGAACTTCCACACGCAACCGCAATAAGCGTGTTAAAATGCTTTCATTTGATTTAAGCGTGATTTGTTTGACTCTCTCAAAATCTGGTAGGACATCTTTCAATAGATCTTCGACGTGTGATGCCTTGAGCCATGTTGGTAGATTTTCCTCTTCGGTCGCAAACGTCATTTTTGTTAAATAATTTCTCTTAACTTTTTTAATAAACGTTTTTCTTTTTTTGGTCTAAACTTGAACGTGAAAATATTATTTAAAAAAAACGCCTCTAATTGCAGGTAAGGCCAATTGCGATTATACAATTTTAATTTTGATAGTGTTTGGTATTTTTAATTTCTTATCATGAAAAGTCTGCAAAAGCTTTAAAGTTTTTTTTCCTGATAAGCTTTTTTTAAAATTGATTGTAAGTTCTGCATGTTATTGGGATTAGTAAAACATTACGAGTATATGTATATACTATATACAGGGTACTTAAACAGAGGTAAACAAAAATTCATAATTGAGGGGTTTCAAGTTATAGATCGCTAAAGGTGAGTAATGTAGAAAAATGTCTCTCTCCACCTCGATATTGTTTCCCACTTTTAAAACATTGCCATGGATTCCTACAAAATTAACAAGTAAAAAAAACAACAACGTAATTATTTGTCAAAAAACAAACTTTAAAATAAGGCAGACATCGAGGTGAGTTCGCTCAATTTGCATTCTCATTTCCTTACCTTATTATTCAACCGTGCTGTTTTCTGAGATTCATTGGTTATTGATTTAGATCATCTTTATTTATAATAGAAGCAAATTAACATTATTAAATATATGTATATACATATATAATATATAGACAAAATTTCGAGTAATAGAAAGTAATATTAGTGATATTGTTATTTACATTTTCTCAATGCCACAAAAATGACGAAGTGTTTGTTGTAGTTTGTAAAGTTCGTTGACACTTCATATTTTGTTGTTGTTGTTGTTATTGTTGACAAATATTTGAATTAACAAATTGTTCAAAGATAATTTTACAATAACAACACTATTATGAAAAAGCTTTTGTTGTTGTTTATTAACAAAACTAAACAAAAAGCTTGCGGTTATCTAAAACAAGCACAGCTAACACATACATAGCTCAATCGCTATTGGGAGTATTATTTCGCCCTCTCACTTTCTCAACTCATTTTTTTAAACTTAAAATTCATTCAAAATACACAACAACTAAATTAATGTTTGTTTTTTAAACTATTTATTTAAAATATTATTTAAAAAAATGAACTCGCCCCCGGGTGGACTCGAACCACCAACCTTTCGGTTAACAGCCGAACGCGCTAACCAATTGCGCCACGGAGGCCGCTGGGAGCACTGCGACAATATAACCAACTGAAAGTGCGTTGAGCGAGAGAGCGAAATTATTCTTAATCTCTTCTTTCTCTTATTTCGTTCATACTCGTATGTTCTTATTAAACATCTGTTCGCATATAATCCATCATTTGTCCGAACTGATCGCATTACTCTGATTTTTTTTTAAATTTTTTTGATTTTATTAACATTTTCGCATTAAAATTTTTGCAGAAAAATTCGGAAAAATTGCGCAAAATTGCAATTAATTTGTCAGCCGAGTGTCAAAGTCAGAAGAGCGCGGAATGTGCTCTTTTGTGCTATAGGGTTGCATTGTCAGTCGAAATTAGGGCGAAAGTTACTTGTTTCGTATTAATAAAGTTAGTCGAATATTTTATGAGCCGATTTGTTCTGGGAATTATGAATCGGAAGACGTATGGCGTGTTGCGGGGAGGAATCCTGGCTGACACTTATTGAATATTCTTTTTAGTAGGGAAATATGTAATTGAAAAATTAATAAAATCATACAAAAATACAAAAAGTAACTTAAAAAATTCAGAATCAAATTTAAAATTGTTGCCAGTTGAAAAGTATAAAAATGATTTGATTGATTTATAGCAATAAAATAAAGCTTTCACTGTTAAAAGCTTTTTTGAATTCAGAATATTTGTTTATAAGCAGAAAATTCGTATGAAAAATGTCTAAAGAACTTTAAGCATCAATTTCAAGGATCAACTTCAGACAGATTTCATCCAACAAGTCCTTAACACAAATTAACTGTTAACTTGCTATTAAGAAACCAGATATAGAAAATGATTCAAATAAGTAAAATTGAATTTTAAAACTTTGAGATTAAAAAGAAATGCTTGGATATCAAATATATTTATTCAAACTATCTCACAAAGCTTAAAGCTAAATGAAGGCGTGCCACACCGCTGGATGCCATCACTCAAGTTAACACTTTTATTTAGCTACTCCAGGTATTGGAGTATTAATATTTTAATAAACTGCAAAAGTCATGTTGCGCCACAATTGCTAATCGGCGCCACGCGACTTCTCTTCAGCATCCGACGGATATCTGTCTGCATCTACTTATCCTAATCGCATCATGCTCATCCCTTAACAAGCGCCCATTCTCGCAGCCCTTCCCCTTCCCCATTACATTTCGATTTCAATGTCGCGTGAAGTGTCACTAATTCCTCAAAACATATTGCACGCCGCCTCACATGCAACAATGTCACAAAGTGTGATACAATTGCGCCGTGCAACCCTGCAATGGAACGCCTCGGATTGGGTTGGGTGGGCAACGTTATACGTTTCTTTCTGCCCAGCAAACAAGTTACCTCTTTGCCTTTTTCTGGTGAAAATCAATTTCGTTTTGTACGATTTCGGAAGAAAAAAGAAAGGGGGCGCGTTTAATTAAATCGAATTACTTTGAAAGGGGAGTGTGAAATGTTTGCGGTGGTGGTAAACGAAAAGGACAATAAGAGCAACTTTGATTTTGTTAGTGATGCGTAAAATGCAGAGACATTTGTAACGATTATTTGTTACGTTATCTTTTAAAACGAATTATCTTATAAAAGAGTTCTTCTATTTTAAAATTCTATCGAACTTATCTGTTTTGCCGATTATGGTCCACCGAGTGGTTTTCTGAATATTGAGTAATCGGTTTTTTTAAATTATTTTTATATACACCTTTTAAATAAATCCAAAACTTTTGCAAAACTAATACTATTACGTATTTCATTCAACAAAATGTGGATTATTTTAAAGAGGATTTCAATAAAAAAACATTAGGTTTTGAAACTATTTTTCATGTCTTTGCAATGCGAAAGTATTTTAAAAATTGGTTGATTAAAAAATGAGATATGCGCTTAGAAAATGTCAACATTAAAATTTCTTGTTTCAGTAAAAATAACTGCAAATAGCAGTATTTTTTAGTTTAACAACTGTTGTAATAATATTATAAATTCTATAAGTGATATTAAATCGATTACTTAAAATCCCGATACAAGTAAATGCAGACATTGTAAACAAATCATTAAAGTTGTGCTCCTTAAAGTAATCGGTAGTCGTATTAGAGCCGGTCCCTAGCATCACCACAATTAGTTTACAAATTGTGTACGCATTAAAGCATAAAACTGTTGAAAATTGGCATTCAACGCAAATTCCTCGGTATTTAGCCCATCAATGCCATTAGGAAGCTTCCAATCGATATCGTATATGAGGCTGCTTGCAGCACTTGTTTAAGTGAACAGAAAGAAGGGAGAAAAAGATCCCTGCGCGGTGTAACTGCCGCCGATTGTCCAATTTATTAATAATTTTATGCTTAGTTAACGTTGTCAAAGGCGCAGCAGAAACAAGTGATTTGTTGCTGTTGTTGCATCACTGCCAGGTGAAGCTGTTCTCACGGTGTGACCGACAACAACCACCGCGGTGGTCCACTCAAAGCACAATAACAAGTGTACGATGGGTCGAGGCAATTAGGGGATTATCAGGTGGATTTTTGGTGGTTTAAAAAAAATCAAGGGTTGACTTTTTTTAAGGATGACATCTTCTCGTATTTGTTTAGGATTAATTGGAAATATGTTTCTTGTTCTAACCAGATTTTTCTTAGCATAATGGGATGACATAGTCGGTATAAAGTAAACTTTTGGCTCTGAGTAGAGCAGTTAATTTAAATTTTTATGATTCCCCTCAATTAGTTTTACTCAAGACTAAATGTTAAATAAAATCGTTATTGACCGGGAAGCTATGGTAGGTAGATTTATTTGCTCCAGCAATTCTCCAACTTTCGGGTTGAGCTCGTTACATGGTATGGTAATTAAGAATTTAAAAGTCATATTGATACATTTACTATATAATTTTATAAGTAAAGTTTTAACAAGGCAGTTCGATATTCCATTCTCTTGTCCTATCAGCATGTTATTCAGTTCTATGCTATGCCAAAATTTTGATCTAGGTTAAATCCTTTGAATGAGCATAACGATATCTTTTGAATCAGTTCATAATTCTTTAGTAAATTATCTAACCTTTGCAGTAGTGCTAAAATAGTCTCTTCCGAGCCCATTGCCAGTAAGATCAGGATCACTATTTGATTCAAATACCGAAATAGTAATTGCTCTGTGTAGAAGAGTACTTTAGAGATGGTTGGTCAAATCTTTCTAACTATTAGCTCGACAAGGGACCACCAATAAGGGTTCCCTTTTCTCAGGGTTGTATTTTGGGAGGGGGGGGGGTAAATGGGCAATTACCACGGGCGGCACTAAAAACTCAATAGGAGAGTAGAATCATGATTCGTATTTCGATTGTGTATGAATGGTGGCATGGAGAATACATTTTATTAAAACCTTTTGCTCCTACTTTTCCAAAACATAAATCAAATGATTTAAAATTTATTATTACGCCAAAATTCCTAGATACAGCCAGCCCTGCTTTTTTTTACTTGATTTGCGATTATATCTTCATATACAATATAATTATCGTCCTGTTAACGTTTTGCTAAACTGATATCCGCGATCAAGTCTGTAGCCCACCGCTTTCGACTTCTCCTTCTCGCCTACAAAGTCGTTTTTCGCATAGTGGAGAAAAGAACTAACCGAGATCATATTGTATATTTATATCATTGCTATAGAAGTATACTTATCACAATCTTTAAGCAAAAATTTATGCAAATCTTTTACTGTTTGTTAAAAATATCACAGAGTAAAACTAAATTCAAGTGCGAATAATTTTTAATAAAAATTTAAAAACCGAAAAAATTACACAATAATCAACAACAAAAAGTACTTAACGAAAAAATGAAGCAGCCCATCATCCCATCCATCAATGCGGAACTTAGCCGAGACTGTGATTATACGGCGAAACGAAATCGCGCTGAAATGCCGCCGGATGTAGGTGATGCGCCATTGCGGCGGAATGATGATGTCCGTTCATGCCGCCGTAAATGTCCGATGTGCGCGGCGGTTTGTGCGTATTCGCGGGCGTACCGGTCAGCAGTTCCGTCATGAAGCCAATGTAGGTTATAGCCAGACGCAGTGTTTCAATGCGCGACAAGCGCTTCTCGTACGCAAACGTTGGCACTTTGCGTCGCAGCTTATCGAAGGCCTCGTTCAGATTGAACATCCGTCGGCGTTCGCGTATGTTGGCGGCGCGTCTCTGCGCCATCGATGCGACGCGGCGGCGTGTCTTCTTGTTGCTGCTGCCGTTCGAGGAGCTCTGATGACTGTTGCGCGAATTGGCCGGCCGTGGATTCACCAGATTTGTGACCTGTGAGCGTTGCCAAAGTGCTGGTGGGTAGGTAGTAAAGGAAAGAATTTTGAATGAAATCCGTTATCCAAGAGATAAAATGTTTTTTTTTTTAAGTAAGCAGATATTTTTATATATATTTGTTGTACCTAAATCGGTGCACGGGAAGCCTGCAATTAGCTCCTGATAGGGTACAATTGGCGGTGGTGGCGCCGCCTCCTGACCCCAAAGCGGCTGGAAGGGCACCTCGGACATGTACGTCGGCTCGGGATGGTGTTGCATTTTTCACAATTTATTTTGCTTTTCGATTATTCGTCGATTTTCACTTCACTTAATTAACGATTTAAAAAATTCCTATTCCTATCGCGTTATAAATGATATGCATATAACGCGATATTCTTATCAGACCGTTGAGGGTCTACTATTCCGCTTAGAAGTCACCGTTTGAATGCTTGCCAAATGTAATTGTACTTCCAAAATATCCTCTGTCGCAGAAAGTATCTAATTGGAATTGTGCAATGCAAGCAATCATCCCCGCGGAACTTGCAACATATTGTGGCAGCCATTTTTGTTTGGCAACAGTTTGAAGTATTCTGATTGGCGCTTGATTCCGGTGGTGCGAGAAGAATTCAATTTTAAGGGAAATTCTGCTTACACAACGAAAAACTACAGCAATTTAGAAGTAAAGTTTGACAATTAAACTTAAAGTTTTTTTTTTAATGTTTCTTTAAATTTTATTATTTGAAATTAAAGCAACAAAAAATAACAAACCAAAAATTTTGTTGTTCACAATAAAAGTTGCAATTCGCTAATTTCGTTCACATTTTTGTTTGCAGTGTATTTTTTACTCGATTCTGATTGGTCGGTGGGTTATTAAGGGTGATGTGTATAAACTACTTAAGATAAATTTATCTGTTATACAACTACTAACCTGCAGATGGCGCTAAATGTATCTGTTATATTTTTCTACAGTTTGAGAACTTGAAGGCAGATGGCGCTGGCAAGGTGTGCATCCCGACGCTAGAGGGCGCTGAAATGCGTGTGTGCGATCTCGAACACATCGACCGCCGTTATTTTTTTTATACGTCACGTACGTCATGGTTGATGAACTTTCTGTACGTCATGTCCGTCAAAGCGCAACAGCACCACTCAGTACACAAATTTAGTTTTGAGTCGCGCTTTTTATAGTTTTTTCACCTTCCAATGTGTGTTTAGCGCCATCTGGAGTGGCACATACACTGTTTACTACATTAAGTGGCAGCTTGCGTCCGATAGAAAATGAAAAACACTTTTTTCGGTCACCACCCACCAGATGGCGGCGCTTAAGGCGTAAATTTTTTAATTTTGTTGTTAAATTTTTTTTATTTAGTAAAAATTCATAAATTTTAAAAATTTATTAATTTTAATTTATAATTGTTCCGATTCTCCTTTGCCAGACGGATTCGATAACGATTGCCATTCGAATTTCGTCTCCTTCGCAATTGAAACAAAATTTCACCTTTTACAATTCAAATTCAAACAAAAGAGAAGAAAAAGAAGGTTTTATCGAAATATGTGCACAAACAAGTAAAATCCTGTTGAACGAACACACAAATTTACACTAACCCACATACAGACACACACACTCACTCACACAGTGAAGCAGCTCTGTTCGTACGCACTTTTTGGGCTGCATGCACCCCATAAGCGTTTTGCACTTTGACAAATTGACCGAATTTGTTTGGTATTTGCGCTCTGCACTTTTTGCTCTGCATTGCTTTGCTCCTTGGGCGCTTTAGTGAGCAGACAGATACAAACACACACACACACACACTCGAATTAAAATTGAACAAAAGACGAGTGAGAAGTTGCTGACATGTGAACACATACAGATAGACAATCATGTCTACATGGAGTTATTTAAATACCCGCACTGTAGACGAATTAAATTTTGCCAACGGCCGACAGACAACAAAACAAAACAACTTAGAAAGAAGATAATTTAATCAAGTTGATGTTTTGTGAGCTTTAAGATACAAAATCTATTAAAACTAAAAAATGATTAAAAAGGTGATTGCAAAAACGTTCATTCGTAATCAGCCTTTGCGTTCAAGTGATCAAATTTGCTTCAATGCACATATTCGCTGTTGATTTTAAATGAATCAAACCAGGTGATTTTCTGGTTTTAATCATCTGTCAATCATTTCGATTGTTTGTAAATTTCGCTGTTTTGATCAAGAAAGAAAGTAAAAATGAACGCGCGTGAGTTTTGCATGTACTGGTAAGAGAGACAGAGACGGAGACCGAATAGAAGCAAAAGCAAAATAATTTTATTTACTTACGAATTTCCTTTTTTTTTATTCACGTTCGATCACTCACCCGAATGATGCATTCGATCGCATGATGCTGATTTTATTCAACGCTGAATTTTGTTCAATAATTCAACAAAGTGAGTAAAAATTTTAGTGTGTGATTAAAGAAAGAAAAGGTTGTTTCTGTTAACTATAAATTTAAATTTATCGTTATTTCTTAACTAAACTGGTAACGAAACTAATTTGTAATGAAATTCCGGTGAATTATTTAAATTTGTACATTTTTTTGTTCAGTTTAATTCAGTTTTTTAATATATTCAAAGTCAACAAACATTTTTATTGTATTGATTAAATTGTTTAACTGTGTAAATTAGATGTTCGATTCTTATAGATACAAATTCAATTGTATTTCCGAAAATTGCTTGTTTATTCATTCTGTCGTCAATTACTTTAATTAAGTTTTAATGCATATTGTGACAATTTCCGTATTTGAATGCGTTTATGTATTGGTTTTGACTCACATACACATATAAAACTAATAAATCAGGCAAACTGTCTACGTGAAACACGCACACACTCACTCGTACATAAATTCGTAACTAATTTACTAATTGCCAAAACGAACGAAACGAAGAACAAGAAGAAGAATACGACGAAGAAGAAGAAGAAGAAGCCGAAGAAGAGGAAGACATAAATCATGCAATCTGCAATTATAATATGCCAAAAGGATCATACATATAATTTGCATAACTATCCTATGATGCATATCAGCAGCGGAGCAGCATCGGCGTTAGTGGCCGGCCACAATAATAAATTAGTCCATTGTGTGCAGAACGCTTAAACGGAGCGTTGTAGGTGGGTGGCTCCATTGAAGCGCATGACACACGCACGCACGCACGCACGCGCGCCTCTCTGTGCATAACAATCGGGCACACGTTTCTTCCGTCCATTTCAGACCAGACCGATTCAAAGTCGCGTTGCGTTGCGGCACTGCGGAGTGACGCTGAAACAGGCACAATAACTGCCGCAGTGGCTGCATCCATCCGCACGCACAACCGACTGCACGCGAGCTTCCTTCGCTGTTAAGATTAGGCTGGTTCAAATAGGGTGAAAAGTTAAGAAATTCATTAAGCGAAATTATTATTTAAAAAATTAATATATGAAAAATATTTAATTTTGAATAAATTTAAAATTTAAGTTTTTTTTTTCATAATTTCAATTTGTATTTAATACGATCCAGCCTAATGAAGATGGATTTTCTATGCAGAGTGGCCATACATAAACATCTTGACCCAATAACGCGTGCAATAACCTCTTTAAATGTTGTTGTTATTGTTGTTGCTATTGTTATTGTTGTTGTTGCTGTTGCTGTTGTAAGCGCATATCCTTGTTGTTCCTGCTGATGCTAGTCACAACTGCTGACATGCATTTTCTTCAAATCTCTCAGCCGCAGCAGCAACAGCAACAGCAGCAGCAGTTGCAGTTGCGACCGCATCAGTGGCAGCAACATCAACATCAACGGCAGTAGCAGCAGTTGCTGTTGCAGTAGCATGCGGCAGCAGCATGTGACATGTGGAATGACTTATTTATGCGCATATTTGTGGTTGAGCGATTACGAAGCGTGTAATGAGTTAAAATTATGCAGATGACGGACGGATGGACGGGCGGACGGACATACAGACGGAAGGAAGGAAGAAGACATCGAAACGGATGCGAGAAGATCTGCTTAATGGAACAAACAATACGCGAAGAGTTAAGAACATTTCAGATGGACATACATAAAAGTGAAAGTGCAAAAAAGTTCAAATTTTGTTAATTATTTATTTAAAAAAAGCAACACTGAAAATATTTTACAAATATTTTTATTATAGATTTTATGAAGCTAAAGTGACAGACAGTAATTTTCAGTAAAATAGATCCACTCTGATGTCATAGAAATAAGCTTTTTTTGATTGCATCTTTCAGATGTAAAATTTGTTGTATCTAGATTATTTTTAAATAATTTTTAATTTCAAATTTATTATTTTCAACTAATCAATTAAAAATTTATTTATTTTGCTTTTTTTTTGTGTTTTGTATATTTAAAGTTGCCAGATTGTGCTCAGTCGAGCGCAACTTCAAAGGCAGCAAAGTGAAAAAAGGCGACATTCACTCATGGCAAATGAAGCGAGTGGAAGAAGCGAAGAAATGAAAACAATGTCATTTAATCCTTTTGCACACACACACCCACACACACACACTCATACATACACACACACACACACACACATTGAAATCATTTATCTCCGGACTTGTAGGTGAATGAATGCCTGCGTCGGTGTCGATGTCGGTCGATGTCGATGCTTGTCAAACAGAAACATTATTTTTCGATTTAGCGCAAAATAATTGGCTCAAATTCGTTTCTCGTATTCGTTCGTCTTTCAATTTGGCCATGATATGTGCCGTTATGGTCAAATGGATAATGTGGCTAACAAAGCGCAAGAATACTTTATCTATCCGTAAGACAAACAAGTACAAACTTGCACACGACAGGATGAGCTCCGGCCAAATGCTATCCTATCAAACATGACAGCTGCCATAATACAATAAATAGGCGCAGTGACAGGTGGTGGGCGCGGCTGGTATCATTCGCATATGTAACTCTTGAGCCTTCTACCCCCGCCGCATGTTCATTCACATCAGAGTCATCAGGTGGGCTCATTGATTCGAGACGGTTTATACTGTTTGTCAGTTTATCTATCAACGAGTAAGAGTATGTATGTATATATATGTATACATATGTATGTATGTGTAAAGTATTTGGTAGTCATGCTTCTTGGTATTTTCTGTTTGTTTTATTCAATCCAACAACTTATTTATTTTGTTTGCAAGTGAACTATTTTGGCACACACGCTCGTACGAGATGATGATAGCCTCTTCGTTTGGGCGTAAAGATTTTGTTCGGAATCCTGTTTATATTTCGATATGGATGGACTCATGGAACTCTACAAAATAATTCGGCTTGTTGTAAATCTATGAAAGCGTTTAGAAAGATATTCTTGTCAAATTTTTGTCGTTGAGAAAAAATACCGATTCGAGATACAGTTTTGAAAAAAACATATAAACTTTTAGTAGAAATTGCGAGTGATGAAAAAGTAAAGTTATCAACAAATTTTATTTTATTGTATATTTACGAATATATGTAAAATATTACAAAAACAGCAAATGATAAGTTAAAAAAAAGCCCAACAATAAATAATAATGTGGCTATTGTTGTAGTAATTTCTCTTTTGTCTGCAACTTTTTAAAATTCTGTCTTCTTTGTCTGTTTGATTATTTCTAACTGATACTGTGCATATAACTTTAACGGTTAGCCGCAAATTCAAAAATATGAAAATACAAATTGTCCATCGCAACAGTTTCGACTCCTGCTGCTTTTTCTACTTTTTCTTTTGCCTCTTCTTTGCAACGTGCTTTCAAAAGTGTTTAAAGCACTTTTCACAGTTGACACACAAGCGAGGAGCAAACAAGCAAGCAAGCAACAACAATAACAACAAACTACAACAACTTAGAGGCAAGAAGCGACGCCAAGCGAGGCTAATGAAATTTTCTATCCTCACCGGTGGTGGCGGCGGCGACGACGGCGGCGGCTTCAGTATCAAAACACGAAGTGCAAACTTGCGAAGGTGATTCCGGAGCGCAGCACAGCACAGCACAGCGTCACTTCTGCGCACTGCGACAGTTCAAGCGTCAAATAAAGTAGAAGAAAAAACGGAAAATAAAAATAGACCGAAGGCAACAGTTGCATGCCTCCTGGATTATTCGATTAGTTCGCATTCAATAAATGGATTGAAATATTAAAAATGAATGAGGGAACGGGAGGGAGCCAATGGAAGTTAAGGCAGAGGAGGGAAATGCAATGAAAAATGAAAAGTAGAAAAATCGAAAAAAATAAAAATAAAACAGCAAATTCCAAATTCAAGAGTATGTACGAGTGAGTATTTATGAGAGTAAGGAGACACATTGGCTGGTGTTTTTCTTTAACCGTCATAAGAAAATAACTTGGAAAAAACTATCTTGTATCTTGTCAATCTTGTATCGAAAATTATCAAATGAAACCGGTTAATTTCTGTACATTTTAAAATACCTTTTTTTACTCAAAAAACTTTTAAGTACGAAAGAAAATATTAGAAATCATTTTTGAAAATACCACAAATGCGAACCAACCAATAAATTGAAATGTTTCAAAAGTGTTTTTGAAGTATTGAAACAATTTTTCAAATAAACTATTGAAAATTATGAAATTTTGTATATAAATATTTTTCCTACCGAAAGTAAATAACTTTTTATAATAATAACCAAATTAATCCAATCGAAATCACTCATACGCCACGACTGTCGATTCAAATTGATGTGGCGACATTTCGATTATGTTGATTTTGAAAATTTCAAAAAAAAGTTTCGAAACGAAAAAACTAACAAAATTTAGATAATTGTAAATTTTATATTTGTTAAAGCACACTTGCGAACAATAAATTGGCCAAATCGAACACAAATTCGCCGACAAGAGTCCTTCCTTTAAATATTGCCAAATGGCCAAGAGGCAAAAGCTTTCAATTGGCTTCTCAAAGACGCAACAACTCAGAAAATGCGAAAAGTTCTTCAAAATTTACCACAAAAATGAAATCAAATCAAATAAAATAAAACGACGGTGACAGACAGACAGACAGACAGACAGACAGACAGACACACAAAAAAGCAAGAAACCGTTGTTTAGTTCTAAAGTCGTTGCCTTGTACGTCTGTCAGTCTGTCTATTTGTCCGTAAGAATGTATGTCTATCTGTTTGTCTGTCTGTTAGTCTGTCTTTAGTCTGTCTGTCTGTTTGTCTGTTTGTCTATTTGTCCGTAAGTATGTATGTCTTTCTGTCTGTCTGCCTATCTGCCTGTCTATCACAGAATTACCTAACTGTCATTCAATACAATTTCGGCTCTTTTTTTCTATCTTACCAAGTAGCCATAAACGTCTTTTATCGGCTCCGTTGTTCGTGGTCACTTGCGTCTTCCTTTCATGTCTCAGCGAAGAAGAGTCGTCGTCATTAACAGCGCCCATCAAAATTTCACCTCGTGATGTTTTTTTTTCTTCACGCCCACGAGCTTCTCTTCACCACCGCCCATCAGCATCCTACGAAATTAAGCGACCGACATCAATTAAAAAACAAATTGTCGAAGTCTCATTAAAGTTTTATTTGAATGTTGAAAAAGATGAGGTGACAGACAGCTTGTGGCGCAAAAGTTGTTTCCCACGGGATGTTAACCGAAGGAGAAGCCGCTGCACCGATGTGTATGATAAATTTAAGATGGCTGTCAAGCGATAATTTAAAGAATTCTTTCACTAGAATTGCTTCCACAAATTCATTATGAGTGGATCTTTAGGGCAATTCTCATTTTGTTCACACTCTTAAGAGCATTTAAGAGAATTTTACTCAGCAACAAAGAGAGGTAAATTATTCTCACAAGCGAATAAAAATGCTACATACGCATATTCAAATATACATGTGATGCATTCGAATACATATAATTGTATTATATTTTTAATATTCATAAATTTTCGTTAAAAAAATATGCTCGCATGGATACAAAGATATCGATATGTGGCAACTACTCATGAAGGCTGCCAGATGGGTACAACTAGGCGTATGAGTTACTTTAAAAAAATATTTAAAACAAAACATCCTCGCGAGTGCTTCCCCGGCAAATGCGTAACTCATGACTTAATCAGTGGCATTATTCCGGCACAACATTTAAATCACATTGTAAATTTATGAACCCTTCAATAAAAAAAAATGCCAATATTTATATGCAAAATAGCTCACAGAAGAAGAGCGCAAAAAACCCGAAAATCAAATTTGCATAAATCGTAAAATGCAGACGAACGTACGCCAAAGGGAAAACACACAAGAAGAAAAATCATAACAAATACAGGCGAATATTTAGAATTTCGCTGTAAAAAGAAAAGCAAAGCATATTTTATTCGACTACCCCCCAAAAGCGTATTAGACCAACCGATACGAGAGTAGCTCGTTAAGCAGCGTCTTGGTCGCAGTCGGTCGGCCATTTAGTAGTGCTGTGGAAGTTAACAGAATAAAGTAACCTAACCGTTGCGCATACCAATTACTTTCGATCGCAATTAAATTTTGTACTTATTAAAAGTTACTCTGTGTATACATATAACATGCTCGCAGTAAATAGCTCAGTGGACTAGAGCGTTTAGTCTGCTGAACACATCCAAAGCATGTGGAACCCATAAGCGATTCTTATTCGAAAAGTTTGTTAATTCTAGAAAAATTTTATTTGAGTTTTAAAAAGTCTGCTCAAATTGCCTTTTGGATTCAAGAAGTAATTAGTTGGATGTGGACCCTAAAATAGGTGATCCAAATCTGTGAATACCTTAAAATATAAATTGAGTTTGACTTTGGAATCAGCAAATGAGCATACAAAAAAATTGTGGTTAATCTTTTTTAAAAATAATTTAATTAAATTAAAATTTCATATGGTAAAAAAATAAAAACCGATTATCGATTACTTAAAACCGAAATCGGTTACGACTTCAGCGACACTAATCGACAGTCGCCGTCAAAATGTGTAAACACAATAAGGAAGCAATTGATTTCGATGATGCCTGCCATGCCCAACCAGACAAGACAGACAGACACAACGGACCCCCGACAGGAGCGTCAGAATATTAGCCTCGCATAGCTGCGGGCTAAGGCGCTGCGCTGCGATGCGCTGCCAACCAACCAAGTAAACAAGCAAAGAAAAAAAAAAGAAAAAGAATTGAAAGCGATTTTTCAATATTGCTGAAAGAAGATTTAGGTTTGGGAAATTGTGCGCACGGATTGCCAAATAAATATTTAAAATGGTTTTGCGAGGAGCACGCGAGATAAGTAAGTAAGTACGAAAGGACGGACGGTGCTTGGGAACAGCCGCGGAGCTGCTGCTGCTGCTGCCGCTGGCTGCTCGGAGGGAATTGGCGCTGATGAATGCAAATGGGGAAAACATGAAAAAGTGCTTAAAAAAAATCCAAAATAAATACAATAAATAACAACCAACAACCAACAACAAAAAGCAAAATATCTCACCGATAGCAAAAATAAAGGATTTATAATTTATTTGAATTTGAGGTGCATAGAAAACCTTTTAAAGCCAAATTAAATTTACAACAAAATTTGTGCGTAAGCGTTTAATTTTTAATGTTGTTGTATTTCCTTCCTTCTATGGAAACTGTTTATGAAAACTCTTTTTCTCATATATTTTTCATAGTTTATAATTTCACTTTAATAAATTTCCAATAAATTCAATAAGGAAATTTGTTTGCAGCAGAAAGAATGAAAAACCGCTTCGCAACATGCTGCGCACCTCTCTCCACCCTCCCCTACACACACACACACGCACACACACACACACTTGAATATACTCGTCGTTGAATATGTAGACATAGCCCCTTTTGCCAGAGTAAACAAGTTTTTCAATTTTATTTCCATTATTGCCAAGCGGCAGGCAGTGTGCAATAATAACGTCGAAATAAAAACCGATGATGATGATCGAAATGGCGCTGGAGACGAAGATGGCAATGGTGATGCTTGATGGAGGATGACGCTCGTTAGCGCTTTATGAAACGCACAGTGGAATGCAATGTGAGTTTTACTGACAAATTTGATTTTTTGAAATTAATTTAATGAAACTAAAAATTTCATTGAATTCTTTATTTTGATTAAACATTTTGCTTAATTTTGCTTAGATGAATAGACTCTTTTCACCACTGTGCACACACACACACTCACACAGACGACATTCGAACGAGACACTCGTATGGCTCGTTATCATCGCTTCGATACAAATAGAAAATATGAAAACAAAAAAATTCTGCCTTGGGAGCCAACTTGGTTTGTTGAGGCTCAAGCGCAACGTTTGAACTTCTGTTGCTGTTGCTGCCGCTGCTACTGCTGTTGCCCCTTTAAATCTAAACTGGCAAAGTATGTGGTAAAACAGGCGTGGCATATGTGCGTGTATGTGTGTTGCGTATCTTAGTCTGTGGGTGTTTAAAATAAAAATCGAATCATTTTCAATATGTTGTCAAGAGTCTTTCACTTCCACTTCCACTTTAACTTCTTATTTTTTTCTTTTGGTTTGTCTGCCATAATCACGTGTGTGTGTTCACTTATGTGTATATTGTGTGTGCGTGTGTTTTTTTGTAAAATACGAACTTAAAGGAGAAAAAAGACAAACAACACTCGTAAAAGTTTAACAGGAAAATTCACAAGCAACAACAACAAAAACAACAACGAGCAACGAGCTAGAAATCGACTCAATGCGTAAAGTTAAATAAACTTTGACAGCTGCTGTCATTGATGAACACACACATACATGTGTAATTTAACAATGGAATGTATTTTATTTTTACTCGCATTTAAATTCGTTTCTAATTGGTATTCCTTAAAAGAAATGAAAAAAATGGAAATACTTTTCAATAAATTTACGTTTTTGATTCAACAGACTCATTATTGAGCCACGGTAGTTGGACAATTTTCCTTGAATTATATAATTATTTTATATTGATTACATACATCCTCTCCATATGTTTATAAATTCATATAGTCAAATTGTATTAGAACAGTCAAATGCGAGATGATTGCCGCTACTATTTGGAATTTCGTGCGATGATCCAAGTCCAATATTCCGCATATACGAAATCGCAATTTGGAAGAAGCGCATAAAACAGCAAATTCACTCAGCTACAAAAAAACAAAAATCTATTAGATACTTTTAAGATCCTGGCAAAAAACTCACATTATCCTTCAGGTGCATATCCAAATCGTTCAATTCATTAAACTTCTGCAGAATAATGGAAGATTTGTAATTTTCGACATGTTAGGAAACGTGTTGAAATGTTGTTAATATTCGGACAAAATACACGCTGACACTGGTACCACCAAAGAGCGACCTACACATGTCATTCTAATATTTTACCATTCTTTTGTGTAATTTCTCTGGAGACTGTAATTGTGTGGTTGTTTATTGTTAAGTTACATTCGATTATTTGACATTCGCTTAATTGAATTAATCAATCGAATACCACTGAGCAAATAACTGCAAATTAAAGTTTTACCAGTAGCATACAATTACAGTCTCCAGAGGAAAAGAATAGCAAAATATTACGATGAAATGTGTCGCACATGTGGAAGTGGTATCAGTGCTCGAGTGTATCTCAAACGGATATTACCCACATTTAATTCGGTTCCTAGCATGTCGAAAATTACAAATCTCATACTTAAGTTCGCGATGGTTTCTTCAATTTATCTCGGCGTGTTACCATTCAGATTTGAACCAGATGGACGTACTTTAAAAAGGATGAAGTCACTTACATTGTATAGTGTTTCAGTTAATGTAACACTGGCAGCATTGTATTGCATCAATATGACCATTGTTGTCTACAGCAGTTATATGGTTGATTTTTATAAATTAAAGCCTTTGAACGTAGTCGTTAGCTTTGTGGCTATCTTCTCGGTTGCAATATTGGTTTTGGCCATATTCTTCAAAAACTGTTCAGAATTCCGACGAACTCAAGAAACGTTCTCCGAAATATTATCCATAAAGCGGGCGTATTTCGACGAAACTTTGACATGTAAAACTTTTCACTTTAACCTCATTTGCAAAGTCTTTCTCACTTTAGTTCTGAACGTTTGTTTCCTTTTTGATTTCGTGTCAGGTGAACCAACTAAGCCAATTCATTATTACATATTTGCAAATTTTTGTATATTTTTTAACATTATATATTTGATGAAAGATCGTTTCCATTTGGCTGTAATCCATATATTCGAATGTTTCTGGATGCTCAACCAAAGACTCAATAGAATCGCTAAACAAATGCGCTACCCAGAAACATATCATCTTTGGGCAGTTAATATGGAAAACAGCGAAAGTGCATCTAATCAGGCAGACGAAATAAATGCCATGATTGAAGTTTACCTGAGATTGCTGAAACTAAGCGAACAACTCATGTTGATATTCGAATATCAACTTTTGCTGGCCATGGCGTTTCTAATCACCTTCACTTTGGAGCGTTTATTTTATATTTGCGTTTTAGTCGGTGGAAAGATTTTTGCTCCAAATTTCTACAGTATTGCAATGTATGGACTCACCACTTCAATTACAAGCGTCAATTTTTGGTTAGTATTGCATGCATGCCACCTCGCTCAACAGGAGACAAGGGAAACTTCCATTATTCTGCAGAAGTTTAATGAATTGAACGATTTGGATATGCACCTGAAGGATAATGTGAGTTTTTTGCCAGGATCTTAAAAGTATCTAATAGATTTTTGTTTTTTTGTAGCTGAGTGAATTTGCTGTTTTATGCGCTTCTTCCAAATTGCGATTTCGTATATGCGGAATATTGGACTTGGATCATCGCACGAAATTCCAAATAGTAGCGGCAATCATATCGCATTTGACTGTTCTAATACAATTTGACTATATGAATTTATAAAGATATGCAGAGGATATTTTCAAATTATTATATTAAGAAAAAAAGAGATTACATAACTAATGTAACCGGGCAATCGTTAAGAAAATGTTCATAGCGATTAAACTTGTCCGAAGCTCTAAACTAAAAGAAGATTTATTTACTTCCATTTGACCTAATCCTAACTTGATGACATAAGTAACAGCGAAGGTACTCGTACCAGTTACAAATCATAAAAGCAACATCGTGTAGCTGGATCTAATCAGTGTAATTGGGGGATGTTGCGTCGTTGCAACGCATCATTCAATTAAATTGTTATGGTTAATTTCATTTCACCTTTAATACCGCATCAAATTCCAATGAAACACCAACAAAATCCCGTAACTCCAACATTGAATATTAACGCGCTCGCATTTCTTCATAGAAATTAACTCAACTTAGAGGATCCATTCGTGTACGCATCCGCATCCGCTGCGGGCAAAAGTTTTGCGCCGCAACAAATTGGAGAATTTCACAGAAAGCGAGTCAATTGATTCAAAGCGTCAAAAAGTTGCTCATGACATAACAAAAACAAAAGCAAAAACAACAACAACATTTATTGATTTCAAATTGTGTGTTCGGATCGCAGGAGGAGAACTAAATGCATGGAACGAATGGCATGACGCCGAAACGTGTCTTGAATATTAAGTGCGACATATGCCCATTCCGATTCCGGTTGCGGTTCCGGTTCGGCAAATGTCTATTGTCTTAAAGGAGAACATTTGGTCGACCACAATATTCCGGCATGAAATGCAGAAGCATTACATAAATAAGTTTTTCATTATTTTTGTGTGGTTCCGAACGGTTTCTGTCATCCAGCCACTGTTGGTCTCTTTGGCCGCTCCGACTTCGACTTTTTATTTGGTATGTCAGCTTTAAAATTTTCCAATTGAAAAACCAGGTACTTCGCGTTGTGTCCATATGGAAAACCCAAGAGCTGACAGGTTTATGAGGAACGCTTGGACAAATTTATAACAATAGACTTTTTAACTGGAGCATCCTCGGTACCGAGAACTTGATCTAGTCATCGTAGTCGCGTTTTTATTTCGAAGAGTTTAAAAAGTTGTTTTGGCTCTCACTCTTCTTGACAATTGATCTAAACTGTCATTGACTGACTTCTTCATGATCTGTGTAGAGCTCGTACAGAAAATCGGGCCATATACCTTGCAAAAGGTCTTTCTCTCGGGCGTCCGAGTACTAGATAATCAGCTAATGTCATTGGTCATGCTGCGGCACCAAAGAGAAGAGCGACTTGAAGAGCGTAATTTACGACCGTCAGGAAAGAGGTCTTCTTCTCAATTGCCTATTAGATAACAAGAGTAACCCTTCGCTCGATAATGATTTTTGATAAATTATCAAACTGAAATTTGACACCTTGTCATATGCCTTTTGACATTGGTCAATGCCAACACTGACTTTAAACATGCTTTGGCGTTTTTCGGACTTGTCGAAAGGCGAGTAGGACAACTTCGCCGCCGATGTTGCTGCTGCTATGCTGCTACTGCTGCCAAATTAAAAACCATTTAGGACAGCTTGGCACATATTAAACGGGTCAGCCATTTAACCAGTTTGTTGTTGTTTCTTCTGTCAGCCGTTCTGGCTGTCGTTGTTTTGTGTTCGCTCAGCACTTTGTGGTGGCCAACCAACAGAACAACAACTGCCAAAAGAAAAATGTTACTAAATTTTTCATCTTTCGCTTTGTCGAAACTTGCCCTCCCCTCCTCCCCCGGAAAGAAAAACAAAATGAACAAAAAGCAAAATATGAATGAGAATGGGCAGACACATACAAATTGCCCAAAATGAAATTTCGCATGCACCACAAAACACAAAGAAACAAGTGAAAGCACCCGCGCGCCGCCCTCCCGAAACGCCTTCGGTGGTTGGCATGACTGGGAGGCCTGCTCTTCATTAGAACTCAATTAATGGACCATGAGGTTAATGGGTTTTCAATGGGCGCACTCGAGCGTGCAGTGAACATGGCTCGCATACTCGTATACATCTTAAGCTTGCGGCCGGGCCGGGTAGGGCGCAAAACATTTTTAGACATTGTTGTTTGACGGAAACGGATGCGGCGATGGCGGTGGCGCTGGCGGTCGCACAGCTGTCCTTCCTTCGTACATTTGTTGCTCAGCGCAAAAGAAGAAGCGAAAGAAAAAGTGTAAAGCAACGCGAACAGAAATGAAAAGCAGCGAAAAAAATTGAAAGAGTAATTTTTTTGAAAGAGGAGAATTACATGAAATGCGGCTGCCCACCAACATCAATTTGGAGGGTTAAGGAAAAATGATTTAGTTGCGAAATTAGTATATACAAAAAATGAACATGAAAATGAAAGAAAGCAAGAAAGATAAAAACTATTTGTATCTTTTAGTTTTTAAAAGTTTCGTTGAATGCAAGAAAGTATCTAACAATTCCATTAACGTTTGTTTGGTCTACCAGATTTGTTAGCCTAAGTTGGAATATTCGTTGAGTACTCTTCAAATAAAAACTTGGAGACTTGAATTTTTCAAATTTCAAACCGTTTAATTTTCGAATTTTTTTATATTAAAATTATTAGATTTTTGAATTTTTATTTTTTCGAATTTTTTATTTTAATATTTTAGATTTTAGAATTTTTTTAATTTATATGATTTACAACCAATTTTTAGCTATAGAAAAGTTGAATCGATTTTCGAATCCGTTTGATTTTAGATTTTTTGAATTTCGAATTTTTGTTTAAATATATCTGTATATATATTTAAAATTTAAACCAATTTTTAACTTTAGCATTAAATATCGAAGATCCGAATATTTTTTTTTTTCAATTTACTTTACTAAATAAAGTAAAGTAATAACAAAAAATTCGAAGTTTGACAACAACAATTAAAATATTATTTAAAGCGATCATTTTTATTAAAAATTTCATTCGTGCTTTACATTTTGTATTTGTTTTCTCATAAATTTCTCATTTGACTTAAAATCAAACTTTCGTATGCTTATTTAGCTTAAAATACTTTCAGCTTGAAACTCAGCTTCTATTGGCTGTATTAAATATAAAAATTATTTTAACTACAACAACAACAACAACCACAATGAGAGCAAACAACTCAAAATTCGGAGGAGCTTAAAGTGAAGCGCATTTACTTTGAAAATTAAAAATTTTCGCAATTCCTTTTCAAAGCAATTCACACAAACAAAATACCAAAGTAAGTACCCTGACATAAATCTCACTCACACACAGATAACAACAAGCACACACACACAAACATACACAATGCAGGAGCGCGTTTGCTTATTCGTTCGGTTAACAAATGAAAGCGTTTATTTGCAAGATTTCGCAAAATTCACAAGATTACAAAAAGACGCACAAACAAGCGAATTTATGAAAGCGAACCAACCAACGACCGAATCCAAACGAACAATCCAAAATTCAAATAAATTGTGACAGAAACTGAGTTGGGCTGCGCTGCTCTGCTCTGCGCTGCTCTCCTTTGTGCTGTGCTGCGTTACGCTATGCTGACTGCGACATCGCACGCCACTGAATTACTTTGTGCAAAAATAACAAAAATTCGAGATTTTTGTTGTTGTTGTTGTTGTTGTTGTTGTTGTTGTTGTTGTTGTTCTGCTGACATTAGCAAATGTTCTAGCACTGCAATTACTTACAGTCACTTTTAGCATTTGCATAGGTCAAGCGAAGTTTTCGTTATGATTATTTTCAACTATTTTTAAAAGTAATGAAACTGAACTCGAGAATTCTGGAATATTTCCTCTGAACCGAATTCAATGGATACTCGATTTTTATGATTACTTCTGGTGTATGATGTGTCTGTTTAACTTATACTTATACAAAACCGGTTACTTAAAAAGTGTTTACTGAAAACAACCTTAATCGGAATTTGAGCAAATCAGTTATTTTATTCTATTTTGTAAAATTTAAGTTTATTTAAAAATATGTAAAATTTAATCAAATTCACAGATTTAACAATACGAAAGTGTAAACTTTAACTTATTTCGATTGTGAAATGTTTCACAAGCTTATTTCGACAACATTTTTTCTGACAGCAAATAAATTCACTAAACAGTTACCTGAGCCAACGCTGCGTATGAGTAACTTTAGCTTTAATAAATATTACTCATACGTCCAGTAATTTCAGTCAGTCGCAACACTTCGGTATTTGAATCGTCAATGCAAATTATGTTCTTTTTGCTTAAAATAAATGAAATCCTACTTATAAATTTCACATTTGAGTTATATATATTACATACAATATATGTTGATTTCATACAAACAAGCAAACAAAATTGAAATTTTTTTTAACTGGAAAAATAAATATATTCCTATCCAAATAATGAAACTTTTAAACCTAAATATAAATATTAAATTGATTAATAATTTTCAAAAATGAACTTTTTAAAGATTAACTTACGAATATTGTGGATTCTCTTCATTAAACAAATTAACATTTTCCTCTCTCAATACAACAAAAAATGCTTTATTCCACATTTGCTGCACAAGTTGAATCTCTCCTTTGAATTACCTAATTTGTCATAAATGCGATACGCAGTTTTTTTTTTCTCAAATCCACATGTACCCACTTACGAGCACATTAAAATGCACCTATATACGTAATTTATGTATGTATATGTAAACGACATACAAGGAAAAGGATTTAACGCCAAAACGGCATTTAAAAAATATGGACTTAATGAAAAGTTAAATAGCACAGCTGGGAGACATGTTAAAACCTGTGTATGGATAAGTATGTGTGTACAGGTGTATGAGTGTGTGTATGTGTGTTGGTTAGTTTTCGCTTCAGTGAAGGTATGCTTCGCACCTGAGTGCTAATAAAAATGCGCAAGTGTTGCAAGTCGCAAGTGTTTTACTCGCACACATTCACACGCGCATACGACACACACACACACACACACACACACAAACACACAATGACAAATTCACAACATGAGTTCATAAACGCTTGTGTGTGCGCTTAAGAAGATACCTTCAAACGTGTTTATGTCCGTCTGGATGTGTGCGAAACATCGTTTAGTTGCACAACAAAGTTTTGCAAAATTGTTTTAGACACACACACAGAGGCGTCAACACACATACATGCAACACATACACATGCAGCGGAATGGAACTATAATCAAAATCCTTCTTTTTTTTAATCAAATCGTTCATTATAATCAAAATATATTCACTCGCTTAGATTTTAAATGATTTAAAGTTTTAATTTCATTTGCCGCTATTTTCAAGTTAATTTTCGGTTTACTGACGCTTTACTGTAATTTACTTAATTTGATTTATTCTTACATATTGGAAAACCATTTCCATTGGCACAAACCATCCCATCTTTGAAAAGGTTTTGTTTGGTACAAGACTAAAAAGGTCCTTAATATGAATTTGAAGGTAATTTTTTTACAAACCCATTGAATCGCTCACAAATTGAGAATTTTTAATAGAAAACCAAATTATTAAATACAAAAACTCTTCTTCTAACACCGACAAATCTAAAAAATGTTAAGTCATAAACCGAAATATCCTAAACTTCTTCGGCGAATTTGTGAGCTCATTAAAGAAATAATTTTCCTACTCTTCTCGCCCGGTTTCTTTGACTTTACTTGCACCTGAACAAAGTAAATTATTTTTAAAGTTATATTCAAGAACGTTAAAAGTTTCTAATGGATTTATCTGTTTTTGAATTAAAGCTCCTCAATTTATAAATGCGTCCATGTTAGAAAATCAAAGATCCATAAGATACTTTGTGTTTTTCCTGCATTTACGAGTAGTTAGTTACTTTAGAGTTAACGCGTCCGATTTTCACGTATTACGCCCACAAAGAGGCATGTGAAGTATAGAAAAGTACATACCATATGTATATATATATGTGTAATCTGCACTTAATGTCGTTTTAAGAATGACATTGACAAAGCAAAATCGCAAAACCAAATTTTTGTTTAATGATTTTTAAAAGTATTTTAAGCTCAATATTTTTCTTTAAAGCTTAATTTTATTTTGTATAAATTAAAATTCTCACTAAGTTTAATTTGGAATTACATTTTTCTTTACTTTACTGTAGATTGAATGCATGGCACACATGGCAAAAGCGTCAATAGCTTTCTAAGCATAGAACGCTCATCACGTTTAAGGTGCAACCTTAGCGTCCATTTCAGTTCCTTAACCCTCGGAATAGTCAATTCACACTTGACTTATTTTGCGTTATTTACCCTTCGCTCGACATGTTTTGATTTTGTCTGCTTCTTTTTACAGTTTTTCTTCATTGTCTTTTTTCATTTTTTTGTTTTCTTGTTTTCTTGTTGGGTCCAACATTTTTCGTCAATTTACGTTAGTGTCCATTATTTTGCAGCGTTTAACTGCCGCTGGGCGTGCAACTGTGATATCCGCCCGGCACTCGTCTTTGGGCATTTTTGTCAGCTCCGAACACGCCGTCAAATGGCGTAACAAATGATCGCCGGACACTGAAACTGATGAAGCCGAAAATAGCTTTAGACACATACAAACATACACAACGCATATGAGTATGTATGCGTGTATGTATTTGTTGCCTTTCTCTCAATTTGTTGTTTAAGGCATTACAAGAACCTGTAGTCGAACCTTGCGATAATTTATGTCCGCTTATCAGGGCAGCAGGCAAATGAAAATGCATGATTTATGATTTTTCCTAAGTTTTTTTTTCCATCCCAAATACAATTAGTTTAGTTTATGGTAAATTAAGCAAAACAGTTAACTGATAGAATTTATGTTGGCATTTTTCGAGGCTCATTTGGTAATTTTTGATGTGTGGAAAAATTCGATTTTGTTACCAATAAATTCAGCAAAGGACATCGACGCAGTAACGTTGTGAGGCGTAACATATCCAAGGGTAAAAGAAAACTATGAAATTGTTGTTGTTTTTACATTTAAGAATTTTCTATATGCATAATTAAATTTGTTTCACAATTGAAAGTCTTTAAGGCAAAAACTGGTAAAACCATTTTTATGGATTAAAGCGAACAATTGAAAATCTGCTAACGTCCTTGAGTAAAACTTCCGAAATATATTTCATAAGTTTGAATAGCATGTGTGTAGCATATTCTCAATTTAATTCATATCGAAATGATTTTGTGTACTTAGCCAAATGAGGTCATAACGAATCACCACATGCGATGATGACGATGATGAAGACGAACCAGAAAATGCGAATGCGAAGAAATTTCAATTAAATTAATGAACGCACATTTACCTTTTGTGGCATTGTGCAGCTGACTCCTCCTCTTGAAACAAAAGACACAATACGAAAACCACACAACAAACACACACACATACATACAAATAGCACACAGCATGCTATTTTAGCCTTAGCTGCTTTTCTATCTGTATCTGTTTTTGTATTTGTATTTGTATTGTGCATGCAACAGATACTCAGATATTTTCGCTATTCTGCAAATAAGGATTTTGCTATTCTGCGGATACTTTGGAGGAGCTGCATTCAACGTTTAGACATAAAGTGCAAAGAAATACACTGAAAAAGTTGTGCAAACTTACATTTACACATAACAATTACACATTTCATTTAAAATGTATTGCAAACATTTTCAATCGCAAAATTTACATTTTTACATTTCTTTCACACACAAAAGTTCAAATTTACACATTTATGTCTCAAAGTGTAAACAATACGAGCATATAAAAATTTTGTACATTCTCAATTTTGCCAAAAATGTAAGTTTATTTACACATTTGTTAAGTTTACACATTTAAATTGAAGAACAAGTCGTCATTTAAAAAGTATGTAAAAATACTCAAATTTGTAATGTTGATAATTAAACATTTCCGGTTTAGTTTAGTTTTAAACTTTACACAGACCCGGTTGAAATTTAAACATTTGTTAATTTTTTTTTAATGTATAGTCTAAAAATACTTAAATTAGATAAACAAACTAGTTTTGTAATACAACATTTACAGGTTTAATGTTAACAATGAGATATTTTTTACTTTACATTTTTGTTTTAATTTACACTTTTTCGCACAACAATATTTATATCAAAAGTCACTTGTGTAAATTTTAACCATTTCATAACAAATTATTTGTATTTGTTATATATTTAACACGGAAAATATGTAAATTTGCACTTAAAAAATACACAAATATTGAAAGTATTTATGTGCAATTTTAAATTTTTTTAAATATTAAAAATTGTATATTTCATTTAACAAAATTATTTCTAGTGCAAACGAGTAATGACGGAAATGAGTGCAGACGAATGCAGGAAACTGCAGTCGGACAGATAGACAGACAGACCGTCAAGCAGGTTATAGACAGCAAAATAGACTTGTAAACCGTTGCCGCGCGTTAAGATACGCTGCGATGTCATGCGAAGCGAATCGGAACGGAGCACAATCTTAAACGCAGACTATTGCGACTGCTGCTCCCAGCATTCGCCAACCTCCTTCGCTTCCTCTTCCGACTCCTCCTTTGATGCGCTTAAAGCAAACAAAATTGAATTGCGTGAAAAAATTCTAAAATAGAAGTGAAAGAGAAAACAAAGCAAAACAAAATAAAAGAAAAGAAAACGCAGAAAACGCAGAACACTGCATTAAAAAATTGCAAAGCAGATTACGTCGGCATGAGGAGCAGAGAAGTGGGACGGGGAATTCCTGGCTTGCCAACTGAGTGAAACCTTAAAGTGCAACGTTGCTATTTCGCAGATACTTACTTGTTGGAATCCGCACTGTGCCGCGCACAATGCCATCGTAGTCGCAGTCGCAATTGAAATGTCGTATTTCGTTTCGTCAGCGACGTCACATCACGGGCGACAACGCTGTGACGCTGTGCGCTGGCAGCACCATTTGGCGCTGGAATTTTACACTCTAAGCCGCGTACAACGCGGCGCTGCGTTCTTCTGTGCTTTCATCTACACAGAAATCTGTATTTGCAATTTTGCAATAGAACAATTGATTAAATTACGCATAAATTTGTAGATGGTGGGTTTAGTGGGTTCTGCACCCGAAATACAATACAAAAAAAGGAGATTTAGGAGTCATCTTAAAAATGTTAAAGTGACATAACAATGCAAAACTAATACTCGTATATAAGAACCTATGTTCTCGTATATAATTTGATATATTCACTTAAGCAGACCATGTCAAAAAATCAATAAAAACTTTTAAAACCAGACAGAAATCGAGCAGAGTTCGCTCAATGCACGCTCTAATTTGTACTTTCCTCACCTTATTGTTCAACCACAGATATTACATATATTAAAAATTGTTTTCACTATTTTTTTTTATTTTTTACATTATATTCAAAATACCGAAAATATATCCGAAAGCTCCTAATGTCGAAACTTTGAATACCGATAAACAAAAAGTAAAATTTCATCTCCAATTAAACCTGCTGCCGTGTTTGTTTGCCTTAACGTCGATGAGAATTTTTGCCCGATTAAAATTTGCCAAATTAAAAAGTTTTAGATTAAAAAAAAATTAAAACAATAGAGCAGAAATTAGCGACATTTATACATATAAAAAATCTCCCGAAACGACCGAGGGACAGACAGCAAAGGACAACACAAACTGCCTTAGCAACTTAAGGACGAAGCATTTCAAGTTGAAGATAAGGAGAAAAACAACAACAAAAACAACAAAAATAAAACTTTAACCTATTTCAGGTGTCACCTTAACTTAATTTGGCCGGAAAACAATAACCGCCAAAAGCCGGCGGGAAGCTTTGCCCAACATACGTTAATGCCATAAACCGGTAAAAAAAAAGGATTAAAATTAACTTTTCAACTTGAGGAGACGGCGGCCATAAATCACAACACCTGCTGGCGGCGGTATTAAACACACACACACACACACAAAAAAAAAAACACTCAGCGATAATAATAAACAACAAGGAGCAGGCAAGCAAGCGAGCAAGCCGCAAGGATAACGACAAGAAAAGCATAAAGTGCATATTTATAAAGAAAACAATAATAACACAAGCAACGACAACAACAACAACAAGGAGCAAGCAGGTTGGGTCGTCAAGCCAAGCAGTTCAGCTGCAATAAGCGTAACAACAGGTGTTCAGCTGTAGGATGCAAATTGTTGCTGCTGCTCCTTGCTGCTGCCACTCGTCGGTGTGGTAAGAATATTAAAGTTTCATAAATACAACAACCACAATGAAAGCAACGTCAGGGTATATTTTGAAAGGTAGGCTCAACAGATAATACTGCAAACTGGTTGCTTAAATGAATTTAAAGTGCTTGGACAGTGCAGCTGTTAAGCTGTAAAGCTGTAAACACAAAGTCGCACCAATACACTAACAGTTCGTCCGATGCATGTAGTTGAATCTACCTTGTTGAATATAGCCTGAGCAAGAGCTGCAGCAAGGATATTAAATTAAAGCTACTCACTGACTTACAAGTGGTTTGGGCAGAAGTAAAAAAAATTAAAGCATATTTTACGGCGCACACTTACACTCTGCCACACACATACAAACGCACACGAAGAAGCAGTTTTTAAATAAATATTTATAAATAGTTAAAAGAGTGACTTGTCGCAATCTTTCGACACCTGAGCGCTTTTGTTTTTTTGTTGTTGTTGTTTTTCACTTCTGAAAAGTTTAAAACAAAAGCATGAATCGGGTTTTTGGTAACACCAAAAATGCAGTTAAAAGTTTTCGCTGGCTTTGCTCTTTTTTAGTTTGCGCAGGGTTGCCAACAGTTTGCGAAAAGCGAGTTAATACTCTAAACTTTAATTTGGTTTTTACGGCAGATGTAGCTCATAGAAAATTATTTTAGAAATATAAACAAGTTTTATTTTTCTTTTAAAAACTTGTTTATATTTTTATATAATATTTTTAAATATTTTTTTTTCTTTTAAGCCAACTTTTACTCATGGTGTAATAAATATAAGTTCAGGAAGTATAAAAATGTCTCTCTTCACCTCGATATTGTTTCTCTGTTTGAAAATTCAATTTTTGTGTAGTTGCCATGGTTGCTACACAATTATTAAATAGATAAAAACATCAACTTTGTTTGTTATAAAAAATAAAAAAAAATTTAAAATTAAGGCAGACTTCGAGGTGAGTTCGCTCAATTTGCGTTCTCATTTTAACATTTCTAACCCTTTTATTCAACCAGGATTCTACTGAGTTTAATCATGATCAATCTCAATAAAAATGTATAAAATATAACGTTTCTAATAAGAAAAATATTGATTGGAAAATATGTTCGTTTTGTTTTTCTAATTTTACAAATTTTATAACACTTCACTTACTTTTATTTTGCCTTGAGATTTGACCCCTAAAGTGGTAAAAATATAGAGTTAAGTTTATTTTATATCTTTAAACGTATTAAACGTAGACGATTTTCTGTCCTCCTGTAATATGTCTATATTCTTCCTGTTTGCTTCCGCCTAAACAGCTGAACCAATTTCCTATAAACTTGAAATTATTACAGGGGTGAGCTTCGAAGGATCATGATCTGTAACACCCACCATTAGGTTCACAATAAATTATTAAAAGTTCAAAAACTCGATCACTTGCCCCTCCACAATTCTATTTGTAAATATTGATTAAAAAATACATACATGAAAATGTATACTTGGCAGCCCTGCAACCGACAAAAGCGAACGCTATTCAATTTAAAGTTGACTCAGTTTGGTATAAGTGTGTGTTCGTCTGCATGTGTGTGTCAGTCAGCGTGTGCGTGTGTGTGTGCATTAAGTTTAACAAGTGTTATTCCTAATAAATGCCATAAGCAGAACGAGCACGTGCTGCCGCACACCAACACAAACCTGCAACTGTGTGCGCTAAAAGAAAAATGTAAACAAACCGAGAGAGCGGCAAGTGGAGAACGCCACCAAAAAGCCGGCAACAATTTATCCGCGCAGGAGCAACATTTTGAAAACGAAGCTTTGAGTGAGCGAAAGTACGAAAGCTTGCAGCGGCGGAAATGCATAAAAGGCGAAGGCAGCAGCGGAAAAGCGTCAGTTTTGGATTGACAGCGTGCGTCGGTGGTCGAACTCTCAAGTGCGAAAATTAAGACAAAAGCAGTGAATAATAAAATTAACAACAAAAACAAATACAAAATAGAAGTAAGCGCAGTGAAAATGTGAAAGAAAAAAAATAATAAAAAAGAGGAGAAAAAAGTTCTTCAAGGAATGCGAAATTTGGCAAAAACCGAAACAATTTAAAATTGTGCATTTGTGGTCGCTGCGGTCGCGTCTCTGAGTGGGTTTACAGTTTTACAGTGATAGTCACAAACACACACACACACACACATGCATAAGCAGCAAACCATTACAAAAGCGCACACACAATAATTAAAACACAAACCAATAAAGTTAATTTCATGCAAATTTGTGTGGCTTTCGTTTCATTTTATTTCGTTTTTGTTTTTCTCTGTTCGAATTTTATAAAAAATCCGCTTTAAAATTGCAAACAAAAACTAAATAAAACTTTTGTGGTCGCGCAACAATTTTAATAAATCATTCAGCTTTACAAATGGAAAATTCAACACGAAAAAAAAAGAAAACTGAAAACAAAACAAAACAAAACAGAGCGGAAGTGGCCATTTTAGTTCAATGATGAATTCAAATTGAAATAATTAAGTTGGTAAAAATTAAATGAAATAAATTCATTGCAGCTTTTTAGGCTGCAGCAATTTAATTTAGAAATTAAAATTGCAAACCGGAAGTGGTCATTTAAAACGAAATTTACATGCAAATTAACTTGTGAAATTTATTGAGAAAAAAAAACACAATTAAATTGCAAAATCAAACCGGAAGTGGTTATTTTAAGAGTTTGAACTGTAAATTGTAATTCCCGTTTTACGCAACGCGAATATTCAATTAATTTAGGAAATTTTATTAAGCATTATTTCAGTTATTTAAATATTAATTGGGTTTAGTTTATTTCTAAAAGTGAAAAACTGACATGATAACTGCAAAACTAATTGAAAAATTTTAGTTTGCCATCTATTAAGCAGCTTTCAATAGCTCCGTGGCTTATTGCGTTTAGTCGACTGAGTGCGTTTTGTGCATTTGGAAGCCAGATTTAAAGCAAAAGCAACAAAGTAGCATGTACAAATTTTTAGAAATTTAAATTTAAAAAATTATATATTCCGAGAGTATAAGTTGAAGAAAAAAATAATTTACCGTCATTTTAATTACACTTCGACTGACTTCATTTATTTTCCAGTCTTGTATACAAAATTTTATTTTTTTGGGACGACATTTTGATGATCTCTCTTTAATGAATTCGAATGATCACATAAGAAGTTGTTGCAAAATTGTTTTAGCACTTAAGATTACTTTTGATTGCGATTCATACGATGCAAAGCGACTTCCTCCATATGTGAAATACAATTTAAGTTACGATTCTGATTACCAAATTTGATTCCAATTACCGTCATTATTTAAAAGTATATCAAAAGTTTAAATTCCCATTCGAAATTAAAGGAATAAGAAGCCCTGCCTTTAGAAGCCTCCGCTTCCGTTTCAAATTCTTTCTCACATTAATTTGTATATGAAATGGTCCAGCAGCATTGAAGTACATATTGATTGAAGAGTCTTGCAAATAGCTCCAAACGACATACCCTTGAGAGATGCTTGTCAAAAAATGCCTCCCCCCGTAAAGTCTTTTATAACTAACATAGAGTGGCTTTGGATAGGTCTATTAAATAAACCATGTCAGTAGAATAATTTTTAATAAGAAATCTTTTCGAATTGGATAGTTTAAAAAAATGCACATCTGGATTTAATTTATTAAACTACTTAGTTACTTAATTTTTGTTATGCCACTAATACAATTGTTTTTGGGTAGTCTAATGAGCAACTTTATTATCTTATTAAAATATTGGATTACAGGCATACATTCATACATTTTTTAAATAAATTAAATTTTTTACTACCTTAAGGTTGTATTTCTCTTTTTGGCCAAGTTGTCTATGAGAGAAGAATAATTTTTATAAATGTTAATATTAACTTTAAATATGTTTGTTTGTAATTGGAAAATGTTGAAGTATTTAAATATTAAAACTCAATCTGGGAAAAAACGAATAAATTATGCTTTAAATCGAAAAAGTCAAGAAATTTCCATTTCAATTTAATTAAAAAAGCACTTTTAATCCTTCTTTGCGATAATCATAACTTAGCTAAGATTATTAAATTATTGCCTTCGAAATAAATGTTTATAATCTATTATTTGTATAAATTTAACTAAATGCATCAAATTGCAATTGAAAATATTTCGGACTTAAAATTGAATTAAAAATCACGAATAAAGGCCGAAACGAATTCGAAAACAGAATTTTTGAATTTTAAATCAAAGGAATAATAATAATTTTTAATTGAATTTAATGTAGCATACTTTTAGGCTTTCAAGCTTAAAGTGTAGTCGCAGTCACTTTTAACATTTGCGCAGTAAGCACAACAACAATTACAATAACAACACAAAAACCACAAAATCCCAATTTAAACTACACAGCAAATGCATTTTTATTTCTCGGTACAGAACAGAGTTGCCATGTGCACGCGCTCATAATAAATTCCCCGCAAAACGTATTTAAATACACCAACAAATTTGTCAGAAGATAAATCTCGCTGCGCCCTAACCCCGGCACCGCCCAGATAAAAGATTTCCATTGTGCGTGCGAGTGATTAAGTGTGCGCGTGTGTGTGCGTGCCTAAAAATATGCTACGAAAAATCATATACATATACATATTTAAATAATACATATATTGTATGTAAATGCATGGCTGGCATACAGTGTATATAAAAAAATAATCCTATTAAATGCGTCTAATAAATATTTGAGCTATTAGAATACGAAATCAGAGAAAAGAAGAATCGTTTAAATACGAGCACATACATATAAAAATAAGCGCGCGTGTGTGTGAGTCTGTGTGTGTGAGTTTGCGACGTCTGTGTGCGAAATTACAAATACAATTAAATTCGTTTTGATTTGATTTTTATGCGTGCATTGTCGCTGTTGTTATTATTGCTTTTGTTGTTGTTGTTATTATTGCTTTTGTTGTTATTGTTGTTGTTGTTGTTGTCGCTGTCAATGCCTGACGACAAAGGCTCCTTTTCATAATTTTCTGCGCGCTGATTGAATTTCATTATTGCGGTTTTTTGTTCTTCTTCTTCTCTCTTTTTTGTTGTTGTATTTTTATTAACAATAATAACAATAACAATAACATCCACTACGTAAATAACAACAACATAAACATAAACAGCAACAACAACAACAACACACACGCACAGTGATGGCATTCGTCGGCGTTGTGCGTCCTTCTTGTTGCTGTTGTTGTTGCCTGTTTTTGTCACATTTCCACTGAAATGTAATTTATTTCATTTTATTGTTGGATATCGAACGGCGGCATCGTTCCTTCGCTCCTTCGCTCGATTCGCTCGTTCGTCCGTCCGTTCCAGCATTTCATGGATAATGATTTAATAATCGAAATAATGTGAGTAGACTTTTGCGCTTGATTAATGTTCTTCATCGATAACAATAACAATAACAAAAATAACAACAACAAACAATATTTGCACGATTTCTGTTTGCGATTTCTTTGGCAAGCCGAACTAGTTTGAATTTGCACATGGAATGGACAAAGGAAGTCGTCATAGTTTTTAATTGGCTTTTACTTTGAAAAGTATAAACGAGCATAACTCAATTTTCTCTAGTAATGAAATCAAATGAAACTAAGAAGCTTCATGATTACGTTCCATTGAAGCTGCATTTTCCAGCGAATTACATCGTAGAACAACATTTTTTGGAATTATTATTTTGATATATTGCAAAAAGCTTGTAGAAAATTGATAAGCACGAATTATTTATAAGCTTTTGACGATATTTTTCTTGGGACAAACAACTTCTTCTTGATTGTACAAAAACTTTTTATAATACTTCTAGTTAAAGTTATCAACAATATTGAGCAAACGTTTGTATAACATTAATCTTCTCAAGAAATCAACTTTGTTGTAATGAAAAAAAGTTTTTCAGTTGTTATTCTTATGAAAAATTTCTCCATACGAAAGGAGAAATTGTTGCTCCTTTTAAATATAAAATTTCCTTATAAATGTTCATTATTGGCACATTAAGTCAGTGAGGATATACAATGGGAGAGATATCAAATGCGTATAATTATATATCATATTGTTAAGGAGTTATCGTGCTTCAGAGTAATTGTTTATTTTTATGTTTATACCAACAAAAACATTTCGATTTGAGATTCTAAATAAAAAAATAAGAAAAATTTCCCTTTGCCAGATATATATAAATATATATGTAATTCATATCTATATAAAAATCATGTAAATCTAACATGAAATTATAATTTTTCAGGTTAATATTTTAAAACACTAATGAATATGTTTAAAATAATATTTAGTATTATATATTTTAGTTCAGTTGGTAGATACAAATTTTGTCCCTTACTAACAACATTTAACAATAGAAAATGTTAGGTCAATAGAATCCAATGTTAATTTGATATTAAAAAATCTTTTTGCTTTAAAAAATCTTTTTTTGTCGGTGTTAAATTAACACTTTCATCATGGAATTTGTTTTTTGAGTTAACATTACAAGTCATGTTAATTTAGAACTAAATCATGTTAAATTAGCATACGAGCATATTCTTTCATGTTATTTGAACACTTTTTTGAATTTTTTGTATTTTCCGTGTATTTTGTGGCATCCTAAAATTCCACTCATCATTTCAACTTCTCTTTTTAATCGCTCTCTCACTCACTCACGCATGCCATAAATTCTTACAACTTTTATCTATTACTCTACTTATCCGCTTATTAAATAAGCTTCTTCTTCTCTTTTTCTAAATACAACGGATTTGTTGCTTTTTATTTTGCTCCCATTCAGCGAGAATTTCTGTTCATAAGGAATTTGAAAGGATTTTTGTCAATTTAACTTAATTAAATTTCAATGTAAATTTTAATTTTCTGCTCATCGCGGCAGCGTGGAGAGCAAAATAAAGTCAAACAAGTAAAGTGATTTTTCGCCATTGAAATGGCTTACAGAAAATACCTTCAAGGGTAATTAAGATAAGTGAAAATTACCAATTAAAAAAAATGCTGATATGCCGGAATGCCTCTGCAGCACACTCTATTTTAATGCCATTCCGGCTGCCTGACTGCCTGACTGCCTACCAGCCCGCCTGCCAGTCTAAAGAGCAGGAGGAGGAGGATGTATGTAGATCTACGCCCGCATATTTTAACAATACGCAAAAAAAAAATAAACAATTTGCAACTGAAGCGAATGAATAAATACACGAGCGTTAAAATGACGACTTTTGGTGTGGATGGGCACTTACATACATATAAGTTAATGTATATATTTATTACTCTAGAGTGACCAATATTTTAAATTATCTTAAGAATTTTCCTTATAAACGCCAAAGGAAATGGAAATTGGTTTGAGATCTATTTCACATTACTCTCAAACTTTAAGCTCAAAAATATTTCAAGGTCAGCATCGATTATATAAAATTTTGGTTAGCGGCCAGACGAATCAAAATAAAATATTTCTTTGGCATGTTTCAGTGACTCTGGATCTGAACAACTTCTCCAAGTCACTCATATGAAACAACGCAAATTTGTTGTTCCCTTTTTTCATTGCCCCTCTATAGTGATTCTTGTTTGAGTCCTACAATTCTCAGTTGCGTTAAGTTTTAATAAACTTATGAGTAGCATAAAAAGCACAAAGCTATTCCAAAGTCTAATAAGTGGCGTGTTAAGCGACAGTTGATAAACGAGTATACCCAAATTGGAAAGCAATAAGATGATAAATAAGATGAAAATTTCAATAGAAAAAATTTGAACTTTTTTAGAAACCAAGAACCATAAAAGCTCCAAAATTATTAAATATGAAGTCACAATCGAACCACTTCAGAGCGATTCAGTTCGCCAGAAAAAACAAACATTTAAAAATATATAAAACAACAAATTACTAACGAGCGTTTCTACAACCACAACTTAAGCGTTAAGCACCCACTTCATCTTACTATTCCGAAAAAAGTATATTATTAATTGCTTTTTTTCTTGTTGATGCATTCCTTGCACACGGCCACTCTAATGTACAGTGTTGTACAACATAATGACACCGCCATAATTTCAGACAGTTTGCCATTTTTCCATTTTTATGCGTTGCCAGATAATGTTAATAAATGAGGCAGAAGTGCGGGAAGTGGCAATGCAAAAAAGACAACAAAAACAATAACAACAACAACAACAAAAAAGGGCAGTTAAGTGCCATAATAATTACAAATTCCAAGGAAACGCAACAGCGCCGGATGAAATGGCTGCAGAGGCGAGCGAGTGCGCGCGTGCGCTTCGGTTGGTTAGCAACGACAATGATTCATGCGCGGCTGAAGAGCAGAAGGCGAAACGGGGTGGGGGGGGGCTGTCGCAGGGCATAAAAAGTCATTAGCGACTTAAGTGTGGCTCGTAGATAAAATTCGAATTTTTTGAAAACGCTCACTCACATAACAAAATACCAGAATATGACTAAACTAATTTGTCAAAGCGAAATTATGGCTTAAAGGATTAAATGAGTGAATTATGATTTTTCCCGCCGACGCTGAGGAAGTTCTTCGCGGCGTTCTTAGGTGAGCCGCATAGCAGCCATGAGGGAGCGGAACGGCGGGCAGACATTCATTATGTTTGAGATTAGTCACATAAACTATTTAGAAGCATATTCAGTGGCAGTGCAGCATTAGACTGGTAATTTATTATCGCTGGAGCAGTTTAATTTAATTGTCACACACACACGAACACACACACACACACACACACACACACATATATAGTACACTAAAACATACGCCGCGTAATAGATATGAAGTTGCAGATGTATTAGACGAAAGTGAACCCTAAGAATTGTTGTATTATTGCACTGTGGGCTGCTGCTGTCATTGTTGACACACAATTACTTTGAACTTTCGTTAATAAACAAATTCGGTTTTTTTAATCTAGATTTATTATTTTATTGTCGTCTTAAATTTTTCTTTTTTACCAAATTTTTAATAAAATGTTATCTATATTAAATGTGGTCAGTGATAAATTTGTGGTCAGCTTTCAATTGAGCAGAATCGCAAAAATTCAACAATTCATTTTTTACGAACTTTTTTCTTTTTTACTATTTTTACAAGGAAACAATTCAACAAATTTAAAATTTTGTTTAGTTTTTTATTAAAATTTTTGTCTGTCTAACCAGCATCCTCGCAACCCACTGTGCGGCATCGCCGAAAATCCTTTCCTTTCGACATTTACGTCCGTCCGTTTGCGTACGTCGTTGACTTAACCCAAGATTAAAATTTTAAATTAATTGTTCGCATAAATTTCACGAGTGGCATTTGAGTGCGCCAAGCAGCCATACACCACGACTGCCAGTCTGTCTGTCTGTCTGTCCATCTGTCTGTCTGTCTGTCTGTCTGTCTCGCTCTTGCTCACAATCAAAACTTTTATGGCGCAATAAATTCAATTTGCAGCGACGAACAGAGTTGCCAACCAACATTTGCATTCGAGCATTTGGCAAAATTGTACAAAAATCTGAAATTCTTGAGCAAAGTGTTTCGCCCCGAAAGTGAAAAGTTTCGAATAAATACTTATGGAAAACTTTTAACGAGGCGAGGTTTTCATCTTCTTCTTCTTCTTAATTTCTTTTTTATTCTCTGTATTTAATTTTTAATGGCATAAGCAAAAAGTTGCATTCACCTTTGCGCTGAAACGCATTTTGGGCAGCGAAAAAGCAGCGCAAAAGTAGAATTTCATGTTTTGCGGTTAAATGATGCTTGAGCGTAAACAACAACAACAACAACAACAACAAGAACGCTCTGCCTGTGTGTGTCAATCAATATCGAATGTTGCTTTCAATAATGACAGCAGCAGGAGCGGAACAAACTAAACAAAACTTAGAACTTCAAATGAAACGAAAAAAACAACAACGTGATATTAAAACAAGAACAACAATAGGTAAACATCATTACCTCAAACGCCACAGACTGACCTCGTCAGTGTTCTGCAGCTGTGTGGCTTCAGCGTTTGCGAACATTTTCTGGAACTTTTTTTGCTGTCGTAAAATTTGACATTGCGAAGCCCTCGAAACGAAACTTTTCACGACATACACCAATTAATTGGATCGGTCTAGTGGAGCAACAAACATTTCGTGGAATAATGGAATAACATATTGGACGAGAGAGAGAGAATACACAAAAAGGGTCGTCAGTCACTAAACGGTTCGAAGGAAGCATCAAAGCCAGCCAGCCAGCCAGCGTGCTAAAAGCATTTGCAATTAAATTGTTTTGTTGTCCTTTAATAGTCAAATACAAAAGTTAACAACACCAACAAAAGTTCAACAATACAAGCAATTTTGTTTTTGTTGGTATTAAAGCAAGAAATAACCAAAATTGAGGTTAGTTTTTAATTGAAAATGTATCTGCCTGGCATTGTGAGGTGGTCGACTTATGGCTCATTTTTTAAAAGTCTGTTAAAGATGAATTTAAACAAATCTCAATTAATAAACAAATAAAAAATTAGTTAATAGTTATTAAATCAATTATGTGTAATTTATGTATAAAAAAACGTTTAAACATTCAAATTGTTTATAAGCTAATTTTATGTTACCCCAAAATTCCATCTTGACATATAGAATTTTTGATCTGCTTTAACTGGTACTCAAGCAAAAAGTCGAGATATCTCCTAAAATGTCTTCTGTAGAAGCTGTAGAGATGAGGAGGAGGAAGGAACTATAACACATCTTCTACATGCCCCGCTTTGGCAAATAAACGATATACACATCTGAGGATGCATTTCTTCGTAGGCCTAGTAGATATATCCAGATCGAATAGAATTATTTTTTTTCAGTTCATAAACAGCACAGGATGGTTCACTTAGCGGTATAACTCATACAAAAAGGGCTCTTAGCCTAAGTGGATAAAATTAAAAAATTATTTATTTAGTCAAATAATTTGTTCAATTTTCTGTTGAGCTTACCATCGCAGTTTTAGATAGAAAACAACAACAAAAACTTAATTTTCCCTTAAATTTAAAAATGTTTTGAAACCAAAAAGAAAGAAAATACTTTCAACTTGATTATTGAAATCAAGTTCAAGCCCAGCAGATCTGTTTTTTTTTTTGCTCTCGGCCGCACATATTGTAAATAAGGATTATTCAGGCACAAGTATATCCTTTATTATTATTCTACTATATTCTTTAGACTACCCTGCATATTGTAATTGTTAAAAGCCACAACTTCTTCTCAAATTTATACAGTCCAAACTATCTGAGACCAGTCCGTCCAGGTCCCTAACGAAACATTAAAATATTTTATAAATTATTTAAAAAATTTTCTTTTTGTATTTTCAAAAGCTTTTAACAAATTCCAATCTACCATGATAAAATTATTTAAGATTAGTTTATATTGTACTGACCTAGTTTGTTAAAAATATTTTTTATATTTAAGGAAAATTTCAGTTTAAGCCTTTTTCTCATTTTGATTCATTCGCCCGCAAACATAAAAAATTTGTAATTTTCTATTAGCCACGTTTTAAGTACGAGTATTGCTGCTCCAAATTAAAAACCCTTCTTAAACAACTTCAACAAAAATTGACCGATGCGGCTGCACGTTCGTTGCCTGGCAAAGGATTTTGTGGCTACAATTTTACAGTAAACTACGCAAACCGACAACCACATTTTTTATTAAAAAAAAAAAAAAACAACTTTTTGGTATTATTAAAACGTTTCAAAACTGGAAAAAGCCGAGCTCATGCGTGTGTCCAAACTTGTATCGTATACAAACAAGAGTACAAATACACACACGAACTCGCACACGCACACGCACACTTTTGCACATTAAATCCTTTAATGCCGACTAAGGACACCGGAAAAGCGGACGGCTGGAAAATATGTTCTCTATATTTGTTTAAATGCCCACACAAAATCATCGTCGGCGTTTGTGACTTCTGATTGAATACAAATTGTTTGCTGTTTGTATACGTGTATGTGTGTGTGTGTTAGTGTGTTCGTTTGTGCATGCACATCGACGAGTGTGTGTGTGTGTGGGAGAGTACAAAATAATGAATATGTTTCCCCAAGGAGTCGTAAACAGAAACCCACAAGATTAAGCGTCATCCTCCTTGCGAGCGATGATGTCGTTGAGAATATTTGTATAAATACATCGCACAAAACGTGGGCGTAACCTTTGGCAGGGAGTAAAGGGAAAATTATAAAACTACGATTTATATTGAAAATATAAAAATCTAAAAATTATTTAAAACTTTTATTAGAAAGTTTTCTTTTATCACCCTGTAAAATAAAAAAAATTATATTCAATTATGACTGACTTAAAATGGATTTTAACGTAAAAGTTTTTGGGTATTTTTTAGATTGCTTTCTGTGTGTATGAGTGTGTTTTTTTTCAATTCAAAGTTTTCCCTCTTATCAATAAACTTTGATACGCCACTGTCATAAATGCTGTGTATGTATGTCAGTACAAATTACGCGTTAAATCCTTTCAAGTGTACATATGTACGTATTTTTGTGTGTGTGTTGATTTCAGGTTCCTATGCGTGTGTTGGTGTCTCTCAGTCTATTACTAAGTGTGTGTGTGTGTGTGTGTGTGTGTGTGCGGTACATCGCAATAAAAATCTAACAAGGTCTAATACAACCCTGGGGAACATGTTCGTTGAGATACCACAACCGACCAAAAGACAGACAGACAGACCGACGGACCGACGGACCGAACGAGATATGTGCGATTATGTAAAATGTAGTAAAATTAATTTAATAAAATGTTTGCTCTAAGGCGCCAGCACAAGTGTTGCACAGTGGGGCTGGGGCCATTGTGGGACGTGTGACAGCAATTACGATCAACAAAAAAAAAAAGGTCAAGGATATGTTCAACCTCTTCTATTGTCGAATCTGCCAATGGCAATATTAAATTTTTTGCTTAAACTTAATTGATATGTTTTGTGTGTGTATGGGTTTCCCCAGCCTCAGCTCTTTGGGCACGTCTTTTTGTTTGACTTTAAGCTCTAACCCAACGCACAGCACAGCACAGCACAGCCCTGTCATAAGCTCGTGTATATTTTGCAGAGCATATTTAAATGCAAATATTTATTGTCCTGTTCGGCGTTTTGCCTAATATTCAATCGATGCCAGAGATTCTTGTCGATGTTTTATGCCACCGCAGTTTATCATGATATAAGCAAATAAAATATGCGCGACTGACTGTCGTGGAAAATTCCTTCAAGGGTCGTTAAGCCAGCGCAACGTTTTCGATTTATTGGGTATTCGGTTATAAAATAATCGAAATTATGTAGAAAATATGATTTCAAATTACAAATGTTTATAGTTCCGGCCTTCGATGTGAAACGCCTCAGGATCGATTCCCAGGTGACGCAAAAATACAGAAAAGATTATCTTTTTCCGCTCTCTCTCAGCAAGCAATTGTCAAATCTTCTGAGAAAAGCAACTCGCTATGAAAAATAGTTATTGAACCGATTACCCGGTTACCCTGTTAACCGTTATTTAAATTAAGCACTCTTACCGCTCATAATTCACATCGGATCGGCATCGATTGTACTTTATCTATCGCCAAGCTGTCTTGTCTGCTCTCTCGTTGCGCCTGTTATTGACTTCTCAGATGTCAGTTTTTCAGCTTCTTTTATTTTTGTCTTCCTTCCTTCCTTTCTTCCTGCTCTTCCTGCCCTTCCTGCCCTTCCTGCCCTTCCTGCCCTTCCTGCTCTTCCTCTACGAAATACCACCCGTACTTTCGTCGTACGGAATTCTTTGCTGTTTTTTATGTGTACTTTCGTTTTTTCTTTTCTTGTTGTTGTGTTTTTTGTATTCCTTTTTATTGTATTATTTATTGGTGCAAAAGAATATTCGAAGTCGATAAAGAACGAATATTGGCGCGCATCCTGCGAGTGGAAGAAGCGTTCAAGACAGAAAGCAAACATCACAATTCACAAGTCAATATGGAAATTCCTTCGCTCCTTTTCGACTGCTCGGCTGCTCGCAGTTATGTAACGGTTTAGTTTTTTTTTTCTTCTTATTATTATTTAGAATTTTTTTTCTTTTTTTATTTATAAGTGTGGGCAACTCTGGCACTTGAGCATGCAGCATATTTTTGCATAAATTTAACGAGCAGGTTCTTTTTTTGTTTGTTCTCTTCTTCGCATTTTTCGTGGTTATGGTGTCGATTTTCTGAATTTTATTGATTCGAAATTGTCGCCTTGAAATGCGAGAAACTGTTTTTTAATAGAATAACGTACAAAAGGCAGATATTTTTGAAGTTTGATTAAGCTTTATTTTAAAGTGAACTCTAATAGAAATTGTGGAAGTTCACTTTCAAATTTGTTCTCAATTCATGGATCTTAAATATTGAATTATTGGATTTGGTTTAAATGTTTAATTCTTTTAAAGAAAGTTATATCTGCTATTTCTCTTTTGTTTTCTTCTGATATTATATCCTTCAGATTATTGTGTTCATCCCACAAATTTAATCTGGGTATCAGAAAATTTATATAATAAAAACAGTGAATGAAATTCCTGGAAAATAACATTTTCTATAAATGCAGAAATTAATAAGATAGATAGATAGATAGA
Source organism: Suillia variegata (assembly GCA_949127995.1). NCBI lineage: Eukaryota > Metazoa > Arthropoda > Insecta > Diptera > Heleomyzidae > Suillia > Suillia variegata. The sequence continues at coordinate 8,368,003 of OX421843.1, read as the reverse complement.
TAGATAGATAGATAGATAGATAGATAGATAGATAGATAGATAGATAGATAGATAGATAGATAGATAGATAGATAGATAGATAGATAGATAGATAGATAGATTGAACTTTGATGAAACACTTGAGAATTCAATGATAAACAAAAAACAAATCGGAAATTCGGTGTTCAAAAGTAAGAAGTAGTAAAAAATACTCGTGCTTATTAGGAGGAATTAAAACAATTTTGAAATTAAATTTTGAATGTTATTTTCTCGATACAGTTTTTGATGGATTTATTGTTTTCATTTTTTATTTGAAGTTTCTTCTTCTATGCTGTTCAAAACCAGAGAATTCCATTTTATGCAGAAATATGTTTTATTCAGTCTAAACTTAAACTGGTTCAAGAAATAATAGTTTTCCATTTGTTTGTTAGTGAATAAAAATGAATCATTAAAGATTCATTATTGTTCAATTATTGTTCATTTATTGTTCAATTATTGATCATTTATTATTCAAATATTGTTCAATTATTGTTCATTTATTGTTTAATTATTTTTCATTTTGAATTTTTAAGGTTATGAGGGAATTTTATTTTTAAAAGTGTTTTGATTGAAATCTTAAACTATTGCCAGAAGACTTCTGATGTAAGGTCGGTGGGGCGATCTCTGAAATGCCTGTATGAGTAGTGTTCCTAGAATCCGATTGTTGTTGCAATTATTAAATTTTTATTAGCAAAGTTTGGTTTTGGCAGAAAAAATATATATGTGAGTTTTAAGAAATACAATTACTTGCATTTAGATTATATTTTGAATAGTTTTAATATTTAAAAAAATAAATTATCAACAAAAGTCGTACTTAAAATTCTTTGAGTAGAAAATCACGTTGGTATACCAAAATAATTCTTTGTATTTTATAGTCCCCAAAAAAGAATTTTAAAAATATGAAAAGAACGAATTAAAAATAAAACAAAGAATTTTAGTTTTCTTAAAATTTTACACGTTTTCAAAAACCAAAATCATGAACCAGTCAAATGGCCTCACAGATCACTCGTACACACTAGCAGCCACAAAAACACTCACTAACACACTCAAATTTACCCACATCCGGACAAATTGCCTCCATGGCGTCTGCTTGAAATGCTTGCATAATTTTAACGAGGCAAGTGTCGTGCATGATGGAAAACTACACAAAATAAAAACAACGATAAAAGATAGGAAAAAAGAAAGAAGAAAAACAGCGGCAACCGAGTGGGTAGAGGGTGGAGGGTGGCAGTGCGGTAAGTACTTTGCAAACACAGATTCGAGTTGCTCATATGACGCGCTGCGACGTGTTGCACCAAACAAAAACTGTGCCGCAATTAATTAAGACGAAACGGCAGCGCAGCTGAATGCAGAGCACAGCGAGAGAGGGGAAGGACGAAAAGAAGGCCGGGGGGAAAAGACAAGAAATTAGTGCTCGGAACACAAAAAGTATTGCCACACAATGCGCTCGCTCGCCCCTTTTTTTCCTGTATGGATGGGTTTGGTTTAGTAAATTGCTTTTGAAAATTAAAACTTGCAACAATGTTGCAAATGTCGAGAGCAGTGCAGCAGACGGCGCACAGTGGGTGCATGTGTGCACACAAAATAGTTAATTATTTAAATATTTGATAAATTATTTATTCAAAAAGAAACTTTTCACTGATTTGAAATAATTTTGGCACTTTTGAACATTTGAACTCCATTTGACGGCCTCTAGGGACACCGCTGGGACCAAAATTTGTCCTGGTTAAACTTGTTATGATCAAAATTTAAATTAAAAATTTACTAAGAGTGTTATTTAAATTTAATTTAATATTTTTAACTTAATTCTTTGCAATTAATTTAACTTTCACAAATTCGCCAATTATTATTTTTGTTTGTTCAACTTAAATTTTATGACTACTGTGCAATGGCGTTGCTGCATAATTTTAATGTTGCAACTTGCAAACGCTGCAAGAAAGTTTGCGCATACCGCAGGCAGCCAAGCACAGACAGACAGACAGACATGCAGGCTTGTCAGCAGGCGGCAGGTGTGGAACCAACCTGTTGGCCGTGCGTGATTGTGTTTGTTAAGTGCCAACACATACATTATTCTGTGTATATGTTTGTTTGTTTGTCTGTATGCCTGTATACATGTCAGCGTTTTTGTGTGTGTGTGTGTGTTTACTTGTGTGCATTTGTAAGTACATTTGTGTGTTTCGGTGTGTGTGTGTCTGTGTGTGTTCGTGTGGGACAGGAAACAGCTGTTCTCTTTCGGCTAATGCGGCAGAAATGTTTGCTTATTTTTTTTCTTACTTTCTTTCATTCCGTTTTCCCTTTTGTTTGCGCCCTGCAAACAAGTTCATTTTTTATTTATGCCTCGGCGTGAAGCAAAAATTTAATTTTTAATTGAGTGCCTGCAGCGGGCGGCGCTAAGTGTTAAAATACTTTCGAAAGTGTGCATGTATTTGTTTCCCTCAAATTGAACGCGAAGAATCGGTGTACGACTACGAAAAGAACCGAGTTGAGTTTTTATCAAAAGGTTTCAACAGATTCTTTTTGAATGCTTTTTTTAAATCGAGAAAAATTATTATTCAACTATATTTAATATGTTTTTAATTATCCGTTTTTTATTTACATTTACATACATACATTTTTCTGGCAGCGTTTTAAATTAAATATCCTTCAAACTTTAGGAGTATTTTTCTGCTACAAAAAATAGCAGCGACTTCCCGCCTGCGTTGCATCTTGTTTTTAATTCATTTTATATATCAAATTTGTTTTCCAATTAATCAAAAAATCAAAACTACATCACAATAATCGGTTTCTGAGTTATAGTGTCAAGTGAATTCATTCGAGTTGCTTTTACGAGGGTGGTCCGATAAGTACTGAAAAATACGTTTTCTAGAGTTCTGCGAAGTAGGTCTCCATAGGGCGGTGAGGCTAAGTACTTAACAGTCCAGTTCGATCGCTTTTTGTATGATGATTTCAATTGGCCTTTTGGAGTTTAAAATCAGATCATCATGGCAGAAGAGGTTTCCAAGTTGTAATGATTTTTATATTAAGTGGGCATGGCAAACCAACCCCAATCAACCCAATTATCGGAAATGACTATACGAACTCTTAGCAATTTTCAGTGGAAGTTATGAAGGATTTGTTTGTGGATTTAACTCGTTTATGGGCTGAATTAGAGATTTGTACGAATATTTGGTTGATGAACAATTTTTCTATTCCAATTAAACTTTCTGATACATTCAAATATTCCTGTATATATATATTTTTATAATAGTTCGACGAACAAACAAGAAAATAAACATCCACTGAATTGTATTTATATTTCTTTCTAATAAATACTTTGCCTAAGATATATTTCCACTTATGGATTGAAACTTTGGAGTAAAACAAGCCAATACATAAATGATCTCTAAAACAAAGACACCTTTCTCTCATTTAGTTGAAGGTTTTGGATCTAGCCTATTGTTATTGCATTAAAATATAGAAAAGTTTAAGACATAAATCAAAAGAATCTGTCGAGTCGTTCCTGAGTTCACTTAGTAGAGGTACGACAGTTTACCAATGGTAGATTGTTGCTCTATTGAAATTATTGGATAAGTCACCTGTTGCTTCTATAAATTGAAATTCAAAATTTAAAAAGTACAAACACAGGAGACTACAACAAAACCAGTGCAAGGAGTAGCTATAGAGAATAAACACAATGGATTAAAATAAAAAGCACTCTTTAAAATACAATAAAACCTGAATTCCTTCAGCACAACCGAGCAAATATTTCAGCATTCCTAAACTGCGGCAATTTGCTGAATTCACTTTTAGAATTAATGTGCCTCATTCAATTACATAAACAAGACAATGTTGCCCTGCTTCCTGCTGCCTGCTTGCCGCTTGCAGGCCAAAATCACAAATAAAGACGATGAAATCCTCTGATTTTAAATTCCAATTGCATTGTAAACTAACAACAATATAAATAAATTCAGTTGCGAAGCGAGCGAACGAACGAACCAAAGAGCGGATGCGATTCCTGACTCCATGAACCAAAAAGCAGGCGAAGATGCATCCGCAATGGATGGCAGCGCGATAGAAAAGAGGCAGACAGAAAGAAGATAGCAGATAAAATATACAAAAACAATGGAAACGATAAAAACGTTTGCAATTTCAGATGCAGCAATAAGACGAGTACCAACAGCAACAACAACAACAACAGCAACAGTGGCAATAAAAGTGCACCAACAAAAAATGCAAAAAAACAACAAAATTGTAACCAACTAAAAGAGAAAAAATATAAACGAAAATAAACCAGAAAGCAACATTTAATAAATTGCAACTGTTTTGTGGCAGTAACAACAGCAATAACTACAACAACAATAGCAACAGCAACGGATGACAACAACATCAGACAGAGAAGAACAACACAAATAACAAGAACAATAAAATTTCCATTGCATTGATTCAGGCCGCCGACGAAGTGGAAAAAACTTGTTGGACGACGACAACAACAACATGCAAAGGGCAATAAAAACAATTGAAGTCATTTTTTGTTGTTTTTTTTTGTGATTTTTTTGAATGTGGGCCAAATAAACAGTTTTCAGCAAAATTGTCCCTCGAGATGAACAACAACAATTACATGTTTTTTTTTTGTAGTTCTCCGCTCAATCTATTCTATTCCCTACGGACATAATTCACAAATGTATTATTAGGAGAATATCCGAAGAAGTGCCATTGCAGTGGTCCTGATAAGCTTAGAGAGTTCCTCATCTGTGACTTAGTTTTCTGGCAGTCTGAATTCGGTTGGAGAGATTCTGCTTCCTAAAATAAAGCCAATAAAATATCTAGTTGGCTGGAAGACGCACTTTGCCCGAAACTTACGAAACTGGGATTTTGTTACGGTGCCTATGTACATATAATGAAAATTGCCATTTTGCATCTATCTGCCACAAATGATGTTCAAAATGTATTTTCACAGTGTCCTTTCACACAACAACAAAATGAGAGAATTCGCACACATTTGCAAACAATTCGAAATGTTGTCGCTGCTTTTTCGCTTTTCTCCTTTACTTTGCATGCAGCACGATTTGGGAATTACGAACGAACATTCTCAGTAAAGTCTAAAACTGTTTCAACCAGGGACAACGCATGGGAAATACTGTTCCGCTTCCGTTCACATAGAATTTTCCGAATGCCATTTCGGCTTCGGCTTCAGTTTCATTCAAATTCCCCGAAATGGATTTAAGTACTTTCGTTAGTTGCAGTTTCACATGAATTTCGTATAAGTTCCGAAACTGAATCGGATTGGCTCTGTTTTATTTCCATGTAATTGCGGAAGTAACGATTCAGCTAACTAAAATTAAAATTTCTTTCTCCTTATTTGAATTAAACGTTAGCGTTTGGTTCTTTTTTTGTTGGACCATTTAATTGAGTTCGATTCTGTGGAAGCATCACTATGTCATATCGCTTTGGTCCCTGAATTTTTTTATCAAGTGTTGGAGTAAGTGAACTTGACGACGGCAACCATTAAACCATCAAAGCGATACCAAATCTCAATTATGAAATCGCTGGTGGGTGTGCAGCGAGCGACTTTAAGTTTTCTTCTGCTTTATGCTTTTCTACAATTTCTTCTTCTTCTTATATTTTTCGTATTTGCGGAATTGTTTTGTGGTTTCACTGAAGCAGAAGAGAAAGGATTAAGTTCAGCTCAAGTATCGAAGATAAAGCTAATCCGAACGATAAAACGAAGTTTTAATTTTGTAATTGTTTTTTCTTCTTGCTGTGGATGAGAGACCCAAATATTCTAATTCTGATAGAACTTCTTCATAGTTTGAAATCTAAAAGAGGAACTCGAGATCCAGAAATCATCATCATTCCTAAAAAAAAGCCAATTAAAGCTTAAATCAAATGGTCAAATGGAATCGTAGATAAGATATTTTGTATTAAACTTTCCTTATATGCAATAAAAATGAAATCTCATTTCGATAGGATTGTAGGTAGGTCAAAATTAAAAAGAGGAACTTGACATCCATAAAAAATATATTTTTTAATTATTAAAGATTTCATAAACCAGATTTGGTTGTACCCCAAAATAAGAAACAATTGTGGTTCAAACTGCTACAAGAGTGTTGGAAGCTTTTCAATCTTTCCTTAATTTATTTACCAGGTTTAGTTTAAAAATGTTACTATAAAAAATTGCACATTTTGCAAAATGTATATGAAACGTGAATATGTTTCTACGATGTGCATTGTACAAACTGCAAAAGTTATTACGCTCATTATTTTTCCGAAATTGAATTGTCTGCACAACTAAAACTAAATCCAAGCGAATAAATTATAACACCGAGATATTTCACTTTACTTGCAGACGAAGATAAATTTGTGTGCGCTGTCACAAAAACCGGACATCAACTTGAACAATTCCGGAACTACTGCAGACAGTTCTCAACTTTAAACTTAACTGCAGCAACAACTACAACAACAACCACAAAAACACTTACAAAAATGGATCACAAAAATCAAACGTGACTTTTGCACCGAAAACCGGTGAAGCACCCTTCAAAAGAACCCGAAGCACCCCCAAGCATCCTTCGCACTTTTGGCACTTGCCTCTTGAAAGAAGTGGAGAAAGAAGGGCACAAACAAAATAAAAACGTTCGTTCACACAACCAAAAACGCATTTTCAATTTGCACGAAGAGGCATTTTCCAGCAAACACTCCGAGGGAAAAAAAAGGGCAAATACCAGACAGATTCTTCATCAGAAAAGTAAAACCAAAACGGAGCACAAAAAAGGAGCTCACTTCAAAATGTCCAACAGCAAACAACCGTGGCTGCTCATCTTCAGTTGCTATCTGCTCTGTCCGCTCTATACGCCAACACACTCGACGCCCGTCGTTCAACTCCAACAATTGGGTCATGGCAGCGGGGCGGCTGGTGGCGGTGCGAAACGAGTTGAGCCCTGCGCACACGCCAGCATTGCCGAACTCATCAAAACAAGTCCTGTGATCCTGAAAGCGCTGGGTGCGCGCATTTTCACCGACGACGACTTAAACGCGCAAACGCTTCAAAATGGTCAAAATTATTTCTCAGCATCAGCGGCCACCCTCGAACGGGCGACGATGCGAGCAACGAAAGCAACGTCAGCGCGAACGAGAACAACAACAACAACAAAAGCATCAGCAGCGTCAGCAGCGTCAGCGTCGTCCTCAACGTGGCACAGCAAAAGTGCTGCACAAACAGCACGCGATGGTGTAGGAGCGACAGGAGGTGCCGGACGAGTTGGTGACGTTTTTGAGAATACGCCAGAGTTGCCATCGCATTTCTCTACGTCGGAAGTCCAGTCCATTTTAATAACATTAACACCGGAAACGATATACAAAGGCGCTTCGCTGTTGAAAATGACACCCAGTGCTGAGAGTGCAGCACGAAGTGGCAGCGGCGGCGGCGGCGGAGGAGGAAGCAGTTTTGGTGGCGGTAGTAGTGGTGGTGGTGGCAACGCTGTCGAGTCAGCACATCAGTATGAGGGGTAAGTTCAGTATCAGCTTTTTACATCTTTGTGCGAAATTATTTTCGCTGAACAATGACAAGTTGTTATCCAAACTCTATGAAGGTGTAATCTCAATTATTTTAATAATAATATACTTGTAAACAAACTTAGGTTCCAATAAACATTTCCAAATCTTAATTATTTCAACTATTAGAAATGTTTAGCCAGACTTTTTTTTACAATTGGTCGGTCTATAGTTCAAATAATATTTTCATACTCTTTACAAACTATTTTAATATACTCGAAGCAGGTGTAGAGTCCAATTATTATTTCCATATCAAATTTACATTATTTGAATGTATCATAAGAAATGTAGGAACCAAATAATATTTCTATACTTATTTTAATAATTTTTAATAACCCTTTTTATATAAAAGATAAATTTAATTCGTGAAATTCAATTTAAGATTTTATAAAGAAGAAATTCAAAAGCTATGGAAGAATTTATTTCTATCGAGGATGCTTACATATTAAAGAATCTTTGTTGTTTCATTTAAGCATCCCAGCAAAACAATATACTTTATTCTTATTGAGCTCCAAAAGAAACCTTTATGGAACACCAGTCCCTTGGTATCTAGTTATATATGGATTAAAATCAACATTCAGATTCTAGAACCATTTAAAAACATCCGCTTAAGTAAATTCGAGGCTTAAGTTGAATTATTAAGTCTGACAAACTTTTGGATACAATTTTCGTATCTTTTGTGATCGTTGAGATTGTATTTAAAATGTGTACGTCCCACTTTATAACACCATTTAAATCCGTTTGGTAACTCCCAAAACCCTTTCTACCGAAAGGAGCGCCAATTTTATTTCGTATGCCGACACTGCAGCAACTACTTTGCACCCAAGTGTAGGAGCTGCGTTGATTTTTTTTTTTTGGTGAGCGCTCAAGCGGCGCCTAAGTGGCAATTTAATTTAAACATGGTTAAAAATAAAAATAAACAAACAACAAAAAAGTAAATAACATGCAACACTAACATTTTGGCTTTTTTCAGCACTAGCCACCGTGATTGAAAAGTGTTTTTGCTGTTTTTGTTGTATGTCGTCTGCACAAAAACAAAAACAACAAAAAAACGACGACTGCAATTAATTTATTTAAACACATAATTAATTTAAATTAAGCTGTATTTGTGTGTGTGTGTGTGGGTGTGTGTGCAAGTGGAAATTTTGGTAAAATCAACAACAATTGCAGCCGCCACAAATTGAAGCGCACCGCTGTGGTGACATGTTCGAAAAATGACGTTAACCACTGCGTATGAGTTATGTCCCACTTCGCGCTTAGAATCAACATAAATCGCACAAATACACTCTCATAAATGTCCGTCGCAAATTAATGAACACATTTGAAGTTCAGTAAACACGTGATTTATAGTATTTGCATTCATTCATTCGTGGAGTTGGACGAATTATACGGTGCTAGGTTGGATATAGACTCCGGATCGGAATTGTAGCTACCAAACCTGCGAGTATATAAAATCACATGCCACAAAATTCGAATTTAACATTGAAAACTCCAAAAAATATAATCTGTAAAATATTCGTTTTTATAGAAAATCTAGATTTTGAAGGTACATATATATAAAATTTGTATTGGTATGTCATTTTGTTTTTGGTTCCGAGTTTTTGACCCAACTTTTATCCTTATTCAAACTTTTAAACTTAAACTCGGGTTTACAAACTTTGTTGATCGATTTATAGTCTGGAAGAAACTTAGCCATTTAGAAGACCGTTTCCCTCGAGCTAAATTGACTTTTCTTCTGTTGAAAGTATACACTCAACATTAGTGGAGGATCCCGATCTCGTAAAAGTATCAAAAAAGACCCAAACAATTCGTTCCATTCTAATGTATATAGTATAAGTTAATACACTTTCCACAAATTTCCACACACACACACGAACACATTTTGCAAACAACACTGGTAATACATATTTTCACGCCTATTTTCATTTTTATCCCATTAATGCCAGTCAATTAAATGCAACACTGGAGCCGTTGGCCTGTTTCGATGGAAACGTGCTGAAAATTCTACCAACTGAATTAATTGCTTTTGGCAAATTGGTTACTGTGCAACAACAGCAACAAGATAATCAACAACAGCAACAACAACAACAGCATCCCGTTCAGCAGAGCGATATTTTACGCATCAGTATCAACGGACTGCATCGCTGGAGTCCACAATTTGAGAATCATATTTGGAAGCATTTGGGTGAGTCTTTTGTATGCGAGTTCGAGGTTCGAGTTCATGTTCGATGTTTGTGTTAATTAGAACCTTTTGCATGATGTGTTTGTATTTGTTATTGTGTGCGTATTTGTTTTAAAGCCCAGTAGTAACATTTAAACGACCGATTGTATCATAAGACTTCATTTAACTCATACAATGCAAGGATTCGTCCTTCTTTTATATATTGTTCCTTAAAGTATGTATGTATTCCATTGGTCAATTCTAAACTTCGTCATGGGGAAGGGAACTTCATATTACATTTATCAATTATAATACGAAATTATCAAAATAGTTGGGTCATCTTTCCGGTTCATAGGAGCAAAAGCTTTCATTAGTTAATTGCTTCCTCTATTTACTACTGTGGATAGCTCGAGGCCTTGAAATTTGCGTTTTGTATTAGCGATGGCTTATTACATTATTGGTTTTAGCATCTGATATCTCTGCTTTTACTCTACCTAATTACCACTGCAAGTAATTCCAACTAATTCGGTTATTCCTGATCAAATTACATTTTGAATAGATTACGCTAATTACATACGAGTATTTGTCATAACATTACAAAACTAGTTATGTCAAAATTTGTTGTTGGCGTGTTAAGATTTTTTATTTTAAAAATTTCAAAATTTAAAATTTGTTGAGAGATAGGAAAATCAGTAAAATTTTATATTTCACTTATAAAATAATTCGCTCATATATAAAACTTTATTTGATTGTGAATATGAGCCAATGAGTTTATGATTTTAAGATCGAAAAAATAATATTAAGTAAAATTTATGGTGTAATATTGTATATATAAGATGAGCAAAGTAGAAAAATGTCCCTCTCCACCTCGATATTGATTCTCTCAGTCAAAATTTAATGTTTAAATAGTTGCCATGGTTCCTACAAAAAAATTATTAATAAAATAAAAATAATAAAATACTTTGTTGCCAAAAATAACGAAAATAAACTTCAGAATAAGCCAGAAAATTAAGGCAGAAATCGAGGTGAGTTCGCTCAATTTGCGCTCTCATTTCTATTTTCCTAACCTTATTAGTCAATCATGGCTTAATTCCGAAAGTTAAATTCAGAGAAATAACAATTTCTAGAAGAAATTGTAATATTATTATTTTGTTTAAATCATATTATATAAACAACACAGACGAGATATATGTATGTATGTATGTATGTATGTATGTATGTATGTATGTATGTATGTATGTATGTTTGTATGTATGTATGTATGACATTTGTTTGATTCACAGAATATTTTGGACAGTTAAAGTCTCTATCCAAGTTAAAGTGTAATTTTCCGATCATAGTCAATTTAGAGAGCTGAAGCCGAGTCGTGTATTATAATATTAAAACTCAACTATCATATCTTTTTCGCTCTCGCTCTCGCTCTCTTTTAATCGCGCTAGCACTAACAACTATTTATAGAGCGAATTAGAAAACTTATAGTGGAATTTTTATACAACCTTAAAAACCAAAAATTCCCACACAAATGAAAGATTGGGTAAGTTTGAAGGCAGTAGCTAAATCTCAGCTACTCAATAAAATCAAAGCGCCGTTTTGATACCTTTTCCTTCTCGATACAGAATCGTTCCAGCTTTTATACACAGTAGTACTATCTACAGTTAGATACTGAATCCGCAATGATAATTTGAGATGGTTTTCTGCAACTTATACCCTCGAAAATCGATTTCAAATTAATTTGCCAAACGAACCGTGAGGTGACGAAAGAACAGACAATTTTAATTGTTTCATCAAGCTTCAAATGGCAACTGAACCTTTAGTTTCAGTAGACTAAACGTACTAACTCACTGAGCTATTGACCGCCACCAAACAAAACATTCCAATTAATTATTAAAATAATTTTGTTATATTTATCAATATGTTAACAATTTTTTACTTTCAGTTTATATGTCTTGTGATCACTATATACAATAATTTTATAATATATACGAGTACTTTACATGTCTTCCCTAAAACCAATTCCATTTCAAACTGGTTTCCTTTTATTGCTTCCTTTTTATCTTAGAGCAGACAAACGCGATACTGTTAGTAAAAACTTTAAGCAATTCCTTTAAATTACTGTAGAATTTAGTAAAAGTTTTTGATACTATATAATACCGTAATTACGGTGTAGTTAACGGGCACTGCTTTTGACCACTGCTTGTGCGAGTCTTTGTTGATACAATTTGCATTAGTATTTGTAACTTTGTTTATGTGTTTAACAAATTGTCTAAATTTCACGCACAGTTGCGCTGTTGTTTTGCTGCTAATGTTTTTGTTTATAATACATGTCCATGTGCAAACATGAGTGTTTATATTTGTGTACATACATACATGCTTACATATATATGTATATATGTATATATGTATATGAATATGCGTGTATGTGGGTGTGTGTGGTTGAGTGTTTGTTAAAGCGGCTGTGTTTCGGCGCTAAATTATTACATTTACAAATTGAATTTAACACGCTCGCACTTGCATTTATAATCAAATGAGCTACTCTGCGTGTGGGCGTGTGGTTGTTATCGTATGTATGTATTTATTTATATGTATATATATTTTTACATGCGTGGGTGTAGTTTTAAAGTTCATTAATTAATTGAAATCTAAACTACACACAAAGTTTAATTGAAAACTGTACGCCAACATTAACATTTAATTGAAATAAAATAAAAGCGTTCCAAATTAAACTTTCAAGCGTTTTGCCACTAATTTGCTTTGCTAATTAGGCCACTAATCTCTTGTGTAAATTTGAGTTTAAAAGTGCGCAGTGGAAACTTTTTATAAATACATTTGAGCAGCGTAGAATTCAATTCAACAAAACGTATTTTGGTTAGATGAACAATTTGAAATTAAAGAATGATGTAAATTTTATTTAAAATTGGTATCTAAAATATTTAAAATTATTTTTGCACATTTTTGCGAACATTTTTGGCCAAGTTAAAATGACAAACAAACATTTTGCCCACAATTTAAATCATTGATACATAAGCATATTCGTTTTTTTACACTACTCAACGACAATTTTTTCAGCATCGACAAGCAGCGTTGACGGATTAAGTTCAAAAGGGTTTGACTACTACACACACACATGTACACAGTGACTTTTCTAATAGGGTTAAGTGTGTGTGTGTCTGTATGTTCGGAAGTGTGTTTAAAGTATGCATAAGTGTGGATTTAGTGTCAATTTTCCCTCCATCGATTTTATTTACATGTTGGCTGGCTGGCTGGCTTTCGCTTGCCATATGCGCCACAATGTATGCTACGAAAAAAATATAAAAAAATAGTGAATAGTTACTCGTATTTCGTCGCTGCTGAATTCTGCTTGCAGTACATTGACATAATAATCAGTTGCTGCGACTGTGACATAGGCACTACGACACAACATGCTAGCTTACACGACACCAACCCCCACTGACCCGTTGTCGTCAGACTATTCAGCGGGGAAAAAATGTTGGTTGGGCGGCAAGGAAAAAAAAACGAAAGTAGCTGAATTTGCGGAAAAGTTAAGTCACTCACAGAACACTATGCACACATGCGACAAGGACGTTGGCGGATATTTTTCGGAAGGGGGTTCGGTCAAAGTCGCTTAAATGCCATAAAACTATTTTTCGTTTTAAAAATTAAGAGCGTTTTGTTTAACCACGCCCCTGACTTTTCCACACATTTACACACGCTGGCACTGGCACTAACACACATTCAAATATAAATACAAATACTAATACGAATACAGACTTTGCTTTTGTGTGGCGAAATGTCTTCGTCGGCAGGCAGCGGTGGCGGCTTTCACTTGGCATGGCGTTAAAGTGCGGCGACATTATGTGGCTTTACATTTTGTGTGTGTATGAGTGTATATGTTAGTTTACATATATGTATGTGCATGCATTTGTTAGTGTGTGCGCGTTGATTTTTACAACGCGCCATAAAGTAACACAGTCAGCCTCAGACTCAGTCGCAGCCCCAGCCACAGCCGCAATCCCCAGCTCGAGCGACTTGAGTTGTTGATATTTTGTCGCTGTGACTGTTGCTGGCGCATTGTCAATGAATGTTGCTGCTGCTACTGCCACTGCTGCTGCGGCATGCGGCGCGCAACTTGTTTACAATGGAATTCTTGGCTACAAATTAGGGTAATCATGAGTGAGCGGATTTATGAGTCGAATTTATTTTTATTATCCTGACAAAGCGCAGATAAGCGCACAAAAATGATGAATAAGCTTCAATTAAGCCAAATAAAAATACAACAATAACAACAACAACAAAAAGAAGAAGAAGAAACGCATTCATTGAAAATTCTTAACAAATTTCGCGTGTTTCCCTCCGTCTTTTGTGTTGAATGCTTTTGCAAAAAGGATTTGTCAAGATCCTGTGCAGGATTAAAACTGTTGTGTAAATTAAAGAAATGACAATGAAAATGACTTCTTATTCTTCTTCTTGTTTTTTTTTTTTTTGTTTCTGTTATTGTGATGGCTTTTCCGAGGATATCAAAATTATGAATGCGAAATATAAACAAATTTTCCTATTATGTTCGGAAAATGCTTCTGAAGTTGTTGAGGTTAAGAAGGAAGACATAAAATTTCATAGAGCGGACATCTTCGTATAAATCAAAAGAAATAGAAAGAAACCGGAACGGTTTGTGGAATGTTTGAATGCAGAGACCGCCGGGAAAAGGCTGGAATTTGTTTCGGAAATTTTGTTCTCTCGGTGCTTCCTTAGAAAGGCGTTGAGGAATTTTAGCTTACCTGCTGAAAATTAAATTAACAATTACAAGTAGTTATTAAAAGAAACTAGCTTATAGTACCAAACGTTGCCAGGGTTTTCTTTTTAATAGTTTCTTTTCACTGAGTATCACGAAAGCGAATTAAGAGGGCGTTGCAGTTTTTAAATAGCCCAACTAGTATTCCTTTCAGGCGCATCTCTGTTTATGTTTTCAATATAACGTATTAAGTTCCTGAGCGATAATGATTTGCATAAAAATTATGCAACCTGTTTTATTAAATTTAAGTATTCAACCACGCCCACTTTGAGCAAGTCATCGACAATGACTATACAAACTCAGATACCGAATTCCAGATTTATATGTGCAATATTAGCAGAACAATCGAAAATGTTTACTTTAATTATTAAACTTGTTTGCGTAATAAGTGGGCGTGGCAGATTTTTTTTTGTTTGCCTAAAATTACTTGCATGTATTTGCATAAAGAAAGAAGTTTGTGCTTCTGGCATACAGCAGCAACTTCCTTTTGGGCCTATGTTGTTTGGCTCTCTGAAGCTTCCTATGCAATAATTACAAACGAGGAGATAATTAGGAGATTGACCAATAGTAAATATCATAATAATACCACCAGCTCGCTAGTGATAATGCAACAATGTCGTATTAATATCATTGTTAGAAGACGTACTTAATCTCTGATCAAATAGAGTTTTGTGGAACTTCAGTGCGTCTTCTAGAAATAATTAAAGTAATCCGCTGTAATTGGCAATATAAATATTGATTTTAGTGTGCCTCTTAAACTTGGCTGATTTAAAATTATTAACATCAAATAAGCATGGTCAGTTGTAATTTGTCCAGAATCTGAATGCGTCTTCCATTTTGTATTTTACAATGGCTTAAACAAAACCAATTAATGCGATTATTTAAAGCTTGAATTTTCATTTAAACAAATTTATTGCATGCATCTGTTATAATTACCAACTAGTTAACTACCTGAAATAATAACTGAGTATAAACTTTTGCTTAATTAACAATTTTACATGCGGCTTTTGATGTTGCCGCCAACTGTTGCCGCACTTCCAAACACAACACATAAATCCAAACATTGCAACATGTGCACCCACAATAACGACGCCCCCAACATTGTCATTATTAACTCCAACTCAACTCATCGAATCGAATCGTAACCAAAACCGAATCGATTCGGAATGGGATTGGGAATCGAGTAGGCTGGGATGACTGGAGTGATTTTACGGTCTGCAGCGTTACGTGCAGCAAAGGTGTACAGCAGCGCTTTCGACGCTGCCTCCTCGACAATCCGACAATGGTGAATTTAAACATGAACATGAATTTGAATTTGAATGCGGTCGATGACGACGACGACGATAACGACGTAGACGATGTTGCCGATGATGATGATGATGATGCTGCTGGTGATAGCCTTGCTGCTGCTGCAGCTGCTGTTGATGATGTCGACAATGATGCTGCCGAAGAAAATGCGGAAATTGCCAACGAACTTCAAAGTGACAGCAGTGACAAGCAGCCGGCACTTGCTTCGGCTTCACTTAGTTTCGGTGTCGACAGCAGCCGTCTCCATGGAGCAACTGCCAACAGTGGCGAGTCCAACGGCGAAAATGCGTTGCATAAATCCAATTTAAAGAATACCACGTCGTCGGATGTTGCTGTGACAGCTGTCAATGTAATGCCCGGCTTAAGCCAGGAATGGTCGTCGGAAACGACAATGACAGCCGAATCAGTAGCGAAAAACAACAACAGCAACGGCAACGGCAACAGCAACAATAATAAGCACGACAGAACTGGCGCTCGTAATGAAGTCGATGGCTCCTCCTCCTCCTCGGCAGCGATTGAGCAAGAAGACGACGATGTGCTGCGAGTGTTTGTGGATAATTTAAATGAAAGCACCGCTCGAAATGAAGCTGTAGGCACGCCAAGTCGACAGACGCCCGAGGTGGGCGGCAATATGCAAAGGCAACGACGCAACAAGCGCAGAAAGTCAGCGAAAAGTTTTTCGACAATGTTTTGCGAGGGCTACAACATTGAACAACGCAATTGCAACACCTTCGAGTGCAGTGGTAAGTCAAATTAACGGTGCCGGCACATAATCCCAAATGAACAATTTGGGATTATGTTTTTATAATGAGAGAACATAATCCCACGAACGTTATTTGGGATTATATTACCCAAATATTTATTTTTTATTCCAACCTTTTTTGTAACCATATAAAAAATAATAATCTGAACTAATAATTTGGAAGAACTTTTTGCTTTTAATCTGGTTTTTACTCCTTTAAAGATTTAAAAAATTTGTAAATATCATTTGTAGAAATCCTTTTAAATCTTCCTTTATATGACATGCTTTGATTCAGTACAATAAAATTCAACACGACCCTAAAAAGCATTAAAAGACAAACTTTTATGAAGTACTTCAAAACTTAGTCAAAGTGCAAAAAGAATTTGATGCATATTAATAGGCAAATAAAGCTGCTACTTAATTTTAGTACCTACTTTATGACTGTCACATCAGTACAATATTATTTGTCAAATGAAGTTGCTACCAAAGTTAATTTAACTGGCAATATGGGCCCAACTGATTAAGTTGAGTACTCGTGATTATATTCAAAAGTATTACAGGAGAATAATAAAAAAATAAAACCCAGCACTACATACATAAAAAAATACAACACTGCAATATAGTACAAATGTGTGTGTGTACTTAAGCTTCTCTCGTAGCACTTGTATAAATATTCATGCACTCAAACAAGTTATCAAGGTATTAACAATTGATAGCGCAATTTACCAGGTTTCTCCTTTTATGTTTCGTTTCTCTTTTTTTTTTGCGAAATTTTTTATTTAGCTCTTCCTGATACTGTTGACATTTCGCCCCAATCCGTTGCAACATTTTTGCAATTTCGATTATTCCCCAACGACAACAACACACAATGGCAACACTGTTTCAAATGCAATTTTCTATTTTTCAATTTTTTCTCGCCCTCTGCTTTTCTCTACTTTTCTCTCATTTTTGCAATTTTCCCTTTTTGCACACACAATTCCAGATGACATAAGCGACTTATTAAAATTTTATAAAAAATTCCTTCCGATGTCGGAGGACACAAGTGGCAGCAGCGCTCTTGTTGCTCCCACTCTGATGATGCTGGATGCCGGCGCACAATCGGCGTCGACGACGACGATAACAGACGCTGCCACGCAGACATCCGAAGAAGCGACATCAGCCGAAGCAGCAGGTGCAGCTGGCGCTATAGCCGCATCAAATGTTGTTGCACAACAACAGCCATCGTCAACGCCCGCCAATATGGGCTATGTGAGGAGTTGGCGGAATGCATTGAATTTCACGCTAATGCTTACGCTGCGAATTAAGGTGAGACATTTGGTTATACGTAATACTCGCAAAAGCAAAAAGTGTTTGCAGTTAAAACTTATTTTTTTGGAGCTAACACGTTCATAGCTTAAAGTAAACAAAATTTTATTTGGCAATAAGGCTAAAAAGAAAAATGTTTACAGCAAAAAATTTAATTTTGATTTTAGTTAAATTAAGTTTGGGTTTGATGAACAATTTATTAGCAACAAATGAATTAACAGCCGCCAACAATAATTTATTTGTCACTAATACTTAATTTTTGTATACAAAAATTATAAATGCTAAACTGTAAAATACTTTGAGTAAACGAAGACGAAATTGTATATGTGCTAAATAAAATGCCCATAAAAACAAATTTGTTTGGAACCAGCATATATTTTGTTAGCCACAAACAACCAAACATTTATTAGAGTAAATAAAGTATTATTGTTTGGCCCAAATAAAATATATTTTTCATCTACATAAAATATTTTTAGATCAAATTCAATAATTTTTACTTAACTTAAACAAGAACAAATTTTTAGTTGTGGCAAATAAGTTTAATTTCGGTGTTTAACCGCTTTAAAATTGCCAACTATTTAACAAGTTAATTAACCGCAGACAAAAACTCCTACAAGTAAAGGTAGACTCGAACAAAGACTGTTTCAAGATTGCCAAAAACAACAACAGCAACAACAATATCAATAACAACAGCAACAACAATCACAAATTGTATTTTCAATTAAGCGCATTATGTGATATGATGGCGTTGGGTGGTGGGTGGCATAATGATGCTACTTGTAAAATCCTTGAGGGTAATTAAAAGCGTTCAATTACAATGCATTAAAAAACAGTTAGTTTACGGCAATAATTAACATAAGTAATTGTCCGTAGTTACAGTGGATGACAATGAGTGGCAGTTAAATTAATTTAACGAAATAAAAATGCCCCACACAAGAACTAAAACCTGAAATTGAAAAAGGATAAAAATAATTTTCTTAATTTTTTATTATCTCTAGTTAAAGATTACTCGGGTATAATAAAAATATAAAAACTGTTGTTTTTAAAACCAACCGTATCAACTTGAAATGCAGTAGAAATATCTCTCTCTTCACCTCGATATTGAAGCTCTCTTTGAAAATTTTTTTTTGTATAGTTGCCATGGTTGCTATAAAATTATTAACTAAATTAAAACAACAAAGTAGTTTGTTTACAAAAATCAAAAAAAAACAAATTTCAAAATAAGACAGAAATCGAGGTGAGTTCGCTCAATTTCCGTTCTCATTTCCTAACCTCATTATTCAACCATGGTCTAAACGCTCTTTGGACCCTGCATTAAATCTTACCCTTAAGATTTTTTAAGTTCACGCAGTTGTCAGGGGATAGACAGACAGACAATCTTATCGTTCTACCACACAACTTACTTAGCAGAGACAACTGAATGATGACCAGAGGAACATCTGCGCTTAAACAAATAAATCCAGAGATTAAATTTAAATGATAGCTCAATCTTTTACACAATTGCGCCGATCTATGATCGCTATACCAAACTTATAGTTCTTTGGAATTCTCCAATTTTGAGTGACCATCAAAAATTGTGGCATTGAATTTTCCGTTCCACTGGGAATTCTCATAAAAAAAAAATGCCGTCCAATGTTCTCTAATATTTGTTTTATTTTCGCTTCTTTCCACTTTCCTCTACCATAGAACGACAGCATCAGTGGCACTGGCAATGGCAGTGGCAGCAGTGGAAGTGACAGCAGAACCACAGCGAGTGTGTTCTCCATCCGCAATGCTACGCATAATCTGTATCTGGAGCCGAGTAAGGACGGTTTACGTTTATATCTGGAACGAGATAACACCACCGAAATGCTGCCGGTAAAATTTAATTTATACGATTACCGTTGGCATCAAGTGGCCATCAGGTGAGTTTCAATGACCAAAGCCGCTGCCTCCCCTCTCCATCCCTCTACCTGAGCTCTGTGCTGTGCCGTGCTGCCTCTTTATCGGATTCCGGTACTTGTGCGCGTGTAGACGTGTGGGTGTATTTCAGAGCGTGTGTGTGTGTGTGTTTGGGTTTAGATATGCGTTTTGTAATTAAGTGAGCGCGTCATGGGTAGTTGATGGAGTTTTGCCTTTATTCGACTTTCATTTTCATGGCTAATTTTACACACAAATATTCAACTCAATAGGATTTTGATAGGTTGGAGATTTCCGTTTCAAATGAAGACGGTCGGTTAAAAATATAAATTCTTTTTAGAATAACAAATTCAATACTTTAACTAATTTTAATAGAACATAAAAAATTTATCAAAATTATGGAGTGCCCATACTTTTCATTTATAATTGGCTATTAAAAAAAATCTCAAGGCAAACCATTTAAATAAAGTCTAATCAAAAATTGAAGAGTCCTTTCTATTATTGAAAACTTCTCAAACTTATGTAAAACAAGGACCACCCTAATGCCAGCACCTGTGCAGACGCGTTTAACCAAGCGGAATGCTCCTTATTATTTTTTTATTCTCTCTTATATTATTGCAAATTCTTTTTATTTTTCTTTTCGGCGCACAAGTGTTTCGGATAGGTAAAAAAATACACACATGCATGTCCTACACACACACACACACAGACAGACACAGACACACACTACAACATTGATTGACACGCTTGAACCTGAGCGAGTTTCGTGTTTTGTGCGCTGTTGCCAAATTGCAGTTTTTTCTCTTATTTTTTTTTTTTGGTGAAATTTTTTTCATGCATCCTTTTAAACAGTTTTTCAAGGCAGACCGGCAGACAGACAGACCAGCTCAATTTTGGGAATTAATTTTATACGCTGTGCGTTTTTTTACGCTTTTAACTCTGCTCATATTAATTTGTTCAATTTTTTTCCTTCCTTTTTTTGTTTACCTTTTTCCTTGCGCCTGTCCGCCTGTCGCACAGCATACAAAATGGCGATTTTATTTCCATTTATGTCGATTGTTCCTGGACAAATAGTTTTGTCGTTTCGAAGCGTTTATTTTCGTTGCCATTGGACGCGGACGTGGAAATTGGACGCGGTTTTAATGTGAGTATTGGGAGACATTTTCCGGCGTAGCGGCAGTGATTGCTTTTGTCAATATACAAGTACAACAACCAACTGTATTATTTGCCAGTGGAGTTATTTCTTTTTATTTTTATGTTATTGTTTTATATATATGTATATACTATAGTAGCGTATCGCATCGCATCGCGTATGTATAGATAGACCACAGTTATTTAATAGGTTTCAGAGGTACCCGCTTGCATCGGTGAACGTGCACCGAGTATTAATAAAATATTGCAACAACTCAACGAAACCGACTGAAAGTCACGTACTTTAAAATTTTACGCAGTCGTAATCTGCGGTTAAGTTTTATTTTAATGGTTAAGCATTTTGGAAAAAGTTTGTCGAAATTATTAAAATTCATCTTTTACTGACACTTTAATGATTCATTTGATAGAAGTGTTCACTGTACAGTAAGGACACAATTTCACGACGTTTATGAATGCAAATTTAAAGGAAAAATTTAAAAATTGCACAAAAATTTGTTTAAAAATTGTATATCGATTAATTAACTTATTGCGAAGCCCCTCAAACAAAATTCAAAGTTTACAAATTTGAAACTACAGTATTCACCGCTTACATACCTTTCCTCTTAAGTGCACATCCCGCTTAAGTACCCAATTGCAGGGTACTTTTTTTTACATTTTACATATAAATTTTCCACCTTAAGAGCTTTCCCGTTTAAGTGCTCACCCACTTACCTATCCAATATTCTTTAACTTGAATAATAAATTTCCTTTAAGTTTTTCCCTTTTAAAAACACATTTGAAATCGAACAATTTAATTATATTATTTACTTATGTACCAACGGGCACTTAAGCGGGTTTATATATGTATATGCATTTAGGTTCTAAAACTGGTTTAAATAACTGCCTTGAGTCACATAAGCGGAATTTTTATAAGTGCCTTACCCGCTTAAGTACCCTTGAACCTTTTTCCAATATAACTTAAAGGGAAAATACGATCCGATTTTTAAATGGAATTTGTGCTCGTTCTTCACTCATCTTCCAAATGGAAGTGTCATTAATAATTTAGACATCACTGTCGACAATTATTCCGCAAATACAATCATTAATTAAAATAAAATACCAGAGAAAAAATTGTGTGAATAACTTTTTACATAAATTGCAGCTTTTCGTTTTTTTTTTTTGTATTTAAAGAATTTGGGGTATTCACAATTTATTTCGTAATTACTTTCGTAAGTTCGTATTTTAAATTTAATATTACAACTTGGGCTAAATAAAAGATGACAAAAAACAAAAAAAAGAACAAAATTAAATTAAATACTTACTTAGATGACCACTATAATCATTTGTCGTTCTTGGTCGCGCCCAAAAAACTTCACCAATTGGCTCTACTTCGTGCGCACTGACACCAGTTGGCTTGACCAAGCGACGCTAGGTTGCCCATTACTTGGTCTTTCACCAATAAACCGAATATCAGCAATTAATAATTTCTTTTAAGAATGTATAAATATTTGATACAATGACTCCCTAGCAGAGTGTAGACCGAACTTTTAATAATCTTTTTCATAGATAGTTGTTAACCTTAGAAAATTTGTCCAAATAAAAAAAACTTTGTTCCTTGGTATTATGATGCAAAACCAAAAAAAAAAACATCCTCCACTGATCATGTCGTAAGTACTCCTTAAATACGACTGTTGTAAAATATCAGCTCCAAATACGACATTTACCATAATTAATAGCAGACATACTCACGTATTTATATTAAATGAATACGAGTTCATCACGCTTCAAATGATTAACGACTCGTTATGGGATTTATATCAATTAAAACACAAAACGCAGGATATAATTCTTCTCAGCTTTTCGCTCGATAAACAACAACAACGACAACTGCGACGACGACAACGAGCAAATGCAATTTTGTTGTTTCATGTAATCTTTCAAGCAATCAAAGATGTAATTTTTTTTTTTTTTACATTATTTTATTTATTTATTTTTTAATTTGTGTGCAACTTTTTACTCCACTCCCAAACAGGGCGAACTGCAACAACTGCTCGTTTTGCCCGACAACCAGGAGCGGCAACAATGCTCGAACCGACGCACATCCATCAACGAAGTGAAACGTTACATTATCGACACGTTTATCGACGATTATGGCAACTGAAGAGGAGCAACAGCAACAGAAGCAGCAACATAAGCAGCACCAGCAACAACAAAAACAACAACAACGACACGAAACGGACAACAAAACTGAAGCAGCGTAATTAAAATTGTACAACAATTGCAGAACGTGTGTGCAAATGTGCAAATTTACGAATGTGCACTTTTACGCTATTGAAACAACAGCGGCGGTAAAAGCAAAAGCAACAAAAAACAAAGTAAAGTAAAGTAAAGTAAATACGACGACGGTCATTTGTAATGTACGAATAATTAAGGAGATATTGTATTGTAAAATTAAGTAAGTCAGTGAGATGAACAATTTATTTAAATTTGATATTGTGATTCATGTGTCCTAGCGTATATACATATATGTTACATATATACATACATATATACATATATATTTAAAAAAAAATATATATATTTAATGAAAAATCACAAATACAACATGATAATCTACTTTTACTCATAAGTGATTAAATTGCGTGTACAGTCTCGTGTTTCACAGAGCCTTCAAAAAATTTACGTGTTTAAATCTACGTTAATGTTTAACTTTTTAATATTATTATTTATTTGTTACAACGTTTTTAACCCTTTGTTTTTGTTTTATTACTCTTGATTTGAAATATTTAAAGTTGAACTTTACATATTAGAAAAGTGTAAATTTAAACTATAACACATACACATAAGTTAATTTTCAACTAAAAGTTGAAGTTATGCTTGTGTAAATTTCAATAATTTGAATGTGTATTAATTGAACTTTATGTTGAACTTTACATATTGTGGCAGTGTTAATTTCAACTTTTGTACATTGTGTTAATTTATATTTTAAATTAAAAGTTACATTGTAATTTTGTAATTACATGTCGAAATCTTTACATGTGTAACTTTCAACCTGAGTTGAAGTTTACATTTTTGAATAATTTATAGTTGTGATGAGACAAACGACACATACATACAAGCATTTCATTGCTATGAGTACCCATACATTGAATCTCTTAAAAGATTATCTAATAAAAATGCATTTTTTGACATAAAACAATAATGATAATTGCCTAAATTTAAGTAAAAAAAAACCAAAACAAACGAGTATTTGCAAACAAGTTGTTAAAATGGCAAAATAAATATTTAATGAAAAAAAATTGTGGGTTTCAATGGAAAGTTTAAACTTGGCAATAAGCGACTTAAGCCTTGTGAAATTTGTTTAGCCCTTATGCTATGAATCATAAATTTTGTTAAAATACCAGTCGTCCTCATATAAACTTAAAGCTTATTTCTATCCTCGTTAGTTTGTATAGTAAACGCCGATTCATGAACGCACTTGAACAGGTTGTGAATGCGTAAATCAGCTGTTTTCAAAAGAGCTTTGCCGATTTCAAAAAAGTCTAACAAGTGAAAATTGATAATTTTTGAAATGTTTTTCTTTACAAAGGCAACACTGCACGCACGCGTGTTTCTTTATGAGGTAAACGCACGGAATTTCCATGATAAGTTTACGAGCACCCTCGTAAATTTTTTGACTGCTTTAATGAGTACCGCTGCACTTTTTCAACTTAAAATAACTTCAAAGGAAAAGTGTCTAAGAACTTAAAATTTTATTGGAAATTTTACTTTTTAAGAAACTTTGAATAGAAAGTCCATATTTTGAACTAAAATTCGTTTCAGAATAAGTTGGTTGAACTTTTCAGGTTTAAGTAGTTTATTTAAGCTTTTCACTGTTCGGAACATTGAGCCCACTTTTCTACAACAAATTGTACATTAAGCTATTAATACGTAAATAATACAAATGTCCAAAAATACAACCAATCCTAAATCGTAAGTTTCGTTGGTGGCACTTTCCAAGCTACGCAGAAATTGTCTAAAACTGAACTACTTTCTCTTTCCTTTTGCCAAGAGATTTCCATAAAAAAAAAAAGTGTTTCGTGCGGCAAGCACAAAGAAAAGAATTAAGTACGCTGTGTATAAAAGTAGTTGACATTTTTTTTTTTCTTTCATTCTATTTATCCTTCCTCTTCTTAGTTTCTAAGTGGCATTATCCTAACTGGTTTTGTTTTAACGTTAACATCTGCGCATACCGACCGGCAAGTTTCGGGCTTTATTGTTTATCGCTACTTGCTACTGTCGTAACAATACGCACTTGTATTTGACAACAACAACAACAATGAGCGTAATTATAAAACACAAAGCGCAAAAATACAAATAATAAACAGATAAATATTTAATATTAAAATACAAAACAACAAAATACGAAATAGTGTACAATAATTACTACAACAAAAAAGTAAACATGCAAAATGTAATCAAAAAAGAAAAATAAAATAAAAGAGAGACGAAAAAAATAAAACAGATTAAGAAATAAAGAAATTATTCGGACTGAACTAATGAAACTGTCTTTCATTTGTCATTCTGAAGGATTTCGCCTGGACGCCAGCTGGTGGCTCTGCTATTATTTAATGTGCGCCGGGCATTTGCGGTAAGTTTGTAGTTGCGTCGTATAATGCTTAAATCTGCTTATCGGGATTATGCCAACAACAACAAAAAATTATTTGAATTCGAAAATAAAACTATGCAACTAAAGAATAAATAAAAGAAGTACATTGGCTAACAAACTTTTTTCTGCTTTGGTATTTTGTCGAGCTTTTAAGTTTTCTTCCACAATCGAAAATATCTTCTACGAAATACAACACTTAATATATATATGTAAATACAACAATCGAATAAGACAACGTGCATGAACACCCTCACTCTCGGATTACCTGCTTCTCTCGCTACTCGCTACTCGCCGAGTGTAAATGATTAAAAGCTCGATTTTATTGCACGGGCTAAAGGCTTAAAGGGTTAAAAGCAACAACGCTAAATTACGCTAGAAAATATATTTCAAATTAGCACATTAAAATGTTGAAATGTTGAAATGTTTACTTCAAGAACTTTTTATTTGCCGAACAATTTACGCCTTTCATTCCTTTTTTTTCTCATCAGCTGCGTTAAGCTTTATTTGCACTTAACTTTCGCTATTTTACTGCATAAGTTTTGTACTTTATTTGCAACGTTAGACTGGTTGTGATTGTTACTTACGCTTGCTTCCGTTTGCCCCGTCTGTGTGACTGTGACTTTGACTGTGTGGGTGTTACTGCGTCTGCAGTTCAGTGTGCGCGCACATCCAGCGTTAACAGTGTTGGCTGGTATTTTGAATCGAAGTAACTAGATACTTTTTGTTTGACTAAAAAAATCAATATTATTAATTTAGTTAATTTGCAAATTAAAAGGAATTTAATTTTAAAGTTTGCCAATCATTCTCACTTACTAAATGACGTCAACTACACTTAAAAATCAGTCAAAGAGAATCTCAACCTGGTAACGCTTAGGATCTAAGCTTAGTCAAACCAGTACAATCTAAACTATTCAAATCTAGATATATATATCTTGTAAATTAGAGATGGAGGCTTCTCTCTAAATCGTCTCTTCACCAAATGATTTGCCATAAGTCCCCCCACCCTTCTATCCACCACTTTCAGAAATCAGTTCAATGTTGTATGTATGTCTATCTGTCTTTTTGTAATGTTGTATAGGTAAGTTTTATAGCTAAAACCAATTTTTACGAAGAGTCCTTTTGACCTATTGACTAATTTGAAAGCATCATCATTAATTTTGGCCATGACTTTAATAACCAAAAAAAATGTTCACATCATTTGAAATCAAGAAAAAAATGTTTAATTCGAGCCTCCTTTTTGAGGAAACCAAACTTTAATTAACTTTAAAAACCAATTTGACACTGTTTTAGCTATATTTCCTAGGATATCCTTGAGAAATTGGCTAATTCCGTTATTTATTATAGGTACCAAAAACAAGTTATCAAATTTATAAATTTATTTTACTTATTTTTAAGATCCTTAGAAAATAATTTCATTTTCTATAATGTAAAATTAGAAGTTTACTTTGGCTCAACACTGATGTTTTGATTGTGCTTGTATTTATGTACACGTGTGTCTGTGTTTAACAGGGAATGTGTGTGTAAGTGTGAGAATGTGCTCTTATTACGCTCGACTGATTTGACAAAGGATCAAAATGTTAATTTGTATGAAAATGATACTGACAGCGCAAAAAGCGCATAACATCATTACAGGCAAACCGACAGACCAACTGACAGACAAACAGACAGACAGACAGACCAAAAAAATAAAGTAAAAAAAAACAAGACAAAACAAAACAATAAAAAAAAGAAAGTGGGCGAAAAGTTCATGTAAAAGAAGCAGGAACCACTGCAAAAGGATACAAAAAGTTCCTTCTCTCTCATCTCATCTCATCTATGCAAATTCCCTTGTGTTTGACTCTGGTAATGCGAGCGCCTGATAAGAGAAAAGCAAAAAACATAAAATATAGTACGAAAAAGAAAAAGAAAAATTCGGAAAAAAATAATCAAAAGGAAACATGTGAAATAGCAACGAACAAAAACAACTTGTAAGAGAATTATCTTCGGCTATGCCGAAGTTTAGATACCCTCCGCCATTTCAGTGCTACATGCCTCTATTAAAAGCGTTGTTCTTATTAGATCACGCCCCTTTTTGATTAATAGTTTTATGTTACTACCAAAGTGTTAAATACCGAATTTGAACCGGTTGTCTACACTGTAACTACTTTTTATAATATCTTTCCGCATGGGAAGGAGTGGTTTGTGTTGGAGGTGGGCGTGGTTCTTATCCGATCACGCACATTTTTAGGAGCTCACTTAACAAATTTCGTCTCGATAGCTCTAAAACTACGGCTGTAATCGCTGCGACAGACAAACAGACGGACAGACATTCGGACACCGTTAAATCGACTCAGAATCTGACGCGGATCATTTATATCTATACTTGGTCATACCTACCACGACCTCTTCTGGGCGTTACAAATGGAAGAACAAACTCAATATACCCTTCGGTAAGTGCTTTTGCGCTTGGCGAAGAGTATAAAGAGAGCACACAAATGAATGAAATGTGGTAATTAGGTGCAAGGATGCTGCGCCGAAGGACACGCGCTGCTTGCTTGTGTTAGTAAATCTAGTTTAAGAATTTCTGGCGGCATGGAGTTGTTCATTTCTTTATTGTTTATTAACCAATTTTCGAATGTACGTTCGCTTTGTTGGACTAGAAGATATTAAATTTTGAATATATTTAAGGAAAGTTTCCAAACGACTTTATTAGTTTGGCGATAAATTTCACAAATTTTAAATACACCGCATCCTGGCATCTGCATCCAGACCAAGTGACTTTGTAGCACTTTGTTGCTTCGGTCGATCGTTCATTCACCTGTGGCTGACGGAAACAAAGTTCCATAATTTCCTGTGCGTGATTTAAAGCCGCAGATGAGCGACTTCCGCTTTTCCGGTGCTTAAGGAGATGGATGGATGTGGATGGCAGGCACAGAAGAACAAAGTCGCGCCAATAGGCAATTGCGATGCGAGAGATGTATGGGTGGGTTGGCGGAAGGCGCAAGGCCCGAGACGGGCGTTGGGTGGCAAGCGGGTAAATAGGAAATGTCGCACGTCAGAAACGCTGATGAATTTCCTGCTTAGTCTGCTGTGTCTGCCTTGTTGACTTCGTCAAAGATTGAGTGAGTCATCAAATGGATTTTTATTTCCATTTTTATTTCAGTTTCTGTTTCTGTTTTTGTGTAGTTGTCAATCATGTTGCTGCTGCTGATGCTGCTGCTGTGAGCTTAGCTGGCATGTTGCTGGTTTGAAATGTCGTGTCGTTCGCCATTAGAATTGATGGGCTTGTCATCATGCGTTCCTGTCGCTGGATTTTGTTATCTTTTGTTTACAAATACAAAAGTTAAGCAAAGTTTTGCTTAAAGGTGTCCAAACAGTTGTTTATACTTGTACATGCCACTTCGCCGCAAAGTACCCCAAAGTACCCCAACGCACCCCAAAGCAGCCAAATACATGCCTTTAAATGATTGAAAGTCTTTTAGGGGAGGGTTAAGGAACATTTTAGGAATTTAACTTAAAGCTCATTTTGTTTAATTGTTTAAGTAAGGTAATGAGTAAAAAGTTTATATTCATTTTTTTTTAAAGGAAATTATTGCCTAAAAGAATTCAAAAAGTTTATATGTAAGCAACATTTTTGAAAATCTACTCGCTCTGGTATAAAAAACTTGTCGTTACCAAAATAAACTCTGCCATATTAAGTTCCACTTTTCTTTCATTTAAAGCTTTTCTATATCATAAACTCTCTTGAGCTTTAAAGTTGCCAGGATTTTAAAGTTTTTATTTAGCTGGTAAATATTCTAAGGCAATATGATTATGAAAGCTTTTAAGCTTTACAGGAAATTTAAACTTTTAAGTTTAAAAATTTCGAAATATCTTAGGTTTTAAAAGCTTTTGAGACTTATAAAATTTGTTTACTTTTGTGCAGTTTTAAGTTTCAAAAGTTTAAAGTTTCTAAGCTTTACTTTCGATTTTTAATTCAAATGTGATTTTAAACAACTGCAACTTGGCAACTATGGTCAAACCTTTTTTTATTATAAAGAATTTCTTTGAATCGCTTAAATCATTTTGAATTATTTCACTTGATTTAAACTTTCAACTTTTTTTTTTTTTTTTGATACTATTTCAAAAATGGCATCGAAAAATAAAACTTAGTCCTTGTGCTTTCAAAGACAAACAAACAACAACAAAAAAACACTTAAATTGAAAGTGTAAATCTTAAAGTGACCCTTGAGCACCGCAACGTTCCCTGACCTCTGGCCAACCGCTTTCTCCATCCGCTCTGCCAGCCGACGTCAAACAAACTACGTTGGCGCGAAAAAGATCAAAAACAAATGCGAGCGAGCAGCTTAAGTAATTCATTTTGAACTTTGTGTAATTGCAAAAAAAAAACATCACACGCACACACACACACGCACACAACATTAAACTAACACACACGCATTGCGTTATTTATGGTTGAATGCAGCAGCAGCAGAAGCGGCAGCGGATGGACGGACGGAACGCAGCAAAAGAAACTTTTGCACGACTTTTTGGTTTTGCTCTGAAAAACATTTTAACACCAAGAATACAAAAGCAACAATAACACATATACATACATATGTACATACATACATAACACTGGCGGATTGCAGAAATATATTTCGAGGGGAGCACATATTTAAGAATTTAAAATGGTCGATTTTAAAAAATGTTATTAGCGTTAACAAATAATTTAATGAAACTTTTTGTACATGTGGTCAGTGCGAATTTCTCTTTTTCGGTCAAACTTCAACTGACCATGTATATATGTATGTATGTATGTATGTATGTATGTATGTATGTATGTATGTATATTTTAAGGTAATTTTTATGTCCTTCAATATCGAAGGAAGAATCTTTCGAAATTATATAAAATACGCTACAAGTAACCTCTGGTCAGTTATTTTCCCTGGATCCGCCTCTGACACAGAAACTAAATGCATACACACATACACACACACACTGACGACTACAAACAGAAAAGAACACAGTCCGAAGACATTTCTAGTCCAAGTTGCAAGAAAAAAAGTGTTTTAACAAAAAAACGAACAAAAACAACGAAAACAACAAAGTCGAACTGAATAAAATGGCGGCCAGTAGTGCGAACTCGGTTTCATGTGCAGCGCTGCT
This sequence comes from Suillia variegata, assembly GCA_949127995.1. Taxonomy (NCBI): domain Eukaryota; kingdom Metazoa; phylum Arthropoda; class Insecta; order Diptera; family Heleomyzidae; genus Suillia; species Suillia variegata. Next base: position 8,337,348 of record OX421843.1, on the reverse strand, counting down.
TTCTCTGCTGCAGCTGCCATAAAATTAAGCGAAATTATTAAACGAATTTGAAGAAGTGAAGGAAGAAAATTAAGCGAACGCGGCGACGAGCCACAACAAAAAGCGCACCGCTTCTCCTGCACGCCTCTAGCTGCCCTTAAAGGGCTCGAAAAGCGCCAAGACGAAACCAGGCCAGGCGAAAGCATTTTCAAACAACAAAAGAAAGCAAAGAGTGAAAAGAAAGAAAAGAAAAAGAAACGAAACGAAACGAAACAAAAAAGTGCAAATGGAATTATGCAGAAACTGTAAAGGACACTCGCTGCTGCGGATAAATGAAGCGGTCTGCAGCGGCCATTTTTTACGAAATTAAAGAGAAATTTTAGCATGGCCAGAAGATGAATCCGAAGACGATGACAATGACAACAAAGGGCAAGAAGAAGACGAAACTGGTCTGCGGCAAACTGTTGACAATCCTCGTTCGTTCTGCATTCGCAAATTTATTTAAAACGGAAATTAATTGCGTTGAAACCAGAATTATCTCAAGGTTTTACGTTGCTTCGTCTTCTCATTGAACAACTGAACTACCGGCCACTCTCTCTCTTTCTCTCTCTCTCTCTCTCTCATTTACTACACTCTTTGGCGAGCAATTCTATTTTGATCCTGCTCACCAGCAGATTAGATTGTTTACCAAACTCCGTATGTAGGGAATACTAGGGGGTTATGGGCAGAGATACATATACTTATACATACATATATGTATTGTAAATAACATAACGCCATGTCGTACCAAGTCTACTACAAATTTCTTTTATACAAAACTCGGTTCTTTAAGAATTTTACCTTATTTTACTTGGATTCATTAAATTTATTGTAAAATAGCTTTTAATACCCTGCATTGCCCGGATTTAGTTTTGAATATAAATATGTAAGAAAATTAGTTAGCGGAACTTTCTGTTACTTTCGCCTTTGTAACTTCTGAGTTACGGCTGTGGGCGTTAAATTGTTCCAACTACGCCCTCTTTTTGTGATATTATCGACAGTAACCATACAAATTCAGAAACAAAATTTCAATTGTTTATTACGCCCATAATTTGTTTAATTAAACAAGTGGGCGTGGTCGATTTTGTATACCCTGTTATTCTTCCCTGTGCATCTCTATACATATTTTCTCTATAGGGCATCAAGTTCCTGAGCAATTTCAGATTTTTGGGAGCAATATTAGCGAAATAATCGAATAATTTTACTTACTTAGGTGGGCGTGGCAATTTTTTTTCATTTTCATATATACAAGTAAAGATAACAATTTCTTCAGACTGGTTTTATAATCCTAATTCTAAGCTCACATTATAAATTGTCTAGACTCAACTTTTGCCGGATGCAGTCAATTAATCGCTTCACTTTTTACTCAGTGCTAAACTTTGTTTTGCACAGTCTTGACTGTTTAAGCTTTTTGACAAGTCCTTCGGACGCTTAAAATTAAGAAATAAGCATTAAAAGTTAATAATATTGATTAAAAATGTCCGCACTTTCATTTCGCAACAATTTTTACTTGAACTCATAAATAAGTATTTATTGGTTTGTATGTAGTTTTCAGCTTTCAGCTTTCACCGCGCTCAGTTTTTTTTTTTTAATTACACTTGATAACTTTCGCCACTGCAGCGCGGCGAGCAGCCTTGCCGCAAAGTTTTGTTCGACGCTTGCAGATGCAATTCATTAGAGCTGCAGCAGAAAAGTTTCGCTGTTTTCGGGTAATTCCGGGACTTATGCGAAACACGTTTCCCTTCTTCTTCTTCTTCTACGCTGCGCAGTCATGGCCACAAGCCGTCGAGATACACGCTCACGCTACTTTCACGCTCGCCCCGCTATTAAAATGCAACTTTTGTTTTGCTGTCGATGCGCCACTGCCACCGGCGCCCCTCGAAGCACATTCGACACTACCCTACGAACTGCTTAAAGTATCGCTCTGAAAAATAAAACTAAAATTTAACTAGATTCGGTTTTTATTTTTGTTGTTGTTGTTTTGTTTTTTCATTTCAATTTTAATTATTTTTTAAATTTTTCGTTTAATGCAATTATTTGCTTTTATTTTGCGCTCTTTTCGCTCGTCTCGACAAAACTTTTCTTAATTATCGCAGAGCAGAACAGAGCAGAGGCGGACGGACAAAAGGCAATAAAAACAAAAAACGAAAACCAAAACAACAAAACTCTGCGGAAATAAAATGTCTCAAAGATTTATTTTTTTTAATTTTTGTGTTTTGTCTTCTTCTTTTAGGGGTGTTGGTATATAATATGGGTGCGGGGGGGAATGCGTGTGGGTGGTTGTCAGAAGTGAAATTAAAAACCGCATTCGGCTGCACTTTCACAAGCGATTGAAGTTCTTTGATTGAAAATAAATTGTTTTTAGTTATTTTAGTTCAGCGTTTTGAACGCATTAAAAGAAATTTCAAACTTAAACGGAAACGGAAATGGATACGGAAGCAGAAATGTCAATTTGTTCTTTTTTTTGTTGTTGAATTATTGGACAAGCGCGAATAAAATTTTTCGGAAAATTAAATTTTTAAATTCATGTTAATTTAACATGATTGTAATATCAAACTAAAATTGAATCATGTCGTTGTTCAATTGCATTGGACATAGAAGCTTGAATTTAAATAATAACATATTAAATCCATATCTGCCACGGTTTCCGAGATAAAAAAAATCTTTAACTCGGCTACACAAGCATTCTACTATGCTTTTGTTTTTAATTTTCCTCATATAGGCCAGACTAGATCCATAGAAAAATACGACTATCTTTCAAGATATAGGGAAGAGTATTATTGCCCTCGCTTAGAGAAAAAATTCAAAGTCTTGAAACCTTTTTTTTTTAAATATATCCTTAAGAAATCTAAAAGTATCATAAATTGACCAATTGATGCCAATCTACATCGTGCTAAAGCCGGACAGAGAGTTCCAGTGTGTCCTTTATATCTGGTACTTTTTCTAATATTCTATAAGTCCATTCCTAAAGTCATGATACCCAATAATTTAGTACCCGGTTAAAAAATAATATAACGAGTATATCCATAATATCCAAACAGTTGCATTAGATAAAACCCACTCAAGGATTAACAAATGAATTGACGAACACTTTTAAAGAAACAATTTTTGAAAACGAAGCAATTGATCTGGACAATAAAGGTATCAAACGATATGGAATTTATGTAAAACTAAAGCTCACCTTAGTTAAAGATACTTTAAAATTATCTTCTGTTAGTAAACTTAAATTTTTTCTCAATTTAATTAAATAACAGACACATTTTAGGATCTAAATTATTTAATTGTTACATTGATATACAGACAAACAGACAGACAGACAGACAGACAGACAGACAGACAGAAAAACATACAGACAAACAAAAAGAGAATATTTGGCATTGCTTTAACCTTTTTGGCCCATTAAAATTTCAAAATTCCTGAACTTTGTTTGTAACGCTTTGCAAAGCGACGCATCCGAAGCGGTTGCCATGGCAAATCCTTCTCATGCAGATTTATTGCTCAATTTTCTTCAGGCATGTTCAAACACACTCACGCACACACTGGCACACACACACACAATCGTCATTATCAAGAGCAACGACAACAACAACAACAACATAAACAAGAACAAGGATAATTACAACAACATGAAGCGAACAACACAACATCGAAAGCAGTTAAAGCTCAGTACACGTTTCTTGATATCAACACACACACAAGATACACAGAAACAACCACTATACTGTAGCAAAGTTAAATATACGCTTGAATTAGACTGGTTTTAAGAAAATATTATGATTATGTTTATTTCATTTATTAAGCGCTATTTTCAAGTCGTAAATAAACTAAACAAAAAAACTTGACCTTTTTTAAATAAAATATTCTTTCATTTAAAACGCTTTCATAAGTTCGAAAATATTTTATATTGTATTGTTTAAAAACTCAATATTATTATATATCATATAAAACATTTCTAGTATATTCAGAACATTTTTGTGCCTAAATTGTCTTTAATGTGTTGCCAATCGTTCGAAGTTTTGTTACACACAAATTAAGAGAACTCGTTAACAACGCTTTTAGCCGATATCTAAACTATGCTATATAATCCGTACATATGTATTATTGGATGTGGTTTCATCTTTTAGTCTTCCTGCTCAGCGTGTAATTTATTGAATGGTATTTGTCACTTCTGCCTTCATCTACTTAGCATAGTTGTATGCTGTATTACTAGATGTCGCCACATTTATATAAAACAAGGTGAGGATCTCGTCTATTATCTGGAGACTGACCGATTGTAAATTTTTCTACATATTTTTAAAATAAAATTTATTTTCTATATATCTGTATGCAATATTGTTAATTAGGGTTTAGTTAGGTAAATGTAAGTTGGCTTAACTGTTTCACTTAAAAGAATTGTTAATTATGCACTTCTAAATGTTGATAACTTCTTCGAGTTAGTAAAATTGTTTGTAACTTTTCAAGATACTTCTTTACTAAAGTAAAAACTCATCTTAGGACGGTTATTAACGTGATTTATTCTCCCTGTTGTTTTTAACAATTTGAATATTATTTTTGCAACAAAGCCAGTCTAGGTGTAGGTGTATAAAGTATACGTGTGTATATGTGAATATTTGTGTTTGTGCATATTCATTTCGTGTGCTAATGAAATTGCGCCTGATACTTATTAGAGTAAAAATTTATTCAAAGGATGCACGAGACAAGATACGACAAAACCAGACAACCTGGCAACATCGCAACGTGTCGCAACAAAGTATCGCTCATCTGGCGCATTGTTGTTGTAGTTTATGGCAAAGCTGAAAATTATGATAATTGGCAGCAGTTGTTATTAAATGCGAGCGTTTTTTTTTTTTATTTCGCTTTTAATGTGTGTGACGTGTGACTTTTCGCTTGATTTACGATCGAATGTATTTCATGGAATATCGCCGTCAGCAACAACCAAACAACCGATTTTGATTGTCAGTATGGATTTGACCTAAATTTACAAACTAAAAAAAAAAAAGTACTATCAAAGAATTTTCTTCTTCTATTTTCTTTTTGGTTGTTTTTTTTTTGGTACTGAGTAAAAAGAAATCTTGTAAAAAGAAAGTTCCGCAACAAACTCTTCCATTAAAGCCAGCAAACAAAATGAAATGTAAACTGGCGCGCACACAAAACAGACATAAAAACAACAACAAGTCAGTTTAGTCTCTGTTCACTTCAGTTAGCCCTAAACAAAAGTTGAACGCTATCAACGCTTTGGCCAACTTGCTTTATCTTTTGCTTAAGTTCGAGCGCAAAAAAAAACAAAATATAAAAAAAACAACAACATCAAATGCGAACTTTATAAACTTTTGTGTGTGTGGAAGTTTGAGCGTATATCTCGGCGCTGTCTGTCGATTTCCGTCAAGCGTGTGCGACGAGGCATCGACGACGACGTCAAACGACGCCATCAACAAACATTGCAGACGGCTTAAGGTAACTCTGATTTATGGCCGCACCAACGAAACAACATTGTCCTCTTGGTTGGTATGGTACAGTACACTGTACAGGTTTCGAGTGGAAAGCAAACTACACGGAAAATTTCACAATTATAATATGTAAATTATGTAAGTAAAAATGCACTGAAAATTACATTATTAAAATTGAGCTAAGCGAAAATTCAAAACTAATCTGGCAAAAGTTTTGCTAAGCGTGTAAGAAAGATGGAAAGGTTGCTGCTCTAGATAAAAGACCTTAAGCGAATCCTACAAAATGCAATTTTGGAAAAAAACGTTGTTCATTTAAAAAAAAAAAAAGGAAAATAATAAATAAATACTTGACGCAACCACCCTAGCAGAGTGTATGCTGAGCTTTAATTGCAAAGATTTTTCATGGCAAGTTGTTAATCTCAGAAATTGTTTATCAATCAAAAAAAATCTGCTTCTGTATTCTGCGACTAACGAGAGTCGAACCTGCGGCATTCCGCGTTGAAAGACAATGCACTTACCATTTCGCTACGCTGGAACTTTTTTCTGTCAACAAATATGATGCATCGATACTCCTGGTAGCTTCGTCTATGAGAAGTTCCACAAGTTCCTTCTTTATTTTACTTATACATTTTTCATCTTAGAAAAAAAAATTTTAGTTAAATTTTTTATTAAGTTTTACATATACAAAATAGTTTCATACATACATACAACAATTTTAAATTTATTGGCATTCCAAACAGCTCGTCCAGTAGGACAGAATAGCTCAAACTAAATTAAAATAATTTTTTGAGGTTTGAAGAATAACCTTCAGAAGCATTTTTTTGGTTTTTATTTATCTGTATATAAAAAACAATCTTCAGGATAATATAACGATAAAATAAAAGTAAAAAAAAGAAGACCACACTGTACTTTCATCTGCATTTCCGGTGCTGCCGTACCTTAAACTACCTGCGCCAAACCGCCAAGCACGATTGTCACCTTCAGACACGTAAAAAAGTGAACAAACTAAACCAAACGGTACGTAAAAACTGGACCAAACGAAAGGGACCCAGAAAGCAAAGGTTTCTTACAGTTTAACGCTCTCTTGGCCATAAAAGTCAGCGCGTTTTTCAGGTCGATCTCGGATGTTCTACACTCAAAGAAAGAAATTTGCATTGCGCTTAAAAAAAATTATTAAAGTTTATTGTCCAGGTGAATTTAGTTCAAGTCCGCAAAATATAAAAATAAATTTTTTTTCCATTAAGGGGAATTTAACAATGTACAGTTTCATTATTCCCCCAACAAACTCCCGAGTGCACTAACATTTTACGCACGGTGTCACTCAACATTTATCGGCATTCAGGCAGCGAGCGCAGATAGATTGCATGCCATTTTCCCACATCCTGTGCAATTTTTCTTCATCTGCCAAATATAGATCCTTCGGCGCTCCTTCTCCTCGCAACACCGTTTGTTTTAAGTGGAATGGTTGCTTCTCTGCTTCTGCTTCCAACTCGCTTGAACGCAATGCGGCGAGAGTGCTTTGCGAGAGCTCAACTGATATGGCCCAACCAACCAAACAAGCAGACAAACAAACAACCAAAGCAAAAAGGATATAAATCAATTCGTAGAAAATATCAAATGCGATTTCCTGTTTGTGGAAGTGTCTCTGCCATCTTCGACCGACCACAAAAGTAGTCATCAATGGGCCAAAGTGGCAAACAGAGATCCGCAAAATGCCAACGACGCAGCGGCATACTCGTACAGCTAAGAAAGTGGCAGGACTTGACTTGAATTTGGCAGGCGGCGCGACGAATGGATGGAGTGGAGTAGAGTGGAGTGGAGTGGTTCGCGGGTAGCAATACGAGCAGCACACACAGCGCGGTAAGAAATTTATTTTAAGCACTGGCAGAGCGCCGTGTTACATATAACAAAAGTTGCTACAACCAGAACTCGCTGACGACGACGACGACGACGACGACGCTTAAAGAGTTTTTTGAACTCTAGCCAAATAAAATTCGATAAGAAAAAAAAAACTTTTAAATTTTGAAACTATAGCAAAAAGCTCACAAATTTTACAAAAACAACTACAACAACAATTAAGCGTTACTTTCAGAGTTTACAATTTGAATATCGATTCAATGGTTAACCGGTTAATACGAAAGTTATTGAATTAATTTCAAAAATATTTTTGAATGTATCGACGAAATATTTAATTAAATGTTCTTTCAGGTTGCTCCATTTAAAGATTTTCCATGCATTTTATTGATGTTCAATTGTGGGTTAGGTTGGGTTATTGTGGTGGCAGAAGTCTCACATACGCCAGTCTAGGTCCATAGTAGTTCCTCTACCACACTCATTAATCACGGAAGAACATTGACCTAGCTTCTTGAATTATGTCTACTTATAATATGGACAGTGGCCAAAATCGATATTCCAGAGTTTCTGCTTAATCTGGTTAGTTATAGTTTCTAGACCGGTTGTTGGTTGCAAGTCACATCCTAAAGGCATGACGCCCATTCTTTTCTGTAATGAAAAATCCAAGAAAACTGTGAAACGTATCTATAGAATACTCAAATTATTAGCATATATCAAATAAAAAAAAAAAACAATTGTTCCTTCAACTTGAGTACCTTGAAAACCGATTACGAAAATTACCTCGACTATTTCCAAACGCTGGGCGCATTGCCGAGCGGAGACATAAATCTTGTTGCCTCTACTTTTCTATCTTTTATCTTTTCGGTGGAAACAAACGAAGAGAAAATTTTAATAATTCTTCTTGCGAGTGCGGCGCTTGGACTGCGACTGTTGAAATGTGAAAAGTTGTTGGTTTGTGTTGGTTTGTGCCTTTGTGGACGCGCACGCAGCCAGTCAGCCAAATGTCAGCGAACTCCGGCAGCGTGGTCGACCCCTTTCGTCGCCTTCTAACATCCGACTTGTTTCCGGTTTAACGGCGACGCCGCACACCGTCAAACCGCTTTCGAATGAAAGCGCCAAAATTAAGTTGTGATTTCCCTTAAACGGAAGTTGCAAGCGCCCCTTCCTTTCCTCTCCTTTTTTTCCTCCGTTTTTTTTCTTCTTTCTTTCGTTTTTTTGTTTGTTTTTCTGTTTGCATGTGGCTGAGTGTGCGTATCGCTGTGTGTGTGGATGTGTGTGTGTGTGTTTTTTGGCAGGATGTGGGTTATACGCGTCGTTTCATTTAAAGCCAAAGTTTCGCCTGACGCAAATTCAGGAACTCAACGCGCGGCGCCGCATGAAGCGCGAAATTGTGCGCTTAACTTACAAAATGCAAAATTCCTCGCGCGCGCGCTCCATATTTCTATGCGGTGTCTGTCTGTGCGGAAATATATTTATGTAGGTGCATTAAGGTGGATCGATTTATGTAAATTGAATTGTTGTTTAAAATAAAATTTCCAAAAAATAATAAATTTTAAATCAAAATTTTCATCATTTAAAGAAGAAGAGAAGAGTTAGCTGGAAAATTAACTTATTTTCTAAATTATTCGATCCACTTTAATATCTACATATCTGCATATTAAACATCGGTTTGTCATTTGTTGTTTTTGTTTGTTGTTTTTTTTTTTTGTTGGTGTCTGTATGACTTGTGACTTTGTTGTTTGTTACATTGGCGCGAATAAAAACAGTTCGTGTGTGTTTGTTTGTCCGCGTGATTTGGATTTATGCGCTGCTCCTCGACTGCTGCGGAACTTCGACACGAACATAAAAAAAATATAAACTATTCAATATTGTGAGCGGTTTTTTGCTTTGCGCCCTTCGAGGCCCCAACCCCAAAAATCCATTTTCAAAAGTTGTAAATCATGTCGTGAAAGTCATCGGGAAGTTACTCTCGGACGAAATTAATCGCCAACAATCGTATCGGACGGATGCTGCGATTGAATACGCACAGAGCGACCGGCGAGATAATGTCTCCCAACTCGCCAGCATTGAACAGTCGCTGTTAAACTTGGGACACACACACGTACTGGCTTCTATTAGATCTGTGATTTTTTTAATGTTAAAACTTTAAATTCAAACTCAACTTTCAAACATAAATTACAAACTTAAATTTCGAATTAAAATTTCGAACTTAAATTTCAAACTTAAATTAAAAGATATTGTTGAGAATTCAATTTAGAAGTGATGCGAAATAATTTTTGAAAATTCAATTCAGTAGTTGCCATGTGTGAAGGCCTCTTTGCAATTTAATCTCTCAGCAATTCAATTTTCTAAATTAAATTAAGCTGCTAAACTTTCCGAGAAGTGACGGACGAATAGTAAAATTTCCGTTTGGGGTGCGTATTGAACCTGGCATCTAAGCGCACCGAGCATGCTTGGTTGATCCAAATAAATTCAAACCAAACTATATCTACTTTAGCTGAATACTATATAGAATCCAAAATTTCGATGCCATCATAGTTGAATAATAATGTTAAGTAAATTAGAAATGAGCGAACTCACCTCGAATTCTGCCTCAAATTTCTGCCTTATTTTGAAGATTGTTTTTTTATTTTTGACAACTTAATTATTTTGTAGCAACTATGGCAACTCCACAAAAATTACATTTTCAAAGAGCGAAACAACATCGAGGTGAAGAGAGAAATTTTTCTACTCTCTCACCTTATATTGATTACACCATAGATGCGAAATCAACAAAAGTGACTTTTTCAATTGTTTTTTTATTGTTATTGTTATACTTAAATTTATTAACGTTTTTTTCGATTTCTATTTTTGCCACCGTAAATTCTCACATTTGCGCAGTCAGCGGAAAAACATTGACGCGGTTTTTTGCCATAACTATTTTTATTACATTTTTTTTTACAGCTGATTACAATTGTCAGTTGAACTATTTTCGTAGCCGTTGTTGTCGAGATTTTTGTTGTTGTTGTTGCTTCTGCTGTTGCTACTGTTGTCAAGTTAAGTTGTCGCATTATAATCGAGATATATTGTCAATACTGAGAAAACCAACAGAACGACTGACATGTCAGTATGTCAGTTAGTAAAATATCGCACAAGTCGATGAATGTTGTCAACGTAATAACGTCAGCATGCCGCACACACCACAGCGCATACCAACACACACAAACATAAAACTAATAGAAAAAGAAAAAGAAAATGACAGAACGACCGACTGAACTGACTGAACTGACTGAGTGACTGGCAGCAGGATACGCGAAATGACATTTTCAATTTGCGAGCAAGTTTCTGCGTCGGTTTTCGGAATGCGATCAAATGGAGTCGAAATATTCGTGCTTGATTGAACATTAACGCCATTGAATAATTTCATATTTGGCGCGCGGAAAATGGAAAAATTTTAAATCGCACAAAATAAAATTTACACTTTTCACAGAAAAAACCATAAAAAACAATTTTTTATAATTGGAAACTTAATTTTTACAAATCACTTTTTTAAATCATACTGCAAACACTTTAAGACTCTACTCGAGTTCTTGTATGAAGGAATTCGGAATGCCACTCTTAGGGAACATGAACGACTAATGAGGGAGAAACTTCTTATTGGTCATTCAGGCATAAGAAATTTCGTACTACTTCCGAGCAGCTATAACCGCAAACGATTTGAGTTTTGCATTGGAATGTCCAGAAATAAATTGAGAATACTAACCAGGTCTGACTGACTGATCACTGTAGACTCGAAAGAACATATTAGTAGATTAGGCATAGAATCTAGTCTGACGTACAGATTCTGCGACGAAGAAATTAAATCGCCAAAGCACATTTTATAGGTAATTATGGACCACTGATGCATTGCAGACATCATGGCATCATATATAGTACCAGGAAATGAACTGACAGGCTTAACCTTGACAACCTCGAATTTCTGAGGACAACTGAACTGGATGAGGAGCTTTAGGATAATATTAGTACCAGAAAATGAACTAACAAGGTTAAGACCAGCTAACATCCTCGAATATCTGAGGGCAACTGAACTGGGCAAGGAGGTTTTGTAAGGATTCCCTATATTAGCAGAGGGGGTACAATAAATTTTTAGGTCGCAGATTTTCGATTTTTTTGACATGTCTCAACATTTTATGAAGAGGATAAAATTTGTTTAGCTTAGGAACAACAATTTCCAATAATATTTCAAGCATTTCCAGCTACTACTAAAGCTGTGGAACTAAGGAAAATAATTGCAACAAAAAAAAAACTTCTAACTTCTCTTTTGTTTATGAAATACGTTTTTCTTAAAAATAGAATATGTGACAATGAATTGTTTTTAAAATAGAGCAAAAATTGTTCCTTTTATTTCTATCTTTTGTTGCTATTTTCGAGTAGAACTCTTAAAAATTAAAAGCCAACAACCAAGCCAACTGGGCACGTGTTTGGTTAGCTCGTGATAACCCGCTTTCAAAGCCGAAAATAGAATTTAAAATATTTAAATTTAATGAAACAAAAGATTTGCACAAACGATCTCAACTTAGTCAAGAATTAGAAACAATTATTATAGCCAAATTAACAAACGAAACAAAAACAAAAACAAATATCAACATAGACACTCCGTATGCAAATAACACGCCCAGCTGTACAAGCGTAAGTCATAGAACTGCCTAATAGTCGGTTGCTCTGCCAAACCTGACGTCAATTTGGTAAACCATCTACGCAAACATTATTTCGTGTGTATTGTGGGCGTGTGGACCGAAAACCTCTTCTAAACGAAATTTGTTTCGATTTGGAGTTTTGCTATAAAACCGCTTAGACGCTTAAGCAAAAGCAACAGTTTGATCCGAAATGAAGTTCATTACAGTTGTTCTATTCACCCTATTGGTGGTTATGGCTTCGGCCCGTCCTCAAGGACGTCCACCACCGCCGCCACCACCACCAAAGGGTGGTCAGGGAAAACCACCACCACCGCCACCACCTCCACCACGTCCATCAGGCCCCGATGATGAGGAATACGATGATGAGGAATACGATGACGAGGAACCACCACCACGTCCACCACCAAAACAAGGAGGCGGCGGCGGCGGTAAGCCACCACCACCTCCTCCACCACCAAAACAAGGAGGCGGCGGCGGCGGTAAGCCACCACCACCTCCTCCACCACCAAAGCAGGGCGGCGGCGGCGGTCAATCACCAGCCCGCAAATCTGGATAAAAATTCGTAGTTTAAACTAAAGTTATAGTCTTAAATTGTTTGTTATTCTTTTAAAAGTATTTTGTGAATAAATTTAAAAATTTGGAATGGTGAATGAAACTTGAAACGTTCTACTTTCATTATGTAAAAAAACGTTGGAACGAAATTAATAAAAACAAAAATTGAAGATAAAAACTTGCTAAACAACTTATCTAAAATCAAGCCAATTGAAGATGAAACAGCCAAGCAAAATTACAATCGGAAGAATACCGAGCAACTCCTCAATAAAATTCGAAGGGAATATAGCAAGACTGATCGCAGTCATACTGGCTTCTGGCACATTGGAGTGCAAGTGGCCCATAGGGGTATCCCACATAACATCTACTGTCTTATATTGCAACAATCAGAGGAACTGCGGTTCACTTCCTCTGTGCAGCCTTCTCTAAGCGAGATTGAACACTTAGCAAACCACTCTTCGATGGATTTGGAGAGCTGTCGGTAATCAACGTTAATAATCTACTAAACTTCATAAATCACACAAATTGGATTTAGCCAACTTATATTAGCGATACTCTGGACAACCTTGGTTTACTACCGGCCACATGCACACAGTTCCCTTCCATATTCTATACGGTGTGCCGAAGCCTATTGTTCATTACAGGATATGAGGACTGGATGGGCGGGAGAGAGTCGAGTTGTCTTTGGCGGCTAGCGTACCATGTGTAGTCCGCAGGTCTCACAATCATCGTATTACGACTATCTGAGGATGTGGAATTAAAACGGCACATAAGCGTTAACTAGGCTCGGGCCAACCAACCATACAAAATATTAAAATGGATCATTTGGGGAGCAAAGTAAAAGTTATTAAAAATTAATTTTTCCCTTTTTGGTTTATAATATACAGTGAAATTTTTCTTAGCATTTTTTCTTCTCTTTTGTGTTAACTTCTTCTTTCCAATGACAGTTTTACTGTATATTTCCGTTGAAATAACTGCAAATCACTGTTTAAAAACAAAATTACTGTTCCCAACAGTAATTTCCAAGTATGAATGTTCAAATTTAATCGTAAATGCAATTTTTAAAGGCTTTTAATTATTCATTCCTAAACATTTTACGACTACGCGAAAAATCAAACGTGTCTGTCGTTGTGCTCCACTCGAATGGTTGCCATGGTGATGATGTTTAAGCCACGCGCGCTTTTGGCAGCGTAATTTTACACCAATTTGGCCAAAATATTGCGGAAAATGTTTGACAATAAATTTTCCACACACTCATTTTGTTGCCGATAGAAACAAACGCAAATTTTAATAATCCCGCGCGTGTGTGCTTTTGTTCTGTGCATGTGTGTGTGTGTGTGTGTGCCGGGGTGACGGTGTGTAAGTGTGGTGGTGTGTTTGCGTGCGTCATTTAATGAAGAAATCGTGCAATTATTCGCTCCTCGTAAAATATTCGTTCGTTGCGATTTCGCACAGTCAATTTATTTGTACACGCAAGCACGTATACACACGCACACAAGCACACACACACACACAAACATGCATTAAGTTAAATATTTATGTCTCAAAAATAATATTATTCGAATTGATGACAGACTTGACTAAATCGACTCAGTTTTTGATTCTTTACAACTATTCAAAATTATAAAAACAAATTTTGACCATGAACAATGTTAATAAATGTCTGCTTTAATTGTTCGTGTTATATGCATGTATCGCTGTTAATACTTTCGGGGTTCTTGTTGTTGTTATATTACACCCACCTCCCCCCCTCCCCACAACAAATAGCCAAGCTTCAAAATTTGAATTTATTGATTTGATGAAAATAAAATGATGAAAACTCGCAAAATAATTCACAAAATCGCATTCGAATAGCCACACAAAGGATCGCCGATATCTGCTCCAGCGTGTTTGCCAACAAGCTCAAACTAATGCCACGCACCCCTTACCACCTCCCCCCTCACTCAGCACATAAGCACGCACACATAAGAGTACTACTGCAACACACACGCCCACTTGAAAAGCAAATTGCGTTCATCAACGCCAGCCGGAAAGCATCAAATGTAAAAATTTCCTTTTGTTCCTTTTCCTTTGTTTAAATTTTTCATGTTTTGTTTTTTTTCGAAATTGATTTGTTTCGCTTGAGCATCGGAATTTGTAATTAGGGAAAAGTGGAAATTTCATTTTGAGGCTTAGTTGCGTTACTTGCAATTGCTGGAAAATGCTAAGCGCAAGAGATAGCTCCGCTTGTTGCACACCCGCCCACACGCAAATACACCCACACACATAAACAAAGCTTTACAATTTTGGTATAATTAAGAGCTTAAATAATGCATTCGATTCGAAATGTAATATAAGTGGATTTAACATAGTTTTCCCTTTGATAAAAAATTTTAATTGTATATTATTCAATTCAATGTATTTTAATTTAAATGTACTTAATTTTAGATTTATAAATATTAAATTAACACTGATTTAAAAAAAAAAAAAATGTAGTCAAATTCCAAATGACCCAATGACTCATTTTGACTAGAAAATTTAATTGTATATTAATAAGCATTCAAGCATATTAGCGAAAAGTGGTCAAATATCGATTGACACAATGTCACAATTTTGTATTGTTTAAAAAGATAATTTGAAAACCTTTAAGTCGCAGCTATCTCCTACATCGCTTTCCATACAGCGCCTAATATCGAGCGCATAAACTATTTAATATCGAACTGGCAGCATTGAAGGTATTTTCCCTGCCGCTCGTCCGCTCGCCGACATTCCTTCACATACTCGTACTCCCAGTGCCAGTGCCAGTGCAATTTTTTTTGTTTTATAGTTTAACGTTCCTTTTTTTAATGTTTGCACGAAGCGTCGTTATTAAAAAATACTCAAGTGCATAAAGGAGCCATTGTGGAACGAACGGCGGCGACAGCAGGCAGGCAGTCAGTCAGTCAGTCAGTCAGGCAGGCAGCTGCAGCAACTTGCATGCACTGGCACATCCAGCCATGCAACATTATTGAAATGCAATAAGGCAATGCAGCCGAGGCACGCAGCAATTATTGCGTATTGCAGCAAAGAGTTTGCAGGATGCTCCGAATTAATGCGGCACCAACCAACGGAGTCTCTGCTAAATGGCGATTGGGTGGAATAGTTTCTAGTTAGTGCAGAAAAATTCGAGCTTTTTAATTTGTTATTGCTAAACTTTATCTAAAAGAATTTTATCTACAAGCCACTCATAATTTAATAGTACTATTAATTATTATTAGGAATTTTAATACTTATGCGTAATATTATTAATAATTCAAATTAATGTTAAATTAACATGAAATTGAAACTTTTTCGTGTCAATATTTACCAACTCGATTAAACGTCTTAAGGATGACATTGTCAAAGTTAATTAATGGACTCCTTCCTTAAGTTTTCTGACATATATTTTGACATATTATTTTAAAATTTGAGAAGAGAAAAAGTTGTCGGAACAGGTCCCAATGTTACTTTAACATTTTCGGTAGTGTTGATTTTTGCAAGGACATTGAACAAACTTTTCAACCTGTTGGCTTAAGAAAGTATTAATTTAACATTATTTTTATCAGTTTGGATAACATTAACGTGATACATCATATTAAATTAAGACTGGTAAATTTACATGTACACTTTGTTAATTTCACACTTAACAATGTAAGTTTTTTATTTTCGAAACAAAATATTGTAGTTTTTTAATAAACCCAAAAACGAAGTTGATAGTCCTTTCATTTTTGGCCAGTTTCGAAGAATCTCTCACACTCAGCCTTTGAGCCACGGTGCGGCTCTTGTTGCGATAAAAGGTTTAACGCACCTTCTCACCAAGGATTTAATATGTTGCGCTTGTACCCTCAATTCAAATTTCAAAATTTTGTTTATGCCTTTAATTTTTTAAACATTCTTGAATGCTGTTTTCCATATTTATATATGTACTTTCAACAAGTACAAAATTTAAGTCGGTCACACCTCCTCCTGCAAATCCACTTCATTGTTCGAGAAACTTAAACAATTTAATTTAATTTCTTATGAATTTTTTTTTTTTTATTGCCAACTAATGCTCAGCATTGTTGCTCTGCTGTTCCGCATTGTTTTCGCAACTTCACTTAACGCTATTGCGCCCTTTAATGAAGCTGATTAGACGTCGCCTGACACGCCCACAGCGTTGCCACTGCATAAAGTATAAAGTACAAGTGAAAAGTATAAAAGTTAAAAGTGCAAAGTGTAAATGAGAAGTGTAAATGAGAATTTTAATTGCAACAACAACAACAACAACAGTAAAGGCAACAACAACATTTGCATAGTAAACTTGTTGCGGTTGTGGTTGCATTGCAGCAATTACAATTTTTAATCAGCAACTGTTGTGGTGTGGTGGCCAGAACAACAACTAAAACAACAATAAGAACAACAACAGCAGCAGCAACAGTAACAGCAACACAAACCAACAACCGAGAAGAAGTGGCAACAACATTTCCTTGCGGCTAATTCACAATTAACAAGAAGCGCAGCGAACGAACGAACGAGCGGACGAAGGAACGAACGAGCGCACAAAAGTGCCACAAAGATGATCAATTTTAATTAATTCAATTCAACACTCGATGCTGTCCTTCTGCTGCTGACCAAACGAATGACAGACAGACACACCGAAAGTTCATTTCCATCTTTGACCACAAATGTTGACAAAGATTTTGTTAAGCAAACACTTACAAACAAAAAATTTATTACACGATAAATTTGAGTAAATAAATCGTACACACATGTAAAATTTACATAAAATTAACACTTTTTCGTGTTAATTTTTTTTCAGCACAGATATACAAGGGTGGTCCTTAAGTACTTAGACCTCGAGAAAACGTTTTTTTTTCAGACGAATTAAAATAGTTGGAGCATCGCTGGGACAAGTGTTTCGACTGTGATGAGAATTATTGTATTCCGTTGTCAGATACAAATTTTGATAATTTATGTTGATTTTTTACAATAGAAAATGTTTGAATAACGAGATCGAATGTTAATTTAACATTTCTTTGACAACTTCGCCTTATGTAACCTCAATAAATATTAATTTGAAACATTAAACCTTTTCAATTATAATAATGGTTAAATTTAACATGACAATACATATTAAATTAACACTGCATCATGTTAAATCAGCATATGGTTGGTTGGTAATAACACACAGAAGTTAAATATATCGTGTACATTTTAAAAATTGTATTTTTGTATTTGAACATGCAAAGTTTTAAAGATATTTTTGTAATTTTTTTTTTGGGTGTAGTTTTATATGCAGTTTTTTATACAAATCCAATTTTTTTTTTTGTTTCTAAGATGACTTACGACATTTTATTTAATAAAATTAGGAGCGAAGCTTTGTTTATTATTTAAATAAAAGACTTTTTGATCTACAGCCACATATGAGAACTTTTTTAAAATTTGAACCTTGTCCTTAGAACCTCAGTTGACCTAATTTGACCACACTAGATCAAAATTTGACCTCATTTCACTCCGGAGAATAATAAAGATCAATTTAATATAGACTTAAATCCATTTTAGAACTCATGAAATTTTATATCTTAAAGAAATTCTCGACCCCCAACGAAAAAGTAATCAAATGATTTAAGCTCATTTTCCACCAATGGCTCAATCAGCTGGTCAGCTTTCAAAAACACCAACAAATTGTTTTTGTATGTGTTAACTTCGGCAATAATAACAAAAATATTGCAACCACTTTCTATCAATGAAAACAATAAAAAAATCCGCACAAACTTTCGAAATATGCAAAACTCGAATAAAAATAAAAATTATTGAAATTGCATGCCAAACAATGGCGGCGCAAAGTTTTAACGCCACCACCACCAGCGCATCACACCATGCCACGCCTACACGTCTACTTCCAAGGCAAGAGGCGGCGCGTGGCTGCAATGCTTCAAAGTGAAATTTGAGTTGTGCTGCTTGAGTTGCGAGCCGAAAGAATCTTTCGGATTTAAATGAATTTGTTGAGTTGCGAAGTTTTTAACGCGCACATGCTGAGGCGCACAAGAGCCATTCCAGTGGATTAGCGCTGGAGCATTGAACAAATATTTATAAATAATAATTTAATAAAAATTAAATTTCTCTTTCGTTCTTTTTCTTTTCTAATTTCTTCTGTAGTCGGATTTGCTGTTGGGGAGCGCCTCTTCGGTGCAGCTCTGATATAAAAGTCGAACTAAAATTGTTAACTTAACTAAAGCAATAACCGTAAAAAATATTTCGAAGCTATTAAAAAATAAAAGTAATTGAGGAGCTTTAAATCAAAATCCGGTTAATACAATTTTATACAAAACTGTTGACGCAGTGAGATTAGGGATAGTCGTCATCTAGCTTCCTTCTGATAAGTTAAGCCTATAAACACAAAAACTTTTTTCAAAGCCGACGAATCGAAAACCACTTTATCCAATATTAAGCTCAATAAAAAAATTTTTTCATCAGTTTATTTATTTGAACTCACTTCGAAGACGTCATCAGTCGTTTGTATTTCTCTATGTAAAATTATTTTATGGATTTATTGGCTTTTGCTTTCAAAATTCACCGTCCTCATTTTTTCATTAAGATTTTATTTGTTCTCTGGGATTTGTTTTTCTACGGAGTCACCTCTTTGGCCTCACACACACACACACACACGCACACACTTAACGCTTTCGCAAAGTTTTCGCAACACTTTGAAAACTCATTTATGTGCAGACGAGCTCGGTTGGTGTTGCCATATTATTCGTTATTGCCTGCAAGACACAAAAGGGCGTAATTGATAAATGATAAAGTCCTGCGTGGAAACATTTCGCAACTTGCTTTCGGAGTACTTTTCTCTGTTTTTGCTTTTGTTTTTTTCGTTTTTCGTTTTCGTTTTTTGTTCTTTTTTGTTTGTCCTCTTTGGCGTGCGGTTTTTCTGGTGAAAAGTGAGAATGTTTGTGATTTGTTTGTTGTTGTTGTTTTTGTTATTGTTTTCACTTTCAGTCGCTGCTGCTGCTGCGATTTGAATAATTTTTAGTTAAATTTTCGCATGTTTGAAGAGGATCGCTTTTGAGTTGTGTGAAGTTTTTTTGTTGTTGCTGTTATTTTAAGAATCGCAAAAAAAATTGTTAAATTTTGTTGGTCCAAGTGTGTGTGTGTGTGTGCAGTGAAATTTTATTTAGCAGAATAATTCCGGGTATTCATATCCGATTTATTATATTTGAATGAATTTCATTCGATTTCTTCTTTTTTTATCTGTTCGTTTTTTTTTCTGTTCGCTTTATCAAAGCTAAAATTTGTTTGCAAATATTCTTTTTTATTTAATTAAACTTTTTGTTGTTGTATTTTAAAAGTAATTAAATATTGTGCTCGTACGTGCGTGCGTATGTGTGGCAACGCCATTATAGCCGCTCCATTTAATATTTCATATGTGCGCTTCATATGCTGCCAGAAATGTGTTTGAGCGTTTGTTTTAATTTAGTTTACTTGTAAGCGGGTGATTACTTTTTTCCAATAAACTAACCACATTAAAACCAATTAAAAGCTCGTTGTATAAATTTCTAATTTAATTTATACGAAAATGCAATAACAACAAATTATGTCTATCGTCGACCAATACAAACGATGGTTCAAAAGTAACGTACCGTATGTTATATTTAGTTTGTTCTTCCCTTTGTAACGCCCACAACGATGCGCTATAGGTATGACAATATGTATATGTACATATATATTTTCATATATATAAAAAAGTTCGTCGAGTTCTCAATCGATTTAACGATTTCCGTTTGTTCGTCCTTGCTACTGCCTCACCATACCAGTGATAAAAGCTATAGTTAAAGAGATATCAACCTATTCTCTAAGCGAAGAAAATATTCTAAGATGAGCAAGATCGGCCAAAACTATATTCTCCTTCCAATAAAACTCCAAATTTGTTTACGGAAAATATATAATAAAAAATTGATCGCAGTGTAGATAACCTCTTCAAATTAAGAATTTCACATTTTAATCGTAACACGAATTTACTTAAAAATAGGCGTGGTTTATCCGACCACTTATAATAAAGAGACAAATTGCGAATATCTCTTACTAGTATTTTTAGTTTGAAATACTTTCGCACCTTATTAATTATCGCCGTCTCAAAGTGGTTTTTGCACCATAGTGCAAGGTGTGAGTTTGTTTTCGTATTAAACCAATTTGCGCTCAATTTTAGTCAAATTACTCGAATTGAGAATTATGCAGTCATGATGTTGCCACCTGCAAATGATTTGCCATTTAAAAATACAATCAATCCGTTAAGCAACGGTTCTGCCGCATAAAACGAATTCATGAAATTGCATTTGCAAATTGTTCGAATGGTTTTAGTAATTTGTGGACGAACGGACAGACGGACAGACAGACAGACAGGCAATGGGCAGGTGGGCGGATGGACATATGGACAGATGGACAGATGGACGAACGGGTATGACATGGCCTGTTGAAATACTAAAATTGTAAGTGCAAACTTGACCGGTTTAGTTAGTGGTAAAAGCAAACCGAAAGTATTGGATTTATTTGTTTGAAATTTAAAATTGTTTAAATATTTTTGTATGCTTCTAATTGGCGTAAATAAATTTGTTTTAATTTTAAAAAACAACAACAGCAACAGCAACAACAACATTTATTTGCATTTACATTTGCGATGCAATCTAACTGTGAACCTTTAAAAGAAAAAAACACACTTTAAAAATACATTCAAATTGAAAACAAATACAAGCAACGTTTTTTTTTTTCAATTTAGTTTTTCGTTTATTTTTTTCCGACGGACGACGGACGACACGGTCAAGCGCATAATTGCGATTAATTAATTTCGCATATTGGCAGTACGAGTCCAACGACAACAACAAGTGCGGGAACAACGACAACAAAAGCCCATTAAAACGAGCTGTCAAAAAGCAAAAAACATACTCAAACTTTGCGAGCGAAAAAAATTACAAAAAAATAGAACAAAATTGAAAAAAATTTTGCAAAATAATAAAAACACAATTTTATCAAATTTATGCGAGACTGCATTCGCATTCAAATTTATTTTTTTAGCGCAAAAAAACTCGAAACGCCAATTGAGTCCTACGCAGAACGACGCCAAAAAAGTCACTCAAATGTGCATTCATATAAAAAAACAAACAAATGCCGCAAAAAAGCAACAAAAATATAACAGGAAAAAAATATTTGCTGAATATGTTGCCTAAAACACGATAGGGGCACTCTGACAGGATACGTCAAAATGTGCAACAACAATAACCAAAAGAAAAACAGAAAATAAACGCGTTTATTGATGAAAACTAAAATGCAAATTGAATGAAAACAAAAGCGCGCACCACAACGGGGCCGCACTAAACCGCTGCGGCGCCTAAAGTATTCCCATTTCTAGAGGCTGAAGTTAATACAATTTTCAAAGTGCAGAGTACAAAAAATCGTAATACTTTTACCTAGTCCCCTTTTATACTTTTTATAGGTGAGAGAGGACAAATGCAAGGAGAGGAGTTCACGCTCGCCTGGTCGATGCATTTTAGTTTGTCATTGACTGCGGATTATAAACGTAATATTAAATGTGAGAATGCCAGAAAACGTATCTAAAGTTAAATTGCTAAGAAAAATGTTTGGCGTTTACAAAATTGCCCGCCACTAAAATTGCCCAGTGCAAGTTCATGTGCGACGAAAAAATACCTAAAATTAGACTTTGTAGTTTAAAATTCAAAAGCAACAAAAGTCTCCGAGGATTCTTAGGGCCTAGAAATGTAACCATTGGCTTAAAACTGCAATGACTACTTTTATCTCAAAAAATTTTTCTTTCTACTATACTTTATTTTTCTTCTAAGCTTTTTTATTTGTTTTAATTTATACAATTGAAAATAGTATTAAATTTTATAGCAACAATTTAAATGTCGCTTTCAAACGATACCTAAAGCTAAAAATTCTAACATACAGAAAGTTGGTTAATCCGCTCTCATGTGAGGCAACAAAAAAAATAGTTAGAGCGCGCTCGCAAAATACACAAATGTGGCGATATTTGGCGAAATTTTCTATTTGGCAAGCTTTTCGTATTTTTCACACACACACACAAACATTTAATTGCCACAATTTCTATTTTGACATTTTATGCGCAACTTTTCGCATTTTTGCGTTTCTGAATTTTTCCATTTTTTATGAAGCGAAAATCAAACTGACAAAAGTGACAAGTTTTAAGCGCTGATTTGGCCACTTTTTTCCTTTTTCGCTTGCATAATTTAAAGTTTGAATTCAAAAGAGCGGTCGAAAACGAAAACAACAAAAAGCGCAAAATCTGCGAAACTACAACAACAACAAAAGTGAAGGCCAATTTATTTGCGAAACTGTCAAATTATCAGCAATTTCATTATTTTTCAGCGTGCGTCAACAGAAAATCCTAAAACCAGTTTAAGAGGGGAAGGGAACGCGTACCACACCCCAACGCTGGGAAATCAACGAAAAAACGCTGCGTACGTTAAGCCACGTATTAAACGCGTAATAACCATGCACAACAACAACAACAATAACAACAACAAAACAGAAAACATTTTTCCACAATTTCTGCTTAGACAGCACAAGCAAAAAAAAATCGGACGAAAAAAAATTACAAACTTAAAAAAAAGTACACGAAGAAACTTGAGCGCAAAAATATGCAAAACATTATAATAAAATTTAATAAAAATGGCGGCCATTCAAAAAACGCCACCTACTCGAATGCGCCACCCGAAAAAAGGTATTTGTATGGGCCAAAAAAAAAAGAAAAAGGTTGTACGCGCCGCTCAGTGCGTTATGCAAATCGCGTTGTTTAAGGAAATTGTTCGGGTTTAAATCCCCCTACCCCCCTCCCCCCCGCGTTCTTTAACTTCTTTTTCTACTCGTACTGCATACGACAGCCGAAGTAGATTTGTCTGCATGTTTGTTTGTGTGCCCTTTTCTTTTTCTATAGTATGTTTGCTGTCTGTCTGTCTGTCTGCCTGTCAGTGTTTATTTTTATTTTTTCAGTTATTTGGAATTTATTTTATTTTTTGTTATTTTTGTTTTCTTGTGTCTTTTTCTTTTCTTTTTTGCCTTCGAATTAAATTAAATGTTTATAAAAATTGAATTTATGCTAATTTCGCGAGATTTTCTCTTTTGCATGCGATGCGTTATTTAAAAACTTTGTTGTTGTGCTTCCCTCTCCTCTCCTCTTTGGCTTTTCTTACTTTTTCATACTTTTCAAATTAAATTATAAAGTTCGCAAATGGTTAATTTAGATTTTAAATTATGTACAAACACACACACATACACACACTTACACATAATCGCATATGTATTTGAAAATATTTACAGATGATGACAATTGAATTTAATGGGCGGACATCGTTAGGTGAGAATATTTAAATTTGATAGGCGGAAATAAAACAAAATTACAACCAAAAATAAACTTTACAATTACCCTGCAGCACAAAGGAACTAGTTAATCAATTAGAAAATATGTAACTAGTTCCACGCAGACTGCTTCCTCTGTGAATTATTTATAATACAAGCGAACAATCGTTTACTCTTCGTAGCGTTTGACTGCATAACCTGGAACTACTTATGCTGCTAGTTCTGTAACCACCTACGAAATACTTTTTCCAGGATTAGTTTAAAAGTTGATGCAGATCAAGATAAAATTATAATAGATTATAATATTTAAATTAATCCAATAAAAGATGAAGTCTAATAAAACTATTTATACATTTTTCATTAAATTCAAGAAAAATTAGGTAGAAATGAGAACGCAAATTGAGCGAACTCACCTCGAATTCTACCTTATTTCTTTGCTTTATTTTGAAGTTTTTTGTTTTTATTTCTGCCAACAAACAACGTTGTTGCTTTTATTTACTACATAAAAATTTATTTTTCAAAGAGAGAAACAATATCGAAGTGAAGAGAATACACCATGTAAGAAAGTAAAGAAACCCTAAAAGCATAAATAAACGAAAATAACAGAATCCGCTCGCGATAAGAAAGACATGACAAAGACTTTCTCTGCATTGCTTGTAACTACTTCTAGGACCAGTGCCGCTTTAACTTTACATTATTACTAGTTCTTAGGGAGTCACTTGACTTTAATTGTACTGCAGATTAGTTGTTTGAAAATAACCGTTTTTTGTCTGTTTGTAAAAAACGACTTTTTATTTGTGAAAGCTCGGCGTTTTAATACTTGTATTTCTTTGAAATCAATTTTTTTGTATTGTCTATTAAATATTATTAAAATTTAAGAAGAAATCTTAAAATACAAAATCTCATTTATTAAATTCGTATAAATCTTATTTTCGGCATTTTGTGCCGCAACAAAAACAATTCAGCCAGCAATGAAAAACTGAAAAGAGAAGCTTTTCCATTGTAATAGAGAAATAAAACGAATCGAATCAAACAAATGCCCACACACACACACAAGTCAAAATATCAATTTATGTGTGTGTGTGTGTGTATTAAATTGCATGCACAGCAGCAAATCAATGCCAAGACAAGACAACCGTAAAACCTTCTCCTACGCTATTGACCTGGAAAATTCTGCTGCTCATACGCAAATATTTCATTGGCCACTTCAATTGCTGCTCCAATTGCTCCAAAGCATAAACAATCGCTTTGCTTTCGCATTTGTTTGGCACAGTGGCGGCGCGTGGCCACTTATAAATTGGGGGAAGTGGTGTGCGGTATAGATTACGACCAACATTTTCCCAATACATTTTTAAATCTATATTTAAGGTAATTAAAAAATGTTTTTCTTTTCCATCGGGCGGTGAGGATAAGTACTTATCGGATCAGCCTCGTATGTCAGAATGTTTCTAAATTGAGGACATTTTCGATATTTTAAAAAATCCTTTAAAGAAAATTAAAGAAATCGCAGGAATTGTTTTGTTTTTTTTTTCTTTTAGGTCTTAGTTGATTCATTTGTTTAAATCAATTCCAAGCTTGGAGTCGATGGGGTCCAATCTTATTTAAAACAATACAAATCCAATCAATTTCCATAACTTATTTGTGTACATATAAATTCTTCAATCATTAATTAACACTTAGTTAATGCGTATTACATAATTGCTTAGTTTAAATGAAGTCTTTACCACTTTAAGATTTAAGATCCATCTCAAGTGGATTCCTATTCGGACTTTAACTTTGAACATTTCACATTAAACTTTTTCCCGAGGCAATTCGCGCATCATACACACACACTCATGCACACACACACGCTCATGCATATTTATGGCCAAAGACGCCCACACACATTCCCACACACACACACACATCCGCATACACATTCATACATAAATTGACGCTAAAGAATTTATATAGAAAAACGCCAAATGACTTAACACTAAAAGTATGAAACAGGATTTTATCTCAACTTTGATAAGAGCGGCGAGCAAATGACACGCCGAGTCAAAGCACCGACGCTGGCGCTTTACTTCCTCAAAACTACACACACAAAAACATGCCCACACGCAAGGGAAAAACCATTGCGAAAAGAAAAGAAGAAGTAGATAGCAAAGCGAGCATTCAGAAAGCATCCAAAGACACTTCATAGCTGCGTAGAGACGCACTGGAAAGCAAAAAAAAATGTAAGAATAAGAAGGAGATACTTGACGCCTGCTTAATTAAGGTCAGCTTTTGGCGGTGGTGGAGAAAAGTGTTGGTCCTCCTGTCATATACAAAATTAATTTATACATGCGATGTCAAAATTGTTCAAATTTAGTTGGTCATTTCATTTCTGACATTTAATTTCAGTTACCGCCTTTTTCTTGTTTATCTGATTTATCTGTTTTATGTTTACTTACCATTTTTTCCTCCTTCCATTTCCATAATTCTTGACTTTTATATCTTCGAAAATTTTACTTTCATTTTACCTTCAAAACGTCAGATAAAATTTTACGTCTAAAAAATCATTGAACATTGACCCAACACTGGGACAAAGAAAAAGGAAGCGCTGCCAGTTCAGGGGGGGTGGCAAAGTGATGAAGTGGGTTTAATTTAATTGGGGGAAAATGTGTAGCTTAATGAAGCTGCGATAATAATGTTGATGCCGTCGTCGACAATGATAATGATGTCCGCTGATAAGACCGACCGACGGAACGAGCGAACGAACTGAGTAGGTAGATCATGGCATGGCTTGTTGCTGTCGTCGTCTTCGTCGTCGTCATCGTCGGCGGTGGAACTTAGCGTATGGAGCCATTACGGCACGGAAGGAAATGCCCGATGAAATTTGATGGCACCACACCACACAATGCGATGCGATGCGATGCGACGCCAGCGTAAATGGCTAAAGAAAGGAAGCTCACTTTTTTCCACGTTTCTTTTGCGAATAGAGTTGACCGACGCAGCGCTATGAATCTGATGATATGTTGTCGCGCGTGCGGTGACATTGCGAGTAGAAGTCAACGACTCAATGATGGCATTTTAGCCAAGATAACGTTGCGGCAATAGACGTAATGATGTGCTCTTAAAGCGCGCGTCTTCTGCATACGAGTCTGTGTGTGTGTCGCTGTGTGTGCCATTTGAAATGTTAAAGCATCGTGATGGTACACGGCTCTGAAGCTGATAAAGTTTGTTATAAACTTTTGTTTAAAGAAAATATCAAAAAAATTACTCAAATTTATGATAAATTAATATAAAACTAAAATTTAAGATGCTGAAACTTTTTTATATGACCGAGCATGTTAAATTAACAGTACTTATTTCATCTACTATTTCTAAAAAAAGCTTTTAATGAGAGACCTTGAACAAAAAAACAAAGACTAGTTAAAATTTAGAATTTCATACAAACATAAAACAACAAATTTCAGTGATATAATAAAAACCAGTGATAATCCGAGCCCAATAATAACCGATTGGAACTTTAAGAAAAAACTGTTTCACTTAAGCTGAAGCGAAATTAAAACAAGTCCATAAGCAAAATCGATTAAGTTCGAACAAAAAACTTAATTGAAGTTTTATCTTTGATTCATGCTCATCGAAGTAACATGTTGAATTACCATGAGCGATTCTGAAAGTGCAACACCAACTAAAGTCCAATGTACACATAGAAAAAAATTATATAAAATTAACTCTCTTTCGGTTTAATATACATACATATGTATTTCAACGTTAATGAACAAGTATCGTTTATTTTATAAAGTTGCCAGATAAAAATTTTGACATACTGTCAATATAAAAACAGGAAAAGTTGCGTCAATAGTACCCAACGTTTCAATTCATGTTAAATTAACAGTACAAATCATACTAAATTAACAGTACAATTCATGCTAAATTAACAGTACAATTCATGCTAAATTAACAGTACAATTCATGCTAAATTAACAGTACAATTCATGCTAAATTAACAGTACAACTCATGCTAAATTAACAGTACAATTCATGCTAAATTAACAGTACAATTCATGCTAAATTAACAGTACAATTCATGCTAAATTAACATTACAATTCATGCTAAATTAACAGTACAATTCATGCTAAATTAACAGTACAATTCATGCTAAATTAACAGTACAATTCATGTTAAATTAACATTACAATTCATGTTAAATAAATATTGGTTGGTTTAATAACTAAACATTACAATTCATGTAAAATTAACATTACAATTCATGTAAAATTAACATTACAAATAATGTTAAAATAACATTACAGTTCATGTTAAATTTTATTATTAAAGTGTTGAATATGTTTTTAAACTTTGTAGAACTTTTCCGTGTTTTCGTACTTCATAACTCCAGCAATTCACTGACATTGGTTTTGAAGTATTCATTAGCACTACAAAAAAAATGACACCTATCATGGTTATTTAGTTCATTCATTTACACCAGGTTTTCTCTGTTAACCCATCAGCGGCGCATAACTGCAGCGTAGCCATATGTTCCGCATTAGACTGGTGCTGCTTTTAAAATTCATAACGACCAGTGAAAAAAAACTTCGGGTAAAAGAAATAATCTCTAAAATGTGCCGCCCCCAAAGTGTCGCATGTACGAGTATGTCGCAGTATGTGAAAAGTTTTGCGGATTTTCACACTTATGCCTTTTGTTTTTTTGCTTAGCCACAAATACAAGTAAATGCCGAATGGCGAAGCTTTTGCAAAATCCACACATTTATACTCACATACTTGGTTGCAAACGGAAGAAGGATTCTTTGTGTACACATACTATACCCTGCAATTAAAGCAATGAAAGGTACATATATACAATACAACCAAAACACGAATAGAAGTTGGGCATTATTGGGAAGGAAGGTTGAATAGTCCAACTTGTAATTATAATATTTAATTGATTGAGAAAGCATGAAAGAATAATTTTCAAAGCTTGTTGAATTGCAGAGTTGATGTGGGCTGGTATGGGACCATAGCTCTCAGTCCGCATGAACCATTGAGCTGTGTAAAATTTTAAGTACAATTTTGTATGCAGGATATTTCGGCTTCGGCTTAATCAACATTTGTATTCATTTCCTTCTTATCTTAAAGGAGTTTTCATGTTTTCTTTTTGTTGGTTTGGCAACACTGAAGTCTGTCTTGCTAAGCATTACTTGCAACATTTGCGACGCCGCTGCTGCCGCTGCTGCTGCATGGTAAATGATGTATGTGTTCACGTTTTTCTTAGCTACGAGAGTTCTTCTTGTGGCGATTTCATTTCGGGTTTTTTGCGCCAAAAATGAAGTCCACAAGGTTTTGTTTGTCAATTGTCATTTCGTATAATTTATAAGGACTTTATTTCTTTATGAAATCGTTCTTATTTTTTTTGTAAATGTGTCGAAAGTGTATGTTTGTTGTTGTTGTTGTTTTTGTGCCCCTCCTTTTTTTAGGGATGTAGTTTTTGTGTCTGAGCTGCAACATTAAATATCATTTCGCTTCGAATCTCATTTCCTGCTGTGTGCGGCACATGCAGCATAGATGCCCTTGTCGCACGGCGTTTACTGCTGCACCAGTACGCCGCATGGGCGTCGTCTCAATGTAGGAGAGGGTCTAAAATCTTTTAGACTAGTTGCATATGTGGACATACATAGTTTAGATATTGAACCATTATTCTGGCTACGCCGTTTGTCCACTTTCATCACTCCGCGTAGTCGCCAGCGAGCGCCAAAGAGCGTTTTTCACCACTCACCAACAACAATGGAGAATGGGACAATAGCCACGCCACGTTGGACACACACATGTGCCGCCCCGCAACTACAAAAGCTCTACTGCTGGTATTTTCCTTATTTATGGAATCCACTCGCATGAAATATGAGTAAAAATGTCCGCTTTTAAGTGGGGCTCCTTCTTTATTTCACCTCTTTCTTTTTTTTCGCCTCCACTCACGTGGGGTGTAATTTCTGGTTTTTTCCCGCTTTTCGCTTGGGAAATGTTACTTTTGTGCCGCGGCGTTTTTCGTCGCTTTTGTTGCTGCCGTTCGGGATTTTTTGTTTTGTTTGCTAGCGTGCGTCCTTGTCCTCGCCGGCGTTGTCGCTGTTTTCGTCTGTTGCTCTTTTTTTAGTCTGGGCGTTTTTGCTTTTAATCGCTTTGTTTGGTAAACAAAATAAATGACGCCAAAGTTTTGCGAAACAATAACGCTCGCCCGCTCGCTCGCTGCGAATCGCTTGTTCACTCGCTGGCTGCGATTCTCGCTTTTCTTTTCTTTTCAGTTGTTTTTTGTATTGTTATGATTTTTTTTGTGAGTTGGATCGTTATCCTTTTAGTTCTCGTTGGCATTGTTCTAGTTTTTTTTTTTCTCGTTTTGCGTTTCATTCGTTCACTCGTTCGGACGTTAAACTCCCGTTAAGAGCGTGTTCACTGCGGTTTTCCGTTATTGTTTGATTTTGTACTCCATATGGGATTATTTGGGAATAGCTTCGGTTGTGGTCATGATTTAAGCGTTTGCTTATAAATTTCTTCTCTTCCTTTTAAGCATGAAAAACAGATTTGAAACTTATGAAGAAGCTTACCAGAAGTCTTTGTTTTTGTTTTTCTTCATTTTCTTACCACGAGCATATTTAATACAACGTAAGCCAAACGCTTATGTATCAATTATTTTATATGCAAAATATGCTGCAACAAAGTGCAACATAATCCAATTTAAATTGTTGCAATAACTTTGAGCAGTGTTATTTTTTACGCATTCGCTATACGCACAGCACCACACCAGACCATACACACACACACACCGGACCCCACTATCGCAAATTGTCCGCTGCATGAGCGGTGATATTGGCAAATGCCATGAGCAAAATATGCAAAACACAAAAAAATTGGCATGCGGCCTAAGCTAAGCTAACAAACACTCGTCCATGCAGTGCAGTGCAGTCCGGTCGCCTGGAAGTGGTCGTCAATGCGAGGCGTCAGAGCTGAGCATTACGGTCGGCTGGTTGGTGTTTGTATTGGTGTGCGCGATACTGCATGCACTTTTGGGATTAAAGCAAAAAATGGTGACGGCTGCTTTTGCAGATCGCTGAAAATATTAAAAAATAAAAACAAACACTCATACAAAAAGTATTAAAAGCGCGTAGCCGGAAAAAAATAACAGAACGGCTTAGTGCCAATGCGATGCTTTTACTTTACCATTAGGCCCAGTGATACATTCGTAGGCTTGCATTTGTATCACATATTCTAACGGCATTACCAACGGGTTTTAATGTTCACTTCTTTATTATAAAAAGTATTTTTTATAGAATATCTGATAATTTGTCCGTTTGTTTGTTTGTTTGTTTGTTTGTTTGTTTGTTAGCACTTGTTTTTACAGTGATAAAAGATATGACACGCCCATTTACTGCGCCCACAAATACGCTTATAAACCTACCGGTAATATTTTGTATATTAGAATTTTCTTTACTTTTTTAATATTGATCGGAAAATGATAAAATTTGATACGAAAATGTGCGGAATTGAGTATGCCACGCCCACAAATCGTTTAATCACCATAGCTTTTAAACGTCTTCTGCTATAATGATTTTAAATTTTGATATATAACTTCTAAAATATGATAGAAATTTTTTAAGAACTTAGCATGGAAGCAATCAGGATGTGGAATGAGAGGGCGCTTGCTCAGACCTAATTGAGTGGTTCACTCAATATTTTGGTTTTGGTGTTGTTGTTTTTTTTGCACAGTGATCGAAATTTTAATGGCTTTTTCACTCCTTCCTATTGCAATCCAGAGGTTATGGCCATGAAACTTGGTACTAGACTACACTGGATGGATCAAATAGGCTGGATAAGCGTAACTGAATTGACTCAATGGACTTCATGAACTGGATGGACTAGATGTCTTTAAGTATACTTAAAGCACTAAATGGAATGAATGAATGAATGAATGAATGAATGAATGAATGAATGAATGAATGAATGAATAATTGAATTAAACAATCGGAATGGACAGACTGTAAGACATGACAAAGACGGATAAACGCAGTTAGTTTCAAATAAAAACAAAAACAACGATTATAATTTATTTTAAAATAAAAAAGATATTTTTTAATTCTGGGCGCAAAATGTTGGCCATTCAAATTTTTGGTAATTATAAACACAAAATTCACTTTTAAAAAAATTTAATTACATATATTTTTTTTAGTTATTTAAATTTATTTATTGTATTATTCATTACAACGCATTACAAAAAAAAAAATTGGCTATGAATGGCGACTCAAATGCTAATTTAAAAAAAAACTAAATTTTTTCAAATCGCTATAGAGAAAAAGTTTTTTGTTTTCGTAACTTATTCGTAATCATAAAAATTGTGCTTGGAAAATAGATTTTTCCATTTCTCGAAATAATTGTCATTGATTTTTCCACTTTCATTTCGAACACTATCGAACTGGAGCATCACAATATCAAAATGCAATCACACACACACGCACACACAAACACACACACACTAAAAGAAAAGAAGAAAAAAACCAACAAATTTAGTTGAATTCACTTGAGGACGCATGGACAGATAGACAGACGAACGAACGGACGGATGCTCGAATGGATCATCATACATCGGTGGCAACGCTGCGCATTGGTGTGTGAAAAATAGCTTTTGATATGGCAACATTTTAGGGGCGGTTGGTGGTTAGGGGCTTCTCTTCTTTGGTTTGTATGAGAGGTATTTTGAGTGTATCGAATGGATACACTCAAATGCCGTTCGAATGCCAATTTTCATTTAGTTCATTTTTCGAAATTCGAATAATTTAAATTTAAATTTACAAAACAACAAAAAAGTCGTTTTGCCTTAAATTGTTTGCTTAAATTCGTTATCGTTGCTTGTTCTTGTTGTTGTTATTTTGCGGTCTGGAATGCCGCTGGCACCAGCGTTTGTTCGTTCGTTCGTCCCCACGGCCCACCGCGCGACACTAAACTTATTTGTGGTTTTTCGCTGAAAATTCTCAATTTACGTTTGTGCCACTTTGGAGCGCCTAATTTGTGCGCGATTGTTTGTGTTTATTTCAAAAATATGTCTGTCGTTTCTCCGGCAAAGCCATTCTAAAACTCTTGAGATTTTAAACAAGAACTCAAATTATTTACTAAGTAAGCTGTTCAAATAGTTTTCGAATCGTGTCGTTTGCCCCCTTAACTTTCCATGACATTAGAATGGCCGATGTATTTTTGTGCACCACTTTGCTGTCACTTTCGGGGACGCCATATTGTAATGAAATCGTTCGCTTTGCTTCGCTTCGGTTCGGTTTCGTTTCATTCGTTCCACATTAGCAATGGCCGCGCTGCGGCGGTGTTGTGCCACAAAATAATCGCTTATCAAAGGTTTTTGGCAATAATACAAAAAACAACAACAAAAACAAAAACAGCAATGACAATAATAACAACGACAACAACAAAGTTTAATTTTTAACGTCGCCAGGAGAAAATGAACTTGCAGCGAGTGTGTTTCGTTGTTTTGTTTTTGTCGTCGGACAAGAAGAGCAACCAACGCCGCTCGATAACGATTGCGATGTTTGTTTGTGTACTCGTTATACACTCAACAAAATACAATAGTAAAAGTCTTAAGGATTTGAAAAAAATTTAAAGTGTTTCTTCTAGTTTTTGGTATTTTAATTTCACTAAAAGTGGGCGAAGTTGGAACAATTTAATGCCCACCGCCGTAACTCAGAACCTCTACAATGGAGAGTACCGAGAAGTTCCGCTAACTTTTTATCTTACATATTTATTTTCATCACTAAACCCGGGCATTAAAGGGTAGTACTTAAATAAATTTTGGTTTGCAAAACAAAATGAGGGACTGTGACTAAATTAGTATTCTTTTATTATTTGTTATGCTTATATAAAATTCCACCGACTCTTTTTTGTGATTAATCGGAAAAAATAAATTATATGTACATACTACAAAATTTCAATAAACTCCGTTATAACAAAAAAAAACAATTTACAGTGCAGAAATACATTGAAACATTTAACAACACTTGTGCCATGCACGGTTGTTACTAATATGTTTGCAGGGGTGACACAAATGCATGTGTTATTTCGCTTGTATACATACATATAAGTACAGTACATACGAGCAGGACCGGTGCCAGTCGTTTGTCGGCCCTCTGTATATATAATCAAAAATATTTTTATATTCATTAATTTAAGAGCAATTGATAAAAATTTAATAAATTAATTTGTATCTAAAAGGTTCTACAATTTTACTATAAACAATAGCAGTTATCAGATCATCTCATTCGAAGTATTCAATATAGCTTTGAGTTTTTTTGCTTCATATATTGTATATATCACTTTTTGTGTAACATAACTGAGAATTGTACCAAGCATTTAGTGTAGGCATGAAAAAAGGCTGAACGCAATTGCTGATAAGTTTTACGTTGATGTTATGAAAATCTAAAAATCTTTTTTTAAACACGCTCGAGTCGTCGACACTTGAAACTGCAGTAACCTTTAAATTCCGCTCCTGCATTTAGATACAGAAAAAAAGTGTACCTTGAAAAACGATTGAGAAAATGAACACAAGGACGGACAATTGTATCGGAAACGAATGCAAAAATATGCAGTTATGTTACTTAACACGTCCACTAAAAAATAAATACACTGAGAAAAATTAAAAAAATTTACCGTAAAAATGTCGAGTACTTTTATAAACAATTATTTTAAAATTATTAACCAACATTTTAAATATTTTCAGTTTTCTAGGAGCAAATTAGCGAAATAACCGAATACTTGTAATTAGTTTTTCAAATTGTGGGCATAATAGGTAGGCGTGGCAATTTTTTTTTTTTAGCACAAATCCATCCTCGGTGTGAGCACAGAAACTTTTTTAAATTTCATCACAATCTGTGAAATAGTTTAAACGGTCATAGGATAAATTTTCAGATTTCTTCACTTATTTTTTCAAACAATATTTCATTGAATTTTTTTGAGTGTATCGAAAGTTTTTATTATAACTGTATCCAGTGCAGATAAATGTTTTTCGCATATATTATAAAAAATAAGGGAAATGGGCATTAACAAATAACAGTTATGTGCAAAAACATAAATAAGTACAAAAGAACGGGTTAAAAATGCGATTTAAATTGCAACCGAATTGGCCATTAATATCAAAATAACAAAAACAACAACATTCCAATTGAAAGGCACTTTTGCGTTATGCGGCCGAAAATATTAGTAGTAGCAAAAAAATGGCGCCCAGTAACTGCAAAAGAAAAAAAATTCGCACTTCCGCGCTTATAAAATCTTTGAAATTATCTAGAAAAGTTTCTCATAAACTCGTTGCGATGCCATTTGCCGAAATTACTTAAAATAATAAAAGTAACGGAAGTACGCGCCCCTCTTTAACCCGCCTACTTAGCACTTCCGTACTTGAAAATACATTTCAAAAAAAAAACAAAACAAAAAAATGGGCGTAAAAGTTTAGCTTCGCGCAAAATGAAAAGTTTATTTTCCCTTAAAACAGACAAAGTTGTTTAATACGAAAACTTTGTAAACAACAACAATAATCACAAAAAAATATAAAAAAAAATGTCTGGTAGACAGCCGCTCGCAAAAGTGCCGCCCCCAAATTGTCACGCCCACAAGAGCACTTTTTCTTCATCGCCAAGTCGCGTCGCATCGCGTCGGCGTCTAAATAAAAAGTTTATTATTTGCTTAGCAAATTCACTGCGCTCGCTCTTTGCATACTCGTAAAATGCAAAAGTACAAAAAGTAATACAGCAAAGCAACACGGTAACACTTTAGCAGTAGCAATGGGAGTTCATCCAAAAGGAACAGATCGAGAGCAAAGCGTTCGCTGTCGCTGTGGCTGTGGCTGTGTGGGATAACCGGAAACAGGTGGCGCACCGCGATACTCGATTAGGGCCCCGCTACGTTGCAGATAATTGTCAATTTAGAGCGTGTTTGTGTGTGTGTGTGTGTGTGTATGCGGCGGCTGTTGAGAGCCAACGGAAAATGTTGGTAAAAGTTAAAAATAAAAAAGTTGTAAGTTTTAAATTTTTCTTTTTTCATTGAAATTTCAAAAACCAGTTAAGAAACACGCTGTAATTGTAAAAGCAAATATAACATTTTGTTATAAGCTTTGCTAACATTTATGCGCGGATGTACAGTCTGCAGTTCTATGGGTTTTGCTTAAAGGAAACTTTTATTTTTTATTGTTGCGAAAATTATTTAAATTGAAAATTGAATTTGTTTTACAAGTTGTTTTTCCCTCTCTCCTGCTTTTGTTGTGTTTTGTTTTGTTTTGTGTTCTTTCTCGCTTGCTTGGCCTTGTTTTCAATCTGCCTTTTTAATGCAGTCAATTTTTATTGCGGGTATTCGATACAAATACACAATTTATGCATGTCTTATTGTTACTTATTGTTAAGAATTTCCATTCTCTGTGTGTGTGTGTGTGTGTGTGCGTAAGTGTGCGTGTGTCTGCAATTCGATTACAATTCATGATAAGAATTTTATTCTTCTCCTTCCTTCTTCGCTTTATTTTTGGTTTCGGTTTTGTGTGTAAAATTAAAATGACTTTAAGTGGAATTGATTGATTTTACCGGATTACGGCAGAATTTGTTTGTTTGTGTTTGTTATGCATCAATTTCGATAAAATGTTTATAATCGGAGCGGGATACAATTTTAAAATTGAAGACATTTTTCTGTTAAACAATTTTGATTTAAAAACAAAATTTGTTGTACATTCAAACTTCAGCATGGTCAAATGTCTTTGGGTCTGAATAAAATTTCATAATTTTTTTTAGAGTTTGGAAATTATGAGAGTTGAGCACTGAAAGAAGTTATAGCATTGAAAGGTTTGCCCGACATTTTACTCATTTTCTCCTAAACCATCGGAGTTAATACTAAATAACTTTTTTTTCTGTGTGTAAACTAATTTTAAAATATAAGAAAATTCGGGAGATGTAAACACTGTCACTTTGTTGTAATCTCTACTGAGAGGTAACCTCTACGTAATATCATCCCGACTTCAAAGAGATATCGTTTCCACAACAACAACAACAACAATTACCGCTTGAAATCCTGCTTTCGCTCCGACGAACTGCTTCTGATGTTTGTCACTTTTTCAGCGGAATTATGCGCTTCAACTTCGAATTTCGGCGAGTAGCACACACAAACATTGCTTTCACATTCAGAATTTACACGCTGTGCTGATCCTAATCCCGTCTGAGTGCATCACATGACCATCACAGCCAATGCAGCCAGCAGCAAGAACAGGAACAAGCTGAGCTCTTAGTTTCACATCGGAACAATCGCAAAGCGCAAAAATTTGTGTGATAAATGACGCACGGCGGCCGGAAAAGATTGGTCACGGTTCGCCAGCGGAGTGCGCGACCGACAACTGCAGTGGACAAGTGTGCACCACTGTGCGCAGCGGAGCACGCATACAAATAGAAAATTAGTTTCGAAATTATGACGTGTTTTAGTTTTGCTAATAATAAATTTTAGCTCCTGAGTAAACGATTCCGTTGCACTGTGCGGCACAGTCCAGAAGCGAAGAGGAGACAGTTTCGGCGAATTGCAGAAAAAACCGCATCGTAACACAACACAAAAACAAAAACAAATTCCAGCATGTGACAAATGCGTAATGCAAGTGAGCGTACGAACGGACGGACGGACAGAGAGACAAGAGGGACAGCCTGACGGATGCGACATTTGCTGCATGCTGCGGCGTGGTACTGCTGCGACAAGTGCAAAACATTATTTTGTGGCGTTGCGTACGTGTGTGTGTGTGTGTGTGTGTGTGTGTGTGTGTGTGTGTGTGTGTGTGTGTGTGTTCGCCTTGCATTTGAGTGTGTGCGAGTGTGCTTCCTGATTTTCGCTGATTTTGTGACAAATTCAAATTTTCAAAGCAACTGACTGCAAAATGGCGGCGCATCATTTTGCGGTTTTCGGCAGGTGTGTGTGTGTGTATATATCTAAGTACACATGTATGCGGCATAACAATTTATCTAAATTTCGCTACGTAAATGATTCAATTTTAAATTCGAAATACCAGCAAATTTTTTTATTTTTTTGTTGCACATTTCTCGAATTTAATAAAATTGCGCGCACATTTTCGCAATCAGCTAAATTATTCATTTCCCCTCACTCACTCACTCACTCACTCACTCAAACCACCGACTTTTGCCCTCTTGCAAAATCACACAATTGAGATTTATCTTTTCTCTTACTCCGCGCTAGACTCTTCCAGACCCTTCACGCACACCTGATGCCGCATGCGGCGGGCGACCAACTTCATTGTTAAACTTTAATTAAGGATCAACGCGCCATGTTTATAAAGTCAATAGCAAAACAATGCAAAAACAACAACAACAACAAAGCATCCAACTACCTCTTCCTATCACTGTCCCTTCCACTCTCCCAATCTCCCTTCCACTCTTTCACCAATGCACTAGGTCGACACTCACGATATTTCTCCTTTTCCTACTTTCAGTTGCTGTTGGTTGTTGTTCTTTTTTTTGTCCATTTTGTTGTTCTTTTTGTTGTTCCCTTTGTTGTACTTTTTGCTGTCGTTGTTGCACAAACAACAACAACAAACAACAACAACAACAACCACCAACATTGCGTCTCACTGTTTTGCTCGGTTTTGTTTTGTTCATTCACTTTTGGCTTATTTTAAACTCAATTAAATGCAACTACTACACCTGCTGCGGCCTGCCCAGCTGCCACCCTCCTCCCGCTTACCCCACACACTCCTAACATGCTGCTGCAAGTGCTAGTGCGGATTAAGCGCTTTCGTGTGCTTTGATCCCCTTTCCGGCTTTTTGCCATTTGAAAAGTCACTTGCACTTTAATTCCGCTTTTAGTGCGCTCGTTTTTGTGTATGCTTAAATATGTGTACCGTGGGTGTGTGTGTGTGTTTGTTAGTGCGTGTGCGTGTGCGTATATACATACATATATGTATATATGTATATGTGTCGGGATATTTACAACTTTCAATCTATTGGCAAACAGCAAAAGCTTAAGTTTTTTTTTTTAATTTAAGTTTTTCTTTGCCAAGTTTTGCGGTGTAGAATTGTTGAGCCACCCTAATTGTGGGCGCTACTCTAGCTGGAGATTCTTTAGAAAACGAAATGAAACATTTTATTCTAAATAATGAATTCAACCATTTGAATTTTTCCCTTGGCAGCTTATAGTGCCCGTCGTTGTTCGGCATACAATTTTTTAATATAATTAATTAAAGTTAATTAAAACTAATGAACTGTCCTGTTTCGTCCGTTGTAAATGTGGCCATTAGGTACTTCCACACTAAATTTTACTATCGTCTCAAGCAAGATTGCTCTATAATCCTCGATTAAGAAAAGGGGCGTGTGAAGCTTATTTAAACCAAGTTACTTTTTTAAGCTTGGTACATTTGTATTATTGATATTAAATTTTGATATGATGATAAAATGTTCATGTACAAATGATATGTCTCTAATCCATGCGATATAATTCTTGTTAAGATAATATGATCTCTTTGATCTGACTGTTATTGATATGCGCCCAGTAATCGTTTACATTACATTTATATTTGTTTTTAGTATACCTATAAAAAGACCCTACCATCTTAGAAATCTTTTCTAGGAGCAATATCAGCGGCCAATTGATTTTTTTAAATTAAATTTCATTAATTAATGACATTGTAGGTAGGCGTAGTAGATTACATATATCCTATCAATTCATATAATCGATTAATTAACTAAATATGCTCCAAGTTTGTAGAAAATCGGTTCAACCGTTTGGGCGTAAATAGCGAACAAACAAAAGACAAAAAATATTATTCTTTATAATACGAACAAGTTTTATAGTAATTTAACCTCTTATTATTTCAAATAAAAAACTGCATTGCTCTTAAAGCTTTAGTCCACCTCAATTTGATGTTATCTATCGGCTGTGATTGCCTTTAAACAAAAGAGACGAGACCAAAAGTTAATTAAGTCGATATTTTATTAAGTTTCAAACATATTCTTTCGCAACCGTCAAACAGAACAACAACAACTACAACAACGACAAAAAAGAACAAAGTTTAAACAAAACAATGACCTTTTCTTTTTGTCTCCACTTGTTGTTATTGTTGTTTGTTGTTTTTCATTAGTCTGCACGAGTGCAATTTCGGACAATGTGGCAGGTAAGATCGGTCGGGCATCGACCAAGCGACTGCACCAATATTAGTTCATCAGTGGCACTCGCCTCCATACGCCAAAAGCTTTGCAATGAGACGAGTTAAAAGTTTTAACTATTTTCGTTTGTACCTTTTCCTATGTACCTTGTTTTAGCCATTTTTATTTTATTTTTTCCTGGTTAAGAGATCCTTGATTAAATTTACAAGACCACACGAGGTGGAGGTGCACAACTTAATATTTGGATAGGTAAAAACTAAAACTCAAGCTATTAAGAACGCTCTGTGTGTGCCAGTCTTAGCAAAGTTCAGAAATGTTCCATGAAATGGATTTAAGTTAGCAAAGCTATCGAGTGGGGGACTTAAGACTAAAATGTTTTTTCTGAAATGTAGACTTATGGTGAGTAACAATTTATTAATCACCATGGTTGAATAATTAGGTTAGGAAAGAAGAAATAAGAACGCAAATTGAGCGAACTCACCTCGATTTCTGACTTATTTTGAAGTTAGTTTTTTTGATTATTGACAACAAACGACGTTGTTGCTTTTATTTACTAAATTTAATTTTCAAAGAGAGAAAGAGAGACATTCGAGGTGAAGAGAGACATTCTTCTACTTTCCTCACCTCATATTTATTACACCATGTTAATTAATGTATTTATTTGTTAATACTAAATATATTTAAACCCAATATTTCGTTTAGTTGTAATGAAATGTAATCAAGTGATTTGAGTTCATCTCAAAGTGACCTCTTAATCAATTAAAACCGACCCGACCACTGAGCGAGCAACAACTTCTCCTTTGGGCTTTCTCTTAGCCTGGCTAACACACTTTGGCCACAAAGACCAGCCATAAAACCACAAAACAAAATCGAATAGAATTTAAAACTGTAAACTGAGGCACCAGCTGCTCCGGCTGCTCCGAAAACAAACAACAAATAAGAGAAATAAATAAATACAAAAATGTAAAAAAAAACACGAGACATGCCCGACCGCAAGTTGTGAATGTCATGATGCATTGCGTGACGCTTGGGAATTCCATGCGGAATTCGATTCTGAGCGCAACCAGAGCGACAGCCACTGGCAGTGAAGTAGCCGCGGGGGAAGAATAAAATGTGTACCTATATAAAACCAAACTATGTTTTATTGTAATCCGTTTCGAACAGATTATTTATCTGGAAGTCTGATTGGCTACTTCAACGTTCCAAATTAGAAAAATGTGTTCGGTAAATTTGAAATGTTTAGCTTGTAATAAAATCCACTGACCCTTTTCGTTTATCTTCCATATACTTGTTAGTTCCGCATATCAAATTTCCTTATGTAAAATTATAAGCGATAGAGTTTATCATATCTTACAACAAATATATTCAGATCTGACTATATCTATCTTCTCTAATAATCTGTTTAAAGCTGAAGCGTAATTAAATTTTTCGTACGCCACTGCTCGATAGAATATCTTTTGCATATCTTTATTTGCCTCACAAATTGTTGATAACAGTCGATCGAATGAGCGACAAACAGACAGACGGACGGACGGACAATTGTCGCATATATTGACAAAGCATACTACAACAACAACAACAACAAAAAAGGAAGCTGCAAAACAGAATCGGTCGTTGGTTCGCTGATAGCTGATGGCACAATTGGTTATTCCGGGATGAATGGTCGGACATGCTTACACTTATACGAGGACGACTGGGATACTGACACTGGTGCTCTGCTGCTGTGCTATGGCGCAAATGCTTTGCTTGTTAAAAATGCAAATTTATTTACAAACCATAGCTTACCAACAGACCAACCAACCAACCAACCAATCCGATCCGATCCCGATGGTTTTGCAATGATAAAAATGCCTTCCTCCCTCCTTCTTGCCAGCTGTTCGTGCTCATGTGGCCAAAAGACTCTTCATTTTTTTTTTCTAGTTGCAACGAGTGCGATGACATGTTTTCCTGTTCACAATGCGGATTAAAAAGAAAATCCAAAATTGCCACAAATTAAGAGGAAACCATATTTAAATCTGGCAAGCGCTTTAAGCTTAAATTTAAATCTATTAACATGCAAAAAAATGTTAATTTCACATTAATTTTACGTAATTTTTCTCTCTCGGTTTTGTAATTAAATTTTACGGTTATCAATTTAAGAATTGAAATTAATTAATGTGCTCCCGAAATATATTTGGCCAGTGCGTCATTTATTGCAACCCTTTTTCGAACTTGTACCCTTTTGTCGTACTTTTTTTTAGCATGTATTCTCCTTTGCATATCCTTAACATTCTCTTTGGTTCGTTTTATTTACTCCTTTCGAGTGTATTTTTGTTTTTGTTTACATTTGCCATCATTTATCTTAATAAAATTGAGAGATGAATTGCGGCGTGGTTTGAGTTAGTTTTACTTTGTGCGCCCGTCTGCGGTTGGAATTCTTCAGCAGCATATTCCGGAAGCCACACTTACTCACTCACACACACACACACACAGTAACCACATATACTCATGCACAAATAGCATAGCATAGCGTATTTGTAAGAACAAAAGGACAACTGTTGCTAATTTATAATGTCGACACATCTGGCGGCGCTTCTCAAATTTATTTTATAAGAGTTATTAAAATTGTTTGTGTAACCTTTTTTTAATTTTTCTGTTTTTTATTACTTTTGTTTTAACATTTTGCTGGGTAATTAAAATTTTACAAATTGTCGCTCTTTGTTTGATTGGGTACCCGTCAAAATTCTCAGCTGTTTAATTTTCTTTAATTTTAATAAACTATTTTAAAAAAAACTTGCAATCCGGAAATGCATGAAATACAATGAAAAGTTCAAAGTCAGATTAGATATAGAACTAGCGAATGTCCGGCATAGATAATTAGTTAGCGGAACTTGTTGGTACTCCCCGTTGCAGAGATTCTGAGTTAAGGCGGTGCGCGTTAAATTGTTACGCCCACTTTTGGTAAAATTATCAACAGTTGCCATACAAACTCAGAAACAAAATTTAAAAACACTTCGAAGTATGTCAGTCAACAAAGT
Organism: Suillia variegata; assembly: GCA_949127995.1. NCBI lineage: Eukaryota > Metazoa > Arthropoda > Insecta > Diptera > Heleomyzidae > Suillia > Suillia variegata. The sequence goes on along the minus strand of OX421843.1, from coordinate 8,294,280 downwards.
GAAAAAAGTAAATTGCACAAGAAAAATCGCCAAGTGGAAAAGAGACTAAAATTCGAAATTTAAAATTTGTGGTTTGTGTCTTTGCCACATTTCTCCCACTTTCCAAACTCATACAAAAATATTTGCTTCTTTTTTCCAAACGCCTTTAAAAGTTTTCGTGTGGTCTTCTTTTCACACCATCTTCGCACGAATATTTTGTTTTTATTTTACCCAACAAAAACCGGGAACTTACAAATTTACAATTGAAAAAGTTATACGACGCTTATCTAATCAGAATTACTCAGCAAAAGCAAAAGCAAGCAAACGAGAAAGAAAAACAAAGTAAGTACAACAAACAAAGAAAATTCGTTTGTAAAAACGCCCTTTTACAGCATTTATATTTAAATTATTCTTAATTGGAAGAACAAAATGAAAATTACAACTCATCGCGGCGGAGCAGCGGCAGGGCACCACATCTTGGTGCTGCTCGCTTTGACATGCCTTGCAACTGGTGTCGTTGCAGCATCGGGCAAAGCAAGACGCAGCTTTATTAATCCTTATCCACGCTATGCCGCCTACAACGATGGCGATGATCCGGGCGAGCCACTCTTCCTTACACCATTTATTCAGAACGAAACGCTGCCACGCCTGCAGGTGCAGAAGATGGCACAGGTGGTTGGCTCACAATTTCACGGCGTCGAGAGCTATGCTGGCTATTTAACTGTCGATCCAATGCACAAATCAAACATGTTCTTTTGGTATTTTCCCGCGGTAGAGGAACCGGCATATGCGCCCGTGGTGTTGTGGCTGCAAGGTACGCACTTTTTTTGAAAAAAAAAAATATTTTTCATTTATTTTAAAATCAAATTTTTTTAACTCTTCTACCCCCGCAGGAGGTCCAGGTGCATCTTCTCTCTTTGGACTCTTTACCGAAAACGGGCCGCTCGAGATCGACGCCAAGGGACACCTGCAGAAACGCAACTACACCTGGAGTCGCACACACAATTTGATTTACATTGACAATCCAGTCGGCACCGGCTTCAGTTTCACCGACAGTGAAGCAGGCTATGCGCGCAACGAAAAGGACGTTGGACGTAATCTGCACGAGGCCATCCAACAGCTGTACGAACTCTTCGAGTGGACTGAATCGTCGGGTTTCTGGATCACAGGAGAATCGTATGCCGGCAAATATGTGCCCGCACTAGCCTATCATATTCACCACGTACAGAATTCGATTGACACACGCGTTCATATTCCGCTCAAGGGCTTGGCCATTGGTAACGGCCTGTCGGATCCGCAGCACCAGCTCAAGTACGGCGACTATTTGTATCAGTTGGGCTTGATCGATGAACACGGTTTGGAGCAATTTCATAAAGCCGAAGCGAAGGGCGTCGGTTGCATCAAAAATCACGACATGGAATGCGCTTTCAACACTTTTGATGCGCTCATCAACGGCGATATGACCAATGGATCGATTTTTCACAATCTCACCGGTTACGATTTCTACTACAATTACCTGAAGACCAAAGACGATGGTGCCGGCCAAATACTGGGTGATTTCCTGCAGTCGTCTGTCACACGACGTGCCATACATGTCGGTAATATGACCTTCCACGATCTGGACACTGAAAATAAAGTTGAGTTGCATTTGAAACTTGATGTCATGGACACGGTGGCACCTTGGATCGCTGAGCTGCTCAACTTCTACCCGATTTGCATCTATAACGGGCAGCTGGATATTATTGTCGCTTATCCACTGACTCGTAATTATCTGCAGCAGCTGAAATTTGCTGCCGCGGAGAAATATCGTATTGCACCGCGTGAGATTTGGCGCGTCGACGGTGAGGTCGCTGGCTATGCCAAGCATGCTGGCCATTTGATTGAGATTATGGTGCGTAATGCAGGGCATATGGCGCCCTCCGATCAGCCCAAGTGGATGTATAATTTAATTCATCATCTGACGCACTACAAGAGGGTGGTTTAGTTTTGCAAGCGGTTTGTGGATTTTCTTTTTTACTTTGATTTATTGGCCAATGGGGCCCTAAACTTAAATATTTAAGCTGTGGTAAAAATATATTATATCAAATAAACGAAAACACTTTATTTTGAAATTTAAATTAAATTATATATATTTACTTAACAAAACTTTAAAAAGTAGAACTAGCATCACGTCGGCTGACTGTTGTTCTTTTCTTCTAGTCCCTTAAAATTGCGCGCGACTAGAAAATGTTCCGACGAATCGCTGCGACTCGAATGCGGCTTGACGCGTTTGACTTTCTCGTAGAAGCGCAACATATCCTGCTCTAGTTTTGGCACATCGCCATTATCCCACACCTTTACAACCAAATGCGCACCGGGCGCAGACATGACCAGCGCAAAACGCAATACAGCATAACACAAATTAACGATACTCTCCTGGTCCAACATGCGTACGCCCGTCGCATTGGGGGCCATATCCGAGAGCACACAATTTACCGGACGCCCCGCTAGCACCTGCTTGAGACGCAGCTGTGAGGCGGGTTTGGTGAAATCCATGCCGCCGAATATTGTAGCACCCTGAATTTGGGAAACTATAATTTAAGTTTTTATTAATATAAATTGATGTTTCTGCTTACCGGTACCGCATGAAAATGCAACAGGTCCATGCTGAAAACTGCGCCTTGTGCTTTGCTTTCGAGCAGTCCGTTTGCATTGGTACGTTCAGCCGCCAACTGTGTCCAACTGCCCGGCGCTGCACCGCAATCAAGTACCACATCGCCAGGCTTAAGTATTTTGTATTTGTCATCGATCTCGAGCAGTTTAAAGGCGCTTCGACAACGATAGTTTAGCATGCGCGCTTTCTCAACATATGGGTCGGCTAGCTGGCGCGTTAACCATTCCTGTGAACTCTTCTTTTTGCCTTTCAGATTGGTCGGCTGTTGTTTGGCCCAGCACCGGCAGCTGGTCTGAAAGAGACGGCGTGCAAGAAACAGTCCGTTCATTGTGCGGGCGTAAGGAATCATTAAAAATTAATTTTCTGATTAATTAAACAGCTGATTTTTGTTTTGATCAAGAAGACTGAAGGAATTTGGAAAATATTAGCAGAAATGTGGAACATGTGTGGCTTGTAGAATTCGAGTGGCGTCTATTCCACCCACTATCTTCGTTTGTTCTGGTGGCATCTCCGTTTAGTGTTCGGTCGCTACTCCTCCCATCATATTTATTTCCAAACTTTACAAATAATATTTTAAATATATAAAAATAATAAAACGCAAAATTAAAAATTGCTTATAAATAATTAAATCAAATAATGTCTTCGCTTGGTGATACTCTTGGCTATTTGGTTTTCGGGAACCCTCTTAGCCAAGCGCTCATTTCGACAGCAGCCAGCGTGACCAAGGTAACAAACATAATCTTCTCTGCTGCTGCCATTTGAAACTCAGCATTTCTTTGCTTCATTGGTTTCCATTTCTCTACCTTGAACCAACAACAAACATTTGTATGTCTTCTTTTAACTTTTTCAGAGTCTCAGTCTGCCGGCCAAGAAGCTACCTTCATCTGGCAGTAACGCAGTCGTTGCGCCCATTGTAGTACGTCAACTGGCGCTTTGGGAAATTGCCGGCAGAGATTACAGTTGGATACGTTTGGCGGGCATTAGCGGTGCAACGGCAGTTATTATGGGCGCTTATGGCAAGCACAATTTGGCCAGTATTTTGGATGCGAAAGATCAAATGGAGGCCAAAGCCGTTTTCGAGACCGCAAACCGTTATCATTTCTTGCATTCGTTTGTGCTGCTCACAATGCCACTGGTCAAGAAGCCGGCTTTGGTAAGTACAAAGTAAATTAAAAAATATATTGTAAAAAGCGATAACGGTCTGAACACTCCCAGCAGTAAATGGAAGGAGTAAGAAAAAGTTCACGTTAATTAAAAAAAAAAATTGGAAAATATTTTTTAAAAGCCAATTGCGAAAAAAAAAATTTAATAAGTCGGCTTTACTTTAAAATAAATTCTGTCTAAAAAAGGACTTATCGGGTTTAGACTTAAAACTAATCAAATACGTTCTAGTTCCCAAAATCTGTTTTCACTAAATTATTCAAGAATTTTATTTAAATTATTTTTTATTAAAGTATCTGTAAGAAAAAATAATTTTGTTATGGAGAATTGCCTCTGAGCAAGTGGTGCCTAAAAAGACCTGACCGCACTATAGTCTATCGTAATCCCACGAACTTATCGACACTGGCCTCCAGGTGAACATGCTCTTAGATTGGGAACTCCCTTTAATATCTATTGTCGCAGAGACACTTCTGCTGTGAGTGCCCGGCTCTAGCAAGAGTCAGACTTCGCACTCTCCATTCTGCTTTCTCAATTTCTTCAATAGAACTCTCCGACATGTTTACTAAAATTCCTCAACATTTCAGAATGATTTCAGAATTGATCTCATCTTCTATTCAGGAGAACGTGGTTTCAAAACAGCACTAACTGTGCTACTTGAGTTGGTGTCCGACTTCCACTTATACTACTACTACTACTTTGTAGTAATTGAAATCACACTTAATGAAATTCTGCCATAATTAAAAATAAACAAGTTAATAAATGAGCAAACTAATGTTTGTTTATTTGTTTATTCTTGAAACGCATTGCTAAGGTCTAGTAATCCTAATAAACTAAAGAAGAAGCTCAAATCCAATGTCAACTTGCTTATCTAAACTTTAGTTTGCAAGACAATGCAGCAAAGCATTTTCAAGTATTGGTTTATAGTCCTTAAGTAAATATCTTTAAACAAATCGCCGCCATAAATCGCCGCCATAAATTTAGAATATACGATTGCGCGCAATTATGCCACTTCAGAGATTAAATTTAATACATTCACCGAACAACAACAACAACACAACTGTAAACAATTGCCAACTAAATTGTGGAAATGTTTCCAATTGGGCCGCCTTTGGGTTAACAGTTAAACACTTAAGAAAGGTCAACAGGGAAAATAAAAACAAAGTATATTTGTATGTACATTTAAACTCGATTAAAGAAAACGAAAACTACGTTTATTTGTATTCAATCAATTTTTATTAAAGCAACTAATTTTCTCTTCATAAGTAGGTAATAAAACATTCGATTTTCAGCTAGTACATTTATTTCTAGTTATACAAAAAACATTTCTCTCGTTATATAAATATGCAAAAAAAGTAATTTGTCCAAAGTTGTATTTGTTTGTTTGTTAGTTTGTTTGTTTATTATTGATTTGTTTTTGTTTTCTCTTATCGACACTAACATATATTTTCCATATTCGCTACAAGTCGAGTGAGTTTAAAGCTTAATTTTGAAATTTGTTTGATTTTCTTTTGTAATTGGCTGAACGGAATTCTTTTGACAACATGCGTTACTTTCAAGACTTTTCGAAATGGAACAGAAACCATAAAAAGTTCAACTTACCAATACTACTACGTTTTTACATTAGTTTATATAATTGACATTTTGAGATAATTTTATCTAATTTTCTTTTGATCCGAAATTTGATTTGTTGAAGCTAGGATTTTGTTTGTGTGTGTTTAAGCTTACATTTAATTTTTTCCCCTTTCGAACAATTCTTAAAATGTTAATATGAAATGTTTAATGATGATAGGTTGCCTTTGTTTGTATTTCTGTATTAAATAAATAAATTCTTTCTAAATCTAAAATACATCTGGAGCGTAAATATTTTTTAAATCCAATTGATGGATGGTTTAATTTTTGAATTTTTTAATTTGTACTTAAAATTTTAAATAAAATTTGGATTTTTTGCTTTAAAAATTTACTATAGAAGTTCTAAATAATAATTTAAGTGTTTTTTAATCATCAATCAGAAATATATTTTTATAAATTGTAATTTTATTGTAAATTTTCAAAACCTTTAAGATTTTGAGCTAAATAAAAAATTTCCAATTGAAAACGAGCTGCAGACTATTTTATAACAAGAAAACACAAGTTCTGAATTCACAATTATATAAAATTAAAGTCGTTGTCACAACTTCAAAAGTCGTTTCCGACATCTGCAAAACAAGACAAGTCGTCGTTTTTTTTTTGTAAATTCTCACGAAATTTGTTTGCGGTTACTTAAGTGTTTTTTTAATACTAAATTCAAGAAAAAACTTTTCAGTTTAAACGACTTTTTATTTGCGCTGAAGTCGTAAACGACTTGCGTTATCCGGCTGTAGCTTTTATACATATTTTTCAAATATTTAAATTATTTATCAATTTATTGAGATTTTTCTTTTTGTGCTTTTAAGTTTCTGTTTGAATAATTTTCTTTTAATTTTCTAAATGAAAATTCTCTAGTTTACAAAAAGTTCATCCTTTTTACACTTAACATACATTTCAGTTTTTTTGTTTGTTTCTTTTTATTCTTTTCTGCATAATGCCCAAATATAAATAAAGCTAAACTGACACTGACTGGTTTTGTAATTTTTTTCTAGACTGGATCGCTAATGGCAGCTGGAACAATACTCTTCAGCGGCACCATGTATTATCGCGCGCTCACCGGTGACAAAACCTTCGTGCACGTTGCCACTTGCGGTGGCTTTTGTCTAATCGCCGCTTGGTTGACGCTTATCATATAATTCGTCGTTTTCGATTTGATTTGATTTGATTTGATTCGCTTCTTTTTTGTTGTAAATTATTGTCGTTAATAGTAGTAATGTAGTCAAATCAATTTCATGTAGATATGCACAACTTATTTCTAATATATTGATATATTATTTTAATTGTTGCTTCGTTTTAAAATCTAGTTTTTTAAATCTACTGATGATATTCAGTTAGTTGGAAGAGTCAAATACTTGTTAATATTTATGATATACATACTACATTTAAATATACTGTTAAATGCAATACTCTCTCTCTCTCTCTCTCACACGCTCTTTATTAAACAATAAACAAAACATAAAATATTAAATAAAAATTACAAAGTAATGAAAAATGTAATTTGTTGCTTACACATTAATAAATATCTTTAGCGTATACTTTAAATTCAATTTATTATCTGAAATTTAAAAATAAATTTCTCTTAAAGAATAAAAAACCCACAAGTTTATTTGTTTCTAAAACGTTTAAACGAATTATTGTCGCTCTGTGGAACACATATAAGCATATTGTTGTTGTAATATTTGTCCTTTAAGGATTAGTTTAACAATTTTCGTACACAATAAGTACACGTTTTCCTAATTTTAATTGTATTGCACATAATTTCATATAAAATTTTCATGTTTTTTTTTCTGGTTTGCGTTATCAAAAGAAATGATTATTGTCATCATAAAGTTGATGCCTAGATAAAGCAATTTTTTTTTTACATATGATCGATCGTTTCAGGTCAACGTTTGTTTGTAAAGTTTTTCTTTTACATTAAATACTAACATTGTCTAACAATTACTTGTACATATGTTTTTCTTCATGTTTTTGATATATGGTTTCGGTGTAATCCAAATCAATTTGAATTTCAATATTTTATATACTCGTATATGCATATGTATGTATTTACATACAGAACAAAAATGTTAACCTAAAAATTTGTGTTGCGCCGCATCCGAAAAGAAGGTCTTCGTTTTCTGTATTCTAGAATTAGCCGGGTGGTTTGCAATTGGTTCTAGTATTTTGAATATATAATCTTTGAACACTTTGGGTACAACGTAGAAATGTCAGGAATCCTTTTTCGCCTTTAGGTTGTCCTCATGCGCCTGGAAAAGAAGTTTTTTTATATTTTATAATTGAAGATATTTTTTTAAGTGTTGACAAATATTTTATTATTTAATTAATATTAATAAATATTTACCTTTTGTGCGACTTTGAGCAGATTGTCGAATGTACTGTTGCCGGTTTGTTTAACCATGCCGTAAAATATCTTTGTTTTACTCTCCGTCAGCAGCTCGAATGGTGATGCAAATTCCACGACACGTCCCGCGTCCATTACTAGCACCTTGTCAGAGTCCATGACCGTGTGCAGGCGATGTGCAATCGTAAGCACGGTGCAATTCTTAAATTTACTACGTATTGTCAATTGTATCAAGGCATCGGTCTGTGGATCGACATTGGCGGTGGCCTCGTCCAATACCAGAATCTTATTGTCACGCAAAATAGCACGCGCCAAGCACACAAGCTGGCGTTGGCCGACACTGAAATTAGAGCCACCCTCGGAAATCTTGCTCTGTAGCCCGCTGGGCAAATCGGCCACGACACTCTTGAGTTTGACCTATGTTAAAGTTATGAAAATAAAATGAATTTACTTAATAAATATAAAAATTGTGTGCTTAGTACAAACCTCCTCCAGTGACTCCCACAACTTGGCGTCGGAGAACTCATCGAATGGATCCAAGTTGTAACGCATTGTGCCCGAGAACAGAACCGGCTCTTGTGGAATTATAGAAATTTTGCTACGCAAATCGTGAAGGCCCAACTCGTTCGTATCACGATTATCAATAATTATCGCACCTTCATTGTACGACAGCCGGAATAACGCATTTATTAGCGACGATTTTCCCGCACCGGTACGTCCAACAATGCCCACTTTTTCGCACGGTTTAACCTCAAAGTCTAAGGACTTGAGTACATACTCCGACTTGGGATCGGGGAAATAACGCAAACACAAATCATCAAAGACGATTTTACCCTGTTCGGGCCAAGTCTTTGGTGGTTTCTTATTCGGTTTCGATTCTAATTCACCCTCTGGTTCGATGTCATCGTATTCCACCACTCGCTCCACTGCCGTCATATTGTTCTCTAACTCGGCGGACTGTCGCATGCCCCACTGCACCATACCCGTTAAGCCCATTGCTTGTGTTATGGCTAAACCCACATCGCCGCCATTCTCTGGCGTAAACAAGAAGAAACTCAACGTTATGATGGCAATGTAGAGCACACAACAACAGTCCAACCAATAGGCAAAGGCGCGTGAAGTCGTCAAGTATGTGTAGTAGCCGGAGCTATGCAAATCTTGATAGCTGTCAAATTCGGTGATGAGCACTTTTTGTGCGCCGAATGCACGTATCGTAGAGAGACCATTAAGTGATGCACCCAGGTGGGTGTAAATCGGCGAACGAGCTGTTGGAAAGATCGAATCGACATTAATTATATTTTGCGGAATTAAATTTTTATTGGAAATGCGTTTTAAAATTTGGAAAGTATTTTGCCAAAGTTTGTAAAGAGTTTGAAACCATCCAAATTCGTTACCAAATCTTCTAAACATTAAAATTTAAATTTATTTCGATGACACTCACTTATCGCTTCCAGTCTCTTCACATCACGTGATGTATTCAAATAGAATCCTCGTAGAAAATAGAATATTACGCCCAGCAAGGCAGTCGCCAACAAATACCACGGATTCACAATCGATATGACAATCACAATACCGGCCAACGCCAGGAATATCTGCAAAACGTCCATTAATACCGACGGCAGAACCTCGTCAACTTGTCCCAAATCCTTGGAGAAACGATTCAATATACGACCGGATGGATTTATGTTAAAGAAATGCATTGCCGCGCGAGTAACACCGCGAAACATGGAATTATGCAGACTTATCGATGACTTTACGGCCAGATTGAAGAAGAGTAAACTGCGCGATATAGCAAAAATAATGGTCAATATTATGATGCCGGTAAAAATGTAAATGTCCACAGGATCCGTGTAGCTGTCGATACGCATTTCGGGCGATTGCTGTCGCGATAACATGTCGTGAAAACGCACAAAGAACTTCGAACGCGACTCACTGTTCACTGCCGCCTGTTCGTTTTTGTTTACCCTGGATTAAACAAAAATATATTTTAGGGTCTCTATAAGAAGTTAGTCACTTTAACTTACCAATAAGACATAAAGAAATCACCGCCCGAGCCAAGTACCTGTGCCGTCACACAAAAGAACAACATGACCGTAAATAGCACAAAACCATTGCCAGAGCCAAAGTACTTCTTATACAGTTTCAGTCCAATTTTACCCGTCGAGCGTGTCTCCTGCACTTGCATTGGCGATTCGATCACTTCGGAATCGGCCATTGAACTCATCGAAGAAACACTGTTTTGCCGTTGTTTACTCAACTGTCTGGCCAACTTCTTTTTATCTGGCGCATCGCCAGCACCCTGATCTTTGTTCTCTGGATCCGTTAGCAATTTAGCAAAGTCCAAACCGCTCCTACGCATCGAATCATATGTTCCTACGGCACTCACCTTGCCCTTGTCCATGATAACAATTAGATCGGCCTGTTCGAGGAACTGCAGTTGATGCGTTATCAGTACCACGATTTGTTCGCGCAAAAAGTCACGCATGCACTGATCGAATAGATGACGTCCGACGTGTGTGTCTACAGCGCTTAATGGATCGTCGAGCAGATATATATCGGTTTTACGGTAGACGGCACGCGCTAAGCTGATACGCGCCTTTTGTCCACCCGACAGCGAAGTGCCACGTTCGCCCACAATTGTTTTGTCGCCGTAGGGCAGCAACTCAAAGTCACGTTCCAATGCGCATTTCTTGACCACAGTACGATAGCGGTGCTTATCCATGGGCATACCAAATAAAATGTTTTGACGTACGGAGCCGGTGAATAACCACGGTTCCTGCGATGCAAATGAGAAGGTGCCATTCACTTTGACCGAACCAGATTTGGCGGGCAATTCGCCGAGTATCGCTTGCACTAAGCTGTAAGGCAAGAAAGAGATTTTAAGACGAGAATATAGCAAGGCTCGAACTATTTAATAACCTCCGAAATTCATACATACCTCGATTTACCGGAGCCCACTGGTCCAATGACAGCCACCAGCGTTCTTGGTTTAATATTCAAATCGATATTGTCCAGTGTCCAGTCGTTTGCCTTCCGATCCCATTTAGCCTTAAGTTTACTTATCACAATGCTGCTTTCGGCACGGCTCATACTGAGACGTTTGTTCAGTTCATTCAGGCCAATTGGCTTTCCGTTTTCTTGTATTATAGCCAACTTATCGTTGTGATTGAATTCATCATCATTGTCATGCGACTTATCGCGTACACCCGTCTCCTCGTACATCATATAATTTTGTATGCGCTTCAGTGAGACCAACAGTTCGGCAAATTGTGAAATGCCCATGGGAAAATATACGGTCATAGTATTTCGCAAGATGGAATAATAGGCCGTAATAACGAAGGCCTTTTCCGACGTTAGCAAATTCCCGAGCAGCACAAATCCCACCAAACTAACGAAGACTGAAGTGCGCGTCAAGAACATAATGAACGACTGCAATATGCCACGCACATAATTTACATATTTGATGGCGTTCATCTCCTTGAAGCGTGCATACTGTACCATCTTGGCAAATGGAAACTCCCACGCATACATCTTGATCACCTGTATGCCCGAAATGATTTCGTTCATCATGCGCACACGTTCGTCGGTGCGTAGCGCTGTACGCAGACGCAGCACCGACGTCTTCTTGCCGAGATAGGCTTGCAGTGGCAGGAAGAGCAACATGAAAGCGACGCCAAAGAGCGATGAGACGCCAATCTGTAATTATAAACGCAACACACAAATTGCAATGATGCCGTCGACACAGAAACAATGCCAAACCCACCTCTCTGTACATGAGATATGTGATAATTATAATCTCAATCGGCCCAAGCCATAAATAATTCATATTGATCAGCGTAAGATCCAGACGTCCCACATCGTTCGACATCAGATTCACAACCTGGCCCATTGTTGTTTCGCCCAGCGCCGTCATGCTCAGACGTAAAGCCTTGCGATAAATCATCGAACACATGGCGATGCGCACCTTCATGCCAGTGTGCAGAATTCCCAACATATACGGATGCATTAGCAGCACATTGAAGCCGCTGCACAATATCACGCCAGCTGCATATAAGTAAGCTTTCGTTTCGCTAGCGCCGCCATTGTCGCCGCCGCTCGTTGTCGTAGCATAATATGAGACGAGGCCACCGAGGAACAAGGGCTGTGTAACGCTGCAAATGAATCAATAAATCACAAGTTCTTATTTAATTTCCCTTCACTGGCAGCACAGTAGGCAAACTCCGCTGTCGCACATACCGCAATCCAATCTCGAGTATGAACAGAATTAAACCCAATGCTGCAAAACGCCAACCGAAGACGCGCACCACTGTCATTGGTATGCTCGGATCCTTGCCGATATTTTGTTTGCGCGTGACCTCTTCGTCCCACGCCTTGCACAGCTTGTCGCCCAAGTAATCTGTGATTTAAAACGACGATTTATTAGTATCAAAGGAATGTGCATTGGTAAGTCAATCCTTTAACTAAGTCGGTTTAGAAGAAGAAGAAGAAGGAAGGGCTTGAACAGAAGTGGCTTAATTGAAAAAAATTTGCTTTCTAGAAAAAAATGATTAAATTAGACCTTCTATTAAGCAATTATTTTTCATTCGCTTAGTTTTTTAATTAAATAATTGAATTTGAAAATATGTCATTAAATGAAAAATTAAAAAATTTACATAATTAACTTCAATTGAAATTTTAAGGTTCACGTTTAGGGTTTCAAATATGCAAGCGAGCTCAAAATATGCCAAAGAAGCGTATCCTAAGCTTATCTAAGCTTTTATCTTTTCTAAATACTTTTAACAACTAAACGAAGTTCTTTTTCTATAAATCAGCTCATGTTGTTAGATAAGTTTTCAGCTTTAATCGGCTGCGTTTAAAGTTCGTTAAAGAATCTAGGCTAACTAAATTATTGATTATATATATATATATATATATATTATTTCCGTATTATCTGTAATTGACATTTCAAGTTTATGGTCATAAACTTGTAAAGGTTTTGTAATTAGCACAACAATTAAAAAACTATACGAGTATCTATTTAAATAGATTGTAGGTAAAATCCATGAGGTTGAATGGGCATATTAATATATTTATGTACTTTGTACAGCAAAAAAAAATACACATCCGAAAAAAAACTACAAATAAAAACGTTTGTCATTAAAATTTATCTAATCGAACCGAACCGAACGAAGGTGCCATTTTAGTATGAATTTCTTGTCATACTCGTCATTATAGAAAATATAACAAACCAACAAAATAACAAATGGGAATGCCACAAAAAGTTGTGATTTTGGCACCAATAAAACGATAAATATTTCAGTAAGTTCTATACAATTAATAATTTTAAATTTGAACGATGAGCTTTTGATAAAACTGAAAACTTGTGATTTGTGTAAATATTATTATATTTTAATTTAAATTGTATTATGTTTCCTTTATACGTTCTTTTAACAAAGGGTCATTAACTTAACTTATTTTTAATTTGTATACATTTACTTTTTCGTAATTACAAAAAGAGTTGCCTTACAAAGAACAAAGTCTACAAATATGTTTGTTTGTTTGTTTGCTTGTACTACTCTTTTGTGTATGGCTATACATACATTCATACATGCATACATATATGTAGTATCGTCTTGCATGTTTACATTATTTATCTGTGTAATTTAAATCTGATAGAGCGACTATTTGCTTATCGCCTTAAAAAAGCAAAACTCATCCGCATGTTGGCTTTATTGCAAAAGAGCTCCAAAATCTGACAACAAAAATATTAACTTCAGCAAATAATTTATTCCAGTCACAACAAGATTCGGAGAGAAAGAATTCCAATTAAATGCGACATCAAATTTCCTTTAAACTGTTATGTTTATTATTTTAATGATCACGTATTATTCATAAATTTGAGTGATTACTTTTCGCGCTAAATAATAATACAAATGATGACAATAACAAACAAAAAATGTAGCAATAACGAATGTCGTTTTAATGTGTGATAACTCTTCGCCACTAAGAATTAGTTTTCCGTAGTATTTACTTTCTTTCATACCAACTTAACTAAATAATGGTATTCGCTTACCTGATTTGTGTTCGTCTAAAGCGCGATAAAGATCATTCTCGTCCAATGTCTTTTTCCGACCCTTGAAAAATGTTGGCATGGTAAAACTAAAAAAATAACGCGATATTATTGAAAGAGATTTAATTTAGTACTGCGATAAGATATACTTTCGGCTTGACTTTAGCAACACTTTTCGTGATGTCCCTATAAATTGCCAAATTTTGTCAATAGGAATTTACAACAAATACATTTATTAATAAGCTAATTGTTAGTATTAAAAAGCAAAATTAAAAACTTCTGCAGAAAAAAAGTTCGCAGCTTTTTTTAATTTGTTGAATGGTGCTACCAAAAATTTAGAAAAAATATTGCCTTTTTAAAATGAGGAACTTATTTCTAAATCTGATAAATTACGAGGGTGGTCCGATAAGTACATAACCCTTAAAAGGAAAAAACGAAATTCTGAAAAAGAGGCTATTCATATATCAACAAAGTCTCTTCTAAGCTCGATACACTTGACCTAGTGATGCTCCAACTTCTTTAACCCGTCGGAAAAAAACGTTTTCTCGAGGTCTGCAAAGTAAGCCTCCATCGAGCGGTGAGTCTAAGCACTTATCGGACAACCCTCGCATATAATTGATTTTTTAATTTATATGTAAATGATTAATTAATTGTTTCAATAAATGATATTGTATATCTGACAAAGTGTTTCAACATTTGATTGATAAACTCTTGCTTGATAAATTATAATAATTCATCATATTAATTAATCATTTATAAGAATGCTAAACAATTAAAAAATAGATTTCTAAATCATGTATAAATCGACCATTAAGTTTAAAAATGTTCATAATACCATAAAAAAATTTATGAATACGTAAAATGCAAAAACAAACAAGTACATTATTCGGCGAAACTTACCAAAACATTAGCGCCGAGAGTGGATTCGCCTTAACGCGCGGATTTTCCGGCAACTCGTCCGCTTTAATCGTCTGCATTTTACCCGGATATGCTAGCTGCACCTCCTCCTAGTTTAACTGCGACCAATACAACCCAACTGCAATAAACGGAATGAAGAACAATTTTGAATAAAAGCGCTGGCTGCCAAAGGTAAAAACTAGTTTTAGGCGATTTTACGATTGTTGGTTGGATTATTTCGCGTTATATTTTGCGATAATGTGTTATCTGCTGGTACGCGGCTATGATAAGCGCGTTTCCAGTTTATGAGTTTGGTATGTGAGCAATAAAAAATTATTAAAAAAAATCTACTGAGCTTTGGATGAAATCTGTGAAGGCGCGTTTATACCCGTTCGTACGTTTAATACGCGTCTGTAACGCGATGATTCGACAGTTTTTGTACACTGGCGTTTTTTGTTTGCATATCAAACGACCGCACTCTGTAGCCGACTTATAACATCAGTCAATTGTAGAAATTCGATTGAGTTCATAAAAGCCTTCTGTGCAGAATTGTTTAATTTAATTTTTAATTTAATTCTGTCATAAGAAAATTCAAACATGATTTCTTTGTGTCTACGAATCCTTTGAAAAATTATACGTACAAAAACTGTTTTTTTTTTTTCAAATTTAAATTGTAGAAAAACGCCAAAAATAGACCGATCACATAGTTTGGTTAAAGAGTGTCATATGTATATACAATATAAAAAAACACGTTATTTAATTAGACAACTATGCGAATAAGCGAGGCAGTAAATAAACACTTTTCAGAGCAATGGAAACGGATGCTCCCATATCTCTGTAATATTTGCAAATACGAACGACCGCCTGAGACTGTTCATGCGTTAGCAATAAATGCACTTTGTGTGTTCTTTATTCGAGATTCGATGCAATTATTCGCGCTAATTACGAAACAAAGCACACACGATCCAAATTGATTAAAAATTATTGTATATGCATACACTTAATTATATACATATGTATATACGAGTACATACAAAAGATGCGATCAAACGAACCTACGCTTTGTTTTTATTTTTGATATTCAAATCACAAATAAACCCAACAAAAAAAAAATTGATAGTGGCAAGTGTAGCCAAGACAAACGCGCGCCGCAAGAATGCCGACGACAACGTTCAAATTGCACCGCACAAAATTCCAAAAACAATAATAATATAATATAATATAACCGGCAAAAGTTTTACTGGTAACGCTCTGGGCCAGAAATAACAACAAAATTAAAACGTTCTACACGCACCGAAACACAATTTTCAACTCTCTTCTTAGCGCAGCTTTGAGCCGGTTTATATACCTGCCGCGCTCTTATCTTTCGGTGAAGAACTCGCGGACTGTTTAACGACTTGGTATGTGAGTATAACGAGATCGTTATAAGAGATATCGCGTATGCGAATGTGTCGGGACAGTTCTCACTTAATTTGGTTGTTGGTTTCAAGTTATTTGCCTGTTGTCTGCGATAGTATTTTAACGCTTTAACGCCTGCTCAGCAAACATTGTGACTAATCTTTTAGTACTCGTAGTTTGTTTTGTTTTTTTTTTTTATTTTGGTCGAAAGAGAAAACGCAAGTCATTAAATTCTCTTTCGTTCAATGATTTTGCAGTTGATCGTACGAAAGGGAGACTTGTTAATGACGTCGTCATCGTCGTCTATTGACTTTGGCAGTCTGTAAATACGATTGGTCACACTAAGCCACGGTCAATGTCAAAGCCGGCACATTCAGTGGCAACTTGGGTTTTGTGTAGTCAAATACACGTCGTCTCAACCAGATGTGCCACACAGACACCAGATTTACCAGACTAACCGCACAGACAGGCCAGCTCGAATTGCTGTAAGTTCCATTTTCCTATTTTCAAAACTAGAATTATGAGAACAAAAACAGCAATTTGCTAATTAAACTTTTAGCTTATAATTTGTTTAAAAGCTGTTTTTTTTTAATTGAAGCACTTACGAGAGTAAGAAAATTTCAACAACATTTCATTTCAGTTGAATACTATTAGATCATATTTCTCGAAGATTAAAGTTCTGCGAAAGAGAAAATATAAGCAACTTTTTAGCCTTATCTTTAAACGACAAAACCAATGAGAAAGTTAAAAGTAATAATGCTCTGCATGCCCACAGTGTGGTTATCGGATCTAAGCTAGTTAAACCAACTTAAAACAATAATTAAACTCTCGACAATGATATCTTCAAAAAAAAAATTTTTATGGGCGATATTTGTAGTCAAATTTTATTTTAATTTAAAAAAAGCAATTATATTTTTTTATCTTATTTGGTATAATTAGCTAAAATAGTTTAAAACCTTTAACTGATCTTTTAAAAATTTGATAATGCTATCTTAATAATTGCTATTCTAATATTAGCTGATGTACCTTAAAACGTACGTTATTAATAGGTAACACAAACAGTTCGAAACTGGAGCCACAGAGCTGCAAAACTGTTTCATTATCTCATTCTATAAATATTAGACTCATCGCTTTTCCATTTAGCCCTTCCATCATATAGAAAAATAATTTTACAGGATTTCCGAGTAAGTTTTGAGCTGTAACGTACGAGTACCTTTAATCAGTGAGCATGAGTGTTAAGGAATTTGTTTCAGAAGTACAAACTAGTTAGTAGAAACGGTATCTTTGGACAAAATACGTTAGATTGCTGTGTTACGAATAGAAGGACTTCAGAAAATCTAAAATTATTTTTTAAGTCATCTAACGATTTGTCAGTTAATTTAATGATTTATCTTTGTGTATATCTAACTACAATTTGATTTTATTTGTTTTTTTTTTTAATTGTTTTAGCTGCACCAGGAAGGATGTCTGCCTTTGCTGTGTTTCCAATCGACACCCCTTATCGAATTTTCCCGCTAATACATTTCAAAATTTACGAAAGTTAATAGTTCAAACTTTTGTTGTTTATGTAATTAATGTCCACAATAACCCCTCCGCTACTCCCTTCATCCTTGGTTAAGTTTGGCACTTGACCTTTTGCGATTATTTACCCCGCCAATGCGCTCACAGCAGTTTTACAGCTTTAATTAAAATTAATACAAACGGGAAAACTGCAGAATCCGCTTGGGGCTCACCTCCTTTGACGAACACTTCCGACTTTCGACTTCCGTCCAATTCGCTTTGCAACACAAACTGATTTTATTTCGTTACCCACTTTAATTAACAATTTTTTTTTCCTTGTTTTTCGTTTAGTTTTTATTTTTATTTACATTTTTATGTTGACGACCGACTTCTTTTCTCTTCTTCGTTTCGTTTCGTTTCTCTTCTTTTTTATTTTTGATACTAGTTTCGGTAATCAAAACAAACCAAAAAACTAAACTGTCAACATTTTGCACAAAAGTTTGTTTACGAATTTAAGTTCAAAGCAGAATTGATGTCGGGCTTTCAGATTTTGTTCGAAGTCACATCCTCGAAATGAAACTTGAAACTTGGGTAATATGAAAGTGCGAAACATTTACTCCAAGTGTGCCCAAATAATTTCTTGTTCAGAACAAAAGTGTTTATGGAATATATATTATATATAATTCTTATTCTGAATCGATTTATCGCTGTCCGTCTGTAAGTCGGAAACAGTGATTATAGACGTGGTTTCAGATATATCGACCTGAAATGGTATTTGAAATCCTATTTCCAAGAGGAGGTGAGATTCAGGGGGTTAATTAATCATCATCAAAATTGAGATTAATGGGTTAAAATGGGGTGTCAAATGAGGGGTATTAAAGAAGGCTTTAATCTCTCATACCATTGCGATATCTTCATAAATATTGAAGATATTGGCACTTAAAAGAATTAAGTGCACTTTTTACTTAATGGGTTAATTTCTTGAAAAAAAATCTTATCACGACATAATTTACTTTTTGTCGGAGGAGC
The DNA here is from genome assembly GCA_949127995.1 of Suillia variegata. Taxonomy (NCBI): domain Eukaryota; kingdom Metazoa; phylum Arthropoda; class Insecta; order Diptera; family Heleomyzidae; genus Suillia; species Suillia variegata. The sequence goes on along the minus strand of OX421843.1, from coordinate 8,275,647 downwards.
GTTCGCCGGTCAATTAAACTTCAGCTCTAAAACTTCTCCTCTTCTATACAAAAATTATTTTAAAAATCCCTCTAAGCGAGCTTTTTAAATTACCAATTCCTGGTAATGTTAAAGACATATGGCACATACGTATGAATAACATTTTATGTATGGCTCTTAAAATTTTGTTGGTTATTTGGAGATATTTTATTTTGAAACTTGTTTAATTTTAATCTAATAACTTCGAAAATCGTGAATAAATGATATTGAAAAAATTTACTTTTTTGGCACTAAAATAGTTTTTATTTAAACATTTACTTTATTTGCATATATACAAAAAAATGTTTGTTTTTTCGTAATATTATAGTATATTGGAAATTTTGGACGTTTGTTAATTTACGAATTAAGACATTTATTATAGCGTTTAAAACTATTTTTGTTTGTATAAAGGCACATCATTTTTGTGATAGTAAATGTTTGCTTACAATGCTTAAAAAACTACATTCTTCTCTTAATATGATTATTTAAATTGATTGGCAAAATATATACATATGTATTTAAATTGTACATAAAACAAAATAAAAAATATATGTAGGTATGTTTTAACTTAAAATACTCAAAATAACAATTATTACAGACATTTTTTGACTTAAAATAAAAAATTGGGTGTATCTTAGTACAAAAACGAGAAACAAAACAGCTCCGATATACTCGAATTCTATTAAATTGCATTTCAACGGTGGCAGTTGAAAGAAAGTCGGCTTGCAAATTAACACTTTTCACACTTATTGTACTTTCGTTTTTAGTTGTAGTTCTTTTATTGATGTATTTTTGGTCTCCGAGTCTTTATTCCATCTTCTCCTTGAGGCTTTGTTCATGCGCCTAATGAAGATTTCAATAAAATATATTAATATAAATTTTTTGAAGATATTTAACAGTCCATATTTCTTACTTTTTGTGCAATTTTTAGCAAGTTGTCGTATGTGGCTTTTCCTGTCTGTTTCACCATCGCTTGGAATATTTTCGTTTCGGTCTCCGTCAGCAGCTCAAATGGTGAACCGAATTCAACCACTCGACCGGCGTCCATTACGAGCACCTTGTCCGAATCCATGACCGTGTGCAGACGATGTGCGATCGTAAGTACGGTGCAATTTTTGAATTTATTTCGAATCGTAGTCTGTATTAGCAAATCAGTTTGTGGATCCACATTGGCGGTGGCCTCATCCATTACCAGAATTTTATTCTCACGCAAAATTGCACGCGCAAGACACACCAGCTGCCGTTGACCAACGCTGAAGTTGGTGCCACCTTCGGAAATTTTGCTCTGCAGACCGCTTGGCAGCTCGGCAACGGCTTCCTTCAGTTTGACCTGTGCGCAAACGATTAGTAAATAATAATTTAATTTCAATCAAATAGTATTTCAACTTAAGCTTTTTACAAACCTCCTCGAGACACTCCCATAGCTTGACGTCGGAATACTCATCGAACGGATCCAAATTGTAACGCATTGTGCCGGAGAACAGAACCGGCTCTTGTGGAATTATTGAAATTTTGCTACGCAAATCGTGCAAACCCAAATACTGTGTATCACGCTGATCAATGATGACCGAACCATCATTGTAGGACAGCCGAAAGAGTGCATTTATCAGCGAAGACTTGCCCGCACCGGTACGTCCAACAATGCCTACCTTTTCACAAGCTTGAATTTTGAAATTCAGCGATTTAAGCACATATTCCGATTTCGGATCAGGCATATAACGTAAACTTAGTTCTTCGAAAACGATTTTACCCTCCTCAGGCCATTCTTTTGGTGGTTTTTTATCCTCCTTCGACTCGAGTTCACCTTCCGGTTCGATATCATCGTATTCCACGACACGCTCAACCGCGGTCATTGTATTCTCCAATTCGGCAGACTGTCGCATGCCCCACTGCACCATGCCGGTCATGCCCATCGCCTGTGTTATAGCCAAGCCAACATCGCCGCCGTTCTCGGGTGGATACAAAAAGAAACTCAGCGTTATGATGGCAATGTAGACCACACAAAAGCAATCGAGCCAGTAGCCAAAGGCACGCGACGTACTGATAAACATGTAAAATGCCGAGCTATGCAGATCTTGATGATTGTCGAATTCTGAGATTAACACATTCTGAGCACCGAATGAGCGTATAGTCGAGAGGCCGGTCAGTGAGGCCGCCATGTGCGAGTAAATGGGCGAACGTGCTGTAAATCAAATAAGCATTTTAATATAGTGTAATTTTAATAAAAAAAAAACCAACTCACTGATCGCTTCTAGGCGCTTAACATTACGCGACGTCTTCAGATAGAATGTCCGCAAATTCCAGAAAATTATAGCCAGCACAACGGTCGGCACCAAAAACAGCGGATTCACAACCGCTATTACAATCACAATACCAAGCAGCGTGAGAAAAATCTGTACGACATCCATCATAACAGCGGGCAAGATTTCATCCACTTGGCCCATATCTTTCGAGAAACGATTAAGTATACGACCCGAGGGATTTGTGTTAAAGAAGTACATGGCCGCACGCGTAATACCACGAAACATGGCATTGTGCAGATTAATGGAGGCCTTCATGGCGACATTGAAGAAAATAAAACTACGCGCCACTGTCACGATAATTGTGGCAACAATGATGATAGTGAAAATGATAATATCCAAACGATCGGTGGCAGCGTCTAAGCCCAATTCACGCATAAGGCTAGCGAAATTAAAATCTTCGCTTAACGGCGGCAACTCTTCGGCAGTAGCGGTGGTAGTAAAAGTGTTGTTGTTGTTGTTGTTATCGGACTCAAGGGCGGCACGCTCTTCAAAAGCGTTGCTTTTTTTGTTAACCCTGCAAGTAGAAAAATTAATTTTTTGTTATTGAAAGTATTGGCAAGTCGAAATCCTTTTTATTTTTATATTACAAATTTTACATATAAATATTATGTGCTTAAACCAGACTTACCAATACGATAAAAAGTAATCGCCGCCGGATGCCAACACCTGCGACACCACGCAAAACACCATCATAACACTGAACATAAAGAAACCACCGCCAGCCTTAAAATACTGTTTGTACAGAGAAAAGCCAATCTTGCCTGCCTCTTGTGTTTCTTGTTGCTGCACGGGCACATCATCGAAAAACGAGTCGGTGGCGGAAGTAATGGAACTTTCGCTGTTCTGACGATGATACAGTCGACTACTCGATAAACGTGAGCGCATTTTCTCTTCACCCTCCTCTTTCAACTCGGGATCGGCCAGCAATTGTGCAAAATCTAAACCGCTTTCACGCAACGATTCATACGAGCCGACAGCGCTAACTTTGCCCTTGTCCATAATGACAATCTGATCAGCATGCTGCAAGAATTGCAGTTGATGCGTAACCAAAATGACAATATTGTCGCGCAAATAGCCACGCATACACTGATCAAATAGATGGCGTCCGACGTGTGTATCGACAGCGCTTAGCGGATCATCGAGCAGATAGATTGAGGTTTGACGGTAGACAGCACGCGCCAAACTGATACGCGCTTTCTGGCCGCCCGACAACGATGCACCACGTTCACCTACGATGGTTTTGTCGCCGTACGGCAGCAATTCAAAATCACGTTCGAGCGCACACTTCTTTACAACGGTGTTGTAGCGTTTCTTGTTCATCGGATGGCCAAAGAGAATGTTCTGACGCACTGTACCGGTGAAAAGCCATGGTTCCTGCGAGGCGTATGAGAAGGTGCCGTTGACTTTGATTGTGCCCGATGTGGGTGGCAGTTCGCCGAGTATGCTTTGTATGATGCTAAAAGAAATTGACATTTATTGATTAAAAAAATAAAGGAGACAAAATTAATTTATTACTCTGTAAGCTAACCTTGATTTACCAGCACCAACGGGCCCAATGATGGCCACCAAGGTGCCCGGTTGAACGCGCAAATTAACATCGTCCAAATTGTATTCTGTTGATTTGGGATTCCATTTCGCTTTTAAATTACTTATAATAATGCCAGCTTCCGAAAGTGTTGCGTGGCCATTTGCGGCAGGTTTATTATTAGGATTAGGTATGGCATTCAATTCTTTGTCATCCTCCTTGACAATGGTAGACTGATTGCTGCCCGGATAATTGCTGGCAGCTGGTTCATCGAGTGACTTGTCGCGCACATCCGTATCCTCCAAAAGCATGAAATTTTGAATTCTTTTGATCGAAACGAGTGCCTCGGCAAGTTGCGAAATGCCTACAAATTATTTAAAAACAATAAACATTATTAATTTTTTTATATATTTAAATTTAATAACAACAAAAATAAATCATACCCTGTGGAAAGAACACCGTCATCGTGCTGCGCAGTATATTGTAATAGGCGGTTATGACGAACGCCTTCTCGGGTGTCAATATTTTGCCGAGCAGCACATAACCGACCAAACTCAAGAATACCGAAACACGCGTCAGAAACATGATAAACGATAAAAGTATACCGCGTATATACGACACTTGTCGTATGGTATTAATTTCTTTTTTGCGCGCATAGGCAACCATTTTGCCGAATGGTAACTCCCAAGCGTACATTTTGATCACCTGAATGCCCTGTATGATTTCGTTCATCATGCGCACACGTTCATCGGTACGAACCGCTGTGCGCAAACGCAGCACTGACGTTTTTTTGCCCAACCAACCCTGAAGCGGTATGAATAGCAACATGAAGGCGACACCAAAGATAGCAGCGACACCGATCTGAAAGACAAATTATGGAATGTGTAAATAATAAACATTTTATTTGTATTGTATTTTAAAATTCCGTTTATTTTCCGGAATAATCCATTAAAAATTAGTTTCACTGAAAATGTCCATAACACCCACCTCTCTGTACATCAAATACGTAATGAACAACGTTTCCAGTGGTCCGATCCACAAATAATGTACGAAAATCATCGCCAAATCCAAACGTCCCACATCGTTCGATATTAAATTCACCACTTGTCCCGCAGTTGTTTCGCCCAACGCTGTCTTACTCAGACGCAACGCTTTGCGATAAATCATCGAGCACATGGCAACGCGTATCTTCATGCCTATGTGCATTGTGCCCAGCATATACGGGTGAACTATAATGACGTTGAGCGCAGTGCAAAGAATTACGCCCGCTGCCATGAGATAAGCCTTTTGGATATCGGTATCGCCCGTTGCATAGTACGCAATCAGACCGAGCAGAAATAGCGGTTGCAATGATCTGCAAGAATACAATTTTCATTTGATATATGCTAACAAAACTATTGCAAATGTGAGTGCAATTTATAAATACCTTAAGCCTAATTCTAACGAAACTAGCACAAATCCCAACCACGCAAAACGCCAGCCAAAAACACGAATTGTCGCTTTAAGTAGGCTGGGATCTTTGTTGGAAGTCTCTTTGCGCTGCAGCTCTTTTTCCCATGATTTGCACATGTCATCGCCGAGCATTTCTGAAACAAACAAAAAATATTAATTAAAATTTTGTAATTTGTTTAATCTTAACTTTTTTAAAACTAGTGGAAATAGAAATTTTTATGCTTTATTAAAATAGTTTTTCATATCGAAAAAAGGTGTCCAAATATAGATAAGCTTGCTGGTGAAAGGTCCTACTATAGAAAGGTCCTATATATGAAAAGTTTAAATTTATATAAATTAAGATCAACTTCAAATCATCAACAAGAAGAACGATACAAAATAATTTTTTGTTATCAGCATCTTTAAAATATATACAAGCTGACGAATGCTTGTGTAAATATTTGTCACATAATAATCTCTTTTTAAAAAATAATAAAACCTTGTTTATCAGAATAAGTCAACCATAAAAAAAACAACTTCGATGAATACAGTTCAACGACCAATTTTCACGTAACGAGGCTATTTCTTTCTTTAAGTTAATGTAAAAAATGCCTTTAAAAATTTATAATTTCACAAAAATTTGGAAGATTAAAAAATGATTAATTACGCTGACAACGTGATCGAACCGCAAATTTATATATTTTAAAATTATATATTTTACAAAGACAACATAAGAAGAGCGCATGGAATAATTATGGTGAAATTGGATACGCATTTGTGTTCGAGCACAGGCAACAACATTAACAACAACAGTACAAAGTGTAGTTTTCAAATATGGCACAATTCTATCAAATCAATTAGCAACGCGGTTGACGCTTCCAGGCGACATGGGTAAGCAAAGCAGAGCAGAGCAGCAGCGCATATGGTAACCGTTTCCTCATCGTATCATAATTGACTAAGTGGCGAAAAAAAGTAGAACCAGACACAATTAAGCTATCAAATGCCGCGTTTTGTATCATACACCAGACACATGCCATGCCGCCCAGTGTTTACACTGGTTTTATTATTCTTTTTACTTTTTTTGCGATAGCATCTCTCATGATGAGCGACCGTTTCGGTTGTTGTTGCAAATTATAAATGCAAACAAACATAATCGCGATGACGCAGCAGTTTAACAAACTCGTCATATAATTTAATCGCATTAGTTAATTGTGCTTGTAACAATAACTCATAAAGCGTTTATTATTTCTAAAGCAAAATCGTTTAAGCCTTTGTATTTGTATTAAATTATATTTGAATATTTACAAATATTTAGAAAAACTTTTCAAAATCTGTTTCTATATCATGATAATCACGTAAGTATTAACAACCAAAAACATTTCCAGGGACGTTCTGTATGTTCCCTTAAACAATTGAAGCTACATTTTCGTTTTACACATACTCATATGTATATGAATGTGTATATACAACAAATAATCATGTCAATATATTACTTAATTGTTTCAAATTAACCTCTAAATGAAAATGCATGTGCGCAAAGCTTTTGAAAAAAAAAATCATATATACAGTTAGTTTAATTGATAAGAATTGTCTGCGTCGAAGCAAATTATTTATGATTGAAAAGTCCAAAGACAAGCGCGCGCGCATTTCGTGCAAGCAGCTTAAGAGGCTTCACTTGGTTATACAAAATACGATAAAAATGTGATATGAGCGTTTTTCGAGAAATTATCTAAACTTTGTATTTTGTTATTAGTTTTTTTGTTCGATTATTTTTAATTATGTAATTGAAACAATTGGAAAAGGTTTACACCTTATTGGCTATTATTTAATATATAAAAATTCCAACCAATTTTCAGCTTAAATTGGATTAAAATTAAGGGCTGATTAGTTTAAGATTCAGTCAACCCATTTGAATTATATTGACACGAAATATTGTGAAAACAACAAAAATTATCAAATTTTATAAAGTTGACCTTAAAGATTCAACATAATTTTTTGTTCAACATTTTTGAAAACTCAGAGAACTTTTAAAAGATTTTTCATATTTTTTAGTTTTGGAAAATTTTTTAACGTTTTGTTTCTGCTTTTAGAAAGATTTAATTTTGATGAAATATATGGAAAAGCATAAAACCTTTAAGAGATTTTGAAACATAAAATTTAATAATTGAACGAAAGCATATTTAGAAAAAAATATCTTAAAAGAAATAAAAAACTCACCAGATTTGTGTGAGTCGAGAGCCTTGAAGAGATCCTTCTCTTCGAGTGTTTTTTTTCGTCCCTTGAAAAATGTTGGTAAGGTATACCTGAAATTAATAAAAACAAATTAGGTTTTTAAAATACAAAAAAAAAAACAAGCAAACAATTAAAAGACGCTTACCAAAAGCAAAGACTTGATAAAATATTTGCTCTCGCGCGCGGATTCTCCGGCAATTCGTTTATTTTAACAGATTGCATTTTAAGTGTGTGTTGTTGCTGTTTCTTGGTTTTTTTTCTATGGTGGGGTTATCTATAAGTGGAAATAAAACAGTCAGTGTAAACAAATAATAAACAATATCGAGAGCTATGCGAAAGCAATTATTAGTTGTATAGCGCCCATATCTGAAGCTGCTTAAAAACAATTCCGAATCAAACTAACAACAAAATAATCACAAAAGAGTTGCGCAAGTTATAAAATGGAAACAACACGATTGAAAAATGTTTCGAACAATAAAAAAAATCTCAATAATTGCTTTTCAATTGCACAATAAATGTTTAAACAATGTACATAGACAATTCTAACAGCACAATACATTAGGGTGGTCATTAGTTGTGTGGAAACAAAACGCCATGTTAGGTGAGCATCGTTAATTAAGAATTTAACTTCGTTAATCCGAGAAAAGTTGACCAAAAACTTAACTTCGATAAATTAAGTTCGTCAATCTCGTTGAAAAGTTAACGTCGTTAATATCGTTAAAAAGTTAACGTCGCTAAAAATTTAACGTACAAGTTAAAATTGCACTCACTTTTTATTTTGTTGTTAATTTATATAAATTGTGCACATGTATTTAAGCAAGAGTAAATAGATATTTTAAATTTCGTTAAATTTGTGATTCAGTTAGTTTTTATCTAATTTTTCGTTTTATATTTAACTAACTTAAATTTTTTCTTCATCTAAAAATGTCTCAATTTGAGCCAACTAAGTGTCATTTGCGGGAACTTTTAATTTATTTTTTTAATTTAAAAAAATCTGCTGCTGAGTCGCATCGATTGCTCGTAGAAGCATATAATGAGGATGCTTTGAGTGAGAGAACATGTCGTGAGTGGTTTCAAAAATTTAAAAAAGGTGATTTTGACATAAAAGACAAAGATCCAGTGGAAGGCCGAAAATTTACGAGGATGCAGATTTGGAGAAATTATTGGGTGAAGATTCGTCTCAAACACAACAGGAACTTGCACTTAGTTTAGAAGTCACTCAGCAAGCAGTCTCACATCGTTTAAAATCGTTTAAATATTATTTTATTAACAAAAAACGGCGGAAACTTATTTGTACACCTAATAGAACAAAATTTAACTTCGTTAATTAACTAGTTTGTGCCCAGCTCTGCAAATGGCGAATTAACAATATCCCACATTTTTCACAACTAAAAATAGTTTTTAATAGAAATATAAAAAAAATTGTATATATAAATAACTTATTATAATATAAAATTTTAATTCGAGCCAGCTTAAAAATGTAATTCTACAAATACAAAGTACCTGTAAGCGAAAAAAAAATCTTAAATAAACAAACAAAATTCGCATCGTTCATTTTCCGGTAATTTAGTAATTTAGAGATTCGATTTCTATAGTAAAAACATTTTAGCCTGCGAGAAAAATTATATTTGTTCTTTTTGTTAGTTTTTTGTGTTCCCAGAGTTAATCGTCATGATTTCAATTTAATTTAAATTTTATTTATTTTTTTAAATGTTCGTTAATTATAAAAATTCGTGCAATTATTAAGCATATTTTTAAGGGAATTCCATTATTAAATAAAATGTGGTAATAAATAAAGTCTTGTTACTATGCTACTATGGTGTCCAAAGCGAAAGACCGAGCAAGGGAAGCAGACGACGTGCCTGTTTAGTTTGCATATAATTGCACGTTTTATACTCAAACCACAAGTCAACAGTCTTGGCCAATAAAAATGCATTTTCTCTTGGCAAAACGTTTTTCTAATTTACAAATGACAGAGTCGAGAGAACGGACATAAGTTCCAGGAAGTGCAAATGTTCGTTATCGATTAGTTCTTATATGAAAAATACTTCCAAATTGCATGAAAAATCCAAAAATGATTTAAAATAATATCCAATTCTTCTTCGACTATCGTGTTCTTATAGAAAAAGGAATATATATAATAGATAGAACTAATTTTTCTTGATAATAAAAAAGAACATTTTATTGCTTATTTTAATTATATTAATTTTTCTATATGTATTGTTCTTCAAATGCACAAACAAGCCGAGAGAGTTAAATGAAAACTAAACAAGAGATAAACATTCACTATATTTAAATTGTTCACATTTCATATGAAATGAGTTTGGATTTGCCCGTTTTCAATTAAAAACAAAAATATTTATTTTGTTATGAAAGAGTTATAAATAGGGAAAGAAATTTCACTTGGTATCTTAAAATGTTCCACTAAATCTGCGAAATATGCACCAAAAAGCAAAAGGAATATTTTATGGAATTAGGGAGACATAAGTGGAAAATAATTCATTTTAACACATACCCCAAATTGTTACAAAATCAATAATTTTTTATTGAATATGCAGTTTTCAAAAATATGCATATTTAATGCAAAAATATGCACTAACAAATGAATGCCATTTTAAAGGATATGCCATTATTCATAAAGATAACTTAACCACTTAACTTTTGAGACGCTCAGTGATACCATGCATTTGGATGGAATTCCTTTTACCAACATAGTTAAATAAAATTTTATCATTATCTAATTAGTAAAGATTACTAAAAATAAATAATAAATTAAACTAATCTATATAAACAAAACGTGTCTACGATTTTAAACGTTCAAGATTGTTGTGAAATTTATATTCAAATTGATAAAACAAAAAACGCCCGTTACTGGGCGTAAAATTTTCCGCAAGGCGGAATAGATTTGTTCTGCAATCGAAATACGATAGATAGGTAAGTTGTTTACGACCTAACGAAAGAACGATAGAACGAACGAACCATCGAACGGGCCAACCAATTACTAACGAATGTTTTTGATCCGTTCGTTATCACAATCATTTAAGCCAATTAGTCTTGAAAACGTTTATTAACGCGAGAAGATTTCGCTTACGTTTTGTAGTATTTACACTTGACTCGAAATTTATACACACTTTAAAAATGCCTAATTTTAATAATTTATACAAAGATAAGACTTTACTAAATACTATCTGAAGTCTTTAGAAAGCTTAATTTAAGATAACTAAATAAAAAACTACAGTTTAAAGTAGCAACACGTCCAATTTATTGAAGTACTAGAATTTTGTGTACGAGCGTATAAACATTTGTTTCGCTAATTGCGACTCCCACTTATCAAAAATACGTGAGGAATGTCTGTCGGAAACAGAAAGATATAAAATGAAACAATAAAAATGATGCCGCCGCGTGATGAAATTGATTGCCCGATAATTTCGTCTTTTTTATATGACCAACACTGTTGTCGGTTGTTGTTGCTGTAGGCACAACATAAGCATAGCAAGCATAAAAAAGAATAGCATACATAATATTGTGAAATTCGGATATATAAACAAAAGAGAAGGCAAAAAAAAATATCAAGTAGATAAGCTCTTCCAATGTTGTTTGATTATAAACGTTTTTGTTTAATTGCAAAGCATTCCGGTTCTAGTCGGACAATTACAAACAATTTTGAATTATATAAAAAGTTATTCATTTTGCTATCAAACTAAATGAAATTCTAATATAAATTAATAATACAACCTTACATTTCTTTAAATAAAATTTTAATTTGTAACTTAAAGTTAGAAATTCGAAAAGTTCTTGAATTTTATTAAGTGAATTTTATCAAATATATTAAAAAGTACCAATAAAACATTTTTAATTTGCCTGCAAAAAACACATATGGACGTTAAGTTTTTGTTCTTTCTTTGCTGTATTGAGGAACTTTGGCCGAAACAAACTGCGGCGATGATTGATTGAGTTATTGTTATTTTTTTTTTTTTTTTTAATTTCCGAACCAAGCTGAAAGGCAAATTTACTACTTGTCATCATTTGTTCGACTGATTGATGGAAGGAAATATTGTTTAGAGTTTAAATTACAAGAAAGTTTGACAACAACAAAATATATAATATTACTTAATAAAATCGCTACGAAATTATGCTCATGCTCGACAAAAAAATTAGTTAGTCAGCACCCACAGTTTATTTTTGCCAAAAAAGGGAGAAAAAAAATAAAAAATGAGCTGGCACTGTCCACCTCTCCCAAATGGTTGATACTGTAATTCCTCTGCAACGACGCCTACTCCTCGAGCACTATTAATTAACTGTTTTAATTACCGTTTACTATTTAGTAAAATAATATTTGTTAATTTTTCAAACTTATCTAATACACTCATTTTGTATTTTTTTGTTTTAATTTCTTTGCTGTTTGGTGGGTCTGCGCGTTTTGTTTGATCAATTTATTCTTTTTTTTTTTCTTATTCTATTTTTGTAATTTTTTTTTTGTAGGTTTCTTTTGTTTTTTTTTTGTAGTTCCTTCGCAAAGGTTCTTCTTCAAAAGAGATTCGTCATTGCTATTCTTTCGACCGACGCGTGGAATTAATTAATTTTGGCGAATATGCTGCCCGAGGATTTTTTTTTCTTTGTTTGCTCCGTCAACTTAATGCTGAATTAAATTTAGTTTGCACATGCACATAAATACAGTAATTCACTTAAAACAAAAACACTTTTATTCTTTGCATTTAATACCTTGTAAACGTTTAACTTTTAATTCAATTCTTTAACATCGCGCCGCTGATTTAGCCGGCCGACCGATTCGACTTTAAATTTTAATTGACGATTAGGAGGAGCGCACAAAAATCACACAACCACACCGCGCAAAAATTCCACTGCCAATGAAATATTCAAATAGGCAAAGAAGCCACTGACAGCAATCAGCTGTTTGCCAGGGCTGGGAAATTACTTTTCGGAAGTTGTATCAAAATTGATTTTTTCGGTATCGAATTGTATTGAATCTACACTGAAAGCAAAGTATAGTAACCATTTTAATTTTTTCGTGATACACGATTCTAGAGGGCAGTGAAAAGGTCAATCTCTTTTTTTATATATAATCAAAAGAAAGAGGTGGTGCTTAATTTATTTAAATTGTAAAATTGTTTGTAATAAGAATTTTAATGTATTTTTAATATATATTTAATATTAAATAAAATTACAATTGTTAATTATAATTTTAAGGGCGTTTAAGGCTACGAGCATGCAAAAATGAATGCCGAAAAAATTCAAATTTGCGTTTTCTGCGCGAATTTTTCGAGTTTTTTTCACGTTTTTTTTGTTGCTTTTTATGTAAAATTGTTTCAATCGAATACGAATACGATAATTTTTTGGTTTGTCTTTGCTATTATTTCGAATATCGAAAATTCGCAATCTTCGTGCAAAGAAAACCTAGGATGAGCTTTCGTTGTTGAACTTCTTTTCTCGTTCGAGATTACACACACGAAGCGCAGCAACATGTTCGAGTGCAACATGTCAAGTCCGAATGTTTTTTTTTGCTTTTGGACCAAATTTGTGTTCGAGTAAGCAACACAAAATCAGAATTCCATAATTTAAAAAATTAAATTTCAGATGGAATTTGTTGAGACGAATAAATTTAAAAAAGAGATTGACTTTTTTTCTCCGACTTCCTCCACCGCCTTTCCCTAAATAAAAATATTAAAAAAGCCTTAAGTCCTCTTCTGTGATCAAGTTTTCACCCATTGCGTGCACAACCGAAACGACGAAATAGTCAGTCTTTTTTTTAATATTTAATCTTCTCAACAAAATTTCATTCAGGAATGGATTACAAGACTAATACTATAATGACTTTAACTGGGACGAAGTTCATATACCCTCGTATGCCGTTTCAGTGACACCAAAAATGTGAATTTGAACTGGATATCTTCACTGGAACTATTTTAATTAATTTTTTTTCGTAAGGAAAAGGGTGATTTGTTTGGGAGGGTGTGATTGTTTTGGTCCGATATTGTCCAACTTGGAGAATAAGAGCTCACCCACCAAATTTTGTTTAAACTATTTGCTAGGATGTAGTCCTAAAATGTTTGTTTTGCTTATAAAGAACAGTCAACTTTTCAGATTTTTTCATTTACATTTTTTATTCGCTTTATATTTGTAAAATATAAAAAAACCGAAGAAAGAAAGAAGCAACCCCTAACATAAACGCTTTGCGCTTAAGCCACCAAAGCGGATGCGGTGCTTGACTCGTACTTCCAGTTAGGTGGCAGGACGCTTCTTGTCTTGTAGTAGCGGGCCAAACGATGGATGCGCGACTCGACCAAAATCAGACGGAATTTACCATCCTTATCCTTGCGGTTGCGCTCCAAATGCTTGCGGATAGCGACAGCCTTCTTGATCATATGGTATAGATCCTCAGGAATATCGGGCTTCAGGCCGACGGATTTCATGATACGCAAGATTTTGTTGCCGTTAACGAAACGGACCTGAGCGACACCATGGGAATCACGGAGAATGATACCTGAAATAGAAATAAAGCACAAATTAATATGTTGTTTGATCACTTAATGAGCTTGGTTTAATTAAATGGGGGATGTAGAATTGGCTTGTTTTTATATTGTCATATGTAAAGTTTGTGACAGGTTTTGTTTATGCACAAAGACGACCAATAAAATCTTTCGAAGGAACTTGCACATTTCCCAAAACAATAATGCCGAAACGAAACACAACAAACTCTGTTAAAATGTATTTAAATTTGTATTTTGCATGACGTCCATTTTGGGTATATCAAACGTTGCGTAGTCAAGGTGACTTTAAATTCTCATTCAAATGTTAAAAAGCTTTCCGCATGATTAAAATTAAATTAAAAAGTATTAGTATCTTCAAGCAGTTTAAATATTTCGCAAACAAACCAAATGTAAACACATCATTGGCAAACAACAGAGCAATTTGTCCGAATCTACCATAGCATAAACCCAGTTTGTTAAACAAAGTTGTGTAAAAAAAAATTTCATTTTTGTTAACTAAACTTACCGATCTTGGATGGGGTCATGCCCTTTTTGCCCAATTTCTTGATCTGCTCCTTGACATCCTCAGCGTTGAGCTTCAGCCATGAAGGAACGGTACGTCTGTAAGGCAAAGCAGACTGGGAAATACCCTTACTGCAGGCGCACCGCAAAGACGACACATGAAATAAAGAATACAAAATATTAAAAACCAACACTAGCAAAAAAAAGCACTGTCAAAGTGCAAAAGAAAAAAATATTCGCGGGGAAGTGCCACAAAGCGGTGCAACTGCTATACACACGTGCACAATCACTCGAGCGTCGGTTTAAGGTGTCGGCGACGCGCACTTATCACATTATTTACACGCCACGCCTACACCGGCACCATGTGCACATTTTGCAGCATTCGCTTTGTGGAATTTCGCCTTGAAAATATTGAAAAATTTAATTATTACCCAGGAGCGTGCATACGACCCATCTTGTCAGATTATTATTCTACACCAAAAAGACCGAGACGGAAGTGGAGAGCTAACATCAAATATGGCGACGCATCTGCTGCCAACAATCGAGTACGAAATGTCTACAAACAGGAGTCTACAAAACAACAGTTTACACTAAAGTGTGAACGCACCATTAAGGAAAAGAGGGTCGTTTGATTTGCTAAAAAAATTTTCTTATATATTTTCTTTAATGCACCGAAAGCGAAATATGGTAACTATAATTTTTTTCGTAGTAAATGTAAAATTTACAATAAAGACTTTATTTTGCAAATTGATTACGTTGTCAGTTTGGAAGAATTTTTTTTTTAAATTGTGTTTTAAACTATGTAACTTTTCGAAATTTTTTGCAGAAGAATCCCAACGCTACTCTGGCTGACTGAGTACGGCAACAATGCTTTAATTTGTTGACAAAGTCGAATTAATCGTGTGATACTCCATACTTCGCGTTGTAATTCGGTTATTCGAATTTTTAATATTTATGGTTTCAAAATTAAATAATCTCAACCATTTTTTGTATATATTGCAAATAATATGTAAATATATACTTAATCTTTATATAATATTAGTTTAAATATTTGTTTTTGTAATTATCGATAAAATGTGTTGTATATAAATAACTAAGTTGAAGTAATTTTATATTTTTGGAAAAGGTAACAAATAATTACGTAGTTGTTGACACATTCTATCTAAATTTTTTTCGACTTTTATTAGTTACCTCTAACTACATTCGATTGCCAAGGAAATTCCATTACGACATTTTATAATTTATAGTTACATATAACTATGCTCTGCTCTAAGTGTAAAGTTTATTTACTAAAATTATTTTTTTAAACAGAGCCTTAATATTGCAAAATAATTCTTTGTTGAATTTCTCCAAAATATGTTTTATTTTTTGATTTGAATGTTCTCATTCTTCTTTCGAAACTCTATTTGGTATTTTAGCATTTGGAGGAAAGAACGTATAATAGCGCTCAAGTTTCTAAATTATATAAACAAATATTATAATGTTCTCTTTCTCGCATATGCAGAACAAGATAAAGATAATAGGTTTAAGTCTCAGTTCTGGACAAGGACTGATATCTATAGACCATAAAAGTTAAAAATTTTATTTTCTATTTGTGCAAAAACAAAACAAGGACATTGCATGAATCAGAAATCATACAAACGTGAGATGTCTGATGGAATACAAAAGAAAAAGAAAAATTTTGAAAAGTGGCTATTTACTATGTTTCTCCACAGAGTTTCCTTTTAGCTCGATTCAATTAACCCAGCGATGCTCCAACTTCTTTAATCCATCTGATAAATATATTTTAGTCAGCTGTTCTTATTAAAAATAAGCAAAAATATAAAAATCATATATAAATCAGTGCCAAAAATATCTTTTCGGTAATTCATTAAAATATAAGATTTGGTTTATTTACGATTAACTTTATTTTTTTATGGTTTTCCTATAAAAATTTGAAGAAAGCCGAACAAAAGTCTTCGACTGTGGCTAGCTCGCCGAAATCTTCGCAGGCAATTTAAATTAAAATTTATCGCATTACATTTGAGCCATCGAAAATTTTAGCAAATTTTCAAGAGTTTTGCCGTTTAGTCGATTTAAGTCGACTTTTAGCTTGGGAGAAATTAGACACAAATATGGCAAATCATATTTTTTTATACCTATAGTGACAGAGTTTCATCGAATATTTTGCTCCTCTTCGATTTTTTTTATAGTTTACAAACAGATCTCTTCAAGTTTCACTTGTGAAAGTAAAATTGTAATGTATTTCTCCTTTAAATGTTTTGTTCCTTGAATACTTTTTTTTTTTCAATTAAGAACTTTTTCAGTTTTTAGTACCATTTGAGAAAAATACTCGTAAATATCAACTCTGAAATACAACGCAAGAAAAATTGAAAATGGCCGAATTTATGCTGAAAAAAACCGAGTGCACAATCTGAAAAAGTATTTTTAACTGTAGAAAAACTTATCAAATATCAATAAATTTACAAGAAAAACCCGTAAAAACATTTTTTGCACGTAGTGCAATAAAAACGTGTGTAATAACAAATGAAATAAAGCAAAATAATCAAACTAAAGTGCAGAGGAAAATTTTTGCGTTGAAGAAGAAGTATAAAAAAAAACTGCAAAGGGGAGCCGCCATAAATCGAATTTCCCAATTGAATGCAAATTCTTATTATTTTAATTTCACTTTTACCCAAGCAAAGAACATTTACATACATTTATTTAGTAAATAAACAACAAAAAAAAAACAAGCCTAGTGAATTATTTAAACTGCTACGTCTCCCGGCGGCACCCACGTCTCAGAACACTAAAGCAAGCCTAAATATATGTAGTTTTCTTATATATTACATATGTATAATTAATTGCAATAATTTAGCATGGCCGACGACGATTCATCCGGTAGTGATTTTGATCCGCGGCCCTCGTCAAGTCGCAGCGGCACTCGCCGTTCCACCCGTTCCGCTGCAGCCGCGTCAACCGGTACCACCTATTCTTTCTCAACTGACAGCGGTGCTTCAGGAAGGAAGAACCAAATTGTCATGCACATCAAGTTAAGAAACCCAAATGAGACCTCGGCTTCGGAAAGTTCCGAAGAGGAGGAAAGTGACAACGACGACAATGACCTTGACGAACAGCCTTCGTGTTCAACACAACATCATCGTGGTACGCCAAAAACACGAGCTGCAGCGGCAGCAGCAGCAGCTAATGCCGTAAAAGACGACGACGACGCAGACTCAACAGAAGAGTTTCAGCGTAACGCAGCCCGACGTTTGCGCAATCGTCGCACAAATATTCATGGCTTAAACGGCAACAGCAGCTCGGATGAGTCTTCGAGCTGTAGTGAGGTAATGCATAGTTTCCAATCTAGTAATTATTATATAAAACTATATTTATGTAACTAACTCATCTCATATGCATAAATTTTACATTAGATTACTTACCTAAATAAAACTGTTCAATATTAAGCACACAAAGAAATATATATAAACGTTTTTTTAGTTTTAAGTACAATATTTAAACAAATTGAGTAAGGTGTCATTTTAAAGTTTATATTTCTGTGTAATTACAATATTTTCAATGTGCGTCATTTTTATATAAGTTTCAAGCTACTGTTATGAATTCGATTTATTAGCTTTAGCATGGTAAGGCTTTTGAGAACAGAACAAATACAGCAGTACTCAAAAGAAGTGCAAGAGCGAGCTGCAATACAAACAAAATGTGTTTTTGTTTTTATAAAAAAAAAATTAATGCTAATGAGTTGGTTGAGTTGAAAAAATAAGAATGTATAAATACACATTCTTATTTTTTCAACCTTATTCCATAAATTTTGTTGAATTGAGCCTTGAGACCGAGATCTTCTTAACCATTTAAAAATAATTTAAGTTTAAGAATAACGGCTAGAAAACAAAATTATATATCTTCACGATTATTTTTTGAGATTAAAAAAATTGGAGAGATATTTAAGCATGTTTATATAAAAAAAAAATTTTTAAATCGATTTAACAGTTTCTTAGTTATGAGTATTATTTTTAACATAAATATTAAATTTCAAATTCTTGTTGACATAACTAAAAATTAAATCCGTCAATCTCAGATCCTTCAAAAACTATACCCAAGTAATGTCATGTATAGTTTATAAGTTTTTTTTATAACTTGATAGTAATTCTATTTGTTTTATTTTTCATAACTTTATAGGCATTATTGATCTTATAAATTTTAACAAACTTTATCATTTTAATTTAAAAAAATAAATAAAACAAAATTTTTGTTACATTGTAGCGTTGCAACTGATTCTATAAAATATGAGTAATAAGTTCTAGTGAACATAAACTTCTATTTTGCAAAAAATGTTTAACTCTTTGCTTAGTCTACTGCTAGTGTATAACACGTCATTTAAAGGATTGTTAAGATTTAATGATTAAATACCATCGTAGTCGAAAACTGTTCGAGCATCAAGTTGTTTTTTTTGGTATGCAATTCAAGTGTCACAACTTCCTGCCAACATTTTGAGCAATAAAAGTATACATATGTCATAAAAGTGCAACCTTTAATAATCGATCCTTTTAATGGTTTTTGTATATTGATCTCACTCAAAAAAAATCCTTCAAATGCGGCCTCTTTTGTCTCTTGGCACTACATTTATATTATTGTATCAACTCCTTTAAAAAATGTTTTTTTTTTTCTTATTTTTAAAAACCTAATTTAATTTAACGTGTTTTATTCTAAAAAAATTATTTTTCGATTGAAACAAAATATTTTGAATAATCTTTGAGATGAACGAAACCGAATTTCAAAAAAAAAAAAAATAGCGAGTCATAAAATTTTAAACAAAAAACTACAATATCTAAAAGATATATATTTTTTTGTTATTGAGATAAATTAAAAAAAAGTAATAAATCATAGTCGGTCCTACCGACTACCACTAGTGCATCACATTGTTAGATATAACAAAAATAAAGTGTTTCATGATTTAAAAATTTGTATTATACATGCTAAAGAAATATATATAAAAAAATAACCCTAATTTTATAAATCATAAATCACCCTAATTAGATTACTATACTTATTTAAGATGGTTTGTGTACTAAAATAACCTGCTTTATTTTAAAGAATAATAAAAAATAACAAACATGAACTACCCTAATTATAAATTGATTTTTAAATTTTGGATGTTTAATGTTAATAATTGACCATTTAAAAAAGATTTTCAAATAAATTAAATATAAAACAAGCTCGAATATTTTCAGTCGACCATTTTGGGGATTATCTCCACTTTTTCTGATGTGGTCAATTCGTCATTCCTTTTTGGGCAGCCCATACGGACTCGTTTAAACTCTGTCACCCAATAAGATTACGACTAGCAATTTTTTTTACATATTTAAGAATTCACTTCACTTGAATTTTAAATGTTAAGACTAAAGTTAACGTAAAAAAACTAGTTATAACAAGTATATACAATCCGAACGCAGAAGTGTTTTGTTTTTATGAATAATTGTGAACCACCCTAATGTGTTCAAACCGATAATTTTAAAAATAAAATCAGTTTTCAAGCATGACATAAATTTGTTCAACCTGATATCTCAAGATATCGTGTTAACAAGTATTTTGTTTTAATAAAGGGCGTGGTCATTGTTGAGTCGATAGGCTCAAAAATGAGTTAGTTCGTCTAAACATACATAAGAGCAGTCTTCAAAATGTCAGCTCAATATCAATAACGGTTTTACCGGTATCGTGTTAACAAGAAATGATCACAGACGGACACGCATGGCTAGATCGATTTAGTTTTTGATTCTGATCAAGAATATATATAGTAAACATTTTCATCATTTCTCTATGTTACAAAAATCTTCCTTAAAAATATAAACCATTAAGTGGTGCAAAAAAAGAAACTGCTAGTCTGTTAAATTTCACATGTGTCTATTAATGTTTTTTTTTGTAATAAAATGCAATTAATTACATGCATGTATGTACATTTCGTAATGTACATGTGTTATTGCTGCGAACCATGCACAAGAAGTGGATAAACAAATGCATCATTGGTTGTTTCGGTATCTCATATTCTCAAATAGTTGTTTTAATAAAAACAATTAAGTTCTAATTTCATTAAAAAAAGCCTAACGTGTTGCTTTTTCGTAATGATAAGCTGTGGAAATCTAATGGAAGTTCATTTGCATAAATATCTGCTAAAAAATGCTTGCAAAAGTACTTAAATAAATATAATTTTTAATATCTTTCGTATCAAAACTTCTATCCCCTCCCATACAAACCTTCCCTTTCCATACGAAAAAAAAAATTAATTAAAATAGTTCCAGTGCAGATATCCAGTTCGAATTCGATAATTAGCACTTTAGTAGTAACACAAAAAATAGGCGTGATCGGATAAGAACCACGCCCACCTCCCATACAAACCAACCAGTTTATATTCGGTATATAACACTTTGTTACGAACACAAAACTAATCAAAAAGAGGCGTGATCCGATAA
This sequence comes from Suillia variegata, assembly GCA_949127995.1. Lineage (NCBI taxonomy): Eukaryota > Metazoa > Arthropoda > Insecta > Diptera > Heleomyzidae > Suillia > Suillia variegata. Next base: position 8,254,664 of record OX421843.1, on the reverse strand, counting down.
GAACAACACCCACTTATAATAGAGATATGTAGCACTTGTGTGATAAAAGAAGCATATTTGTTGGTTTCGCTAATAATAATTCTCTTACTAGTTTTGAATACAAATGGTAATAAGAAATATTATAGTGCAATTTATTAATTTTTTGTTGGTTCACTGTGAATTCTAATTAATTTATTAAAAAATTAAAAAACCAAAATTTTTTAAGAGACAATGCCGATGCTCAAACTTCCTTCAAAATTTTAGACACAAAAATTTTGCATTTTGTAGCAGATATATATGCTTTATGTCTCCACTAAAGGTATGCGTTTTTCTTATCCGATAGCCTTTTTTTTGTGAGCAGTTTCGTGTTACTACTAAATTATTAAATATTATAGTAACACTGGTTATCTGCACTGCATCTACTTTTATGGTTATTTTACGGTGAAAAAAGGGGATTTTGGCATGAGAGGAGGCGGTTATTTTTGTCCGATTATGCCCTCCGCTTGGATAATAGAGAGGCTCACATACCAAATTTTAGACGGACATTGTTAAATCGACTCAGAATTCGACTATGTTTATATTTATTGCGATTCATACCATGCCTCCTTGTGGGCTTTAGAAATGTAGAACAACTGTATAAACTGTAAGTACGTGCAAGCACGTACCGAAGGGTATATAGTACTATATACATATATTGTATATATATAAAATAATTCTATCTTCTTCAATGTATCAATTTTAGTAATTGGAATCGTAGTTTTACCGGAATTCCAGATATAATGCAATTCAGCTTTTATCAAATCAAAACAAAAAATTCGACTCAATTTAATTTATATATTTATATTAGAGTATATTTATATAAATAACATACTAATTAAATGCTCTTTTCAAAAACTCATTTGAATTTTCATATTTTTTTTCCAGATATTTCGCAGGATTGTTAAAAAATGTGCCAGCTTGCCAGATCAAAAATGCGGAAACAAAAGTCCGACTAAGCAAATAAGCAATAATAACCAAACAAATAATCAAACAGATGAAGCCGGCTTTAATTCTGACAGCAGCAGTAACGAACTGCTCGAAAAATGTCCAATTTGTCTGTTAACGTTCCGCCAACAAGAAATCGGTTCACCCGCGACGTGCGCGCACATTTTTTGTGCCACCTGCATTGATGCGTGGTCGCGAAATGTCCAAACCTGTCCGATCGATCGAATCGAATTTGATCGGATTATCGTGCGCGAAAATTACGAAACTCGAAAAATCGTGCGCGAAATTAAAATCGATCCGAATAAAAGCCACAAGGAACTAATGCTAAACGATGAAGAAGATAACGACAATGACAACGCTTACACAGTGCATTTTGAAATTGAAGAGGATGTTACGTATTGTGAAATCTGTGAGAGATCCGATCGCGAAGATATTATGCTGTTGTGCGACGGCTGTAATCAGGGCTATCACATCGATTGCCTGACGCCGGCACTGAGTCATATACCCGAGGGATCGTGGTATTGCGACAACTGTTTTGACTCTGAAGACGAAGATAGCGATGCGCAGGTCGAAGAAGATCTTAATATGCTATACGAGGATATACGCGATATGGGTATACCGTCGGCACGCGTCACCGAGGTTATTCAACAGCCGCGCATATTGCGCACAAGTCTAAACGAACGCATACGTGCGGCAATTATGCGACGTACGCGTGGCCGCTTTACAACAATAACTGATGAGAGGGGCACAAGGAGGATACCTATAAGTGAGCGGTCACGTATTGCAAGAGCAGGCGTCGACGATTCAACTACTACCACAATAACGGATACAAGGGCCACAAGAAGAATACTTAGAAGTGAGCAGCCACGTATTGCAAGAGGTGGTACTCAGGATTCGGCTCGATCGACGCGTACTACAACCACAATAACGACGCGCACAAGAACGACCGCATCCAAACCGCGTAAACGACGTCGTCGTCGTCGGGCGCGCCAACGCACTTATGTCGTGGAATATGACTTAAATAATTTTGATCAGAAGTTTGCTATCGAGACGACAAAGAAAATTGTACGACGACGACGCAAACGTAAAACGCGTAAAGTCTCGAAAAAGGTTCGGGGTACAAGCTCGCGCAGCATTCGAAAAAGCCTGGCCGAGCAGCTAGGCATTAAGAAAACTGGCAACAGTTGCAATTTACCAGACGCTGGTGCTGTCGGCGGCAGCCTATCGCTTTTTGGCAACGTTAATGACTTGGATTATTTTTCCGATGACAGCGATCATGGCGGTCCAAATAACGAAATTCAAATTGAAACTGGCGGCCATGGTACAGCAGTGCAAACATCAGTGCGTTTTTCTAGCTTTGGCACTACGGCACAACGTGCACGCAAAGGTCTGCTTTTGGGCCGATTGCAGCGCAATTCGAGTGCGGCAACTCTACCAATTATTGCCGCTACTCCAGCTTCAAATTTGGATTTATTATCGAGTCTAATGGACATGCAGGATCGTTGGCATAATGCCTCACGAAATTTGGAGAGTGTGCATATAAATGCGGACGGCACATTAAAACTGCCAGAAAGCGAGAGTACACGCAATAATAGTAATTCAGTAGCAACAATAGTGACGCCGCCTAATAACGCCGCTGAGGCTAATCCAACTCAAAATCCCAGTCCAAGCGATGTCACACAAGCGCCAATGTATCCACGTGGTGGCGGCGGTGGTAATCCGAACTTTAATAGAGGCGGTGGCGGTGGTGGTTATAATAATCGTTATAATAATCAAAGTAATTATCGTGGAGGTGGAGGTGGCGGCGGTAGTGGTAGTGCTGGTGGAGGTAACTATAGAAACTGCACTGGTGGTATGAATACTGGCGGAGGTGGCAATAGTGGCGGTGGTAACTTTAATAGTAATATGGGCGGCCGTGGAGGTTTTAATAATAGTAATCCAAACTTTAACGCCAATCAGAACCCCAACTTTTCACCATTCAATCAACGTTTTAATCCTCGAAATCAACAGAACAACAACAATAATAATAATAATCAACGCAACAACAATAACCAACGTCACTCTCTGCCCTTCAACAACATTAATAATCGCAATGACAACAATTTGCAGTCGCAGCAAACGCAACAAAACTTAAATTCGAATCAAATTTCGAGTACAGCGGCTCCACCTCCGCCACAATTCGATAGTAATCTTTTTAGCGGATTGCCGCCTCCAATTGTGCCGCAGCAGCCACTTCTACAGCTCCAACAACAAAATGAGAATCAATTGTTTAGTGGTCTACCACCTCCCATTATTGCTGTTAATACTATACAGCAGCAGCAACAACCACCGCCATTACAAACTGGTGGTAGCGGTAGTGGCGCTCCTCAGACAAATACAATTCCTTCACTGATGTCAATACCGCCACCACCGGCACCACCACCTGGTGTGCAAATGCCATGGAATAGTTCGCTGTTTCAACTGAACGCCGATTATGGCAATGATGACGATGATTCCAATTGTCCAAATTTCTCGGTCTACTCAGCTGAGTCACAGGAGGTAGCCAAATCGACGGAGGTCAATAAGAGTGGCAATCAAGGCGTAGCACCTAAGGTATGAATTGGTCAAATGTTTTTTTTTAACTCGATTTTGCTTACAACTTTTTGAAAATGGTGACATTTTTTTTCTCGATTATGTTGGTATAATTTTCACGAAAATATTGTACCGCAGTGCGCAGTGCACATGCGAATTGTTTAGTTGTTATGTAGCTCAATAGGGACTTAGAAGCAGTAATAGTAACTGTATTAAATGACGGTTTTATTGCTCAAGTTGGGTGCTTTAAATGTATATTGAAGAATTATTATTTGAATAAATTCTCAGCGGTCCGTTTGCAACGTACATATTTGTAACTTTAACCTTACCTTCATCAAAACGTCCAAGTCTCACCTACTTAAACTCCATTTCGATATTTTATTTGCACACAATCGAATTGCAGCTTAACATCCTTTTGATATCTTAAATACACTTCCCAAATGAAAAACACATTTGCTTCGCAACTAAAAATTAATCCTCTAAAGTAATCTTTTATTTTGGGAACTGTATATTAGATTCGTACGATAGATCTTAAACACAACAATCATTAAAATGCAGAAAACAATGGTATACTAACCATGCAATATCACTTTTCTCTTTCCTATTTTACAAATTATCAATTCTCAGGAAGACGATGAAAATGAAGATTTAGTACAATTAGATGATGACGACGAAATACCAATGCCACCTGATAGTAGTGGCGCCACAGTTGTTGCGAACTCTGCTGATTTATATGAACCAGAGAATCCAACAGAAGAAGCTGAACAAGATGATGATAGTGATAAAGATGATAATTATGAAGGTAATGACGACACTGAAACTATTAAACCAACTGATGGTGGTGACAATGTAGAATCTGAAGCAAAATCAAAATCAAACGATGATGCTCAATATGATCCAGAACAAGAAACCATTTCACAAATGAATAGCATCGATGACGAGGAGTCTAATAATGCTATCGCAGATAAATTAAATCAAAATAATGAAGAAAAAGAAGAAGATGATGATGATGACAGCATGAGTATTAATGGATGCGAGCTCAGTGAAAAAGCTGTTGCTGAAGAAGAGGAGGACAAGGATAAAGATAAAGAGGAGAATCCAGACGATAATGGCACTCGATCGCCCAGTCCAGCTGTATCGGAAATAAAGTTGCCCGAAAGTGAGGCAAGTGTTGCAAATCGCAAAGGTGTTTTGGAACTATACGATGATAGTGATTGGGAGGAATTGAATGTGGACAAACCCAAAGGTTTAGAACGAAATATCGATGATAAAAATGATAAGAATAAATCACAAACACAAGAAGCTACACCGAACGGTGATGATGACGATGAAGTACCAGATGGACAGGATCGTTCCTATACTCCATGTTTGGATGAGAACAATGATCCCGAGGAACCACACGGTTCGGGTACACCAGAATTAACGAGCACCGTAGATGCGAGTAATGCAATAGGACCGGAAGGTGACGATAAATCATCAAACGATGTTGATGATGCCGCTGGTATTGCTGGCATGGAAACTGAACTGATTTCTGACGATGAAGACAATAGCAGAGGTCGCAATAAGCGTCGCAATGTTAGGCGAGATCGAGACCGCGATCGTAGTCGCGACGGCGGTGGTGATAAAGATAATAATGGCGAGACATTTAAAAAAGTTAGCAACAAACAAAAAGAGCGAAACTATCGCCATGATAAACCTGTGTCGAACAAACGTAACGATAAACGTCGTGCTAACTCTCGATCACGATCGCGTTCTCGATCACTATCTAAATCAAGATCGCGCTCGAGATCGCGATCAAGAACTCCGCCGACACGTGGGCGCGGACGTAAACGATCGCGTTCCTTCCGTTCGCGTAGTCGATCCAATAATAAAGAAAATCAGGGTTGGCGTCAGGGGCGTTTTGGTGATGGCGGCGGTGGTTTTGGTGGTCGGGGTGGTCGTCGGTTCCAACAGCAACGCGGCATTCAACGTCCGAAACGACGCGAACTACAACGCTACGACGTACGTCATGTTATTGGCCAACATCCACGCTATGACAGAAACGCTAAAGATCGTTATGGGCGCGATACTTCACGACAGCCGCGCAGTAGATCTGGTAGCCGTGTACGAGCACGCCAACGGTCTTTCTCCAGAACGCGATCACGTTCGCTATCCATCCAACCTAAACGCAATCGTCGTTGCAGTTTTAGTATGTCACCATCACC